>CM035845.1:115823344-116558344 GCA_020510985.1 Pholidichthys leucotaenia | reverse complement strand
TTGAATTGAATTGAATTGAATTGAATTGAACAAATGTCGCATATGGTGACAATGTGCTCTTGAAAGTATGCTGCCCTGGAGAGCCAAGCGATCAGCGGCTAAGATGGCCACTGACTGTGTGACGTCACAACCGGCAAACACACGCACACTGTCGCGGCCACTGCTGTGTTTTGCTTCATGCAACACTTGAGGTTTACGTTTTAAAATCGGCGATTACGGATATTTCTTGGAATTACCAAATATTTTCATAATCATAAGAACGGTTAGGGGGAAAAAACATGCTGAAGAAAGACAGTTTAACTCACCGGTTACTTATATTGGAAGTCCATCCTCCTGTGTTTTTTAGAAGCAAAGTTCTCAATTACAGAGACATACAGTGTTCCCTATTGCTTCAGCTTCTGTATTAAAGCAGACTCCAGTGAAATAGTACCCAGGTTTGTCAGTCTTTCTTGTCCACATATATTTTGCAGGTGTCACAGCTCGCAGCTCTCAGGCATCTGCCTCAGCTGCGCGCACACCTGCACCTCGTTAGCGCCCTACATGTGCTGTAGACATTTCGTTGACAGCGATTTCGAGAATAAGATGCAATTTGCAAAAAGATTGGTGATAAAGAAAATGGCTATTCCAACTATATATCCCGCGATTCCCCAGTCTGACTCTGAGACAAGTGTCAGTGACAGTGGCGTGAAAAGCAAGGGTGATCTACCGAGGCGATCAGCTGTCAGAAAGCGAGAAGTAAACAGGGTAAGTTTTGTATTTTTAATATTCACTGCAAATGTTTACTAAACATTTTAAATGAATTCCAAGCAATGGATGATTTTCAAAATCAAATTATTTCTGGGAAATAATGCAGCGGCGGACAGGTGCCCGTGTCAGGTTTTGCAGCGTCGCGCAAACAGAGGCACACTGGCGGGCCAAGGCCACCAGTGTTTTGCGCGTGCTTTTGTGCCTAAAACGTTGAAGAACGTGGAGTTTGTGTTGGTCAGATTTCTGCCAAATAATGCGGCGGCGGACAGGTGCCCGTGTCAGGTTTTGGAGCTGCGCGCAAACAGAGGCACGCTGGCGGGCCCAGGCCACCAGTGTTTTGCGCATGCTTTTGTGCCTAAAACGTTGAAGAATGCGGAGTTGACAAACAGACAAACAAACCCCGGCAAAAATATAACCTCCTCCTGGCCTTTTCGGCCTGGCGGAGGTAATTACCAATGACAGTTCAGCTTTCAATTTTTAGGGAAGCAACATATTTGCTAAGAAAAATAAATATAAGCCTAAGATTGTAAGAGAAATGTGCTTTTAAAAATGGAACCCCAATTTTCTACCATAAAATGGTGCCCATTATAACTGTGAAATGTCATTTATTGGAATATAATAATTGCTATATCTGGAAACTAGTTATTTTCTTAATCTGTAGTGATACTCCATTGATTTTTGTATTTCTTTGTATATTTCTGCTGTGTTTTCAAACGTTCATACAAAGGTGGTATAGTATGTAATATTTCTTTTCAAATTGAGAAGAATTTAGTGTGTTCAAATTATTCAAATGTATATGACATGTGACTTTGATGAATGCTGAACTATGAGAATTATAACATTGACATGAACATTAATAAACTCAATATATGATTTTACAAAACTTTATTTACATATCATTGTTCACAAATCTAATCTTGGTAGGCAAAATCCCTTGTAGTGATCAGATGGGAATGTTTCTCTGATGAGGCTCACTGCACAGGCAGGCAACATAACCCTCACTTCTTTCCCACAAATAAGGCTGAATACCCCCCTCAGCACCACCCAAAACTACTTCATCATCCGATTCCTCATTTTCAATGTCATCATTTATATTGAGGTCGTCAAACTCGAGAAAATAATCGCTGTCCGAATCACTTTGCTCTCGTTCTGCCATTTACTATGTATTGCTGTTGTGACGTCACCAATGCCCGCACCTATCGAGAGATGGTGGTACTGCAGCCTCACTAAGTGAAGGCTGAGCTATGAGCAAATAAGGTCATTTATGGAAGCTGGTGACACATATTAAATCGCGGGAATAGACAGAATAGAATATTTTCATACAATCTGTTGATTGGTTCAATAAAAAAATGTCACTGTCCGTCTGCTTTAAGTGCTCTACGTTCATGATATTATGTCACTGTAGCGTGAACTTTTTACATTTTCCATAAATTTCACCCGAAAGCCAAATATCTCTAACTTTTTGGGAGTAGTGTATGTATCTCTTCTTTCTAAAGACCTCAGAGACTCATTGGACCTGTCCATGGAGACACCACGATCAAGAATAAACCAAACATCTGAGGCTTAAATAAACAAAACAAGGCTTTGCCTCTAAAATGCTTCATAACAATGTTGGAACCATTTGCACCAGATGTGTTGCCCCTAGATCTGATTCTTGACATCTTAAGCAGTATCATTGTCGGAATGTCCTTGCATTTTCCCAGTAGGATCTGGTGTTTTTGTTCATTGCTCCCACTAATAATAAGCAAATATGTTGTTGTTTGCATTGGCAGCACAACTACATCAACTTCATTTATAGATGCTTTTATAGAACATTACTTATTATGTGTTGATATTTCACATGGCTGTAACAATGGACTAGACTAGCTTTCACATCAAGGTGAATATGGCCATTTTGTCTAATTTTGCAATCATATTGCTATAATTGTTTCAGAGAACAAATGAGATATCTTACATTTTCAAACTGCACCATCAAAGTCCTGATAAAGTAGTCCGTCCTGGCCTGCTCCGATTCCTAGTAAACAAACACAATGAGACTACACAATATTTGACTGAAAAAGGACATTGGGGGGAAAAAGATGAGGGAAATAAAACAATCCATTCAATGTGTTTTTCACTCCTTCCCCCAATACTCATTACAAATACAGGTATAACATCACACATTTGTCTACTTACACATGAGATTCTGAAAAGACCAAAGCTCATGGGCTCCTCCCCCAGCATCGGGAAATATCGCTCACACTTTTTCTAACCAGAGAAGAAAAGAAGTCAACTTGTGCTGAGAACAAGACACCACATAGCTACCACAGCTTCCTGTGAGCATACACACTTTCTTATTCCAAGTAATTAAATGTGACCCAGTGACAGTAAAGACTAAATATGCTGATACAATACACAGAGGTGATTATAAAACTTTTTACTATTATTAGAGTGAACCAAAATAAGTATCCATTAATACACATCGAGTCTAGAACTGTACCTATTGTGTATAAGTGTCTTTTTTTGGGAGGGGGCTCTGTTTCTTACTACAGCATGTAAAATGATGTCAGGGATTGTTAAAACATTTTTAATATTCTGTGTGTTTTTCTTACCTAATTGTATGCTTATATATTTTTGTTTATATGTTTGCAGAAAAGAGATACAGTGGGGAAAATAAGTATAAAACACGTCAACATTTTTCTCATTAAACATATTTCTGATGGAGCCATTGACCTGAGATTTTCACCACATATCAGTAACAACCCAAGTAATCCATACATACAAAGAAATCAAGGCAACTGTGTTCACAAAACAAGTTATATTTAATCAAGTGGAAGGACACAGGGAATAAGTATTGAACATACTTGGTGAAATTCATTTAATATTTAGTAGAAAAGCCTTTGTTGGCAATAACAGCTTCCAGACGCCTCTTGTATGGTGAAACTAGGCATAGGCATTGGTCAGGAGTGATTTTAGCCCATTCTTCTGCACAAACTGTCAACTCTTGAAGGTTCTGTGGGTGTCTTCTGTGAACTCTGATCTTCAGCTCGTTCCATAGATTTTCAATTGGATTCAGGTCAGGTAACTGACTGGGCCATTCTAGCAGCTTGATTTTCCTTCTCTGAAGCCAGTTGAGAGTTTCCTTGGCTGTGTGTTTGGGATCATTGTTTTGCTGAAATGCCCACCCTCGTTTCATCTTCAGCATCTTGGCAGACGGCAAGGATCATCAAGGATGTCTCTGTACATTTGTTCATTCATCTTTCCTTCAATTATATGAAGTCTGTCTGTATCATATGCTGGAAAAACACCCCCACATCATGATGCTCCCACCTCCAAACTTCACTGTTGGTATGGTGTTTTTGAGCTGATGTACAGCGCCATTTCTCCTTCAAACATGCTGTGTGTTGTGGCATCCAAGAAGTTCAATTTTGGTCTCATCTGACCAGACTATATTCTCCCAGTATTTTACTGGCTTGCCCAAATGTTGTGCAGCAAATTTTAAACAAGCTTCAACATGCTTTTTCTTCAGCAATGGAGTCTTGGGAGATGAGCGCGCATAGAGCCCATGTTGGCTGAGTGCATTTTTTGTTTTCTTTGAAACAGCAGTACCTGCTAACTCTAGGTCTTTCTGGAGCTCTCCATGAGTGGTCTTTGGCTTTTGGATAACTCTTCTGACAATTCTTTTGACTCCTCTGTCAGAAATCTTTCGAGGAGCTCCTGGGCGTGGCCGGTTTATGGCAAAATGATGTTCTTTCCACTTCTGAACGATGGCTCCAACAGTGCTCACTGGAACATTCAGCAGTTTAGAAATGCACCTGTAACCAATGCCATCATTATGTTTTGCAACAAGGTTGCTCTCCTCCTCCTCAGGGGACACCAGGCCCCTTCCTCACATCACTGTGACTACAGGCCAGGTTAAGAAACAGCTGGAGAGACTTCGTCAGCGGAAGGCGGTGGGCCCTGATGGCATCTCCGCCAGGATCCTGAGAACCTGTGCCAATCAGCTAGCTGCGGTACTGAAACACTTGTACAACCTGAGCCTGAGTCTGGAGAGCGTACCGGTGCTGTGGAAGATATCCTGCCTGGTTCCTGTCCCCAAGAAGTCATCTCCATCGGACCTGAATGACTATCGACCAGTTGCCCTCACATCTCATGTGATGAAGGTCCTGGAGAAACTGGTCTTAGCCCACCTGAGGCCACAGGTCAAGACGTAGCTGGACCCTCTGCAGTTTGCATATCAGCCCCATTTAGGAGTTGAAGACGCCGTCATCTACCTGCTGCAACAAGCCCATCTGCACCTGGATAGTGGAGGAGACACTGTGAGAATCACATTTTTTGATTTCTCCAGTGCCTTTAATACCATCCAGCCACTGCTGCTGGGTGAGAAGCTGCGAGTGATGGGGGTCAACAGCTATGTGATCTCCTGGATTGTTGACTACCTGACAGGCAGGCCACAGTTTGTCCGGGTGGGCAGTGTCTTGTCTGGCGTGGTGGTTAGTGATACAAGAGCTCCACAGTGGACTGTGCTCTCTTCTTTTCTCTTCACTTCACCTTATACACCACTGACTTTCAGTACAACACTGAGTCATGCCACCTGCAGAAATTCTCTGACGACTCAGCTGTTGTGAGGTGTATAAGAGGGAGAGTACAGGGCACTGGTAGACAGATTTGTGGAGTGGACAAAGCAGATTCACCTGAGGCTGAATGTCAACAAGACCAGAGAGATGGTCATTGACTTCAGGAAGAAGAGGACGCCTTCTCTGCCATTGCAGATTGGGGGGGGGGGGATGTGGGGGTGGTTGAGGACTACAAATATCTGGGTGTCAGGATCAGCAAAGGGCTGAACTGGAGATCCAACACTGACGCTGCGCACAAGAAGGCAATGAGCAGACTCTACTTCCTGAGGAAGCTGAGATCCTTCAACGTGTGCAGCAGGATGCTGGAGCTTTTCTACCAAACTGTAGTCGCCAGCGTCATCTTCTTTGCTGCTGTCTGTTGGGGTAGCAGTATCAGAGCCAGTGACACCAACAGACTTGACAAGATTATCCGGAGGGCTGGCTCTGTAATTGGTCTCAGGCCTGAGACCTTTGAGACAGTGGTGGAAAGGAGAACACTAAATAAACTGCGATCCATCATGGACAATCCTGATCACCTCCGCCATCACACACTGGACAGACAGCGGAGCACTTTCTCCAGTAGACTACTACAGCTTCACTGTAGAACGGCCAGGAACAGGAAATCTTTCCTGCTGCATGCCATTTCACTGTACAATAAATCACTATGATGTTGTATTCTGGTCATACTGCACCTTACAGTCTAACTGGTGCCTCGCATTTCACTCTGCTCCTGATAGTCCTGCATTGTGCAGCGGGTATGATTAATGTGTTTATACGGGTCATCATATATTCAGCTATGATGTATATAGGTGTTTATAGTAGTGTTAGTTTTACTTTCCATGGATAATCCCATTGTCTGCCATGCAAGTGTTTCTGTTTGGTTGTCTACCGTTATGCTGCTGCTACACTGTAATTTCCCAGTTTGGGATCAATAAAGTACATATATCTATCCATCTATCTATCTATTAGTTGGGTTGTTACTGATATCTGGTGAAAATCTCAGGTCAATGGCTCCATCAGAAATATGTTTAATGACAAAAATGTTGATGTGTTCAATACTTATTTTCCCCGCTGCATAGTCACTGTGTAAAAATAATTTTGTAATCCTAATCCAAAAGGACAGATACCCCATTTTAGGGATGAGATCTTCTTGCCTGCTTCAGGGACTACAAATGGAAATTAGTGAGAAAGCTATAATCTGGTACAGAATAATCTTTCCCCTGTGTTTAATGTTTTTTCTGTACATGGTCCCTGACAAATAAAACAATAAACTAAACTAAACATATTAAGATATATATGTGTTCACTTACCCTTCCCATCTCAAATTCTCGACATGCCATTACAATAACCTGCAGAGACACACAGAGGAAGACGATGAATCAATATTTACACATGCAAAGCTAAATCTGACATTTCTTTAAACACAGCTTTGTCCTTCCCTAAAACCTATTTATACCATGATGTAGCTTCTAAAATGAACCACAAATATTAAGGTGTTTCCCTGCAGGTTAATAAAAAAAATGTTGTAGATTAGCTGAGCAGACCACACATCATTTTTGATCTCACATTTCATCACCACTGGATCTCAGGTTGTTCCTTTGATCCTACAGGGGGAATTATCACAGCTGCAGTCTTCTGTTCTTTAGAGCAGTAGTTAGGCCTAATCACAGCCCCCTCCCTCTTCTCATATCTGTCCATCTGGCTCCATTTGGCATGAGCACTCTGCCTCTTAATCGCAGATAACCACTTTAGATGTTTATTTTGTAATCCTAACAGTTTTAAAAATATCAAAACTTTGTTCAGCTAAAGCATAATGTCTTCACTTTTGAGAACCTTAACCAAAACCACGACAAACTTGACATTCATCTGCTTCTTTTGCAGCTAAAATATTAATAATCCTCTTTAAACGGAGCGCACAACACTACTTTATTCTATTATATTCCTACCCTGTTCTACCTGGGAAGCAAGTCCAAGCCTAACCCTTCACATGTGTAAAACATGTCTTTGTATTATTAATTGATTAATACACAATTTCAGGCTTTTCATAGCCAGGATAATAAATTTTAGTTGCATCATTTTTTTTCACAATGGCAAGTCTGCAGGTCCAGCACAACATGAGGGTGTGTCCTAAAACAGGTCAGTGACAGGAGAGATTTTTTTTATGTACAATGGAACACAGTGTTGACTTTTCTTTTGTGCATCCATGGATAAAAAACCTTGACTTAAACTCATCTCAGATTACACAATTTTTGTCTTTCCCAATGTCACTATGTCAAACTACTGAGATAAATTTTGCTGTGTCTTGACTGGGAGATTGACCAAACTACACATCTAATCATAACCAATCATTTTTGAATTGCAATACTAAAATAAATGAAAGCACCAAAGTGCTGATGCCTCAGTGCCAGAGCCTTGGTGGAGGTATACGTTCTCGGATCATCACCAAAATGTTATGGTTCCTCTCTGGCTCAAGGACCACTTCTAGTAAAAATTTCATCCAAATCCATCTTGTAGTTTTGAAGTACACACATGTGCAGTGAAAATAATCTGCAGTTCACATGCCCGTACTGTTGGCAGCAGCAAAGAGCCACCAAACTGATTTGAACAGCTGCAAACCAAACACAAAAGAAGAGCATGGTGGCAGATGTTTTAAATGGCAGAAGCGATGGAGATAAATGACAATCAAGACAAATAGGAGCTTTTGCTGTTTAGTGGCAGAGGAAGAAAACAGACGGGCAAAAGCATGGACATTTGTTCATCCAATACTGGCGGATTGCTCAGTACTTCCCTGTGGTGGGAGTTTCCAGGCACATGCGCAGTTCACTGCGACTATTTGTGAGTGAGGAATGTTGGAACTTGGAGGTTTTAGTGAGTTTTACCTCGTCCTTCCTCTGCAAAACTAAACAGCAAAACCAGTATGAAAACAATCGATGTAATGAATAAATGGTGTAGTTGCTGAATATGTGGGTTTTTTTCAGTAACCGCTATTTTATAATGATTCAGCACCACGTGTCATAAAAAAAACACTGTTGTGATGCAAAAAAGTCACACTGCCACCTCTAGTGGCCTGGCATAGTTATTACAATACCTTTTCCCCTCGCTTCATTGACATTAAAGGTGAGTTAAATTTGTGTTTATTTCAAAAACAAAGCCTTATCTCAGAATTCTGGCAAATTAAAAGTCGAGAAAATATGGCGATACAGTGATACAAGCCTTTAATTCCATTTAATTTTGACCGGGCAAGCTGACAAACAGACAGGTGGACGAATAGATACACACACACAACCATCCACACAGACGCACTGAGGGATTACTGTATGCCTCTCCGTTTCACCGAGACACAATCAATTTTTCAATGAAAAGTGTTTATTATGAATGATTTATAAATGAAGGTGTTTATTATTAAGGGCAAAAAAAAAAATCCAAACCTACATGGCCCTGTGTGAAAAGGTGATTGCGCCCCCCCCCCCCTCCAATTAAAACATAAATTAACTGTGGTTTATCACATCTTTGGAAAGCTGAGTTCAATTTCTCTACCCACACCCTGACCTGATTACTGCCACACCTGTTCTCAATCAAGAAATCACTTAAATAGGACCTGCCTGACAAAGTGAAGTAGACCAAAACATCCTCAAAAGCTAGACATCATGCTGCAATCCAAAGAAATTCAGGAACAAATGAGAAACAAAGTAATTGAGGTTATAAAGCCAGTTCTAAAGCTTTGGGACTCCAGCAAACCACAGTGAGAGCCATTATCCACAAATGCTGATAACATGAAACAGTGGTGAACCTTTTCAGGAGTGGCTGGCTGACCAAAATTACCCTAAGAGCACAGCGACGACTCATCCAAGATGTCACAAAAGACCCCACAACAACATCCAAAGAACTGCAGACCTCACTTGCCTCAGTTAAGGTCAGTGTTCATGACTCCACCATAAGAAAGACACTGGGCAAAAATGGCTTGCATGGCAGAGTTCCAAGGCGAAAACCACTGCTGAGCAAAAAGAACATAAAGGCTCATCTCAGTTTTGCCAGAAAACATCTTGATGATCCCCAAGACTTTTGGGAAAATACTCTGTGGACTGATGAGACAAACGTTGAACTTTTTGGAAGGTGTGTGTCCTATTACATCCGGCATAAAAGTAACAGCATTTCAGAAAAGGAACATCATACCAACAGTAAAATATGGTGGTGGTTGTGTGATTGTCTGTGGCTGTTTTGCTGCTTCAGGACCTGGAAGGTTTGCTGTGGTAAATTGAACCATGAATTCTGCTGTCTATCAAAAAATCCTGAAGGAGAATGTCTGGCCATCTGTTCGTGACCTCAAGCTGAAACCCACTTGGGTTCTGCATCAGGACAATGATCCAAAACACACCAGCAAGTCCACCTCTTAATGGCTTAAGAAAAACAAAATGAAGACTTTGGAGTGACCTAGTCAAAGTCCTGACCAGAATCCGATTGGGATGTTGTGGCATGACCTTAAAAAGGTGGTTCATGCTCGAAAACCCTCCACTGTAGCTGAATTACAACAGTTCTGCAAAGATGAGTGGGCCAAAATTCCTCCACAGCACTGTAAAAGACTCATTGCCAGTTATCGCAAATGCTTGATTGCAGTTGTTGCTGCGAAGGGTGGCCCAACCAGTTATTAGGTTTAGAGGGCAATCACTTTTTCACACAGGGCCATGTAGGTTTGGATTTTTTTCCCCTTAATAATAAACACCTTCATTTAAAAACTGCATTTTGTGTTTTCTTGTGTTATCTTTGTCTAACATTTAAATTTGTTTGATGATCTGAAACATTTAAGTGGGACAAACATACAAAAAAATTGAGAAATCAGGAAGGGGGCGAACACGTTTCACACCTCCGTAAATAGCTCAACACAACTAACATTACAAGTGGTTTCTACAAATTCTACACAAAATACCACTTTGAATGACTACTGCAATCTCAAAATTAAAGCATCTTTAGTACTTAGCAGCGCACCCTTTGCTGTTATGACGTGCTGTAAACATAATGCATAGCCAGACACCAGCTTCTGGCAGCGTTCTGAGGAATCTTAGCCCATTCCTCATGGTCAAAGGCCTCCAGTTCACTGATATTCTTGGGTTTGTGTGCTGCAACCACCTTTTTCAATTCCTCCCAGAGATTTTCAATGGGGTTCAAGTCAGATGACTGTGACGGCCACTAGTATCTTCCAGGACTTCTTCTGAAACCAAGCCTTGGTGGGCTTTGAGGTATGCTTGGGATCATTGTCCTGTTGGACAGTCCAATGACACCAAAGCTTCAGCTTCCTCACAGACGTCATGACATTTTCTCCCAGGATCATTGTCCTGTTGGAACGTCCAATGACACGCAAGCTTCAGCTTCCTCACAGACGTCATGACATTTTCTCCCAAGATTTCCTGACACTTGATACTTGATTGAGTCCATCTTGGCCTTCACACGGTGCAGGTTTCTAGTGCCAGAGGAAGCCAAGAAGCCCCAGAGCATCCCTGAGCCATGCTTCACTGTAAGCAGGAGGCAGGGCGTTCTTTTCAGTGTATGCTCCAGACAGACCGCTGATCCATAGGCCCAGTTTTGTTTCATAGC
Source organism: Pholidichthys leucotaenia (assembly GCA_020510985.1). NCBI lineage: Eukaryota > Metazoa > Chordata > Actinopteri > Cichliformes > Pholidichthyidae > Pholidichthys > Pholidichthys leucotaenia. The sequence continues at coordinate 116,547,413 of CM035845.1, read as the reverse complement.
TCCACAGAAAAGAATCCCAAAACCTCTTTGGCTATTGACACAGTTTTGAGCTTGTGCTTTTGGGTCAGCAGTCATGTACGTCTTGGAGTTCAGGCATGGAGCCCTTCGGTGTTTAGCATGCGCCTTACTGTGGAAACTGAAACCTCAGTGTCTGCTGCCACTAAGTCTTGCTGCAGCAGGTCTTCTGCAGTCAGTCAAGGGTTTTTGACCACCTGCCTCCTAAGGACTTTGGTGACAGCCGTTAATAGGTTTCTCTTTCTGCCACATCCAGGTATTGTAGCCACTGTTCCTTTAACTTTAAACTTGCAAACTATGCTTCCAACTGTATCTCTAGGAACATTTATGGCCTTTGCTATCTTTTTATATCCTTTTGATTGTTTGTGCAAGGCACTGACCCCTTCTCTGAACTTTCTGGTCAATTCTCTCGACTTAGCCACATTTCTAACATGCAATCAAACATCACCGTCACCAATCCAGGTATCTGAGGTGTTCTATCTCAAGCATCTCATGCAACTAACGAAGCCCTTGATTGGTTGCATCAGGTGTGCTTGAGACCACATGTGATTTGCAAATGTGTGCTCTTATGGAGAATTCTGTTCAGGGGGTTGAAAAATTTTGAGACTTCAGTAGTCATTGAAAGTAGGACTCAGTGTTGAATTTGGATAAAATCCGTGTAATATTAGTTTTATTTAACAACTTAAATTGTTTTGTGTAATTTGTTTATTGTACACAACTGAAAAATGTTAAATTTTTGTCAATAAGTCTAACATTCAATAACTGCATCCAATGGTTGGTTGTGAAGAAACTACACTACTATTTAGATGGATTTCTTCAGTATGAACTGACCAGTGTATTATTGAAAGCCAGAGGCACAGAGCGGTGTCTGTGCAGTCTATAGTTTTCAAACCATATTCAGTAGCATTACCTGAAAAAAAACCCTTCTACACACGTGGACAAAATTGTTGGTACCCCTCTGTTAATGAAAGAAAAACCCACAATGGTTACAGAAATAACTTGAATATGACAAAAGTGGTAATAAATAAAAATTCTATGAAAATTAACCAATGAAAATCAGTCATTGCTTTTGAATTGTGCTTCAACAGAATTACTTTAAAAAACAAACTCATGAAACAGGCCTGGACAAAAATGATGGTACCCCTAGAAAAGATTGAAAATAATGTGACCATAGGGACATGTTCAATCAAGATGTGTCCTCTAATTAACATCACAGGTGTCTACAAACTTGCAATCAGTCAGTCGGCCTATTTAAAGGGTGACAAGTAGTCACTGTGCTGTTTGGTGACATGGTGTGCACCACACTAAACATGGACAAGAGGAAGCAAAGGACAGAGTTGTCTCAGGAGATTAGAAAGAAAATTATAGACAAGCATGTTAAAGGTAAAGGCTATAAGACAATCTCCAAGCAGCTTGATGTTCCTGTGACTACAGCTGCACATATTATTCAGAAATTTAAGATCCACGGCACTGTAGCCAACCTCCCTGGACGTGGCCGCAGGAGGAAACTTGATGAAAAATGGAAGAGACGGATAATACGAATGGTAACAAAAGAGCCCACAACAACCTCTAAACACATTCATGATGAACTCCAAGGTCAAGGTACATCAGTGTCAGATCACACTATCCGTCGTTGTTTGAGCCAAAGTGGACTTCATGGGAGACGACCAAGGAGGACACCTCTGTTGAAAACAAATCATAAAAAAGCCAGACTGCAATTTGCCAAACTGCATATTGACAAACCACAAAGCTTCTGGAAGAATGTCCTATGGACAGACGAGACAAAACTGGAACTTTTTGGCAAGGCACATCAGCTCTGTGTTCACAGACGCAAAAATGAAGCATACCAAGAAAAGAACACTGTCCCTACTGTGAAACATGGAGGAGGTTCTGTTATGTTCTGGGGCTGCTTTGCTGCATGTGGCACAGGGTGTCTTGAATCTGTGCAGGGTACAATGAAATCTCAAGACTATCAAGGTATTCTAGAGAGACATGTGCTGCCCAGTGTCAGACAGCTTGGTCTCAGTCGCAGGTCATGGGTCTTGCAACAGGATAATGACCCAAAACATACAGCTAAAAACACCCAAGAATGGCTAAGAGCGAAACGTTGGACTATTCTAAAGTGGCCTTCTATGAGCCCTGATCTAAATCCTATTGAACATCTGTGGAAGGAGCTGAAACATGCCGTCTGGAGAAGACACCCTTCAAACCTGAGACAACTGGAGCAGTTTGCTCAAGAGGAGTGGCCCAAAATACCTGCCGAGAGGTGCAGAAGTCTCACTGACAGTCACAGAAATCGTTTGATTGTAGTGATTGCCTCAAAAGGTTGTGCAACAAATTATTAAGTTAAGGGTACCATCATTTTTGTCCAGGCCTGTTTCATGAGTTTGTTTTTTAAAATAATTCTGTTGAACCACAATTCAAAAGCATTGTCTGATTTTCATTAGTTAATTTTCATAGAATTGTTATTTATTACAACTTTTGTCAGATTCATGTTATTTCTGTGACCATTGTGGGTTTTTCTTTCATTAACAGAGGGGTACCAACAATTTTGTCCATGGCTGTATATCTATTAACAACACATGACCCTTTCTGGCTCATGAAAAAAAAAAAAACTAAGGCCACAACACTACAAATGACTACAAAAAGACCACAACACTACAAATGACCCTTCAAAATCTGCAAAGCTGCAGGTGATATCACAGTGGTTTCATTCATCTTTTCTATATAGTTTGTTATCTATCTATAAACTCGTGCATGAATCAGAATCAGATTTATTGCCATTGTTCATGTAGTACACAAACTAGGAATTTGTCTCGGTACAATGCTGCAACATTAAACACGATAAAATAAAAGAAATAAACTATACATGCAATAAAGTGTAGAATAAGAATGAGTAATACTAGTCAGCAGTTTTAAATATATTAGCGAGCAGCAGATATTGTGGAGAACCATATAGTGCAGTCGGTAATGCAAAAAGAAAACAGTGATGATTGACATGAGTCTGGTTGAGCTGCTGTACATAGTGCACGAGAGTCAATAAGTCACTTAAGTGTTCAGCAGTCTGATGACAGAGGGGAAGAAGCTGTTCATGTGACGGGAGGTTTTAGTCTGAATGGACCGAAGTCTTCTACCTGAGGGGAGAGGGGCAAACAGTACGTGACCAGGGTGTGAAGGATGGGCTATGATCCGGCCAGCACGCCTCCGGGTCCTGGAGATGTACAGATCCTGGAGAGATGGGAGCTTGCAGCCGATCACCTTCTCAGTAGTGCGCACGACGCGCTGCAGCCTTAGTCTGTCCCTGGCGGTGGCTCCTGCGTACCACACGGTTATGGAGGTGGTGAGGATGGACTCGATGATGGCTGTGTAGAACTGCATTAACATCTTGGTGGGTAGCTTGAGCTTCCTCAGCTGCCGCAGGAAGAACATCCTCTGCTGGGCCTTTTTGATGAGGGAGCTGATGGTCGGCTCCCACTTGAGGTCCCTGGTGATGGTGGTGCCTAGGAAGCGTTAGGAATCTGCAGTGGTGATGGGAGAGCCTGTGAGGGTGAGGGGGGGCAGAGGGGTTGTGACTTTCCTGAAGTCCACAATCATCTCCACTGTCTTCAGAGCGTTCAGCTGCAGGTTGTTGTTGTTGCACCAGGACGCCAGCTGGGCCACCTCTCTCCTGTAGGCGGACTCGTCGCCGTTGCAGATGAGCCCGATGAGGGTGGCGTCGTCCGCAAACTTGATCAGCTTGACAGACTGGTGGCTGGAGGTGCAGGAGTTGGTATAAAGGGAGAAGAGTAGGGGGGAAAGTACACAGCCCTGGGGTGATCCGGTGCTGATGCTAACAAAGTCTGAGACAGTCTTTCCCAGCCGCACATGCTGCCTCCGGTCCGTCAGGAAGTCGGTGATCCACCTGCAGAGGGAGTCAGGCACGTTGAGCAGGGACAGCTTGTCCCGGAGCAGAGCGGGGCGGATGGTGTTGAATGCAGAGCTGAAGTCCACAAACAGGATCCTGGCGTAGGTTCCCGGGGAGTCCAGGTGCTGCAGGATGGAGTGGAGGGCCAGGTTGACTGCGTCGTCTACAGACCTGTTGGCTCGGTAGGCAAACTGCAGCGGGTCTAGGAGGTGATGGACTTGAGGTGGGGCAGGACCAGGCGCTCAAAGGACTTCATGACTACAGAGGTGAGCGCTATAGGTCTGTAGTCGTTAAGTCCAGTGATAAGTGGCTTCTTGGGGACAGGGATGATGGTGGAGGATTTGAGGCAGGCCGGCACGTGGCATAGCTTAAGGGAGGTGTTAAAAATGTCTGTGAAGACAGGAGCCAGCTCTTTCGCACAGTGTCTCAGGGTGGAGGGAGACACGCCGTCCGGACCGGGGGCCTTGCGCGGGTTCAGTCTGGAGAACTGTCTGAGCACGTCCTGCTCACTGATGACAAGGGCAGGGGGGAGGAGGGGGGGCCGCCTTTGATGAAGTAGGGACCGTGGAGGCAGTGGAGCTGGGGGGAGGGGGGAGTTGGACACAGCTGACGAGGTGTCAAAACGGGCATAGTGTTGGGACAGTCTTTGACAAAGGGCTTTGTCATCCTGACCTTTAGGAGCCTGAGGCCGATAGTTGGTGATCTGCCTCAGTCCTCTCCACACAGAAGCAGAGTCGTTAGCAGTGAACTGCTGCTGGAGTCTCTCAGAATACACAGATTTAGCTCTCCTCAGCTCTCTGTTAAACCGATATTTAACCTCCCTGTAGCAGTCCCTGTCTCCACTTTTCAACGCTGCTTCCTTCTCCTTCCTGATCTGTCTGAGCTTAGCAGTGAACCAGGGCTTGTCATTTGAGTAACTCACCCTGGTGCGCGATGGAAGAATGCTCTCCTCACAAAAGTGGATATATGAGATCACAGTGTCTGTGTACTCATCCAGATCATGTGTGGCTCCTTTAAACATGCCCCAGTCAGTTATTTCCATGCACGTTTCCAGCTTCTCCTCAGCTTCACTGGTCCATTTCTTCGCAGTGCTCACAACAGGTTTAGTGAGCTTCAGTCTCTGTCTGTAAGTGGGAATGAGGTGGACCATCACGTGATCAGATAGTCCGAGCGCAGCGCGGGGAACAGCACGATACACGTCCTTCACTGTAGTGTAACAGTGATCCAGCGTGTTTTTTCCTCTGGTGGGGCATTTAATAAACTGTTTGTAACGGGGGAGATCGTGGCTCAGATTGCTCTGGTTAAAGTCGCCAACCACAATAACCAGAGAGTCCGGGAAAGTCCGCTCCGTATGTTGGATGTGATCTGCGAGCGTGCGCTGAGCTTCGCGTGCGTCCACGTCGGGAGGGACGTACACAGCGGCGAGGATGAATGAAGCGAACTCCCGCGGGGAATAAAATGGCTTGCAGTTAATATCAGAGCACCAGCTGCTGTTAATGTAAAAGCAGACTCCTCCTCCTGTGGTCTTACCGGAGAGCTCTGTGTCACGATCAGCACGAAACAGCTGGAATCCTGGAATCCGTCGAGGAGCAGCGCGCTGTCCGGTGTATTTTCCCTGAGCCAGGTCTCAGTAAAACAGAGGGCAGCCGAGGTAGAGAGGTCCTTAAATCGCATCAGCAGTCTCAGTTCATCTACCTTGTTAGAGAGAGAATTGGCATTGGACAGAAATATGCCAGGCAAAGTCGTGCGCGTGCCTCTCCTGCGAAGCCGCACGAGAGCGCCCGCTCGTCTTCCTCTCTTTCGCCATCTCACTTTTCGAGCCAAGCAATGAACCAGATCGGTGGCAGGAGCTAAAAAAACTGGGAGTAGGTCCGTGGGAGTGAAAGTCCTGATATTTAGAAGCTCTTCACGGGTATAAGAGCAGGCAGACACACAATTGACAAACAAAAACAAACAAAGGGCGCAGCGAAACACCATGGCGACCACTGTGGGCGCCATCTTGCGCATACCCGTAGAAAGCAAGAATTCCTGTCTGAAACAGGTAGCCCAATTAGGCTTTACAGGCCCAAATGTAGGCTGTGTTTCAAAGTGGAATACAGAGGTGTACTGTATCTCTCTCTCTCTAGAGAGAGAGAGAGAGAGAGAGAGAGAGAGAGAGAGGGAGAGAGAGAGATTTTTGATTTTTCAACACACCTTTATTGTCACAAGTTCAACAGAAAAACACAACAACTAAAACAAGCAATGGAAAAGTAAAATGACTCACTGACAAGAAATCAAAGACACAAGTAACCAAACCAGGAAAACTAAAACAAAAACTTGCTTCTTACATCAGGACCATACCATAGGTAATTTCCCCCTCCTTAACACAACACAGGATGTGCTTAAAGCACCACATAGCCTCAAAAGTTTCAACATTTTGCATCAGATGATAGTAATTGTAATCAATCATTATTCGAGTCTTGATCATGTCAACCAGCATGTCTTTTACATTACAATCCAGCATTTGTTCAATTTTTCTTTTCCTACTAACATAAATAGCCATTTTAGCCTGACCCAGGATGAAATTTAAAAGTTCACTCTTTTTCTTATTTCTCTGTCTATATGGAAAACCCAAGATAAAAATCTGCAGGGAAAAGACTTCTCCAAACAGATAAAACAGCTTCCCCCAAAAAACAAACAACAATTGCAGTCTGTTACAGTCCAGAAAACAATGGAACACAGTCCGTTTCTGAGGACAAAATGGACAAACCTCAACAACATTTGGGTTTAAAATAGAGATAAAAGCATTTACAGCCACAGCACCATGTAAAACTTGCCATTGTAGGTCTCCAACCTTCTTAGTTAGTGGTGGTTTATAGAGTGCTCTCCAGGCAGGCCTCACCTCTGAACCCAAACCCAAGTGTTTCCTCCATGGTGTATCAGCTCGACCTTTTAACTTATTCACATTTAGAACTTTCACCAAAAGTCCATACATTTTTTTTACCAGGAGAGTCACAAATGTTAATGTGTTCAGAGTTTAAAAACACACCAGTGCCATCTTTAAAATCAGGAGATAAAACACTAAAAGGAAAAGGCTCATCAGCAGTTCGCACAGAGTTTTTGCAGTGTAAAACAATAGCAGAGTGTTCTTCTGCGGACAGGCAGTCTCTCCAATCTTTCAGCAAGTTCATTATAATTCTGACTGAAGAAACGCCAAGAGCCGAGCACAGGGCAACAGCATTGCCCAAGTTAGGACCACATAAATTCACCAAATGTCCCAGCGTTGTAACCTTTGCAGAAATGAACTTTTTTAAAACAGAAGGTCCTAAAGCATTGCCCACATCAAAACGGGTCCCGAACACAAGTGGTTCCTTTAAAAGCCAGAAAGGTGACAAGGAAGCCTGGGAAGAGTTCTTTTTAAAAAGTCCCCAGATTTTAAAAGCACTTTGGTAAAACTGGGGAAGTTCTGGGAGTTTTTGGCTCCTCAAGTCCATTAAAAACAGCGACTCCTTAGTCCAAGCCATCCACAGCGAGCCAGGACAGCCCTGGCAATAGGTCTCCACACAAGGTCGAGGGGGCCACTCAGCAGTCGCTGAATGAACTGCAGGCGAAAGACAGCCCCCCTGCTGGCCAGATGGATGAGCCCTTGACCACCTTCTTCCCTCAGTAAAAACAGGATGCTCTGTGGAACCCAGTGAAGACGGTCCCAGAAAAAGTCCACGACTGTAGATTGCACTCTGGCCAGCAAATTGGGTGGAGGGTCCAGACAAGACAGTCGATGCCACAGCATTGAAGCAATCAAGTTGTTGATGATTAAAACACGACCTCTGAAGGACAAGTTTGGCAGAATCCATTTCCATTTTTTTAGTCTTCCTTCAACTTTTTCTAAAAAACACTCCCAATTTTTCCCAGTAAAAGTCTGATTTCCTAAAAACACACCAAGATATTTAAAACCACCTTGTGTCCACGGAAGGCCACCAGGTAGGGCAATTTTTTGTGGTCTCCCCCCCACCACAACAGCTTCACTCTTACCCCAATTCACTCTCGCTGAGGAGCACTCACCAAAAAGATTAACAGTTCTTAAAAGGTAGTCTACATCATTTTGATTTCTTGTAAAAACAACAACATCATCAGCATAGGCAGACACTTTAAAAACAGAGTCAGAGTTGGGGACTTTAAAACCAGTGAGGCCTTGCCTTAGTTTACAAAGGAGGGGCTCGATGGCAAGAGAGTACAGCATACCTGAGAGGGGGCAGCCCTGTCGAACACCCCTCTCAACTTTGAAAGGAGCACTCAAACCACCATTAATCTTAAGAATACTCTCAATGTCTCTATACAAAGCCTGGATCTTGGCGATGAAACCTGGGCTGAAACCAAAGGCCTCTAGTGTCTGCCAAAGGTATGGATGTTCAACTCAGTCAAACGCCTTTTCTTGGTCTATTGAAATAAGACCAAGTCCTTTGACCAATGAGCTGGAGAGGTCCAAAACATCACGAATTAAAAAAATGTTGTCTGTAACCAACCTACCAGGTACACAGTAGGTCTGGTCTACATGTATGACCTGCTCCATCACCTTCCTCAGTCTGGTAGCCAACACTTTGGAGAGAATTTTGTAGTCAGTCCAGAGGAGGGCCACCGGACGCCAGTTTTTAATGTCTTTCAAGTCGCCTTTCTTGGGAAGGAGAGTGAGGACTGCTCTCCTACAACTTAGGGGCAGGTGACCCTTCCGCAGACTGTCAGACAGTACTTCCAGCAAGTCCTCACAGATCTCAGACCAGAACGCCTTGTAGAACACCGATGGTAGACCATCTATCCCTGGGGCTTTTACACACTGAAGAGACTGGACAGCCACTGCTAGTTCTTGCAGAGTGATCCCGCTCTCCAGCTCCGCATTCATGCTAGCCATCACCTTTGGCAAGTCCATCAAAAAATGACTCAGCGCATGTGGATTCTCAACAAATTCTTTCTTAAAGAGATCTTTGTAGAAAGCAGCTGCAAAGCGACGGATCTCCGCAGACTCATGGATCAGCCGCCCGTCCTCGGAGCTGAGAGAGTGGATCATCCTCCTCTGACCATTCTTCCTCTCCAAACCAAAGAAAAAATGAGATGGAGCGTCCATTAGTGCGATGTTCTGGAACCTACTGCGTATCACAGCGCCCCTGGCGGCCACACCCAGTAGGTCAGTTAAAACAGACTTTTTGCCATTGAGGGCCTCAAAATGTCCTCTTTCTCCTGTGGAGCCTGCCAAAGACTGCAGCTCCACTACTTCTCTCTCCAGGTCCCTGACAGACCTGGCCAAGTCTCCAGAGACATTGCGAGTATGCTGTAGGCACAAATTCTTTATTTGGCTCTTCCCTACATCCCACCACTGCTGCAAAGAACTAAAACTTGATTTTGTTCATTTAAAATTACTCCAAAAAAACATAAAAGCAGTTTTAAAACTGTTATCCGATAAAAGTGATGTGTTAAAATGCCAGTATGCACTACTGCACTTTATATTCTTGATAAAAACACAACACTGAACCAGAGAGTGATCTGTAAAGCCAACAGGGACTATTAAAAATGCTAAAATGGTGCTTAAAACTGTAAACCCTATCCAGTCTAGCTAAGGACAGAATATTGTCCTTTCTATGGCTCCACGTGTACTGTCTAGCCTTGCCATGAAAATTCCTCCACACGTCACACAGATCATGAGCTTCTATGAGACCTTTTAAACTTCTCTTGGATGCAGCATGTGGCTCTGGATGATTCCTATCCATAAAAGGATTTTCTGTACAATTAAAATCACCTCCCACAAATAAAAAGTCATCATTACTGCAATTTTTGATTGTGTCATCTAAAATATTTAAAAAGGCCAATCTTTCTGTGCCTACGGTTGGAGCATACACATTTATAAAAACAACTTTCACATTCTCAAAAACAGCTCGAACTTTTAAAATGTGGCCTGCAATTATCTCATCAATGTCATAAGAAAGTGGAATAAAATCTCGAGAAAATAAAATACCCACTCCACCACTGCTGCTGTTTTTATGACTGAGAATAATTTCCCCTTGGAATTCCCTCCTCCAGTCAGCAGCACTGTCCTCAGAACTATGAGTCTCCTGAACAAACAGAACATTAATTTTCTTGCATTCTGCAAGAGTAAAAACACACGCTCGCTTGGACATTTCTCTTGCTCTATTGATGTTGAGTGTGCCAAAATTAAAACTGCACATGCATATAAGAGGGCAAAGCCAATACAAAAACAGAAAAGAAAGAATGAGCGATAAAAGACTAATCATCCTGGGCAATTTGGTTCTTAACGTTTAGTACAAGCTTTGTTAGTCTGTAGACCTCCTGATCAGTAAAACTTTCCTGCTCAAGCTCTCCCCTATTTTTCATGTAGTCCTGAGCAGAGTCAACAAAACGTTTTAGATCGGGGAAGAAGTTTTCAACTCTAACCATTCTGGATCCCTTAGTGTCCTGCAAAAACTTCTGTATTTTTGTGAAGGGGTAACTACTCCCACTGGCCACATCATCACTGCTTTCATCATCACTCTCTATCTCAGACCCAGCATAAGAATCTGGTTGAGATAGAGAAACCTCAGAACTTTCTTTGACAACCCTTTTTACTTTGCTCCTCTGCTGTTTGTTTTCCAAATTCTTCCGCTTGATTGAGATTTTAGATAACTCTTCATCTATTTCAATGTCATCCTCATCCTCCAACACTGACTCAGCCACCCAGTGGAAGCTGTCTCTTCTTGCTTTTCGCTCACCCTGTGCTGTGGTTTTATATTCATCTTTCTAGTCCCACCATCTACCTGTGCCTCATTTGGCTCATCTGTATGATCCTCAGTGTGATCCCTCTCGGTAATCTCACCCTTGTCCACAATGTTGGTCTGTGCAGCAGCCCTGCGATGTGCTTTAACTTTTGTTGCTGGTCCATTTATGATCGACAGGCCGGCTGCGGAGGGCAGCGAAGCCACTCCGTCACCAGATGGCCCACGCGGCCACGGCACCCGACTGCGAGGCCGCACTAGCGGCCTCCCCCGAGTGATCACCCCCCACTCCCTGAGGGCATGATCGAATCAAATGTCCCTCCATTCCGCAGCCGAAACACTTCATATTATCAGAGGTGACGTGGATGGTGTAATCAAAGCTGTCAATCCGGTACTTAAAGGCCAAATGTCACGTAACAGGGTACTTTAAATATCTTGAAACTAGATATAAAAGGGAACCGATCCGTTCGGGTCTTGGTGCATATGCTTCAGTAACAACGGAATATTCGTTAATTTAAAACTGCCGCGCTTGGCCTGACACGGCCCCTGGAATCGCCTGGGGAAGAAGGCGGAAGTGACGAAATCGATTGTACCCTAGTTTGATGCTTGGGGTATTTCAATTGATTGTTTATATGGAGACTGGAAGGTTGAAGTGAGCAACAAGAAAGAAAAAATTGGATATTTCACCCATACCTTAAAACGGGACTATCAGGGACAGCTGGGTAATAAGGGACACTTCTCTGGGAAATGTTTTCATACCTGTCAAGTGAGACGTTTTCGCCGTACTTCAACACCGTAAAAAGCGGCTATAAGGAACGGCGGAGCAACAAGGCACACCTCTCTGGGATCTCTGTCTGTTCTGCAACCGCTGCACAGCTCAACGTGTTAAACTATTGTCCTAATGACTTCTCATGGTAGTGAGAATAGCTCACGCTGAGCGATCAGCCCACCCAGACAATTAAACTAATGAGTGACTCCACACTTCGAACAGTAGTGAGAATAGCTGACGCTGAGCGATCAGCCCGCCCCGACAATTAAACTAATGAGTGACTCCACACTTCGAACAGTAGTGAGAATAGCTCCCGCTGAGCGATCAGCCCGCCCCAGCTGTGAGTGATCACACACAGGAGTGCTCCTCAAGACACTCAGTTTTTTTTCCAGTATATTTTTTCTTTTGGGCGTACAGAAATGGCAATACGCCCGTTTTTGCTAAAATTGCATTTTCCCCGTATTTTCCTTAAAATATTTGACAATAACACCACGAACTACATTTAAAACATTTCCCAGAAAAGTGTCCCAAACCACTCTGCCATCTCCCACAGCCGCGCTTGGCACCAAAATACGGCGAAAACGTCTCCCTTGACAGGTATGCGCCTCCATTTTCATATTGATCTGGTCAATTTCTTGACAGCAGCGGCTCTCCTCCACTGTAATAATAATGGCTTCCGAAAAATCAATATTTATGGGGCGCCCTCGACAGACCCCCTCCGGCTTCGCAATTCTGGAGGCGATTAATGTCCAGTTCAATGACATTTTCCACTGGTTCTGCTCTCTGGTCATCGTTGGAACTGTTGTCATCAGACAAAGCATCTGATTCCGTCTCGGACGGCTCGAACCGGTAAGGTTCTATGCCTCTGTCACTGTCTGAACCACTGACAAAAAAAAAAGACAAAAAAAAAAAAGACAAAAAAAAAAAAGGCAAAACTAAAATAATTTGTTCACAATCGCTGTCACTTTCCGTCATGATTGTCCAATGTTGATAAGTGTGAATGTGGATAGGCAGGGCAGCCAGGGTACAACTGGTGATGTCAAAAACATGGGCGTGGTCTGGACTGGCTGTCACAAGCCAGCGAGCAAGGTGGGGCCTTCACCTGGTGTATTTTGTGCAATTATGTAAATACAGGTGGGTGATATGGTCTCCGGTATGAATATTTGGTTTAAGCTATGTGTATTTTATCTAAATTCGTTGTCATTTAGAAAAAAAAATTACGTGACATTTGGCCTTTAAATATGAGGTTGACGCTTTCCTCGCTATTCTTTAAAATCATGAACACCTGTCGCCTAAAAGACATGACATGTTTTAAATGCGGGGACTTACAACCGAGAGGGATGTGCTTAATAGGGGACAAAAGCTGCCCGTGTCTCGACAGCGCCTTCTCCAACAGCTCATTCTTTAAAAATGGTGGGACATTTGATATTGTAATTCTCTTCGTGGGATTTACCAGAGACAGAAAAGGAACCAGTGTGTCTTTAATTACAACCCCGCTCTCCACTACCTGGTTAACTTTTTCAACACTATCTAGGAAGATTACCACGGCATTATTCATTGTAGAAGCTGACCTAATGCTTTCATAACCGACCAACTCCCCCACAGCCAGACTACATTCCTCCACTGAGCAGCTGACAGCCAGAGCCAGTTTGACAGCATGCCGGCGTGTCAGCTTCTCGAAACCGGAGCCTCGCTCCAAAACCATGCTGACCAGCAGAGCTGGCAGCAGAAACCCCCCTCCCAGAATGCCTACCCCACCCCAGCTACAGAAAAAAACAAAAATTAAGATTATTTAGCAAAAAAAAACACCTTAAACACAAAAAGATAAGCGAAAGGTTTGAGACAATTCACTCACGCTGTCACACGCTCCCAGCTCGCACTCACGACCACGCCCACTCAGAGAGAGAGAGAGAGAGAGAGAGAGAGAGAGAGAGAGAGAGAGAGAGAGAGAGAGAGAGAGACTTTTGACTTTTAAAAATGGCTTTATTGCACATTCCGAAATTGCAAAAAGACCAATATCACTTGTCCAAGTGTGTCACATCTCAAAAGTGCAAACATAACTCATCCCCCTGACCCACTGAACACAAAACATTCCCTACAGCCCATCTATTGATGAATGCCTCCAAATTGTCCACCATTTGATAGTAAGAGAACTCCACCCGGAGTCTGACTTTCAACAAGACCTTGAAAGCGGACACAGGATCCACATTGCCAGCATTGCTTGCCCGATTTTTCCTCGTCAGCCAGATGGCAAGCTTAGCAGTACCAGATAGGAAGTTCATCAAAGTGTGGGCAGCCTTCCTTGCCACTTTATACTTCGGACCGTAAATGAACAGACCAAAAGAGAAACGTTCACCCAAAGCCCAAAACCACTCGAGAGAGAGAGAGAGAGAGAGAGAGAGAGAGAGAGAGAGAGAGAGAGAGAGAGAGAGAGAGAGAGAGAGAGAGAGAGAGAGAGAGTTTGAGTTTTAAAAAAAACCCTTTATTGCACAATTCAGAAATGTAAGATCACCAATATCATTCCACCAAGTGTCTCACATTTCAAAAGTGCAAACATAACTCATCCCCCTCTCCCACAGAACACAAAATATTCCCTACAGTCCATCTATTGGTGAATACCTCCAACTTGTCCACCATTTTATAGTAAGAGTACTCCACCTGGAGTCTGACTTTTAACAAGGCCTTGAAAACAAACACAGGATCCACATTGCCAGTGTTAGTCCGATTTTTCCTTGTCAGCCAGATGGCAAATTTAGCAGTACCAGATAGGAAGTTCATCAAAGTGTGCAAAGACTTCTTTGCCACTTTATACTTTGGCCCGTAAATAAACAAACCAAAAGAGAAACATTCACCCAAATCATGAAACCACACTTTCAGAAGATCAAAAAGGCCAGATAAACGGAAACATTGAACAAACAAATGCTCCAGGGTCTCAACTTGGGAACAAAACAAACATTCCTCCCCCACATTAGGATCCAGGTGTGCTCTGTATTTATTCGTAGCTATTGCCCCATGAACAATCCTCCACTGGAGATCTGCCGTCCGTTTCTCAATAGGGAGCTTGTACATGGACCGCCAGCTGCCTTTCGGGGAGAATAACGGCCCCAAAAACCCCGCCCACTTCGACTCTTTCACGTCTGTCAGTGAGCGCAGAGTCAGAACTTTCACACAGATGTGATACACCGTCTTCGTCCCCACAAACTGGAACTTGCCCAGACAAGGATTTCTGAAGGACAGCAGGTGATCCTCTCCCTCCTGTCACTCTCCCACAGCTGGACTTATGGAAAGGGCAGGAAAGTTGGACACAGTGCCCTCATCCCATTGAGTGGAAAGAGTACGGTTTTCCACAAATGCTCTAAGCAGTCGTGGCAGGGCAGCACACACTTCCTTCACCACCCTATGCACCAGTCTGACAGATGTAATGTTGGCACTCCGCCCCAGCGTTTCTATCGACGTGGTTGACATCTTCATAAGATGACCAAGCTTGGTACAGCATGCCTCTCTTAAACAAGTTTGCAGACTAACAGATTGCAGCACTTGAGTGTCCATGAATTGATTGAAAAACAGTGGTTCCTCGAACAGCCACATGCCTGGTGTCTCCTCAGGAATGTGGGCTACGGTGAAGACTTGCCAGTACACAGACACAGCGGCAGGCTCCGGAGCTGGGGTAGCGGGAGCGGAGGCCGCGCCGCCGTCCGCAGCTGCGGCGTGAGCGGAGGGCTCGCCGCCGGCACCATCTGTGGCCCCATCAGGGCCCGCTGCCTGTGCGGACAAGCGAACCGTTTATGGCCCACATCTCCACATTCAAAACACTTCATCTGTCCCGAGCTCGCATACACCATGTAAGATCCGCCCCCGTGCTTGACCCTGAAGGAGACTTCCAGAGTCTGAGTGGGCGAGTCGAGAAACATGAACACCTGTCACCTGAGTGATTTCACATGTTTGAACTTGGCGGCCTTGCATCCCAAAGGCAGAGTCGTAAACGGGCCCGCAAACTTCCCAAATCTGCGGAGCTCCGTCGCCAGCTGCTCGTCAGTGATGAAAGGTGGAACACCTGAGACGGTGATTCTCGTTGATGGGACAGATAAACAAAGACAAAGGTGGGCTCGCGCTGCCAAATATCAGGGACTACTTTAAAGCCGCACAAATTAAAACTTTAGTAGAGATATGTAACCCAGTCTACACTGCACAATGGAAGGAGATCGAATGCCAAATAACAAGTGACATCCCCCTACAGGCGATAATAGGGAACAATGCCTTACCTAAGTTTTTGAATAACACTAACCCGTGGATAGAGACCCCGCTAAAAATTTGGTTTAAGATAGTCAGAGAGAATCAAACTAAAGAGCCCTATCGACTTCTGCAATGGATTGCCTATGATCAGGACTTTACTCCTAATAAAACAGACACCAGATTTAAAAAGTGGAAGGAGAAAGGGCTGATAAAATATTACGATTTTTTTAAAGGGCAAATCTTAAGAAGTTTTGAAGATTTGAAAAAACAAGGCCTAATAAATCAAGACCTTTACAGGTTCTTCCAGCTTAGACACCACATAAACAATATACTTAAAAAGGAGGTTTTGGAAAGGGCCCAGTCAGGTGTTCTGAAGGTCTTCTTAATGGCATATAAAGGGATCCCAGGGATCAGATACATTTCTAAAATATACCAAGGTCTTCAAGACTTAAAAGGAGACAACACATCTTATATAAAAGAGAGATGGGAAAAAGAGGGGAATTTCACTTTACAACTGGAAATATGGGAAAAGCTAAATAAACAGCAATGGAAAAGTACCTCATCCCTGCAGTGGAGAGAATTTGGATGGAAAAACTTGGCAAGATTTTTCAGAACACCTGCACAAAACAAATTTACCCATAAGGGATTGAACTGTTGGCGCTTGTGTGGTGAAAAGACTGCAAATCATTTTCATGTGTTTTGGTCATGCCCAGTTATCCACCAATATTGGACCAAGGTACAGACAATATTGGGGAAAATATTCAAAATTACAGTTCCCTTTTCTTTTGTAACTTTGTATTTGGGTTTACTACCGGACTCACTGGAAAGACGAGGAGAAAAATACTTATTCAATGTTTTAATATTGGCAAGCAAAAAAGCTCTAACTAAAAAATGGATGTTGAAGGACTGTCCTACACCTGAAGATTGGACTAACGTGATCCAAGACATTTACTCGATGGAAAAGTTGACATTCGCACTGAGACAGGACATGGATGGGTTCATGAACTTTTGGCAACCCTGGACCACATATGTGTCTTCCATTAGATCTAATCTTTGACAAATACCATTTCAATAATGGTTCCGCTCTTTGTTCCATCGCTACTCAGATGCTCTTTTATCTTTATTTACTTACTTTTTCTTTTTGTTTGTTTTTTACTGGTTTGTTTGTTTTTTTTGTTATTTGTTTTTTGTTTTTTTTCTCTTTAATCTCACTTTTTCTTTCACTTTAAAAAAAAAAGGGGTGTTGTAAGAATTAATCTTCCAATGTTGTCAGATATCAGAAAATAAGGGAACATGTGATGAAAATGTAAACAATGCATTGCTGTAACGACCTGTATACCCTTTACAAAAACTTAAATAAAAAAAAAAAAATTGTACCACAATCTGTTTCAAATTTATATATATAAAAAAACAGTAATTTTATTTTTAAAAAGTAGACAAAAATTAGCCATAAAATAATCCACAAATTTATAATAAAGCCTCAAATGTACAAGAAAAGTCAATGTTACAAGAGGAAATTACAAATTTGTGGAAAATGGCTTCACATTTAGATAAATTTACAGAGAAAGTAGAAAACTATAAGAAAATTGTTACAAATTTTGGAGAAAAACCTCAAACCTTCAAGACTGAAGTCATTACTCAAGTTTTTAAGTGGGTGCTTTTTGCATCCTTAAGGCTGCGTGTCCACCAAATGTGTTTTTTGTTGCCCAACCGCCCTGAATGTTTTTTCAGCACTTGTGTGCTGCGCTCTGGAAAAAAAAAGTCTGTGCCCTGTATCGCAGCAACAGCTTGTCACTCACAGCTCAGCACTTCCGCTTTTTCTATGGCCAGACTTTCTACTTATTTTTTAATATCCATCCATCCATCCATCTTCTACCGCTTTTCCGGAGGTCCGGGTCGCGGAGGCAGCAGTTCAAGCAGAGAAGCCCAGACTTCCCTCTCCCCAGCCACCTGCTCCAGCTCTTCAGAGGGGATACCAAGGCGTTCCCAGACTAGCTGGGAGACATAGTCTCTCCACCGAGTCCTGGGTCTGCCCCGGGGTCTCCTCCCAGTGGGACGTGCCTGAAACACCTCAAGTGGGAGGCGTCCAGGAGGCATCCTAATCAGATGCCCATACCACCTCAACTGACTCCTTTCAATGTGGAGGAGCAGCGGTTCTACTCTGAGCCTCTCCCGGATGACTGAGCTCCTCACCCTATCTCTGAGGGTGAGTCCAGCAATCCTACGGAGAAAGCTCATTTCAGCCGCTTGTATCCGCGATCTCGTTCTTTCGGTCATTACCCAAAGCTCGTGACCATAGGTGAGAGTAGGAACGTAGATTGACTGGTAAATCGACAGCTTTGCCTTAGAACTCAGCTCCCTCTTCACCACAACAGACCGGTACAACGTCCGCATCACTGCAGATGCTGCTCCAATCCGTCTGTCGATCTCTCGCTCCATTTTCCCCTCACTCGTGAACAAGACCCCAAGATACTTAAACTCCTCCACTTGGGGCAGGAGCCTGTCCCCAACCCGGAGAGGACAATCCACCTTTTTCCGGCTGAGGACCATGGACTCGGACTTGGAGGTGCTGATTCTCATCCCAGCCGCTTCACACTCAGCGGCAAACCGTCCCAGCAAGAGCTGTAGGTCATTGCTGGATGAAGCCAACAGCCAACTGCTATTTTTTAATAGCAGTCTCTAAATAACAATGGACAAGAAATGTATTCTAGCATTGGTAGCAGCTCTGGATGCAAAATATGATGACATGGAGAGCAGAAGTCTGTGTACAGACTGTATCGGCATCCTATGTCCTGCCCTTCCTCATTCTGATTGGCTGCTTAGAAAGATCTGACATTGACAAGCACAGCTATAGCCTGAAAAGTTGAAATTTTCTGAGTGCCCTGACAAAAAGCGGCCACCGCCAAGAGCGTTTCAGCGCCAAGGGCGCTAAGCCCTGTAGATGCTGGACTACATAGAGAATGAATAGAAAATAGTCACCCACAGCTGAAAAAATGCGTTTGGTGGACACGCAGCCTAACCTACTAGAAATTTTTGGTTGACTGATATGTGTGTGTAATGGAATGTGTAGTTATAAAAAGAGGTTCCTACTTACACATGTGGTGATTTAAAACAAAACAAACCACGACTTCCGGGAAGATGGCGGAGAGACATAACACTTAAACAAAGAGCTCTCCCTAGCCGGATTAAAAATCATCGGTAAATGGCCAACTCGACATAAACGAATCAATAAACTAAGGGATGAAAACACGAAGGAACCGGGCACAAGGACAAAAACAGGGTAAAATTGAAGAATTCCTCTCCAACAACGCAGGAAAAACCGCTGTACGCAAAGCCCAAAAAAACGAGATGTCCACAGCAGTGAAAATGGAGGACACCAGACTCGACAACATGAACGCTGGCATCGCCAGTTTGGGTGAAGAGTTGAGAGAATTCAAGCGACAGCTACAACAGGATTTAGCGGCTCTTAAGGAGGAACTGAAAAAAGAAATTAAGGAGGAAATCATGGACCTCCGAAGAGAAATGGAGCGTAAATTAACGGAAAACATGGAGGAGCTGCGCTCCCAGCGGGCGTGTATGACAGAAGCGCAGACCCGAATTTCGGAACTAGAAGATTGGAAAAGCGAGGCAAACGAACAACTACAGACCCTGACGACGCAAACGCAGAGGATGCAGGAGAAAATAAACGACTTGGAGAGCAGATCCCGACGAAGCAATATGCGCATCTTTGGAATTCCGGAGGGCATTGAAGGCAACTCGATGACAAAATTCATGGATCAGTTCTTAAAAAAAGAACTGGAAATACCCGGAGAAACGGATCTGCAGATTCAACGGGCGCACAGAACACCGGCACAGAACCCGAAAACAAACTCTCCACCCAGGTCAGTTGTGGTAAACTTTGTGAAATATGACATAAAGGAAAGAATCCTGACGCAAGCATGGAAAAAAAAGATACGAATCGGCGACAAACAGGTATTTTTTGACCATGACTACCCGACAGAAATCGTGCAGCAGCGGAAGAAATATGCCAATATTAAAAAAACGCTGAAAGAGAAAAAAATTAGATTCCAAACGCCGCTAACGAAAATGAGGATTCATTGGGAGGAAGGCACAAGAACCTACAACACGGCCGAAGAGGCAGCGCGGGATATGATGGAGCGGGGCCTTGAGGTGAGCGTGCCGAAGGAGACGGCTGGAGCAGCGGCGGCCCTGAACGCACCACGACAGCCGGAGTGGAGACGAGTGAACGGCGGAAGAAGGGGGAGAGACGTAGAGCAGCGGGCCCAGGACAAGCTACAAGGCTTTCAACTGAAAGCCTAGATCATAACAAAGATTAAGAAAGGCACAGAAGAAATGAAGGCCAAGAAGACAAGGTAAAAGAGAAACAGACGGCTAGGAGAGGTTTAAGTGATATTTGTTGGACATTTCTAGACTTATGACTATTACTTTGATAGTTATTAGAAGTCTAGGGAGGGCCCTTCACTCTGTGAAGACAAACCCCCCACCCACCAACAGGGACCAGTGGGCAGAAGAAAGGCCCAAAGTACGGAGGTCGAGTTTTTTTAATGTGTTTTTATATAAATATGTGTTATTTTTGTTGTTAAAGGGGCTAGGAGCACAAGTTAAAAAAATGGAAAAACATGAATATGGGTAAAAATCTTAAGATAATGACACTAAACGTGAATGGTCTGAACTCACCTGTTAAAAGGGAAAGAATAATAAGAAAATTCAAGAAGGAAAAAGCTGAAATTATATTTATGCAAGAGACACATTTGAGCAAGGCAGAACATGTGAAACTAAAGAGATTTGGCTATAAGAACTCCTACTACAGTTCATTTAAGGGAGGAGCAAAAAGGGGGGTTATGATACTAATCTCAAACAAAATACAATTTGAAAGTGAACAGGAAATCCAGGATAAAGAAGGCAGGTATGTAATAATAAAGGGAAGAATAGATGGTATGCAGATCACATTAGTGAACATCTATGCCCCACCAGAAAGTGACAAGGGTTTTTTTCAACATCTGTTTGATCTCATAGCAACACACAGTGAAGGAGTCCTAATTTGTGGAGGAGACTTAAATGCTGTCATGGATCATGAAGTTGACACAACAAGTGTTAAGAAGACAAAAAAACATGTAACAAAGTTCATAAGAACCTCACTGGCAGAAATGGGTATGGTAGACATATGGAGGGAGCTACACCCACTCGAAAAAGACTATACACATTATTCAGCAGTCCATAAAGTACACTCTAGAATAGATTACTTCCTTATGAATGAAGGTGACAGACACAGGGTGAGAAATTGTTGGATTGGAGGGGCAGAAATATCAGATCATAATCCTATATACATGGAAATATATTTAAACAATAGAAAACGACAAACAACATGGAAACTTAACGTAGGACTGTTAAATGATGAGAAAATGAAAGAAAGAATAAAAATAAACAAACGAATATATCCAAGAGAATGACAATGAAGAAGTGGACCCAACAATACTATGGGACGCACTAAAAGCCGTGTTAAGGGGTAAATTAATTGTTGAAACAGGAAAAGCAAATAAGACTAAACTGGAAGCGTATGAACAAAGATGTGAGAGACTAAGGGAATTAGAACGTAAACATCAAAGCACAAATGATCCAAAAATATATCAAGAAATTAAAGAAGAAAAAACAAAGATAAAAGAAACACAAATGGATGAAATTGAAAGGAAAAATAGATATCTAAAGCAAAAATATTATGAAACGGGGCCAAAAGCCACAAAACTGCTGGCAAAACGGTTAAGAAAACAACAAACAATGAATAATGTATACAAGATTAAAGACCCCACCACAAATAAAACCACAGTTAACCCAGAAAACATCGAAGAAATTTTCCATAATTTCTACCAAGAACTATACTCGCAACCTGAAGAAACAAATACTAAAGATATCAAAAAATTTCTAGACACATTGGACTTGCCATCAATAGGAAATCAACAAAATGAAAAACTAACAGCAGAAATAACAACACAAGAGATCAGAGATGTGATTAAGTCACTTAAAAACGGTAAATCACCAGGTAGTGATGGATACCCATCTGAGTTTTATAAACTGTTTATAGAAGAACTCATGCCACAACTCCTAAAGTCATTTAATTGGACGCTGAACAACAACAAAATACCTCCAACATGGAACGAAGCAATCATTTCAGTTATTTTAAAACCAGGGAAAGATAAAGAACAATGCGGAAACTATAGACCAATCTCTTTATTAAATGTAGATTATAAAATATACACAACAATTATATGTAAACGAATAAAGACATTCTTGACGGAATTGATAGAAGATGATCAAACTGGATTCATAGAGGGACGCCAAACACATGACAATATCAGGAGAACAATACATATAATTAACCAAATACATAAAGAAAAGAAAAGCGCAGTAATAATGAGTTTAGACGCAGAAAAAGCATTTGACAGGGTTAACTGGAAATTCCTATATAGTGTACTGGAGCGCTTTGGATTTAACGAAAAATCAGTACAATGCATAAGGACGCTATATCAAGAACCTGTGGCAAGAATCAAGATAAACGGTAGCTTAACAGACAAAGTAAATATACAAAGATCAACTAGGCAGGGATGCTGCTTATCGCCCACCTTGTTTGCTCTGTTCATAGAACCATTGGCTCAAGCCATACGACAAAATAAGAAATTAAAAGGTGTAACAATAAAGGGGGCGGAACACAAGATTGGGCTATTTGCAGACGATATTATAGTTTACCTTGAACAACCAGATAAATCAATAATGGAAATGATGAACTTGATAGAAAATTTTGGAAAATTATCAGGATACAAGATAAACATAACAAAAACACAAATACTGACATTCCACTATAACCCTCTAAACCAGATAACTGATAAGATCAAACTAAACTGGAAGCAAAAAGAAATAAAATACCTTGGACTGAACATACCTAAAGACCTAAGCAAAATATATAAAGCAAACTATGATAGGTTGGAACAAGAAATAAAAAAAGATATTGATAGATGGTCAATCTTAAATATGGATCTGAATTCAAAAATTGAGACAGTCAAAATCAGCATACAACCTAGATTACTTTACCTCTTCCAGGCTATACCAACAGAGATTCCAGATGCCCAATTCTCAAAGTGGGACAGGATGATATCGAGATTTGTTTGGGGAGGTAAAAAACCAAGAGTGAAATATAAAACCCTCCAATTACCAAAAGAGAAAGGAGGCATGGGCCTACCGAGTCTAAAGGAATATTACTACTCAGCACAAATAAGATATATCATATGTTGGTGCGACGAGGGATATGAGGCAAAATGGAAAGAAATGGAAAAGGAAATTGAGGGACTCCCAGTACAAAGCATAATAGGGGATAAAGATGCATATAAGCAAATCAAACAAATAGACCCAATCACTAAATTTACTTTAGAACTGTGGTATAAAATAGTACAAAAGTATAATATAAAGGAAGACATAAAACTATTGAAATGGGTAGCATTTGACAGTCAGTTTGAACCGGCAAAACAAGATAGGGGATACAAAAATCTGGTGAACAAGGGAATCACAGCATGGGGCAATATCGGAAAAAAAGATCTCGGGAGCTTTGTAAATATCAGGAGAAAATTTAAATTAGAAAGATCGGAATTTTTCAGATATCTGCAGATGAGAGATTACTATATGAAGAAGATTAGGCATAACCTCCAAACAGATGTGAACGAGATTATACAACTTATTTTAAGCTCATATGCAGGAAATAAAATAAGAATTATTTCAAAACTATATCAGAAACTTATGACAAACAATCATACAAGTAACTATATAAAGGAGAAATGGGAGAAAGAGCTCAATTTAAACATAACAGAAGAAAGCTGGCAGGAAATATGGAAAACACAACACACATCAACAAATTCAAGGGCATGGAGGGAATTTGGATGGAAAAACCTGATTCGCTTTTTCATTACACCACAGATTCAAGGAAAATATACAAATACCCAATCTCTATGCTGGAGGGGATGTGGGGCTCAAAATGCAGACCACTCACATATGTTTTGGAAATGCTACAAAATATCATCATTTTGGAAATCTATGCATGTGACAATACAGAGGATATTAGGATATAATATACCAATGAACTGTAACCTGATGTACTTATGTGATCTTAAAAAAGACAGTGTTATACAGGCTGAGGACAGATATCTAGTTAAAATCTTGTTGATTGCATGTAAAAAAACTATCACAAAAAAATGGCGATCAGAAGTTCTTCCTGACCAAGAACAATGGACTGACATTGTTGAGGACATACGTATGATGGAAAAACTAACATATCGACGAAGAATGCAAGAAGGAATATGGGAGAAAAAATGGCGGAAATGGACACACTACAAAGTGCAACAACGAGGCAGAAATTGAAAGAATAACCAAAGACACTGAAAAAACCAGAAGAATTAAGAGATGGAAACTAAAAACTTGATGCTCCAACATTTGTCCCCCCCCCTTTTATTTTTTATTTTTATTTTGTTTATTTTTTTTTATTTTTCCCTACCCTAACCCCTTTGTTTTTTAAATGTAGAATGTGATCTGAATGCATTATATATGATGAAAAATGAATAAAAATCTAAGTTACAAAAAAAAACAAAACAAACCACAATAGTGGATGTGCAATGTTTGTTAATATCAGTCTTTTCTTGGGAGGGTTTGTGCACTTAAGTGTTTGACAGTTCATTTTTTATTCAACTAAATGCACTTTGTGATGTGTGAAGGTTAGTTATGACCAGGATGTAGTATATTTTATTTCAAAAGGGAAACAAATGTTAATGCTACTAACAGTGTACATTGAGTTTTTATGCACTTTGAGATATGCCTGAGTAAGTTGTGACCAAAATGGTTATTTACAGAATTTTATTTTCCCCCCCATTCTATTTATTTGTTGTTCAAGAGGAAAAATATTTCTACTGCTTCAAGTTCTGCTCAACCTCAGCACTGTTATTGTGTTTTTATGCATATTTGATGTGCCTTTGTTATGTGCCAAGCGCACGTTTAAAACCAAGACAATGAATAAAAAGTGCATATTTTTCATCATACCGATCTGTGTTGGTTTGAAATTTGTCATATTCAACAGATCGCTGAACATGTGCAGCCCAGTTACATGTCTTGATTTCAAATTGTGGCCCAATTGATTATGTAATTGAATAGCCCTGTTATAAGGAGTTGTTCAGAACTCCTGACCTCAGACTCCTTATAAGGAGTTCTTATAAGGAGTTCTGAACAGCTGTTATAAGGTGTTGTTCAGTTCAGCAGGAACTAGGGATGTGCGATATGAATATATATATTCATATATATATTTTACCGGAGTGGTGGCTCAGTTGGTAGAGCATCCGCCCCACACCCGGGAGGCAGGGGTTCAAATCCCGGCCGGGTCATGCCGAAGACCATATAAAAGTGGAACTTCCTGCCATCCAGCTTGGTGCTCAGCAATAATGGAATGGAGGAGGGAAATCTGTGGCGGCGCCTTGCATGGCAGCGGCCCTCTGATTCTGCACTGGGGTGTGTGTGATTGACACTGTAGATAGGTAAAGCACAATCTCATTCTACTGTACATGATTGGTTGTACGGTTGAATGACAATAAGGGTGATTTAATTAATTTTAAATTTAATTAATATATGTCGGATGATGATACAAAAACATCTATCGTTTCATAGAATACTCGATCGCTTATATTGTGATTTAAAATGCACATATTCCAGTTTCTTGAGCAAAGCTCCTCAAGCACTACTTGTCAGCACCCCTCCCCTCCCCCACAGTGCGCGCAGTGAACAGGTGTGTGGTGGGTGGCTAGGCTTCAGTCCAGTGGGTTGCTAGCTTCAAACTACTGGTTTGGTCAAACAGCTGCTACTCCTGTTTGCCAGGGATGTGGGACTGTTTTCCATCATGCTGCGTCAGACAGGATAGTCCGCTAACCTTGTTTTAATAGGAGGTACACTACCGTTCAAAAGTTTGGGGTCACCCAGACAATTATTTTGTATTTTCCATGAAAAGTCACACTTATTTACCACCATGAGTTGTAAAATGAACAGAAAATATAGTCAAGACATTGACAAGGTTAGAAATAATGATTTGTATTTGAAATAATAATTTTTTCCTTCAAACTTTGCTTTCGTCAAAGAATCCTCCATTTGCAGCAATTACAGCATTGCAGACCTAACATGATTGCACAAGCGTTTTCTAATCATCCATTAGCCTTCTGACGCAATGAGCAAACATATTGTACCATTAGAACACTGGAGTGATAGTTGCTGGAAATGGGCCTCTATACACCTATGTAGATATTGCACCAAAAACCAGACATTTGCAGCTAGAATAGTCATTTACCACATTAGTAGTGTATAGAGTGTATTTCTGATTAGTTTAAAGTTATCTTCATTGAAAAAAAGTGCTTTTCTTTCAAAAATAAGGAAATTTCTAAGTGACCCCAAACTTTTGAACGGTAGTGTAAGTAACGTTAACACCATGTCTAATTTTAAAACGGCAAATGCTAAATGACAATGCTAAGTTGTGTTAATTGGAAATATTATAGTGTATCAGTCCATCATTTCTTTGGTTTAAATTACTGCTGAGTTTCTTAGTTTTGTCTGAAAAAAATTATTAAAGCTGCAAAAGTGTGCGATGGTGGCACATACACGCAAAATAAATAATAAATTAAATAAAACAGGCCAGAGGAGCAAGCCTCTTAATGTAATTTATTTGATTTCTAATAATTTTAATTAGTCAAGTCATGATAATGAATAAAGTTAAAGTCATCACATGCATTTTATTACATTACCTTTTGTGCCTTTGATTTTCAGATCACGGCCAATCTGAAATATTTTTACTAAGAAGCAAACAGGTTAAATCAGGCCAGAATGGCATCTTCAGGTTGCAGGTCTACATCACACAGTGCCACACTAATAGATAACATATTCACAAACATTACAGAAAATAATATCGTGAGTGGGCTTTTATTGAATGATACAAGTGATCACCTGCCGATTTTTGTTGTTTATCAATGTGATTATAGGAGCAAAAGTATACCAAAAATATTAAATATAAAAAGAATAAGAACTGAAGAATATATGTATTGACTGGCAAAGAAATTATTAATACAAGACTGGAAGATAGTTTGTGATGAAAAAGCTATAAATAAAGCATATGATGAATTTTTACAAATATTTCAATCATTGCACAACAAAAACTGTCCTATAAAACAGTACAGTGACAGACAACAAAACAAAAATAGTCCATGGGTCACCAAGGGGCTATTAAATGCATGTAAAAAGAAGAATACATTATATAAACAATTCAGTAAGTGTAGAATGGTAGAGGCCGAGATCAAATATAAAAGATATAAAAACAAGCTAACTAATATAATGAGGAGTTGTAAGAAAGAATACCAGAAACAAATGATGGTGGGTCAATCAATAAAAAAGAAGATAGAAATCCAAATCATCTTTTTGGGTGCAGTAACTGAAAAGGAAATTATCGAGACTCTACGTAAATTTAAGAATAAAAAATCAACTGACTGGAATGAAATTGACATGACAATAGTGAAAAAAGTAATTGAAGGAATTGTTAAACCACTCACCCACATCTGTAACCTATCATTTCAAACTGGTAAATTTCCAAACAAAATGAAAATAGCAAAAGTAATACCACCATACAAAACAGGAGACAGTCATCATTTCACAAATTACAGGCCAGTCTCTTTACTCTCACAATTCCAGGGTTTCCTCTGGTAACATTTCTTGGTGGCGGCCCGCTGCGACAGAAATTTTACCGCCACCCCAAGGCGATATGAATTTATTAAGAAAAATATATGAAGCAATGACTTTCCGCAAGCGCGCACACAAACAACGCACGTGGCCATCATCCGCGCGGAGTTTAGAAGCGTCCCGCTCACACGAGTTTTCCAGTCAGTCAGCAAACAGTGTCTCGCTAAGCGTGACTGTCCGACAGAAACATGTTTATTAAAGTACTTTAAACGCGGAAAAAAGTCATAAGAGGTATTAAAGCACTGGCGGTTATCATGGTTTTTTACCCGCTGGAAACGGGAGCAATAGTGGAAGCGTCACTTAGCTAAGAGATGTGGTTAGAATTCATATGCAGCCGGCTTCATATGAAGGGAAAGGCAAGGGGAACTGATGAATTGCTGAGGATATACTGTATTTCACCAGCCACTACAATATTAAGTTATGTTCTGTAGGAATTGCAGGAATGAAGAGACTGGTGATTTCTCTCTTTTCTCGCACGAGCAAGCGTGCCGTTTTTATTTTCCAGCAGGAGTGACAAAAAGCAACAGCTGAAAAGGCTAGTTCTAAACTGAGGTCCTTCAGCGGCTGCCTAGAGAGGTGCCTGATGAGAAAGCCTGAGCGCACAACTGTAACTGCCTAAACAGATCATTCTGTACATGAACACATATTGTGGTGAATTATGTCTTTAGAGTCTGCAACAGTTCCCTATTATGTACCGGGCAGGTTAAGATGACCGAAATTCACGAAGTCAATGACTTTAATCCGTCAGCAGCCTTCAGACAAATTAAACGTGTCAACATTTGATTTCAAAATAAGGGAGGTTTTTCCTGCTGTCTGGGTGGTGAGGAGATTTCTAAAAAAAACAAACTATAAATATAAAAAAATATTATAACAGAAATAACGGCATCCTTGGTCATTTAAGTTAATTTATTTCATTAAATACAATTTTATTAATATTTTGTCTTTGTAATCAGAGTTATCAGAGTTCTGTTCTGACTGCAAAGTTATGGTCAGAAATGTAAATTGTTATAAGGAAAAAGTAAAAAAAAAAAAAAAATAATTACCACAGTTTGTTTCAAATTTATCTAAAAAAAACAGTAATTTTATTTTAAAAAACAGACAAAAATTTGTCATAAAATAATCCACAAATTTATAATAAAGTTTCAAATGTACAAGAAAAGTCGATTTTACAAAAGGAAATTACAAATTTGAGGAACATGGGTTCAACTTTAGATAGATTTACAAAGAAAAGTAGAAAACTATAAGAAAATTGTTATAAATTTTGGAGAAAAACCTCAAACCTTCAAGACTGAAGTCATTACTCAGGTTTTTAAGTGTGTGCTCTTTGTACTCTTAACTCAGCTAGAAATGTTTGGTTGTCTACTTGTAATTCTTAATTTCAAAGCACTGCTTTTACATGAGTAGAATCTCTGGTTACAATACCCACCTGATCATATAATTTAAGTATGCATGAGTACATTACTATTATGAATGTTTCTTTCCCTTCCCTACTCTCTCAATGGAACATGTATATTTCAAAAACCTTCAGTGAGAACTACTACCAAGCAACACTGTGTCTCAGTGCAAGGAGTCAGACTGTGGAATGCTTTTGGACCTGAATTAAAATCATGTACAACGCTTGGACAATTTAAACAAAAACTAAAGGAAGAAATACTCCAAACATACAGTATATACAAGATGACATGTAAAATCACATAAGAATTAACATATTCAGTCTGTGTTGTGCTGGTGCTTCGGTTTTGTTTTTTGTTTTTTTTTTTTTTGGGGGGGGTGTCACGTTTTGTCTTAGCTTTGTTCTGAATTGTAATCACTCCTGTTTTGTTTTTCTTTTGAATTCTTGGATGGAATATGGGTGGCCAATATAAGCTGCGGCTTCAGCCATCACCCATTTCGGATAACTTATGTTGAATTGTATAATCAGAGGAGTTATTGTTTAATTTGACCTTGTTAGATTTTTTTTCCCTTTCTTTTAATCTTTACTTTAAATCTATCTGAAATAAAGATTCATTCATTCATTCATTCAACGGAAAAAAGAAACACTAGACTAAAACTACAAAAAATACACATATTTTTGTCATTTATGTAAACCATGACAAAAAAGTCCTGCAGGACAAAACATGACACTTGATATTTTCTAACCTGTTTGTATGCTACCATAGACAGAGAGAGAACCTGAATTAGACAGAGCTCAGAGAAGGCAAGATGAGACAGAAGAGAGGAGCCAAGGAGAGGAAAGTGTTCAGGCAGAGGAAGGAGAGAAGGATAACACCACTAAAAAGTCTAAACACAGGATGTCTGGGTGGGACCCCAACTGGCCCAATATTCAAGCCTCGGTTGTACAGTACTTCAAATGGTAAGTTCCATATGCAACGTTACTGTGTAAAATTTTCAAAAGAAATAAATAGTATAAAATTAACATATTCCGGTACGCACCAAGGTCTTTAAGCCAGAGGAAACACTGCAATTCTCCAAAATACTTGAAAAAATTTTCACTAAAAGAGTGGATAATTTCATTGAAAAACACAACCTCCTCACAGACAGTCAGCATGGTTTTAGAGCGGACAAATCTTCATCTTTGGCACTGACTAAACTCATAGAGAAAATCACTAGTCATAAAGATTAAAAAAAGTTTGCTTTAAGAGTATTTATAGATTGAAAGAAAGCTTTTGACACCACTGATCACAGAATTCTACTGAGGAAACTGGAAAGGTTTGGGATAAGAGGGGTTGGACTGAGCTGGGTGGAAAGTTATTTACGTAACCGACAACAATTTGTACAAATAGGTGAGCACAAATTACCATTCATGGACATCACTTGTGGGGTGCCCCAGGGGTCAGTTTTGAGACCCAAACTCTTTATCTTATATATAAATGACATATGGCAAGTATCAAAAATTCTGAAATTTATTTTGTTTGCGGATGACACAAATATCGTTTGCACTGGCGAGAATTTGCAGCAGGTTTTAGAGGTGGTCACAACAGAAACGAAAACGTTAACACAGTGGTTCAACATAAATAAATTCTCTAAATCTGAAAAAAAAACAAAACCCAAAAAACAAAGATTATGTTGTTTGGAAATTATAAAATAAATCATGAAATAATGGTAATGATAGATGATACCAGAATTGAAATAGTACAGGAAAATAAGTTTCTGGGGGTGACTCTAGACAATAAAATCTGCTGGAAACCTCACATCAGTCACATCCAGGCCAAATTAGCAAAATGTATAGGGATGCTGGGGAAGATAAGACACATTTAGAACTATAAATCATTATTCTTACTGTACAATTCACTGTTTTTACCATATCTTAACTACTGTGTAGAGGTCTGGGGAAACACCTACAAGACCAACCTACAGCCAATATGCACATTACAAAAAAAGTAATAAGGATAATAAATAATGTAGGATATAGAGACCATACCAACTCGTTGTTTTTAAAGTCACATGCCATAAAGTTCATGGATTTAGTTAAATTTAAGACAGCACAAGTAATGTACAGGGCAATTAATAATCAACTCCCAACTAATATACAAAACATATTTTTTTTTAAAAAAAGAGACAATGATTATAATTTGAGAGGAGACTTAAACTTTACAAAACCCAAGGTACGAACAACTAAGAAAAGTATGTGCATGTCTGTCTGTGGGGTGGACTTGTGGAACAGTCTGGAGCTGGAACTGAAACTATGTACAAACAGAAATCAATTCAAAAATAGGTATAAACATTATTTGCTAAAAGGATATATGTTAGAGGTGTAGTATTAATATGTAAAATGCACTTAACTCACTCTGGGACACTATGGTATGGTAGGTGGGACAGGACCGTGTATGTCTGTGTTTGGGGATGGGTATAGATGTATGGCCTGTATGTACAGACGTGGACAAAATTGTTGGTACCCCTCTGTTAATGAAAGAAAAACCCACAATGGTTACAGAAATAACTTGAATCTGACAAAAGTGGTAAAAAATAAAAAATCTATGAAAATTAACCAATGAAAATCAGACAATGCTTTTGAATTGTGCTTCAACAGAATTATTTTAAAAAACAAACTCATGAAACAGGCCTGGACAAAAATGATGGTACCCCTAGAAAAGATTGAAAATAATGTGACCATAGGGACAACCAAGATGTGTCCTCTAATTAACATCACAGGTGTCTACAAACTTGTAACCAGTCAGTCGGCTGTAACCAGTCAGTCGACACATGTTTAGTGTGGTACACACACACTAAACATGGACCAGAGGAAGCAAAGGAGAGAGTTGTCTCAGGAGATTAGAAAGAAAATTATAGACAAGCATGTTAAAGGTAAAGGCTATAAGACCATCTCCAAGCAGCTTGATGTTCCTGTGACTACAGTTGCACATATTATTCAGAAATTTAAGATCCACGGCACTGTAGCCAACCTCCCTGGACGTGGCCGCAGGAGGAAACTTGATGAAAAATGGAAGAGACGGATAATACGAATGGTAACAAAAGAGCCCACAACAACCTCTAAACACATTCATGGTGAACTCCAAGGTCAAGGTACATCAGTGTCAGATCGCACCATCTGTCATTGTTTGAGCCAAAGTGGACTTCATGGGAGACGACCAAGGAGGACACCACTGTTGAAAACAAATCATAAAAAAGCCAGACTGCAATTTGCCAAACTGCATGTTGACAAGCCACAAAGCTTCTGGGAGAATGTCCTATGGACAGACGAGACAAAACTGGAACTTTTTGGCAAGGCACATCAGCTCTACGTTCACAGACGCAAAAATGAAGCATACCAAGAAAAGAACACTGTCCCTACTGTGAAACATGGAGGAGGTTCTGTTATGTTCTGGGGCTGCTTTGCTGCATCTGGCACAGGGTGTCTTGAATCTGTGCAGGGTACAATGAAATCTCAAGACTATCAAGGTATTCTAGAGAGAAATGTGCTGCCCAGTTTCAGACAGCTTGGTCTCAGTCACAGGTCATGGGTCTTGCAACAGGATAATGACCCAAAACACACAGCTAAAAACACCCAAGAATGGCTAAGAGCGAAACATTGGACTATTCTAAAGTGGTCTTCTATGAGCCTTTATCTAAATCCTATTGAACATCTGTGGAAGGAGCTGAAATATGCCGCCTGGAGAAGGCACCCTTCAAACCTGAGACAACTGAAGCAGTTTGCTCATGAGGAGTGGGCCAGAATGCCTGCTGAGAGGTGCAGAAGTCTCATTGACAGTTACAGAAATCGTTTGATTGCAGTGATGCCTCAAAAGGTTGTGCAACAAAATATTAAGTTCCAGGCCTGTTTCATGAGTTTGTTTTTTAAGATAATTCTGTTGAACCACAATTAAAAAGCACTGTCTGATTTTCATTGGTTAATTTTCATAGAATTTTTATTTATTACCACTTTTGTCAGATTCAAGTTATTTCTGTGACCATTGTGGGTTTTTCTTTCATTAACAGAGGGGTACCAACAATTTTGTCCACAGCTGCACGTAGGGATGGATGGGTGTCAATGTTGATATGTATTAAAATACAGTTAATTGTCTACTTGGGGTTCTTAATTGAGGTAATATGTATATATTTCACATGGATTGTATTTAGGGAAAAGAGGAGTTGGAGTAAATAAGTGTTAACTTCTTCCTTCTCCCTTTCAAGCGCTGTACACGGTCACTTTTATTGCACTTGTCATTTGTTTTGTTTTTGCTTTTTTGTTCGAAATAAATCTATCTATCTATCTATCTATCAGGTCTACATTTAAATTTTCACTGATTTAAGCTAACAGCCAATTTATATTTGTAGATGGCAGGGATGGGTAATTCTCATTTTCAGACATTTTTTACGTTGTGTTGTGGGGTTTTTTTGCTATTCTCCTCTGGCTAAAGAAATATTTAACTTATTGATGTTTACTTTTTATTCATATGATATGATTTAGAAGAAAAACCTCAAATTTATGAGAATCAAGTCTCAAATGCACACTAAAAACTATAACACTGCAAAATTATGAGGGGAAAAAGGTGCATATAAAAAAAGTTTTTAAAAAAAAGAGAGATGGTCCTTTTTATGTGATTATCTAAACTGTAGAATTTACAGGAAATGTATATCAAGATACATATCTTTATCATGATATAAGATTACTTAAATCGTGATATAAAACTTTGGGTCATACCGCACAGCCCTAGTAGGAACTGAACAACTCCTTATATGGTCATGTGACCGGGCACTGCACTAGTTTGTAGAAAATCCAGAAAAACTCTCTTCATCATCATCATTTCTCCTGCATTTCAACCATCTACTGAGACATACTCACAGCGACACCATACTCCCAATTCATCCTCCAGAAGTCGATGACAGTGTTTGGCAGTGGGCCCTGAGTGGCAATATAGGTCTCTGGGCCATCCATACCCTGTACAGAGAATTGATTGATTGATTTATTCATCATTTAAAATAACACCGTATAAAAGATGCAACACATATTTAAAAACAATGGGACGACACAAGAAAGTGCACACACTTATTTCCATGGATTCCACTTATTTCCTGGATTCGGGAGTCAGACTCGATCTGTTTTTAAGAACAGGGTTAAAACCTTCCTTTTTGATATAGCCTATAATTAGGGAGGGATCATGTGCCCCTGAACCCTCACTTAGTTATGCTGCTAATAGGTTTAGACAGCCAGGGGACCTCCAACAATGCACTGGGCTTCACTCCTTTTTTCACTCCCAATGAAATATTTTTGCTGGTCATTAACATCTGTTTGTTCTGTCCCATAGATCGAGTCCTCGTCATGCTGTTTGCTCTCTACATGTCTGTTCTTTTTTTCTTCTTCTCTATCCCCTCGCCCCCCAGCCACTTGCAGCAGATGACTGCCCCTCCCTGTGCGTGGTTCTGCTAGAGGTTTCTTCCTGTTAAAAGGGAGTTTTTCCTCTCCACCGTCGCCAAGGGCTTGCTCACAGAGGATTGCCTGATTGCTGGGGTCTTTCTGCAATTGTGGGGGTTTCCCCTACAGTTGAAAGTGCTATGATATGACTATTGTTGTGAAATGGCACTATATAAATAAAGTTGAATTGTAGTCCCTAAAACAATTACGAATCAATTTTATCTATTCATATACACATTGATCATATACAGGGCCCATTAAAAATGTACAGTCCTACTACATAATGTCACACGACTGAAAATTTAGCAACATAACAAACCTTGATGAAGTTGGCATTGATGTAATCCGTGTCCTGATTGGTTGTTTTTAATGTCAGCTTCACTCTACTGTGATCAACTGTGGGAAAAAGGAAGAGAGATATTGAGGCTATTAAAATATTTTCTGCTCATAATAAATGAGACCGAATGGCATACTATTACAGAGAGAAATAAAAGGGCTAGTCAGAATTTGGATTCATAAATACAGTGCTGTGAAAAAGCATTTGCCCCTTCCTGATTTCTTATATTTTTGCATATTTGTTAACCTAAATGTTTCAGATCAAACAAATTTTAATATTAGACAAAGATAATCTGAGTAAATACAAAATGCAGTTTTTAGATGATGATTTCATTTATTAAGGGAATAAAATATCCAAACCTACCTGGCCCTATGTGAAAAAGTAATTGCCCCCTAACTGGCCCCTAAACCTAATAACTGGCTGTGCCGCCATTTGTGTCAGCAACTGGAAATGAGTCTTTTACATCGCTGTTGAGGAGTTTTGACCCACTCTTCTGTGCAGAATTGTTTAAATTCAGTCACATTGGAGGGCTTCATGAACTGATGGCCGGACATTCTCCTTCACGATTTTCTGGTAGAGAGCAGAATTCACGGTTCTGTCAATTAGGGCAAGTTGTCCAGGTCCTGAAGCAGCAAAGCAGCCTCAGACCATGACACTACCACCACCATGTTTGACTGCTGATACGATGTTCTTTTTATGAAATTCTGTGTTAGTTTTATGCCAGATAAAACAAGACACATCTTCCAAAAAGTTCAACTTTTGTCTCGTCAGTCCCCAGAATATTTTCTAAAATGTCTTGAGGATCATCTAGATGTTTTCTGGCAAATGTGAGATGAGTCTTTGTGTTCTTTTTGTCCAGCAACGTTTTTTTTTTTTTTCTGGAACTCTCCAAAGGATGACATTTTTGCTCAGTCTCTTTCTTATTGTTTCATCATGGACCAGTGTCCAAACTGAGACAAGTGAGGCCTCCAGTTTTTCAGATGTTGTTCTGAGTTTTTGTTTCTCATCTGATCTTGAATTTCTTCAGACCACAGTAGGATGTGTTGCTTTTTGAGATCTTTTAGCCTACTTCAGGCTGTCAGACAGGTTCTATTTAAGTGATTTCTTGATTCAACACGTCGGGTAGTAATCAGGCTTGGGTGTAGCTACTGAAACTGAACTCAGCTTTCAAAAAAGTATGGTTAATCACAGTTAATTCATGATGTAACAAGAGGGACAATTACTTCTGCACATAGGGCCAGGTAGGTTTGGATAGCTTTTTCCTTTAATAAATGAAATCATCATTTCATCAATCATCACTGCATTTTGTATTTAATCAGGTTATCTTTGTCTGATATTAAAATTTGTTTGATGATCTGAAACATTTAAGTGTGACAAATACGCAAAAATATAAGAAATCAGGAAGGGGCAAATATTTTTTCACAGCACTGTATGCGTGATATACAGAGGTTAACCAACATGCAGCTTTACCCTCATTCCCACATACATAGCGTGTGTTCGTGTGTGCACATCTGTCACAGATTAACCAGTTCTTCTGCTTTACCCAGCATCCCATTCACTAAAAGCCTTAATGAATGAATGAATGGATGGACAGTGAAGGGGAAAAAAAAAAAAGAGGATAAAGGTATAATAAAAAAAAAAAACTAGGACAGATGTTGGGTCATGCAAGCCTCCCCCGAGGTTATTAAGCACAGTGAGAACTCTGGTTTGCTGATAGGTCATATGATGGTCTCTCTACAACACAATATCTGTAACTGTTCAAATTGTACTTAGAAATATTCCTAAAAAATACATTTTTTGCCTTTGCTAGTCAAAGTCATCCTTATCTTAATGTTCTTTAATTTAAATAAGTAGTCAACAGAAATCCTTCATATTAGTGGGCATCACCTTTGATTGAACGTGTGACACATGGTGACCCTTAAAGCTGAGCTAAAACATATAGTACTTGAGCCTTTTAAGCTTTGGTGCATGCACAGCACAAGGTTTTATATAGATTACACTGTCAGGCGATGTTTCAGTTTTGAACCATGTACAAAACCTAAAGTCAGAATGTTGTGGTGAAAAATTACATCAATTTCATTTTCACATTACATACAGAGAATGCTGAGCTTCTCACGGATAAACCAACATCAGTTTTTACTCCACCGGTCTGCTGCAATACACTCAGCCATGCATGGAGTTATTTTAAGGTTTATGAAGACAGCTCATTTATAACAGAGATACTTACAGTACAATAAGTTCCATTAAGCAGTAGATACAAGACACTTGTATCATGTTTTTCTAATCACAACACATGGACAAAATTGTTGGTACCCCTCTGTTAATGAAAGAAAAACCCACAATGGTTACAGAAATAACTTGAATCTGACAAAAGTGGTAATAAAAATTCTATGAAAATTAACCAATGAAAATCAGACAATGCTTTTGAATTGTGCTTCAACAGAATTATTTTAAAAAACAAACTCATGAAACAGGCCTGGACAAAAATGATGGTACCCCTAGAAAAGAGTGAAAATAATGTGACCATAGGGACATGTTCAACCAAGATGTGTCCTCTAATTAACATCACAGGTGTCTACAAACTTGTAATCAGTCAGTCGGCTGTAACAAGTCAATCGACACGTTTAGTGTGTTAGGAAGCAAAGGAGAGAGTTGT
This sequence comes from Pholidichthys leucotaenia, assembly GCA_020510985.1. Taxonomy (NCBI): domain Eukaryota; kingdom Metazoa; phylum Chordata; class Actinopteri; order Cichliformes; family Pholidichthyidae; genus Pholidichthys; species Pholidichthys leucotaenia. Next base: position 116,510,092 of record CM035845.1, on the reverse strand, counting down.
CTCAGGAGATTAGAAAGAAAATTATAGACAAGCATGTTAAAGGTAAAGGCAATAAGACCATCTCCAAGCAGCTTGATGTTCCTGTGACTACAGTTGCACATATTATTCAGAAATTTAAGATCCACGGCACTGTAGCCAACCTCCCTGGACGTGGCCGCAGGAGGAAACTTGATGAAAAATGGAAGAGACGGATAATACGAATGGTAACAAAAGAGCCCACAACAACCTCTAAACACATTCATGGTGAACTCCAAGGTCAAGGTACATCAGTGTCAGATCGCACCATCTGTCATTGTTTGAGCCAAAGTGGACTTCATGGGAGACGACCAAGGAGGACTGCAATTTGCCAAACTGCATGTTGACAAGCCACAAAGCTTCTGGAAGAATGTCCTATGGACAGACGAGACAAAACTGGAACTTTTTGGCAAGGCACATCAGCTCTACGTTCACAGACGCAAAAATGAAGCATACCAAGAAAAGAACACTGTCCCTACTGTGAAACATGGAGGAGGTTCTGTTATGTTCTGGGGCTGCTTTGCTGCATCTGGCACAGGGTGTCTTGAATCTGTGCAGGGTACAATGAAATCTCAAGACTATCAAGGTATTCTAGAGAGAAATGTGCTGCCCAGTGTCAGACAGCTTGGTCTCAGTCACAGGTCATGGGTCTTGCAACAGGATAATGACCCAAAACACACAGCTAAAAACACCCAAGAATGGCTAAGAGCGAAACATTGGACTATTCTAAAGTGGCCTTCTATGAGCCCTGATCTAAATCCTATTGAACATCTGTGGAAGGAGCTGAAACATGCCGTCTGGAGAAGGCACCCTTCAAACCTGAGACAACTGAAGCAGTTTGCTAATGAGGAGTGGGCCAAAATACCTGCTGAGAGGTGCAGAAGTCTCACTGACAGTCACAGAAATCGTTTGACTGCAGTGATGGCCTCAAAAGGTTGTACAACAAAATATTAAGTTAAGGGTACCATCATTTTTGTCCAGGCCTGTTTCATGAGTTTGTTTTTTAAAATAATTGTGTTGAACCACAATTCAAAAGCACTGTCTGATTTTCATTGGTTAATTTTCATAGAATTTTTATTTATTACCACTTTTGTCAGATTCAAGTTATTTCTGTGACCATTGTGGGTTTTTCTTTCGTTAACAGAGGGGTACCAACAATTTTGTCCACGTGTGTATCTCAGAAACTAGACAGTATATCATTTAAAAAAATTTTTGAGTATGATCCTCAGGAATTTTACAACCAACTATGAGACAAAAGTGCAAGCACTTTGATCCTAGTATATACACAATATCTGAACGCAGAAAAGCACTGCAATAATTTGTATTTCATAATGAGAATCCACAGCAGGGTAAGGTCTGCTGTACTGCCTTGTTTCAATGTTTGAGAATTATTTCAGGGGCTTGCAAGAGCCAGTCAGGAACCAAATGTCTGTGTCCTTGTCACTTTTTTCCAAAAGTCTTTAGAGTAGGGGATGCACTAATCTGGTATCGATATAAATCGGATCCAGTATGGTTTAAACTATTCCATCAGATAGCAGAAAAGGACTGCCAATTCAGCTGCGATTTGTTTCAATTCAGTAATGCTACTATTGCTAATGTTTAGCATAAGTCTATCCAAGGCACCTGCAGATGTTCAGTACATGCCAGCACAGGAATTAGTGTATCATGGACGGAGCACATTTAAAGAGACAGCTAATGAGGGCAGGTGTGTTACAAAGACATGACAAACCTCCTGGCAAACTGACAGCCACACTTCACTACAGACATCTGGAGATCTAATGTGTGCCCATGTCATTTTTAAGTTTAATGGTAGAATACACAAGTTTGACTACACACAGTGCAGAGTCACAAGCTAAAACCTTCCACAGATCACAACTCTGGTACTAAAACTTTGAAAGCAACTCTTCTGGAGGTTATCAACAAATGTTTGAGCTCTGCTGAGCTAAGTTGCCTCTTTGCTTGCCCATAGATATAACAACAGGTAAGACTTTACTGATGTTGACAACATTTAAAAAAGGCATTGTTCAATGGAAACAGCAACTTCTAACACAGGTAAAGGTAAACTGGTTCAGCGAGTAAAGCACCACATATAAAGGTGGACTTAAGATGTGGGGGTTTATATTATTTTGTTGAAATATTTGATAAAGAATCTGAAACTGAATCTAAGATGCTGTTTATGAACAGCATAAAGGAGTTTTTCACTGATCATGTTGAAGGCAGGACAGCACGGTGGTGCAGTGGTTAGCACTGTGTCAGCACAACAAGAAGGTCACGGGATTGATTCCACCCCTGACCATCATGGGTTCGATCCCACCCCTGACCATCGGTGGCCCTACTGTGTGGAGTCTGCATGTTCTCCCCATGTCTGCATGGGTTTAGTCTGGGTACTCTGGTTTCCTCCCAGAGGCCAAAGACATGCAGGTTAGGCTAACTGGCATCAACTGGGGATTCTAAACTGTCCTTAACCTTTTGAGTGTGAGATTTTGCATGCCCCTAGTGGCAGAGCGCGGCGCTGTGCCTGTCATGTCATTCTGACATGATTGGCTCCATTGAAGATTTGTACTGATTTGCCCCAAGTGGAGGAGTTTAAAGCGTACCTGTGGTGGTCGTGAAAAAAAAGATATTATATTGAGCCCCTGTCTCACGTTCTAGTTCAAGTTTAAGTTGAAATTCACGTTCAAAGCAATTTGATATAAATCCATTGCTGATCTGCTGGTTCAGCTATGTCAGCAAAACATGGGTACAGCCATACTAGCGGCTACAGGGACTTCCAGGACGCTTCCTGTGATGTAATTTCGTTGACACCGCGATCTGGATCAGTATTGGCTGAGCCGGATGTGGAGCGGCTTCGGGGATATTCAAATTCAAACATTTATTTCAAACTCAGGATTCATATTAAATGCAGAAGTAAAACGAGTAGAAAATAAATAAATAAATGTTTAAATTCTGCGAGCCGTCTTTTCTGATCTGAGCTCGTAAATGACGATAATTATAACACTGCGATCTGAGTACCCGGATGTGCGGCAGCTTCCAGGATATTCAAATTCAAACGTTTATTTCAAACTCGGGATTCATATTAAATGCAGAACTAAAACGAGTAGAAAATAAATAAATAAATGTTTAAATTCGGCGAGCCGTCTTTTCTGATCTGAGCTCGTAAATGACGATAATTATAACACTGCGATCTGAGTACCCGGATGTGCGGCTGCTTCAGGGATATTCAAATTCAAACGTTTATTTCAAACTCAGGATTCATATTAAATGCAGAACTAAAACGAGTAGAAAATAAATAAATAAATGCTTAAATTCAGCGGCTTGTCTCATCTGATCTCGGAAGATGATTCTAAAACTACAGACAGAGCAGCAGACACTGGTTGCTCTTTTAAAAACAAAAACATACAATGCGATATGGATATCGCAACATGGCAGAATGTAAAGCCTTTGGATGTCTGAATAATAAGCGAAAAAAACAAAGAAACACTTTTTTTGAGTACCCAAACCCAGCTCACCTTGTCAGAAGATCGGAGCGGAAACAGGGCACAGACGAATAATTTCAGACGAAATTGCGTTGTGTGTGAGGACCACTTCGTCACTTTAACCCTCAGAAGACCTTTCTGGCTCAAACCTGTAGCCATGTTGGACAAATTCTTCCTCAGAGTCTGACAATTCAGCCATAATAGAATAAAAACACTCACAACAGCACCCTAGTCTCTTATACAGGCGGAGAATTGACTGTTGAGTATCAACGAAGTGACGTCACATCCGCATGTGTCATGGCTGCGCCCACAGTTTTCATTGGCTGCCCATGGCCAAGGTCCTATTTGAATATATGTCTGGTGGTATATGGCTGGCAAAAATTATTTACCAAAATAAGAAATACTTTTTCATAATGTTTTCAAGTCAAATGCGTCTTCACGACCACCACAGGTACGCTTTAAGTATCTTGGGGTCTTATTCACGAGTGAGGGGAAAATGGAGCGAGAGATTGACAGACGAATCGGAGCAGCATCTGCAGTGATGCGGATGTTGTACCAGTCTGTTGTGGTGAAGAGGGAGCTTAGTTCTAAGGCAAAGCTGTCGATTTACCAGTCAATCTACATTCCTACTCTCACCTATGGTCACAAGCTTTGGGTAATGACCGAAAGAACAAGATCGCGGATACAAGCGGCTGAAATGAGCTTTCTCCATAGGATTGCTGGACTCACCCTCAGAGATAGGGTGAGGAGCTCAGTCATCTGGGAGAGGCTCAGAGTAGAACCACTGCTCCTCCACATTGAAAGGAGTCAGTTGAGGTGGTATGGGCATCTGACTAGGATGCCTCCTGGACGCCTCCCACTTGAGGTGTTTCGGGTACGTCCCATTGGGAGGAGACCCCGGGGCAGACCCAGGACTCGGTGGAGAGACTATGTCTCCCAGCTGGTCTGGGAACACCCTGGTATCCTCTCTGAAGAGCTGGAGCAGGTGGTGGGGGAGAGGGAAGTCTGGGCTTCTCTGCTTGAACTGCTGCCTCCGTGACCCGGACCTCCGGAAAAGCGGTAGAAGATGGATGGATGGATGTACTGACCTGCCAGTTTCAGAAGGTGGCAGACATCCGTTGGAGGACTCAACGGATGACACGTAATACACCAAAGAAGAAGAACTCCTTATTTCCTTTTCCTGTTTTTAGCATTTTAGCCCAGAAAGCTAATATGGCTGCCGTCCGTCATCGTGCACTGTCATTTAGTCGGCTTTGTACACAGAAAATAGCCGCGGGATACAAGCGAAATTTATGTGGGATAATCATAAGACTTTGTAGATGTGGTAGAGAGCGTTAATGACCAACACAACGCAAAATAACGAACACGATGGGTGAAAACGCAGCGACCACGGCAGCGAGCGAGTCCCCTTAGCTGCCGGTAAGTAAGGAATTTCTGTGTTTTTTTAAATATTGTACTGATTTCTTGTTCATATACTTTGAAGATAAGATGGTGAGGTACAAAAAACGGTGTCTTTGTGTAAATATGTCCAAAGTCCAATTTTGACTGAGTTATGGAATTTAAAGAGCTGCCGTGACATTATGCAAACTAGATGCATAAATGTATTCCTATCTGAAACTTTGGATCATATTTTACATCTTTCTATTTGACAGTAAGCCATTATCTCTTACCACTTTCCAGTTATAGCCTTGGAAATCTGAACTATTTTACTGACAAAAAATATTTACCACTCTTGACCACTAGGGGTTATGTTGCAATTCGGGGACAGACACACTCAAAGAGTTAAGTATGAATGTGAGAGTGAATGGTTGTCTGTCTCTGTGTTGTCCCTGCAATGGACTGGCGATCTGTCCAGGGTGTACCCTGCCTCTCGCACAAAGATGCTGGGATAGGCTCCAGCCCCTGCGATCCAAAAAGGATTAAGTGGTAGAAGATGGATGGTTGTTTGTTGAAGGCAAATTATTTCATGCTGGCCTGTGAAATTGTTATTAAGATGAACTAAAAAGAAAACAAGAGCACTCTGAGGCAAGTGCAGAGTGCACTTGCCTCAGAGGTAGAACCAAATTCTGATAAATTCTGATAAGCCCATCATCCATGAATATACAACAAAGTATACAACCCATAGTTGTAGGGCAGGATCCCAAGGTGAACCTGTGTAGCAAGTTTGGTGGATCCTAGAGAGTTACTTTAAAAGATAACTTTTAAAGTCCTGTAGAGACATCGGGAAGTTGATGTTATTTATATGCTTATGTGGTGCTGTAAAAAAAACAAACAAAAAAAACCATCTAAGGTTATTTTTAGAGAAAACAGAGCACTTTATGAAGCTAAAGAGGGACAAGACATCTGTAATAATGTCATTTTGCTGAGCTTAAAAATGTCCCATCACATCTGAAGTGATAATCAGATTTCTGATTTTTTTTTTCTTTTTTCTCATTTATTTCTGAGGAACCGAGGGTCAGCTGTGGAGAGAACAGGCTGGACCCAAGATTTATAAAACTGATATTTGACTGAAATAACCACAATAAAAGAGATCTGATGAATTGTTTTATTGATTGTGATTTTTTAAGCAGTTTACTTTGCAAACTGAAACAAGCTAAATAAAAAATATTGCATGTTTACTGTTAATAATAATAAATAATAAAACTGCATTTCAATGAAGTAGTTTTTTGAAAAAGATTATTTTTTGCAAGATAATTTGAAAAGTGTCTTTCATATATTTATTACACAGAGTGAAATATTTTAAACCTGATTCAATATTGATAATTATTATAGTTTTTAAAATTAAATGACATCATGATTTTCTAATTTACTGAGATGCACTGGTACAACTTAGATCAAAGCTGAAAATGAGATCTGTTCTACTGCTGCTAAAAATCCTCCTACAGTAGGACTGTGGTCTCCTTCAGAACATTAAAAACTAAATGTCAGAGCTGAAACAAGGCATAACATCCAATTATTTAGCTACATAATGTTAATAAATGATAACAGTAAACTTTCCTATTTTCAACTGGTTATGTAGTTAAGAATATATTTTAGAGTTCAATCTAACTGATATACACTACTCAAAAAAGTTAGGGATATTTGGCTTTTGGGTGAAATTTATGGAAAATGTGAGAAGTTCACGCTACAGTGATATTATATCATGAAAGTAGGGCATTTAAGTAGAAGCACACACTGGTGATTTCCTCATCTCAAACAATTTCTTGAAACAAAAGCCAACAACAGTGGTGGGTTTACCACAACAAAAAATGTCAGTGTCTCAATAACTTATCTGCCCTTGAGCATCAATTACACCTTAACAACGATGTCTCATACTGTTCACAAGTCGACTTATTGTCTGCTGAGGCATGGCATTCCACTGTTCTTGAAGGGCGGCCCTCAGGTCACTGAGGTTGTGGAGTGCAGGGTTACAAGCCTCTACATGGCAATTCGGCTGATCCCATAGGTTTTCTATGGGATTCAGGTGTGGAGAAAGTGTAGGCCACTCCATTTGAGGTACCCCAGCCTTCAGCAGCCATTCTCAAATGATGCGACCTCGATCAGCTGGAGTACTGTCAGCCATGAAGATGAAATTAGGCCTGTGTTGTTCATGCAGGGGCACAATGACCGGATTAATGGTCTTATTCAGGTAGTATTGGCTTGTCACTGTACCATTCACAAGGTGTAGGGCAGTTCTGTATTGACTAGACACACCTGCTAGACTGTAACATGGTGACAACAGTGACTGATGCATAGCGCTCTCCTTAACATCTCCAACATCGTTGGCAGCCCTCATTTCTACTCAACATGAATCGACTTTCATCAGAGAACAGCACTGAGACCCACTGGTCCCTTGTCCAGCGTAAATGCTCCCTGGCCCATGCAAACGATGATGCCTGTGCCTGATGGTGTGGTCAGATACCCTTGCAGGTCGTCTAGCACGCAGACCACGCTGATGTAAACGGTTTCAATAGGTCTGACCTGACACTTGGGTGCCTCTCACCTCCCTTAAATGTGCCTGGAGGTGAGTGACATTCATTATCTGGTTCCGTAGGGCACTGTTCACAATGAAGCTGTCATCAGCGTGGGATGTGGCCAAAGGACGTCCACTTCTATGCCTTTTTGTGACTCTTCCAGTTTCTCTGTGCAACCTACTGATGACACTCTGTGACACTAAGCTCAGTGGCCAATTCCTTCTGAGAACATCTGTTTGAAGCCTCACACTGGCAAGGTACTGTTGATCAGTTGTTAGGTGTCATCTTGGTCTCATGATTACCTCCGCCAGGCCGCAGGCTGCAGGAGGTTATGTTTTTGCCGGGGTTTGTCTGTCTGTCTGTCTGTCAGTCTGTTGGTTAGCAAGATAACTCAAAGTTTTGGACGGATTTCGATGAAACTTTCAGGCGTTGCTGGAAATGGTACAAGAAAGAACTGATTAAATTTTGGGGATGATCCGGATCACCGTCTGGATACAGGAATTTTTTTAAAGAATTCTTTAACATTGTGAGATAGGGCCATTTTCAACATGTGTGCAGGCGCAATGGAGGGCGCTGGTCGTCGTGTCTGACGAACACAAACTCCGCGTTCTTCAGGTTCTTCAAAGTTTTAGGCACAAAAGCATGTGGAAAACAGTGGTGGGCCGGGCCCGGCAGCGTGCCTGTGTTTGCGCTACGCTGCAAAAGCTGAGACGGGCAGCTGTCCGGCGCCGGATTATTTGGCAGAAATTCCCCGGGCAGCCATAGGGGCTTTTTTTTTTTTTTTTTGTTACTTATTTGTACCCGTAGGTAGATTTGGTTTGCAGTCTGGTGACAAGCCACCAGCTGCCGGTCGCTGCATGCACGAGCGCCCTAAACCTACAAGTTTTTGGTATGCGGGAGGAAACCGGAGAAATCCCAGAGTAAACCCACGTAACACGGAGAGAACATGCAAACTCCACACAGCTCACTGTTGGCCGGGGGCTGGGATCGAACCCACGATCCCCCGGCCGAGGGTAAACTATGCTGCCACAGTGTTAAACCACTGCGCCACCGTGCAGCCCAAAAACAAGGCTGCGCAAAAACAAGCTCTCTGCCGGGGAAGCTTCCAAATCCTCTTTTGCCGCGGAGCGCAACCCCAATATAAAACCCACGGCAACCTGTCTACCCAATTTGCATCCGTCAGTGAAGCCCTGAGTGCTGCTTTCAGTGATCTATGAAAACGCTCGCATAACCCATTGGCCTGTGGGTTGTACGCGGTTGTGCGATGAATTGTAACGGCCGCAGCCTGGGAGTTTGGAGATGGAGGAGATGGACACAACAGCAACACTTCAGTTTATTACCTCCGCCAAGGAGGTAATGCTTTTACTACTGAACCACTAATCCTATCATTGTGAATCCAATTGTTAGTCATATGTTTTCATGGTCAAGGAATCTGAAAACGTACACACAAACACTGTATGGGGGGGAACTGTGGCGCTTGGCAGTGGTCTGCGCTCTCCGAGTGCTTTTCTAGTATCAAAATGTGAACAGCATGATGAAGAGGACTGTTTAAATACCAATTCTAATTGAACCAGAAATTTTATTGGTCGATTCATGGTTCAAATACTTGTTGTGAATTTTGCCATGAAGCACCTTGTTAGAGAACAGCAAGTTACACAAAAAGTACTGAAACATTGACAAGTTGGACATGTGCATTCAAAAGTTTAGAGAAGGTCAAATTAAGTTCACCTGTAAAGGTTATAGTGCATTTTAGGTGCATCCTAAAATTTCACCCAAAAGCCAAACATCCCTAACTTTTTGTGAGTAGTGTGCATATTTAAAATAATAAAAATTAATTTATCCGTTTTGTGGTTTTAATTTACCTTACCTTTACCTGCTGACTTTAACATGAGTTAAAGTCTTATTTTATAAGGTCATGACCCCCTCTGTGTCTGGTGAAGATTCTTCAGTAAAAGGTAAAGAAAATACAATAATAAAAAAACAATGTCAGCAAAAAAAAAACAAACTCAATTGACGCAGTCATGGTTGCTAGGCAACAGGGTGGTGTGTGGTCATACAAACATATGTCCCTCCAAAGACTAGACAGTCTCATTTAACAGTCATAAATCAGCCTTTAGATGCAGAATACCCAAGTTTGAGTGCTCTGGCCTCCAGGGCGTAGGAAAGCATGTTGCATCAGCCAACTGAGAAGCAGAAAAAATATCTGCGTTTTTTTTAAATGCACCCAGAATGACGAAGTTTGCAACACTAGCTCTTCTGCTAATAGCAGCCAAAGTAGCTCTCCTGCTCCGGGTCCAAGTATAGAAAAAAATCCAAGTGCTGCACGCCCTGCCCCCGACAAGCAGCAAAAGTCCAGTCATTACCGGATGACAGGTTTGGACCCAGAACATCTTGCAGCCTGCATGCAAATCTCAAAAAATGGGCCAGATACAGTGGTTTTAAAAAATCTACACACCCCTGTTCAAATGCCAAGTTTTTGTGATGTAAAAAAAAAAATAAGATCAAGATAAATCATTTCAAAACCTTTTCACCATTAATGTGACCTGTAAAAACAAACTGAAATCTTTTAAGGGGAAAAACAATAAACATATAATAACCTGGTTGCATAAATATGCACATCCTGTTCTAACTGGGGGATGTGGCTGTGTTCAGAATTAACTAATCACATTCAAATTCATGTTAAATGCGAGTCATCGCTCACTTGCCACCATTTAAAGTGCCTCTGATTAAGCCCAAATAAAGTTCAGCGGTTCTAGTAGGCTTTTCCTGACGTTTTTGTAGTCACATCTTACAGCACAAGCCATGGTCCGCAGAGAGCTTCCAAAGCATCAGAGGGATCTCACTGTTCAAAGGTATCAGTCAGGAGAAGGGTACAAAAGAATTTCCAAGCCATTAAATATACCATGGAACACAGTGAAGACAGTCATCATCAAGTGGAGAAAATATGGCACAACAGTGACATTACCAAGAACTGGACGTCCCTCCAAAATTGATGAAAAGACAAGAAGAAAACCAGTCAGCGAGGCTGCCAAGAGGCTGACAGCAACATTGAAGGAGCTGCAGGAATTTCTGGCAAGTACTGGCTGTTTAGTACATGTGACAACAATCTTCCGTCTTCTTCATCTGTCTGGGCTATTGGGTAGGGTGGCAAGACGGAAGACTTATCTTACAAAGAAAAACATCTAAGCCCACCTATATTTTGATTGATTGATTGATGCCATTTATTCCAAACAAAAATAAAAACAAGAATAAACAAAACACTACAGTCTGAAAAGGAACAGGATTGAAGCCAAAGCTTATCCTGTTCCTTCTTGCACATATACACATACATACAGTACATAGACACAATGACACAACAACAAACGAAAACCCAATGAGCAAAGATACTAATGAACAAATCTCAGCATGCATTACAAAATCTTATAATGGAAATTCAAAAATGAAAGAACAAGTAAACAACTTCCCATTAATTGTACAATCCACTAGTGACTCAGATTTTCACCCAACCAACCCTAGTGATTAACAGAACCATCTTCCTCCCTGTATTTATCCAATTTCTCATTTTTGCACTTTTTTTTAAACTCAAAATGTTTGGACATTGTTTAGTTGTTGTTTTTTTTTTTTTACTTTATTCAGCACAACTTAAACACATGAAGATGTACAAAAAAGGAAAAAATCACACACCCTTTCATTTACAGTCCTCTTAAACCTATTCTATCTATTCTACAATATATTATACAATATATTATATATTGTAGAATATATTGTAGAATATATATAATATATTATACAATATTGTACCTATTCTACATCAACTACTGCCTTTCGTATCAGTTCTTGCAATGTTACAGAGATACAAATAACATTCATTTGAATTTTTTTTTCCTAGTTAGTCCAATAGTACAGATATGTGTATTCACAAATCAGATTCCAGTGCTAGTAAGAAAATAAATGTACAGAAAAAAAGGGAAAACAGCCATAATTACTTCTCCAATGAAAACAAACAAAAGGGGGGGGGTTAGAGCTCTGATAGCATTTGTATTATTGGTTTCCATCTTGTCTCAAATTTTTCTAGTTTCAGTTGTAGTTAAGCTGTAATTTTTTCCATAATAAAGACCTTTTTTACTCCATCTTTCCATTGTATTATGGTAGGGGGATGTGGTTTCAGCCAAGAAGTTGTAATCATTTTTCTTACTATCAGGAGCAGAACACCCAGTAAGCAGCTGTGTTCTCTGTCTCTGAAGTCGTGAGGTATTATCCCAAGTATAAATAGGGTTGCGTTAAGGTGCAATTCAAAACCCAAAACTTTATTTCTTTTTATATACTTTTCCAAAACTCTAAGACCTTTGGACAATCCCAAAATACTGTATGTGGGTGAAATCCCCTAACATCCCACAATCCCTCCAACATAAGTCTGAGGTATTACTACATTTTGAAATGATAAATGGAGTGTTAAAACAGCACATTTTCACCTTCCCATCAAATTCTCTCCATGTTGGACTGTTAGTTAATTTATGTCCAAATCTAAATGTTTCCTCCCAATCCTCATTGGTTATTATTACATTAGCTTCCAATTCCCATTTGTCTTTGGCATCTAAATTATTAACATCAGTTTCATACTGTAGTGCCCTATATACTTTTGAGATCAGCCCTTTTTTGATTCTCCCTCTGTATATGACATAAACAATGCTTCAACTTTAATTGGCTCAGTACATATTTTTTCCCCACTCATATTTCTGAAGGAACCAACATCTTCATAAACGAGCACCTCACGAAAGAGAACACAGAAATAGCCAGGAAAGCAAGATACATGAAAAAGCAGAAAAAAATTCAAAACACCTGGACATCAAACTGTAAAATATTCATCAAATTAAACGGATTGCCTGAAGAAGCCAAGGTCATTAACATCCGTAATATTATGGAACTGGACAAATACGATCTGGAGGCACAGCAACAATTCAGACAAATATAGGACACTGAAGGATTTTACTCATCTGCAACAAAACATTCTACAGCATGAATCAAAAAATCAACAAACAGGAACAACAGGAACTGAAAGTTTTTGAATACACAGAGCACAACCCACAGGACGTAGAATATGACATAGACCCTGATAATAATCTTTTTAACTCAATCAATAATGACTGTAATTATTACACAGATGAACAGTTTAACACAATGGTCACATCTGATTTCAATATTTCTATGATCCACTTTCAACAGCAGAAGTCTCTATGCAAACTTTAATAACATTAAAGATTATTTAAATCAGTTTAAAGAGCCCTTCAATATTGTGGCAATATCAGAGACGTGGCTCAGTGAAGAGAAAGGAGTGGATTTTACCATGGATGGCTATGAATTAAATTATATAAATAGAAAAGTGAAAAAAGGAGGAGGAGTTGCAATTTATGTTGACAAGAGCTTGCAATACAAGGTTGTTGAAAATCTGTCAGTAACTGTGGATGATTTATTTGAATGTATTACAATAGAAATCTGTCTGGACAATGTGAAGAATGTAGTAGTGAGCTGTGTATATAGAACACCTGGATCAAACATTGACTTATTTAAGGACTGGATGGAAAAAATGTACGCAAAACTAACTCATAAAGTTATGTTCATCTGTGGGGATTTAAATATAGATCTGATGAACTCAAAACAACATAGTTTGACAGAAGAATTTATCAACACAATGTACAGTATGGGCTTACATCCAACAATTACAGGACCTAGCAGAATCACGTCGCACAGTGCCACACTAATAGATAACATATTCACAAACATTATGGAAAATAATATCAGGAGTGGGCTTTTATTGAATGATATCAGCGACCACCTGCCGATTTTTGTTGTCTATCAATGTGATTATAGGAAGAAAAAGTATACCAAAAATATTAAATATAAAAGAATAAGAACCGAAGAATCAATGTATTTACTGACAAAGGAATTATTAATACAAGATTGGAAGATAGTTTATGATGAAAATGACATAAATAAAGCATATGATAAATTTTTTACAAATATTTCAATCATTGTACAATAAATACTGTCCTATAAAACAATACAGTGACAGACAACAACAAAAAAAATATTCCTAGGATCACCAAGGATACCAATAAATGCATGTAAAAAGAAGAATACATTATATAAACAATTCATTAAATGCAGAATGGTGGAAGCTGAGATCAAATATAAAAGATATAAAAATAAGCTTACCACTATAATGAGGACCTGTAAGAAAGAATATTACAACAGAATACTAGAGGATAACAAAAATAACATAAGAGGAATATGGCAAGTACTCAAGGGGATTATTAGTAATCGTCCTAAGTATGCAAATTATCCAGAATATTTTATCGAAAACGACAGTTTGATTAATAATATGGAAGATGTGGTCAGTGGTTTCAATAAATTTTTTGTAAACGTTGGTCCTGAATTAGCAAAATCAATAGTGACTCCAGAAACAAACCACAGTGGGTCTGTGAATGAAATAGAGGATAGAAACCCAAACACAATCTTTTTGGGTGCAGTTACTGAAAAGGAAATTATCGAGACTGTGAGTAAATTTAAGAACAAAAAATCAACGGACTGGAATGAAATTGACATGACAATAGTGAAAAAAGTAATTGAGGGAATTGTTTAACCTGTCATTTCAAACTGGTACATTTCCAGACAAAATGAAAATAGCAAAAGTAACACCTCTTTACAAAACAGGAGACAGTCATTGTTTCACAAATTACAGGCCAGTCTCTTTACTCTCACAATTCTCCAAAATACTTGAAAAAATATTCACTAAGAGACTGGATGATTTCATTGAAAAACACAACCTCCTTACAGATAGCCAGTATGGTTTTAGAGCAGATAAATCTACATCTTTGGCACTGATCGAACTTATAGAAGAAATTACTAGTTGTATAGACAAAAAAAAGGTTGCTGTAGGAGTATTTATAGACTTAAAGAAAGCTTTTGACACCATTGACCACAGAATACTACTAAGGAAACTGGAAAGGTATGGGATAAGAGGGGTAGGACTGAGTTGGGTGGAAAGTTATTTAAGTAACAGACAACAATTTGTACAAATTGGAGAGCACAAATCACCCTGCATGGACATCACTTGTGGTGTGCCCCAGGGGTCAGTTTTGGGACCCAAACTCTTTATCTTGTATATAAATGACATATGCCAAGTATCAAAAATTCTGAAATTTATTTTGTTTGCAGATGACACAAATATCCTTTGCACTGGTGAGAATTTGCAGCAGGTTTTAGAGGTGGTCACAACTGAAATGGAAAAATTAACGCAGTGGTTCAACAAAAATAAATTATCTCTAAATCTAAAAAAAACAAAGATTATGTTGTTTGGAAATTATAAAATAAATCATGAAATAATGATAACGATGGATGATACCAGAATACAAACAGTACAGGAAAATAAGTTTCTGGGGGTGACGCTAGACAGTAAAATCTGCTGGAAACCTCACATCAGTCACATCCGGGCTAAATTAGCAAAATGTATAGGCATACTGGGGAAGACAAGACACATTGTGGACTATAAATCATTGGTCTTATTGTACAATTCACTGTTTTTACCTTATCTTAACTACTGTGTAGAAGTCTGGGGAAACACCTACAAGACCAACCTACAAGCAATATGCACATTACAAAAAAGAGCTATAAGGATAATAAACAATGCAGGATATAGAGACCATACCAATTCGTTGTTCTTGAAGTCATATGTCATAAAGTTCATCGATTTAGTTAAATTTAAGACAGCACAAGTAATGTACAGGGCAATTAACAATCAACTCCCAACTAATATACAAAAAATATTTAAAAAAAGAGACAATGATCATAATTTGAGAGGAGACTTAAACTTCACAAAACCCAAGATACGTACAACCAAGAAAAGTATGTGCATATCTGTCTGTGGGGTGGATTTGTGGAACAGTCTGGAGCCGGAACTGAAACAATGTACAAACAGAAATCAATTTAAAAAGAGGTATAAGCACCATTTGTTGAAAGGATATATGTTAGAAGGGTAGAATTTATATGTACGATTCATTATGTTCACTCTGGGACATTATGGGACACTACGGAATGGTGGGTGGGACAGCACTGTGTGTATCTGTGTCGTTTGAGACTGGTTTTGAAATACAGACTTCATTGTATGTTAGAATAGACAGGTGTTAATGTTGATCTGTAAAAAATACAGTAAATTGTTTACTTGGGGTATTAAAGGTAGTAATTTGTATAAAATTCACATGGGTGTATCAATGGAAAAGAGGAGTTGGAATTAATAAGTGTTCACTTCTTCCTTCTCCCTTTCGAACAGTGTATACTGTAACTTTATTGCATTTGCTATTTGCTTGTTTTTTGTTATATTTTTTGTGTTCGAAATAAACTATCTATCTATCTATCTATAATGTCTCAGTTGCAAATATTTATAAAAGTCCTTATTTGGTAAATTAAATTCCTGTTTCAATTGTTGGAATGATTTCAAAGTCTGCCCCTTAAACACTTGTGCTGTAAATATTAACCCCTTGTTAGTCCATTTTTCAAATCCTGCATCCATAGTGCACGGTACAAAATCTGGGTTTTTGGAAATTTTTGTAGCTTTGCTTACAGAGCTAGATATATTTAATTTCTTTTGTATTTTCGACCATATTTTCAATGTTTCTTTAACCCATTCATTTTGAATCTTGAGCATTTTTTGTAACATTCTGCTCATAAATGGTAGTGATCCCAAAGGTACATCTGGGCAAGCCCTTTGCTCCATTTCCACCCATACTGCATCCTTGTCTTTGGTGATCCATAATATTAAGAGCTCTAGTTTGAGCTGCCCAATAATAGTTCCTTAAGATTTGACAAATTTAATCCTCCCTTATCTTTAGAAGATAGGAGTGTTTTATATTTAATTCTCGCTTTTTTGTTTTGCCATAAAAATTCTGACACACTCCTTTCCAACATTTTAAAGGTGGATCCATGTATCATGACTGGGAGAGACTGAACAGGAACAACAGTCTTAGCAAGATATTCATTCTAACGTTTCCACCCTCACAATGAGAGTCAGGGGTATAATCTCCCATCTGTCCAGATCCCTCCTAATTTCACTTATCAGTTCCCTATAATTTGCATTATACAACTGTGAGAGATGGGGAGTAATAATGACTCCCATGTATCTAAACTCTTTGTCAGTCCATTTTAAGTCCACTTTTTCCTTCATCTCAGCTGGACATTCACCTGATATCATAGCAATTGATATGCTTTCATTAGTCAGATATCCTGAGATTTCTCCATATTCTTTAAGACTTTCCAGCAGAGCTGGTACTGATAGGGATGGTTCCTTCAAAAGTATTAATAAATCATCCACGAATAAAGGTATTTTATGTTCTACCCCCTTTCATCCCTTAACCCCAATATCTGATTGTTTTGTCTTATTGAGTCGGCCAGTGGTTCAATACTTAGCCAGTCCCTCCAGGATTTTGCAATGTTTCGATACAACCAGTTCCCGTGACTTCAGCAGGTCCTGTATAATTCGAAATTTGTCCAATCACCGCAACTTTACCGCAATTTTGGCCAACTGTTGTCAACTTCCGCCAATTTCGCCGATCAAATTTGTCTCTCAGTAGCACGCAGATGTGTACGTTATCAGTCTGACCAATCAAATGCGGCGCTGCACCGCGCTCACTTCTGTGTTTACAGTGAGTATATACCGAACACATCAGCAAAAAAACAGCGTGTGATTAAAAAACACACACTCACCTGCGAGTTTTCCCACATCGTTCCTTCCTCCGTCTCCCCCGGCCTGCCGGTGAACGTCTCCTCAAGTTTCCGTAATGACCGCGTGTATGAAGTGCCGGGTTTGTGTTGAAAAACGTCTGCCTGCCTGAAAGCACCTCCGTCTCGGGAGCGCATGTGCCCAGACATGCCATAAAACCACACAAAAACAAGTGAATCTAATGTTACAGCAAGTGTTGTAACAGTTTATACATCTTTAGAGGTAAAAGTCACTACTATATCTTGTCACTGAGTTTTAAAGTTGGGACTCTCCAATCTGGACATGAGTCAATGCGTGATTCAGGCAATCCCCAAGGAGAGCCCCGCAACTTACTGCAACAATAGAAAAAAAAAATCCCACAAAATCCTGGAGGGATTGCTTAGGGCAAACAGCAGTGGACTCAGACAGTCGCCTTGTCCAACTCCTCTTTTGGGGGAGAAGAAATCTGAGCAACAACCATTAACTCTGATCCATGATTTGGGATCTTTGTAGATTACTTTTACCCATTCTATAAAATCTTGGGAAAACCCAAAAGCTGACGGGGTCTGCTATAAAAAGCTCCATTTCACTCTATCAAAAGCCTTTTGAGCATCTAACCTAAGCATCACAGAAGACTGAGTTTTATGTTTTGTACTTGAAATTATATTTAATATTCTCCTAATGTTATTTGCTCCTTGTCTACCTGGTACTGGTAGTTCCAAGGTTGTCATAGTCAGGAGCGGCACTGGGGTTAAGCTCCCAGTGCTTATAAAATGCTCCTTATGGCGTGCGTCTCGAAAAGCCTCTGACAACTAAGTCCAACTCCTAACCTGCCCGTGTGGTTTAGTCTCTAAGCCCGGCGGAACTGCTTTTACTAATAGGAGAAGGGGCGAGAGCGGATCTCTGGCGCCTTAAAACCAGATGCTTCGGGTAGATGGTGGCTCGTCAACCTGGGAAGGTAGCCCATCTAGGGGAAGGTAAACCCTGATTTCAAACCTCCGCTGCCTTGCGGCACACCCGGTCATGGGAAAGGCTTCGGGAGTCAACCCTGAGGAAAAATCCGGAGTCGGAGTCCCTAAGGCAGTTCTCTGTTGTGCTCAACATCATTCTGGCAGCTCCTGCGACGGCGCTGGTGCCAAACTGTAGCAGCCCTGCTGTTCCTTTGGATTCATCAGTGATGTGGAGAGGGGGGACATGCTGCATGGGCAACATCTTGTCCTCCATATCTTCCTGCCCAGGCTTGAATCCTACCAACGCCCAACGCTGTAAGGTAGAACACCGGATCACTGGAGAGGACACTCCAGCTTCGCCTTTGGCGTAGACAAAACACGGGGAATGACAGTTACCGGTTATAAGCCACCGCTCAATTGACATAGAGCGCGGCGCCAGGGGTTGTTCCCAACGGTGGGAGGGATCATCGGATCTCACTGGACAGCTACCGCCCGCCTCAAGCTGGGCAGCCCCCAGCCAATAAGGTGTTGTCCCGACACAGCCTGTTTTCCTCATTGGGTGCATGGGGATGAGGAGAAGTCTGAACAGCAGGCTGAGAACTTTCGCACCAGGCAAGACAAAAAAACAAAAGAGACCAACTCTAAAACTGGGAACTTGGAACGTCCGCACTATGATGACAGGACTCGCTGCTAACCTCGAGGACATCAACGACACCAGGAAGACTGCCATCATCAATAATGAGCTGAAGAGACTGGAAGTGGATATCGCCACTCTCCAGGAAACACGGGTTGGCTGACGCAGGCACACTGAGAGAGAAGGACTACACGTTCTACTGGCAGGGAAAGAGCAGTGACGAACACAGGGAACACGGAGTGGGCTTCGCAGTGAAGAACACCTTGCTGAAGGTGATGGAACCGGGCAGCAATGGCTCTGCACGACTCCTCACCCTCCGCCTCAACACCACTCAAGGCCCAGTCACCCTCGTCAGTGTGTATGCCCCAACACTGACAGCCACACCAGAGGCAAAAGACGAGTTCTACCAGAATCTCGCAACAACTGTCAGGATCATCCCCAACTCTGAACAACTCATTCTCCTTGGAGACTTCAATGCCAGAGTGGGTGCTGACCACGACTCCTGGCCCTCCTGTCTTGGACCATTTGGCGTTGGCAGAATGAACGACAATGGACAGCGGCTGCTCGAGTTCTGCACTTATCACGATCTGTGCATCACAAACTCGTTCCTCAAGACCAAGCCCCAACACAAGGTTTCCTGGCGACATCCGCGCTCAAAGCACTGGCACCAGCCGGACTTGATCCTGACCAGGCGCACCTCACTGAAGAACGTGCTAATCACCCGTTCGTTCCAGAGTGCAGATTGCGACACAGACCATTCATTGGTGTGTTGCAAGGTCAAGCTGCAGCTGAAGAAATTCCATCGTGCTAGACAGCCTGGAAAGGCACGGATTGACACCAGCAAGACGGGCCAACCAGAACTTGTTGAGCGGTTTGCCTCCACCTTTGAGAAGGAACTTGGTGTACCACAAGAAGGAGAATCAGCAAAGCAGAAGTGGGAAAAGCTGCGAAACACCATCCACCGCACAACCTTGGCTACCTTTGGGAGGAAGACCTCGAAGTCACAGGACTGGTTTGATGCCAAGTTGACCGAGATGACCCCCGTTATTGAAGCCAAGCGCTCAGCTCTTGCCGAGTACAAGAAATACCCAAACGAGAAGAATCTCCAAATTCTCAGGGCTGCGAGAAGCAAAGTTCAGCAGACTGCTCGGCGCTGTGCCAACGAGTACTGGACTCAGCTCTGCCAAGACATTCAAATCGCTGCCATAACAGGGAACATCCGTGGTATGTACAATGGCATCAAGAAAGCACTTGGTCCGGCTCAGAGCAAGACGGCCCCCCTCAAATCCTCCACTGGGGAGATGATCACAGAAAAGAACAAGCAGATGGAGAGATGGGTGGAGCACTACTCCAGCCTCTACTCCAGACAGAACACCGTGACACCGTCAGCCCTTGATGCCATCGATTGCCTGCCATCCATGGACGAACTTGACGCTGAGCCAACCATCGACGAACTCAGCAAGGCCATTGATAGCTTGGCCGCTGGCAAGGCACCCGGCAACGACGGCATACCCCCCGACCTGATCAAGCACTGCAAGACCGCCCTACTGCTGCCATTGCATGACGTCCTCTGCCAGTGCTGGAAGGAAGGTGCCGTACCACAGGACATGAGGGACGCCAAGATCATCACCCCCTACAAAAACAAAGGGGAGAGAAGCGACTGCAACAACTACAGGGGCATCTCCCTCCTCAGCGTTGTTGGCAAAGTCTACGCACGAGTTGTTCTCGTTCGTCAACAGAAGCTTGCTGAACGTGTCTACCCCGTCTCAGTGTGGCTTCTGCGCTGAGCGATCGACGGTAGACATGATATTTTCCATCTGCCAACTCCAGGAGAAATGCAGAGAACAGAACATGCCCCTGTACGTTGCCTTCATCGACCTCATCAAAGCGTTCGATCTGGTCAGCAGAGAGGGCCTTTTCAAGATCCTGCCAGAGATAGGATGCCCACCAAAGTTGCAAAGCCTCATTGAATCGTTTCACACCAACATGCAGAGGACAGTGCAGCACAACGGCAACGTCTCAGAGCCATTCAACATACGCAGTGGAGTGAAACAGGGCTGAGTACTTGCACCAACCCTCTTTGGGATTTTCTTTGCTATGCTCCTGAGGCATGCCTTCAGCACAGCAACAGAGGGAATCTACCTGCATACAAGATCTGACAGCAGGCTTTTCAACCTCGCCCACCTGAAAGCCGGAACCAAAGTACGCGAGGCTCTAATCAGAGACATGCTGTTCGCAGACGACGCTGCAGTCGCGACCCACACACAGCAGGAGCTTCAGACCCTGATGGACCGCTTCTCCCAGGCATGCAAGGACTTCGGGCTTACCATCAGCCTGAAGAAGACTAACGTCTTGGCGCAAGGCACGGAAGCACCACCAACCATCACCATCGACGACTACGAGCTGGAGGTCGTGAATCAGTTCACGTACCTGGGGTCCACGATCAGCAGCAACCTCTCCCTTGATACAGAGATCGACAAGAGGATTGGAAAATCAGCCTCCACACTCGCTCGCCTCACCACACGAGTGTGGGAGAATCCCAAACTCTCTGTCAAGACGAAGATGGCAGTGTACAACGCCTGCGTCATCAGCACACTGCTCTATGGGAGTGAGACGTGGACAACATACGCCCGGCAGGAAAAGAGACTGAACTCCTTCCACTTGCGCTGCATTCGCCGCATCCTGGACATATCCTGGCAGGACAAAGTGCCCAACACAGAAGTTCTGTCCCGCGCCGGCCTTCCCTCCATGTTCACTCTACTCAGGCAGCGCAGGCTCCGCTGGCTAGGCCACGTTCACCGTATGGAGGATGGCAGAATCCCCAAAGACGTCCTCTACGGAGAACTGGCAACTGGCAGAAGAGACGTTGGCCGCCCACAGCTGCGCTTTAGAGACGTCTGCAAGAGAGACATGAAGGCCCTGGAGATCAACACAGAGTGCTGGGAGGACCTCGCAACGGACCGCTCCAAATGGAGAGGCACCCTGACCAGACAGCTCAAGGCGGGTGAAGAGAGACTGACTGCTGCAGCAGATGAAAAAAGGACCCGCAGGAAGAACCGCCACAGACCCAGCAGCACGGAGACCACCCACAAGTGCGACCTGTGTGACAGGGACTGCCATTCGCGCATCGGCCTGTTCAGCCACAGACGGTGCTGTTCCAGCAGAGTAGACGTTTAGGATTCTCTTCCATGGTCATCATACACCAACGGAGGCCGACGACCTACCTGGTATAAACCCAGTTTGATGTACTTTAATTAATTTAGTTATACGTTTCTGCACTCTTTTTGCCATTATGCTTGTGAGAATTTTTAAGTCATTACAGAGTAGACTCAGGTCTGTAACCTTCACATAGGCTTGGGTCTTTTCCTTCTTTATGCAAAACAGATATAATTGCTTCTGACCGTGATTTGGGTGGATCCTCAGATGTTAGAGCACAACTGAATACTCAACACAGGTATTATGCAGTCTCTAAATTTTTTGTAGAATTCTCCTCGAAACCCATCCGTCCCAGGAGATTTATTATTTTTGAGCGTTTTTATAGTATCCAGTATTTCCTGTGTAGAGATTGGCCGTATCATCTCGGCTGCCTCTTCTTGACATGGTTGGTAAGTTTATTTTTTCAAGGAATGCTTGTGTTTTACTCTCATTAATATTCACTTCAGAGTCATCATACAAATTCTCGTAACAGTCTGCAAATGCTTCTGCAATTTCCTTGGGTTTTACCATGGTTTGTTTAGATATAGGGTGTTTTATTTTTGAGATTATTCTATTTGTTTGGGCCTTTCTGAGTTGGAATGCTAATATACGACTAGCTCTATTACCCATTTCATAGTATCTCTGACTTGTGAAACGTAGGGACCCTTCCGCTTTAAATGTTAAAAGTTCATCTAATTTCTCTCTAGTTGTTTTGAACTCACATAATATGGACTTATCTGGTGCTCTTTTATGGTCAGTTTCCAATTCTTTAATCTTATTCTCCAATTCTCTGTTTTTTTAGTCTGGCCCTTTTAAGCCTAGATGTTATTTTTATAATTTTCCCTTGTATCACCGCTTTTCCTCCCTCCCATAATATTGATGGTGATACTTCACCATTATCATTGATTTGGAAATATTCCTGTAAATTTTGTTTTATTTCTTTTACTACACTTTCACTAGACAGAATCGAAACATTCATTCTCCAGTATCTGAAAGGGGGTTCATTATCCAAATCCACAGTTAGTGTAATAGGTTCATGATCGCTTATAGTAATATTTTCTAGACCACATTCCAGTACTCTGTGTATATGTTGTTGTGATACATAGAAGAAATCTATCCTTGAGTAGCTACCATGTGGATTTGAGTAAAATGTATAATCTCTCCTTTTTGGGTTGTTATCCCTCCATGTTTCCAGAAGACCCAGTTCTTTAGTAACATCATTCAAAACACTGGATTTTTTTTGTACTTGGTCCCTGGTCTGGAGGAAATCTGTCTAATCTGTTATTTTGTACTGTGTTGAAATCCCCCCCCCCCCCATCACTATCATCCCCTTTGCATCACTAGTTATTACTTTAGCTATCAGATTAAAGAATGCCTCTTTCTCCTCATTTGGTGCATATACATTAAGAACTGAAATAGTCATGTCACCTATAGTTCCTACAATCATTATATATCGTCCCATATGATCCTTTATCTCTTTTTCAACCTTAAATGCTGTATCTTTATGAATTAAAATAGCTACCCCTCTTCTTTTGCCATATGGAGTATAATATACCTGGTTTACCCATTCCCTTTTTAATTTTCTATGCTCAATCTCTGTCAGGTGTGTCTCTTGTAGTAAGGCTATTGAACATTGTAGTTTTGTTTTTTTTCCATTGGCTTGGTATCTTCTTCCTCTTAATGGGATGATTCAGACTGTGTACATTATATGATATAAAGTTTAGCTTATTCACATAATTTCAGATGAGACTAAAAAGCTCTACACCTCATAGAACAATCACAAAATGATACACAGTAAAAAAAAAAAAAAAAAAAGTACATCTCCATCAGAACCAGAACTAATATCCACCTTATTCCTGGGGGTGCCGCTGGAGAAACGATTGTGGATGGAACTTCCGGTTTCGTTTGACCCAGTGTAAAATCAGTCAGTTTCAGTGGAGTAGCGGGGCCATTTAAAATAGTGTTTTTTAAAAGTTTTTTCAAATTCATTTTAATGTATAGTCCACATACGTGTTTTCCACTCAAGTGGCAGCTAATTTCAGCACTTGTAGTTTTTGTATTTTTGAATGTTTAGTTGTGTGACGCTCCTAAGAGATAAGCACAGCTCAATCTGTGGCTTCTACAGCAATGAGTAGGTCATGCACTGAAAACTAAAGGATTGTTCGTGAGATCAGTGGTACAGACACAGGACAGACACCAAGACAAGAGCCAGGTATGCTTTCACTTGTATGAATGTCACAGATCTGACGTTTACCTCGAATTTAAAACACCCAAGTACGATGTTGAATGTGCGCTGTGCCATTATGAACTGCAGACAACGAGGAGTCATAAATCATGACACTTTCTTTGGTTGCTAGTGGCAAAGTCCCAGGAAACCCCAGAGTGTCTGGTATCATTTTAAAGCTTAGAAATTGTACTTTCTAAAAATACCTATGTTTTTGCGGAAGACATAACTCCTGACTGATCAAACGTGAGTTTTCAACCTAGCTAAAATATCGTTAGCGTCTTAGCAGCGGCGCTAACTAATGGAGCTACGGTGTACGAGGCCACTTTTTAAGCTCATCTTTCCATCCCTTGATAGTCATGGGAAGTGGTATGATTATGTTACTGTTTTGAGGTGCAAGAGGCCGTGTTCCCGCATTTCTGATGCAAAAGTCATCATTTTTTAACAAGGAAAAGTGTTCTGTTTCAGTGACAACCATATGTTCTAAACTAGTACCTGAAGTTGCTACCACAATTCACGAAAGGCATCATGGGGCCTACGAATAAGGTGGATACAATAACAACCAAAACCTGAACAAAAACTGTTTTCCAAAAGTCCCATTTTCAGAGAGTCGTGGCATTTTCTCTCTGAGGAAAAGCACTATATACATCTACAACTTCCTAACAGTTGTCTAAAGTTTAACTTAAAATTTGGATTTCACTCCTCATAAAACCAATATCTGTCTGCTTAAGAAGTAGTGCAAAAACTAGCTCCTCTCTTACTCACCAATCGCAAAGAAGGCAGATTTTTAAAATTATCTGTTACCATACCAATGCTCATGTTGACTTTACTCCATGAGGGCACGTAGGTCTTCTTCTGTGATGTAGGACCGCCCCTACTTCCCTCTCGTTCTTGTCACCATAGTCCAGCTGCTCTGCGCCATCATTCTCTGCTGTCTCGCCATCCTGTCCTCCTCGACCTTGATCCCCATGCTCGCTAACATGGGTGCTGCTTCCATTAGTGTAGCAAATGTCATTGTCCCCGAGTCCAGAAAAACTTTCAATTGTGCTGGATAGGGGACTGCGCCTTCACATTTTTCTCTTTCAGTTTTTTGATTATATCTCTCACCCGTTTCCTCTTCCTTTGAACCTCCGTTGTATAGTCTTGATTAAAATAGATGGTTTGTCCCTCGTATGTAGTCTTCTGTTTCCAGGCTTGCTTTATCACATATTCCTTTACTCTGTAGTCCAAGAAGCGCACAATGATCGCTCCCGGGGGGGCCGTGCTGTAAGGTTTGGCCACCAGTGAGTGGTGTCCCCGCTCAATGTGTATTTCCAGGTCACTTGGATTTTGGACTCAAGTCCCGATATGAAGCCAATGGTGTCGTTCTTCTCTGCTCCTTCTGGGATGCCATGTATCCGTATACTGTTGCGTCTCATTCTTGACTCCAAATCATCGCATTTTTCAGACAGTTTAGCCATCCGCTGGACCAGAAAGGCAGTGGAGCACTCCAGCCGCGTCGTCTTGTCTTCTGTAGTTCCAATTCTTTCCTCCATGTGCTCCGTTCTCTACTCCAGGGGTGCCGTTCTGTCCATAAGATCTTTCATGTTCTTTTCGAGTTTCACCATTGCTCTTTTGTTGTCACCTGCTGGTTTGGCATGTTCCTGTCTTAATTTGCACAGCTCCTCTAATATGACCGAACCATGCTCTCCGCTGCCCGGCTCTCTCGGTCTCGTTGTCGGGCTTGTCTTCTCCACCAATTCGGTGCAATTTTCTTTTGAAACGTCCTTCTTTTTGGGCTTCCCTGTGTTCACCATATTCTCCATGGACTTTGTTTATTGACTTATTTTCTAGGTTTACTCACTTTCTGCCATTTTCTCTTTAGTTAATCACTAGTTTTAATTGGTTTCTATTTGAGCTACTTTTCTCGCTGCCCTCTAGCACATGGGGCCACCAGAACTCCTGGGCATTGTTTTAATTCCATATTTAATTCATTCCATAATTTAACCCCACAAATCGAAACAAAAGCTTCTCCTAGTTGTTCGTACTCCCACTGTCTTTAAAAGTAACCCCCCCCTTAAATGATAACCGTTTTGTCTTTCAACAAACATGTTTTGGATATTAACTGGCTGTAAATTGTTCCTTACTTTGTACATTATTAAGGCAGTTTTATATTCCATGAGATCAAAGAGCTTCAAACTTTTAGACTGTAAAAATAAACAATCTGTGTGATCACAGAAATCAGCACCATGAATGATTCTTGCTCTTTTTTTGTAAAATAACGTGTGGCTGTAATGAACTTTTATATGCATTTCCCCAAACCTCTGAACAGTAATTTAAATATGGTAAATCCAGTGAACAAGAGTATGGAGGGATTTCTGATCCAGTATGTGTTTTGTTCTGCTCATGACCAAAATACTTCTAGACAGTTTAGCTTGTATCTATGCATCTTTGAATCTAAGATGCCGTTTATGAACTGGAATAAAAGGAGTTTTTTCTGTTTTTACAGATCATGTTGAAGGCAGGGCAGCACGGTGGTGCAGTGATTAGCACTGTGTCGGCACAGCAAGAAGGTCACAGGATCGATTCCACCCCTGACCATCGTGGGTTTGATCCCACCCCTTGGCCATCGGTGACCCTTCTGGGTGGAGTTTGCATGTTCTCCCCGTCTGCGTGGGTTTACTCCCACAAGCCAAAGAAAGACATGCAGGTTAGGTTGACTGGTATTAACTGGGGATTCTAAAATTGTCCTTAGGTATGAACGTGAGAGTGAATGGTCGTCTGTCTCTCTGTGTTGGCCCTGTGATGGACTGGCGATCTGTCCAGGGTGTACTGTGCCTCTCGCCCAAAGATGCTGGGATAGGCTCCAGCCACACCGCAACCCGAAAAGGATTAAGCGGTAGAAGATGGATGGATGGAGTTTAGCTTGTACGTATTTAATGCGAGTTTTCTAGCAATTTTTTTTCATCTATAATCATACCTAAAAATTTATTGTCTTGAACTCTTTCAATATTGATTATCCATCTGTATCTTTGCTTGAATGCTTGGCTTACCATTTCCAAATAACATGAACTTTGTTTTGCTCAAATTTAATGATAATTTATTTTTATTAAACCATTCTTTTATTTTACTAAATTTGGTAGTGATTATATTCAAAAGTTGCTGTAGATTCTCACCAGTACCCAGAACAGTTGTGTCATCTGCAAACATCACAATCTTCAACAGTTCATAAACATTACAAATATCATTAATCTTTTTCTTCTTCTTCTTAGCAGTCTGACTGTTTCATTTAGGTCTGATCAGATTCCTTCACACAGCTCTGTCCTTTGCCCTCTGCTGAACTCCTGACCTTGTTAACCTGGGTGACGTCCGAGCCGGTATGAGTTGCTTTCTGACTGACCAGTTCATGAAACTGCTTGCAAAGTATTTGAGTACCGCTAGCTTTTGCTGGACTAGCAGCACATTCTTGGCAGATAGAGGTAGTGGCAAGGACAGGCCAAGACAAACTGACTCCAGTATCTGTTGCAGTGACTGACCAGATGAGAGGTTTGTTTATCTCTGCTTTTTGTGTAGTGCATGTCACGATGCACCAACTGGCAAAAGTCCACCACAGACATAAAATGAAAAGTTTAGGTCCCAACACTGACCCTTGCGGACACCACAAACAATGTCCAAGCTCGTAGTTTTATTACATTTCAGTGAACCTGTAACCACGTGACTATGACCCTCGGATCAGGAGCATTATACCAAATTAATCACACCTGTGGATGCACACCTTATATACACCCCTTGCATCCACCCATTCTTCCTCTTTCTATCCTCCTGGTTGGTAAGAGCTTATACCAGTCTGTTTAACACTGTGTTTTTGTGCTGTGTGGGCTGCCTTAACTTGGGTACCCCATCACTGTGTCATAAAATTGTTGTGTTTTCTGCTGAATGAGAGAAGGTTTGCAGAGGCTGTGCAGTGTGATGTGCACTATGCCTGCTTAGCGGTATGTAATACACTACCGTTCAAAAGTTTGGGGTCACTTAGAAATTTCCTTATTTTTGAAAGAAAGGCACTGTTTTTTTCAATGAAGATAACTTTAAACTAATCAGAAATACACTCTAATATCTAATATACGTTACATTGCTAATGTGGTAAATGACTATTCTAGCTGCAACTGTCTGGTTTTTGGTGCAATATCTACATAGGTGTATAGAGGCCCATTTCCAGCAACTATCACTCCGGTGTTCTAATGGTACAATGTGTTTGCTCATTGCGTCAGAAGGCTAATGGATGATTAGAAAACCCTTGTGCAATCATGTTAGCACAGCTGAAAACAGTTTAGCTGGTTAGAGAAGCTATAAAACTGACTTTCCTTTGAGCAGGTTGAGTATCTGGAAAAAATTATTATTTCAAATACAAATCATTATTTCTAACCTTGTCAATGTCTTGACTATATTTTCTATTCACTTTACAACTCATGGTGGTAAATAAGTGTGACTTTTCATGGAAAACACAAAATAATTGTCTGGGTGACCCCAAACTTTTGAACAGTAGTGTATATACTTGCCTACTTTTCAGTTGGAACTGTTGACGGTTAGCAGCGTGAGGTTTGTATTGCCCTTACCTGCTTATGATTTGTGATGCGTTTTTGTGCCTTCTCTTCAGGCAGAAGAACTGCTTAACAGCTTAACAGCATGGGATATGCTTTATCTGCTTGGGATACGTGATATATTTTGCCTTTGTCAAGCAAGAATTTCTTAACAGTTTAACAACACGGTATAATTTGCCGTTAATTCTGTATCGTTTTCTTTTTCTCAATTGACAGTGGTCTTCTTAAAAAAAAAAAAAGGAGACATCTTTGTCTGGGTACTGAGCGCTCCTGTGCTTGGTAAACTCTCACCACCTTTTGTGGGGGAGTGGTACTGCATACAGAATCAGATTTATTGCCATTGTTCATGTAGTACACAAACTAGGAATTTGTCTCAGTGCAATGCTGCAACATTAAACATGATAAAAATAAAAGACAGAATAAAAAACTATACATGCAATAAAATGTAGAATATGAATGAGTAATACAGGACAGAGAAATTGAAATCTGGCATTGCCATTTTGTATTCTGACCAGCATGCTTGTACCTCATGGAACAGCCCTTTGGCCTGTTTATAATAATGATAATAACAATAATAATAGTAACTTTCTTGTTTTCTCTCCTGTTGTTCTCTTGGAGGAATAATGGCTTCTGCAGGGAGTGGAGGGGGAAATAGCCCAGACACTGGTATGCCACCAGCCCAGGACTCCATCCCTCCGGTTTTAAGTGCTCCATCTGGAACCAGGAAGGCCAGCAAGAAGTGGAAGCGGACTGAAGAAAGCCAGCTACGGGACCCACGAGTGGACTTCATGCAGAGGCAATTGGAAGAGATGCCTAAGCCCATTGAACATATGGCGGCAAATCAACATTGCCTTTTGGGTATGCCACACCAGGCTTCCGTATGTGCCCCAGCACTGCATCCTGATGCAGTGTCCCTCACAGCCTCTGATAACTTGGTAAGACCATCTGCTCTAGCTGTGGCTCCAGTGCGTGAATGGATGTCTCTGAGGATGATGATGAGGATGACAGTGACACTCCAGTTGAGAAGGACCTTCCTGAGCCCTATGATATGTCTCTCAGGGCACTGCTCTCTAGAGCATCATCAGCTACTGGGCTTCCTCCTCCATCTTCTCCACCTAGGGCTTCGGCTTTGGACAGGGGTACTGCATCCCACAGGCAGGTTTCCTTGCCAGTTTATCCTGACTTTGTGGGTTGTCTGCAGAAGTCATGGGCTCATCCAAGGGAGGCTGCTGCTCCTCGCTCTAGGTTCAGTGTTCTGAGTGGTGCTGTGGAGCAAGGCTTGGATGGTGCGTGAAGGTGGGCCCTATCTTTGCATTGCTGGTTGGCGCTCCCCCCACAGGCATTAAGTCTATTCACCACCCTAACAGGAAGTGTTGCACCACCGATGGGTTAGTGGCTAGCGCCTACCAGTCGGTGGCTATGGCCTCTAGGCTGGCAAATACTAATACACTTTTTTGTGTGTATTTAGAAGGCCTGATAATAGACCTGGACTCAAAAAGCAGAACTGACCTTCTTCCAGAGTTGGTAAACGTGGTGGACACTGATTCAAGGAGCAGGCTACAGCACTTGGGAACTTCTTGGCCCGGCTGACCATGGCCCGGCACCATGTGTGGCTGAGCCAGTCTGGATTGGCAGACACGGACAAGGCTGCGATAGCGCTTGGTGAGGTATTTGGACTTGCAGCAGAAATGGTGTTGGACGAGGTGCAGAAGGTGAGATTGCACACACAGTCCTTTCATCGGCCAGGACCATCCAGGGCAAGTGTCCAGAAACCTCTTTAGGGGTGTGAGAACCCACAATGGCTTTGTTTCACAGAGCCAGGTTCCTTTCAGAGCTCGGGTCACCCGAGGCGGATGGCCTCTTGGCAGCGGGCACAGGTTCAGCAGCACTCTCGGGAGCGTGTAGGCCATGGTCCTGCCAAGCCCCACCAGCGTTCCTGACGGTAACGCTTCCCCTGACATCAACTTTCTCCGCAGCGCACCTCAGGGGTTGGCGTCAGTGCACCTCATGTCCATGGGTGATCGATACACTGGAATATGGATACCGCCTACAGTTCAAATCTCATCCCCCTCAATTTCAAGGGGTTTTTGAAACAAAAGTAAAGGGGGACACACTTTCCGTAGTACTGGGCGGCAAGTTCTCTGCCCTACTGGGAAAAAACATGCAATACGGTCTCGTCTCCAGGGGAAGAAAGGCGAGGCTTTTACTCAACCTATTTTCTTGTTCCCAAGCAAACTGGGGGTTTCCGCCTGATTTTAGTTCTGAGGCGGCTGAACAGGTATCTCAAGGTGCTCCCCTTCCAGATGCTCAGGCTGAGGACATTGTTTCAGGCTATAAGGCCAGGCGACTGGTTCGGTTCACAACAGTGGAGCTTTGCAATGCTCATTTCCATATTCCCATAAATCAGGCCCACAGGAAGTTACTCAGGTTTTCCTTTCAGGGCAAAGCCTTCGAATACAACGTCCTGCCTTTTGGTCTGTCCCTGTCGCCTTGGATGTTCACCAAGTGCATGGATGCTGCACTCGCCCCACGGCGGCAGAAGGGCGCATTCGAGTTTTCAGTTATCTGGACGACTGGTTAGTTTGTGCGCCATCGGAAGCCATAGTGAGGAGCCATACAGAGACCATATTGGCTCATCTGGCGGCACTTGGGTTGCATTTGAATGTGGAGAAAAGCTGCCTGGTTCCAACCAGGGTTGTCAAGTACTTGGGGCTTACCCTGGATTCAGTTGCCATGAGGGCATCCCTGACTCCAAAGAGAGGGCATACTATCAGGGAATGCATCAAGAGCTGCATCTCACAGAGGACTGTGTCAGTGCAGCAGTGCCAGAGGATCTTAAGTCTCTTTACTACAGCTGCCCGGGTGGAGCCACTGGGTCTTTTACATACTCATCCCCTTCAGCAGTGGTTCGCACTTCAGAAGGTGGTTTTGCCCAGAGACAAAAGGAGGAGGCTAGTTCTTTCCGAAAGGGCCTCATGGTTCTCAGGTGGTGGAGACACTCCTCAGCAGTCCAGGATGGTGTTCCCCTGGACCAAGAGGGCTGCAGGGTGACCATTACAACTGGCACCTCCCTAACAAGCTGGGGTGCAGTCTGGGAGGGCAGGTTTGTTCAGGGGCACTGGACTCTGGCTCAGTAGTCTTGGCATATAAATCATCTCAAGATGGAGGCAGTATGTTTAGCTCTGAGGCTTTTTCTTCCAGTCATTCAGGGCAGAAAAGTTCTGGTACGAACGGACAGCATAGCTGTGGTGCTGTATATCAACCGGCAGGGCGGTCTAACGTTCCCCTCTCTCCATGGGGGGGCACACCATCTGCTCTTGTGGGTTCAGGCCACAGGTATGTTCCTGAGGGCTTTTCACCTGCTGGAGCCCCAGAACATAGCAGCAGATCTGCTGTCACGAGGGGTCTCCATCCTGGTGAATGGCAACTGCATCCAGAGTAGATAGTCGAGTAGATCTGGCTTTGGTTTGGTCAGGTGGAAGCAGACCTGTTTGCGACAGCAGAGAACACCCACTGCGCTCTCTGGGCCTCGATGCATGGCCCGCCAGGTCTGGTAGGTACAGATGCACTAAGTGTTACTTGGCCTCCAGTGAAACTGTTTGCCTTTCCCCCACTGCCTCTTCTGCCGGCTTTCTTCACAAAGGTGAGGCAACTGTCTGTTCAAGTCATTTTGATAGCCCTGAATTGGCCACAAGACCATGGATGGCGGAGATCCATGAGATGTTGAGAGGTCATCCTTGGCCTCTCCTGATCAGATGGGACATGCTCTCACAGGCACAGGGCAGGATTTGGCATCCAAATCCCTAGCTTCTTAGGCTTCATGTATGGCCCTTGAACAGGAGCAATTGTATAAACTTGGCTTGGAGAAGGAAGCTGTAGACACCGTGCAGGCTTCACGGGCCCCGTCTATCCAGCTGCAATACAGTGGGAAGTGGAGAGTGTTGTCGAACTGGTGTCAGACCAAAGGGGGAGAATCCCCTGACATGTCACATCTCTGTCATCTTGTCTTTCCTCCAGTACCTCTTCGCCCTAGATCAGGTGGAGTCAACTATCAGGGGCTATCTGGAGGCGGTGTCAACTGTCCATGAGAACTGTGATGGCTTGTCTCCTGGGGCGCACCCCTTGGCTAAGCAGTCTTTGAGAGGCGTGAGATGGAGCCGTCCATCTAGGCGTCCGTTGCTGCCTACTTGGGCTCTCCAGACAGTTCTTAGAGCTCTATGCTTACCCCCTTTTGAGCCACTCTCCAGTGCTGACCTTCATCTGCTCTCTTGGAAGACTGCTTTTCTCTTGGCGATTGTCTCAGCCAAGAGAGTCAGTGAACTGAATGCACTCTGAACGCAGCATGCCTTAGGTTTGATGGTGATTGGGTGGTTCACCTGCAGCCCAACCCAGCTTTTCAGCCCAAGGTGCTGGCTAGTGGGTTTGTTTCCTGCCCTCTTGTGCTCAAGGCCTTCTACCCCTCCCCCACACACCAATTCAGAGGCTAAGAGGCTCCATAGTTTGTGCCCAGTAAAGGCCCTTAAGCTTTATGTTGACCATACGAGGTCTGTCCGTTCTTCAGGCAAGCTTTTTGTGTCCTATGGGGAATCCACAATGGGCAGGCCTATCTCTAAGCAGCGTCTGTCCCATTGAATAGTCGACCTGATTGGTTTCGCATATGTACAGGTTGGAGCGGAACCACCAGATAGGCTGGTGGCTCACTCGACTCAGGGAATGGCCACTATGTGGGCGCTGTTTAGGGGTGTACCCCTGAAGAATGTATGCGCAGCCATTACCTGGGCTTCTTCCTCAACATTCACCCACTTCTATAGGCTCAATCTAGCCTCATCAGTCATCCCCTCATCTGTTCTGGGGGTCGCAGCAGAGTCTTCAGTTGCATCTTAGTTTTTCCCTCATTTGAGCCGGCAGGTGTGCCTTGTGTTCGGAATGTTTTTTGTTCAGCTCTGGTTACCTGGAGGAACCGGCTTAACTTGTATGCATCCAGTTAAGTACAATAAGAAGTCAAACTCATCTGATTGTGTTTGTGCTTAATGGCGTGGTTGGGGCATTGTGCTCCTTCGTCCTGTGGGTGGCACCATCTCCATTCCCCGCAGGACTCATTTGGTATACAGTTGCCATGTGGTTACAGGTTCAATGAAATGAAATAAAACGTACATTTACGGATGTAAACGCGGTTTTATGAATGAAAGTGAATCTGCAACCATTCATTGTCCGTCGGTGGAGGCAGTCTCCTCCCAGTCGTTAGAAAGAGGAAGAATGGGTGGATGCAAGGGGTATATACAAGGTGTGCATCCACGGGTGTGATTAATTTGGTATAATGCTCCTGATCCGAGGGTCATAGTCACGTGGTTACAGGTTCACTTGCATTCATAAAACCGTGTTTACATCCGTAATGTACAATTTATATTGTCCCATCTTCACAAACTGTTTCTCGTTTTTTTAGTTTCTGACCCAATTTAATATCACTCCCCTAAGTCCATATCATTCCAATTTATTAAAAAATATTTCATGAATTAATGGATCAAATACTTTATTCAAATCAATAAACACTCCCACCGCAAATTTCTTTCAGTCCATAGAATTAATAATTTCTTCTATAACATCCATTAAAGCCACTGATATAGAGCGGTTGGTTCACAATCCATACTGGCTATCTGTAAGTAATTTGTATTTAGCTACGCACTTGTCTAATCTGTCATTAATGAGTTTTTCCAGTATTTTTGAAAATTGGGGCAGAAGAGAAACAGGTCTGTAGTTTGTGAAGTAGAGTTTGTTTCCAGTTTTGGATAGAGGTATGACTTTAGCTATTTTCATTTTATTTGGAATTACACAAGTTTGGAATGATAAGTTGCAAATGGTTAACAATTTCCTTAATAACTTTTTTTAACAGTTATCGTGTCAATGTCAACACAGTCAGTTGAAACTTTTTTTGAATTTATGTACAATCTCAAAATTTCCCTCTCTTACACTGCTGTTAAAAACACTGAACTTGGATTTCTTTCGATTAATTTACTATTCCCCTTTTCAGATATGAATGGATCATGGATTTTTTTCTGCCATTTTGGTCCAATATTTACAAAGAATTCATTGAATCTATTTACTGCATCATCTATATTATTAATATTTATATCATTATGTGTATAATATTGAGGATAATTATCTCGTCTGTCTCCATTTCGAATTACTTTATTTAATATATTCCATATACCTTTAATATTATTTTTATTATCTATTAATTTACTATAGTATTCCTTTTTACTTATTCTCATAATATTGGTCAACTTATTTTTATATTTTTATATCTATTTTCTACCTCCTTAGTTCTATATCTTGTGAATTCTCTATACAACATATTTTTCTTTTTACAGGCATTTTTAATCCCTTGGTGATCCATGGACTGTCTGAATATTTTTGCTTCTTATTGTTTTTTTGGGGGGGGGGTTTGTAATTAGACAATTTTTACAAATTTTATTTATTTGCAATTTTTATTAAGCAAAAACACATTTGAAATCTCCCATATTCATGTGGGAAAATGTGTTATGGTCTGATGAAACCAAGGTTGAACTTTCTGGTCATAATTCCAAAAGGTATATTTGGCACAACAACACTGCTCAAAACCAAATGAACACCATACCTACAGTGAAGCATGGTGGTGGCAGCATCATGCTTTGGAGCTGTTTTTCTTCAGCTGGAACTGGGGCCTTAGTCAAGGTGGAGGGAATTATGACCAGTTCCAAGTATCAGTCAGTGTTGGCACAAAACCTTCAGGCATCTGCTAAAAAGCTGAAGATGAACTTCATCTTTCAGCATGACAATGACCCAAAGCACACATCCAAATCAACAAAAGAATGGCTTCACCAGAAGAAGATTAAGGTTTTGGAATGGCCTAGCCAGAGTCCAGACCTGAATCCGATCTATCTGACAGATTTGGAGCGTTTTTGCAAAGAACAGTGGGCAAATATTGCCATATCAAGATGTGCCAAGCTGATAGATTCCTACCCAAAAAGACTGAGCGCTGTAATAAAAGCCAAATGTGCTGCAACAAAGTATTAATTTCAGGGTGTGCATATTTATGCAAACAGGTTATTGTTAGTTTATTTTTTTATTTTCCCCCTTAAAAGATTTCAGTTTGTTTTTCAATTGGGTTGTACAGGTTATAGGTCACATTAATGGTGGAAAAAGTTGTGAAG
Source organism: Pholidichthys leucotaenia (assembly GCA_020510985.1). NCBI lineage: Eukaryota > Metazoa > Chordata > Actinopteri > Cichliformes > Pholidichthyidae > Pholidichthys > Pholidichthys leucotaenia. The sequence goes on along the minus strand of CM035845.1, from coordinate 116,474,127 downwards.
TGATTTATCTTAGTCTCATTTTTTTACATCACAAAAACCTGGCATTTGAAAATGGGTGTGTAGACTCTTTATATCCACTGTATAGAAGTACTTTTTTTCATCTTCTTCCACTTAATCCTTTCCGGGTCGCGGGGGCGCTGGAGCCTATCCCAGCGTCTTTGGGCGAGAGGCGTATAGAAGTACTGACAAATAAAAATCTTTGAATGTCAAAAAATGTGGCCTGTGAGGCTGGATTATACTATGTATTTGTGTATGGATGGTTGAGGACTTACATGGTAGTATATCTTTGTATCTGTTCTTCTTGACATTTTCCTCCCTCTCTCCAACACTGGTGGGGTAGATCTTCTCCGTCCGGTACTTGGTTGACAACCGTCGTAACCGCTATGACAATCAGAAAAACATATTAGATGGCAATACACTAGTTCTGTACCACTCATTTCACATCAAAACAGATACAAGTGAGTACTTTTTTCCTTACACAGAAAATAAAGGATTTTATTAGTTACTGACACAAATTGAGCAGAGGTCCATCTAGTCGAGTTTAATATCAGTCTGAGTAACAGTAGGGGTAGGAAAAAAGATTGATTCAGTGATGGATCGCGATACTTGGCACTGGTGACAATGCATCGATCCATAAACGCACAGATCAATCTTTTATTTTAAAAAAAATGTGCACATATACTTTTGGGTTATCATTAATAATCAATGGCATATTCAGTCCACTAGATGGCGCAAAGCAAACATCCAGTCAAGTGAGGTCATAGCTTGTTTTGGTAATTTGCAGTCAGCTTTCAAAGTTAGGAAACTGTTAGCTTAAATTTAGCTCAAATGTCGGGCCTTTTTTGAATTTTATAACAAAGATGAATGGAAAGACTTGTATGTCATGTCACATGTTGTGTGACATTACACACAACCTGCAAGAAGCGCTCCACGGATATAAGTAAAAACACTCTGAATACAGTGGGCTACACACATCTTGGAGCAGCATTAGCAACGGCTAAGCTGACGAGACACCGGCATGGAGATTTTTCTACAAGCGTCACGTAAGTAAAGTTTGTTCATTAAGCGTTTTTCACAAACATATAGTCACAGAGTGCTGCACAATAAAATGGAATAAAAGAAAGTTGATGACTTCCGGTTATGGCGGCCACGTAGGAAGACGTGTTTCACACTGCTCTGCTCGTAAAAATAAAAATTTTACTAAAACTCTCTTAATTGGAACAAAAACCCATCCCAGCGTTTTGGCGCGGATATGGTACAAGACCAAGGTTGGGAAATTAGGTGGAAGAAAAGGTAACTCGACAAAACAACCCAAGCTAACAGACTTCCACGCTCAAGGCGAAACAGGGAAAACTCCAGAAGCAATGGCGGAGGAGGGAGCCAGCGGCGGAGCGGGAACTGCTGAAGAGGGGACAAACGTAGTGCTCACTGCCATCAACTCCATGAGAACAGAGTTTTCATCTAAATTTGATGGGATTATAGCAGCGACAGAAGGTATGAGAAAGGAAATAAACGACTGCATGGAGCGAGTGTCGCAGGCGGAGCTCCGAATTTCAAGCGCTGAAGATGACGTCACCAGCCTGCAATCTAAGTTGCAAACACTGGAATCAAAATGCAAACGTCTGGAAGATAACGTCCTAGACTAGGAATCCCGCTCGCGACGGAATAAGTTGAGGTTGGTGGGCCTCCCGGAGGGAACAGAGGGACGGGACCCATGTTCCTTTTTGGAAAAGTGGATTCCAGAAGCGCCGAATAACGCGGATCTGCAGTCATCGGTCGTTTTAGAGAGAGCTCACCAAATCGGCCCACCGATAGATAATAAGACACCACCGAGGACGCTGATTATGAAGTTCCTCAACTACAGAGACAAGATGACAGTCACCAATGCTGCGCAAGCTAAAGGGGAAATTAAGTACCACCGTACATGAATAATGCCTTAATTATACTGTTGCCAAAACCAGGTAAACCCCCTAATAAATGTGAAAACATGAGACCAATAAGTCTATTAAATGCTGATCTTAAAATAATCTGTAAAATTTTAGCAAAACGACTACAAGAAATATTAAACCTGCAGGCAGGTGTAAACGGGCCTTCGCCCCCCGTGCGACCGCGGATCCCGTCGCCCGTCCTGTGTCTTGGAATTCACGTTCATTACAAACGATATTAACTAAAGTAATATATTGACCAAGTTTAAATTAAATTAAATCACCCTTTATTGTCATTAATTCCATACAGCCAATCATGAACAAAGTTTGTCCAAGATACAACTTTCCGAAATTTCATGGCGTGTAGTCAACCGTTGCCATGTTGCCATGGCAACACTTCCCTGTAAATTATGTGTTGTCCACCGATATTGTACTACATATGACAGTGACCTCAACATATGTTGAAAAATTTAGACCTCCAAGACCTTCCCACCCCTCCCCATATGCTCATGGATTGAATGGCGAGGAGGGCACTTCCATGTTAACACGTTTGATGTTATACTATTGTTGATGTTCAGTTATTATCATGGCTGTGTTCTGATGAATCTCAGAAAGTTTCACATCATTCTGCCCAGCCGCTTGTGAGTAATAAATGAAACAGTTTTCAGCAATTCTTTCATTAACCACTATGTGGCGCTATATCGGTTGACAGGTATTTTGATGTCATTGCGTTCGGGGTGGGACTCTTTTCCTTCATTGAAAGTTTTGTGGACATGGGACCAGTTTTGCACGAATGACAGGTGGTTGAAGTTGTAAGGGGAGATGTCAAACTTCGCCATGGCACCATGGCAACACTTCCTTGTCAGTTATGTGTTGTCCACCCATATTGTAGTATATGTAACAGTAACCTAAACCTATGTTCCAAATTTCATAACTCAAGGACGTTCCTACCCCTCCCCATAAGCTCACGGATTGAATGGCGAGGAGGGCGTGTCCATATTAACAAGTTTGATGTTATACTATTGTTGATGTTCAGTTATTTTCATGGCTGTGTTCTGATGAATCTCAGAAAATTTCACGTCATTCTGGCCAGCCGTGCGTGAGTAATAAATAAAACAGTTTTCAGCAATTCTTTCGTTAGCCACTATGTGGCGCTATAGCTTTTGTCCGGTATTTTGATGTCATTGTATCCGGGGTGGTACTATTTTCCTTGATGGAAAGTTTTGTGGACATCAGAAAAAGTTTGTCCAAGATACAACTTTCCAAAATTTCATGGCATGTAGTCAACCGTCGCCATGTTGCCATGGCAACACTTCCCTGTAAGTTATGTGTTGTCCACCCATATTGGACTGCATATGACAGTGACCTCAACATATGTTGAAAAATTTAGACCTCCGAGACCTTCCCACCCCGCCCCATAAGCTCATGGGTTTAATGGCGAGAAGGGCGTGTCCATGGTAACATGTATGACGTCATACTAACGTTGATGTTCAGTTATGATCATGTCTGTGTTCTGATGAATCTCTGAAAATTTCACGTCATTCTGGCCAGCCGTGCGTGAGTAATAAATAAAACAGTTTTCAGCAATTCTTCCATTAGCCACTATGTGGCGCTATATCTTTTGTCCGGTATTTTGATGTCATTGTATCTGGGGTGGCACTATTTTCCTTGATGGAAAGTTTTGTGGACATCGGACAAGTTTTGCGGGAGTTACAGGTGGTTGAATTTGTAAGGGGAGGAGTCAAATTTCGCCATGGCGCCCTGGCCACGCCTTTTGAGATTTTGACTTAATTTATATAACTTTTAATGGGCAATGCCTGTAGATGCCCCCATGTAAAAATGAGCTCAATTGGAGAAGGTCCCTAGGACAAGTGCGTTCAAATGCAAGGTGTGACTTTTTTCCCAAATTGGAGGTGGGGCGACTTTGAGGAGAGATGGCGGACTTCCTGTTGGCGGTGGGTATGGGCCACAATGATTTTTTTGCATGTCTTGAGGTGATTCACACCTCACCCAAATTTGATATGTCTACGGCAAAGTTTATGGTCTTCTGTCTCCATAGACCTTGTACGTTTGACCCCACCCACAAAAATGAGGGGTGGGGGGGCACATATTTTTTCCAGTTTATCGAATTTTTTGCCCGGTCAGAGGGGTTTGCCAAAAAAAATCGCATTTTGGTTAACGTTCAGAGGGTGAAAAATGCGATCATTTAGGCAGAATAATAACGAAAAAAAATAAAGAAACGCTAGCAGATACAATAGGGCTTTCGCTGACTGACGTTGTCAGTGGCTCAGGCCCTAATAAACGAAGCAGATACAATAGGGCTTTCGCCGACTGACGTTGTCAGTGGCTCAGGCCCTAATTCGCCGACTGACGTTGTCAGTGGCTCAGGCCCTAATTACCAAATATTATTAACCGAGATCAGAATGGCTTTATAAAGGGAAGACAAGGCTTCCATAATGTAAGAAGACTATTTAATATTATTTAATCCAATAAAGAAGCACCGGATACAGTTCTCCTATCATTGGACACCGAAAAGGCCTTTGACAGGGTCGAATGGCCCTATCTTTTTGAAATCCTACAAAGGTTTGGACTTGGAAATAATTTCATAAAATGGGTCCAGATAATATACAATAATGCTACAGCAGAAATCCTAACAAACAGCAATATCTCAAAATCAATAAAAATCAATAGAGGATGTCGACAAGGCGGTCCACTTTCACCCTTATTGTTTACTATGGCAATTGAAGCTTTAGCGATGGCAGTACGTTTACATCCACAAATATATGGAATTAAAGTAGGACCAACAGAACATAAAATCTCCCTGTATGCTGATGACATAATTTTGTTTATGTCGAATTTTAAAAAATCAATTCCAACCTTGTTAAATTTAATAAAGAACTTTGGGAATATATCAGGATATAAAATAAACAAAACAAAATCTTCAATATTAATGCTAAATGAGACCCAGAGAAATCATCCAGCTCCTGAGGTAAACCAATTCAATGTTGTAAATCAGTTTAAATATTTAGGAATTCAAATTTTGCCTAAGCTAGAATCAGTCGTCAATGCCAACTATGAAGCCTTAATGACAGATATTAATGAGTTACTTCAGAGATGGATGCCACTACCAATGTCGATGATCGGGAGAATTAATATACTTAAAAGTAATATCTTACCAAAAATACTTTATTTATTTCAAAACAATCCTTTACCACCACCTTCAGAACTATTCTCAAGAATTAAAAAAAGTTAGTGGAATTTATATGGAACAATAGGAAGGCTAGATTACATTTGTCCTTACTATATTTACCATTTGATCATGGAGGTCTGAAATGTCCAAACTTTATGTTGTATTACTGGTCAGCACAATTGAGGTCTATGACATTATTTTTCATCAAATGATCTTCCTCACTGGACTGAAATGGAATCATACAATTTACCTTTACCTCTTCCCTTATTCATATACTCAGACTCGGCTAAAAAACTACAGAAACAAGTTAAAAATCCAATTGTAAAGCACATGATCAAAATATGGGGTGAAACCAAAAAATATTTAAAAAGAACCACACTCACTGTCACAATTTAGCCCAATATGGGGTAATCAATATTTTACACCAGGGAGAGCGGATACTGTATTTAAAATATGGAATTTAAAAGGGATTCAAAAGATTCAAGACTTATATTTGTCACGCTCAGATAACATAATGTCTTTTGAAGAACTGAGGATTAAATTCAATCTTAATAGAACACACTTTTTTAAATATCTTCAGCTTAGAAATTTTATTCGATCAAATCAAAATAATGCTCTCACCTGACCTACTTATTCATTTTTGGAAAAAATTTTGATTAAAGATAGTAAGAGAAAGGGTATTATTTCAGAGTTTTACAACTCATTGACACTATTCTCAAGTGAAAACTCACAGAAAAGACTGAATTACTGGAAAGAAGACCTGCAAATTGAAACTTCAGAGGAACAATGGGAAATGGCTTGTGCAGGAGCTCAAACCAAATCAATAAATGTACGTCTTAAACTGATACATTTTAAATGGTTAATGCGGATGTACAGTTAGGCCAAAAATATTTGGACAGTGATACAAGTTTCGTTATTTTAGCTGTTTACGAAAACATATTCAGGATACAATTATATAATCAATATGGGCTTAAAGTGCAGACTCTCAGCTGTAATTTGAGAGTATTCACATCCAAATTGGAGCAAGGGTTTAGGAATTACAGCTCTTTAATACGTAGCCGCCTCTTTTTCAAGGGACCAAAAGTAATTGGACAATTGACTCAGAAGGCTGCAAAAAAAAATAAGGCTGCATGGGCTCTTCCCTCGTTAACCTGTCATCAATTAAGCAGTTAAAAGGTCTGTAGTTGATTCCAGGTGTGGCGTTTGCATTTGGAAGCCGTTGCTGTGAACACACAACATGCGGTCAAAGGAGCTCTCAACGGAGGTGAAACAGACCATCCTGAGGCTGAAAAAAAAGAAGAAATCCATCAGAGAGATAGCAGAAATGTTAGGGGTACCTTCTGAGAAAAAAAGAGTGCACTGGTGAGCTTGGGAACTCAAAAAGGCCTGGACGTCCACAGAAGACAACAGTGGTGGATGATCACAGAATCCTTTCCATGGTGAAGAACAACCCTTCACAACATCCACTCAAGTGAAGAACACTCTCCAGGAAGTAGGTGTATCAGTATCTAAGTCTACCATAAAGAGAAGACTTCGTGACAGTAAATACAAAGGATTCACCACAAGGTGCAAACCATTAACCAGCCTCAAAAATAGAAAGGCCAGAATTGACTTTGCCAAAAAACACCTGAAGAAGCCAGCCCAGTTCTGGAACAGCATTCTTTGGACAGATGAGACTAAGATCAACCTGTACCAGAATGATGGGAAGAAGAAAGTTTGGAGAAGAACTGGAACAGCTCATGATCCAAAGCACTAGATCTTCTGTAAAACATGGTGGACGCAGTGTGATGGCATGGGCATGCATGGCTTCCAATGGCACTGGGTCACTTGTGTTTATTGATGATGTGACAAAAGACAGAAGCAGCCGGATGAATTCTGAAGTGTATAGGGATATACTTTCTGCTCAGATTCAGCCAAATGCAGCAAAGTTGATTGGATGGCGCTTCACCAATGATCCAAAACATACTGCAAAAGCAACCCAGGAGTTTTTTAAAGCAACGAAGTGGAATATTCTGCAATGGCCGAGTCAATCACCAGATCTCAACCCAATCGAGCATGCATTTCACTTGCATGCTCAAGACAAAACTTAAGGCAGAAAGACCCACAAACAAGCAACAACTGAAGACAGCTGCAGTAAAGGCCTGGCAAAGCATCACAAAGGAGGAAACCCTGCGTCTGGTGATGTCCATGGGTTCCAGACTTCAGGCAGTCATTGCCTGCAAAGGATTCTCAACAAAATACTGAAAAGTAACATTTTACTTAGGGTTATGTTTATTTGTCCAATTACTTTTGAGCCCCTGAAATGAGGAGCGTTTGTACAAAAATAGCTACAATTCCTACATGTTTAATCATATATTTTTGTTCAACCCCTTGAATTAAACCTTAAAGTCTGCACTTCAATTCCGTTGTAGTTGTTTCATTTCAAATCCAATGTGGTGGCATGCAGAGCCCAAATCATGAAGATTGTGTCACTGTCCAAATATTTCTGGGCCTAACTGTATGTTACACCAGTGGAATTAAATAGATATAACAAAAACGTACCAGATACATCCACAAAATGTATGGAAAGTAAAGGAACCCTATTTCACTGTTTATGGGAATGTAGAAAAACCAGAATGTTTTGGGAAGAGGTGAGGGTAACAATTGAAAAAATAATTTCAAAACAAATCACATTAAACCGTAAACTGTTTTTGTTGGGTCTGTATCCAGAAAAACATAACTTTAATAAGAGTGAAAGAGCATTCATAGACCTCAGTTTGCTTAATGCCAAAAAATGTATTGCACTAATGTGGAAAAAGACTCATAGACCAGTGGTTAAGACAGATGTTAACAAACCTTCCACTAGAAAGAATAACATATATACTGAAATCAAAGGAAAATGTGTTTGAGAATATATGGAGACCTTTCATTGATTATGTAAAGAAATTAAACATAACTTCTGAAGAAGGTGAATGATATGTGTGGACCTTGCAAATTCCAAGCTGTTGAATGTATATTATGTATTCTTATATAATAGATTACCTAGACTAAACAGAGGAGCATTGTTGTTGACTTGTGTTTGTTAATGGTTGTTGTTGTTTTTATTACACAATTTTTTTTGTTATTGTTCTTTTTATTTTTTAAATTACTTTTGTGTTAGTGTCTGATTGTTTGTGCCATGTTTGTAAAAAAAAAAAGGTTCAATAAAAAATATTGTGGAAAAAAAAGGAAGTTGATAGATTAATTTAAAAAAATACAAAAACAAGTTAAAACACAAGATTAAAATAATTTAAAATATCAGACTTACCATTAAAAAGCAGCTGAAACTCAACAGAAAACCTCCTTAAACAGTTTTCAGCTGCTTTTTAAAAGAGTCAACAGAGTCAGATAAACAACTGGAGTAGGAGTCTATTCCAAACAGCACCATCCACCATCCTCCCTGTGTGCAGAGACACGTCGCCGTGAAAAATGAAGCCCCAAGAATACTTTATTATATGAAAGAGATGTCAACAGTTTTACTTTGGGACATGATTTGAGGTTGAATAAGGTGAAAAAATTTTAAATATATGGGACTGTGATACTCGATTATCGCAATATTGTGATTATCGATGAACTGTGATAGGAATGAATCGTGACCCAAGAATTGTGATTCCATCACAATTCCCACCCCTAAGTAACAGTGAAAGCCATTGAGAGCAGAGCTAAAAATGACACCGGTAGTGCCCTCACACAAACGTAAAGATAGTCACCGTGCTTCAGTTAAGCATCTCTTTTAGTGCATATTTACACAATCTTTTCACTTGCATACAAACATTTTTCAATAGTTAAAGTTCTTTTTGTCAGCAGTCAGTGCCTCATGCCCACACTCACTCACACACCCTCATACACACAGTCTTCTGTTCCTCTTTGTGTGACAGCGCAAGAAGTTAGTGTGGCCAAATTTAATAGTGACTGACACTGATGAAGATGCATTTGGTTAATGGAAAGAGAATAATTATATTGCCTCTTGTCTGATGGCATGGCAAGACTAAGCTTGCTGTCCTTGGAAGTAAGCACTAGAAAAGAATTTTTACAGATGACTTTTCCTTTGCATAAAGAGAAAGTCACTAAAACGGAGTGTGAAAAACATTAACACTCTTTAATACGGCAGGCAATTCAGTCATGAAGGTCACGCATGTCTCAGTGGACACATACAAACCTAGGTCTACAAATTGAGCTGTCTTTCATGGGCCATATTTTCAGTGAACATCTGCAACTGTAATTGTGTTCGGAGGCTGGAAAACTGATGGTGACCTATACCAGCATTCTCCAAATACACATAGATCAATAAAAGTTCCTTTATCGTGTACAGAGAATTTTGATGCTATTGTCATTATTAGGGGAATAAGTAGTAGCCTAATAAATAAATTCTGGGATTCTCAAAACCTGCTTATGTTAAAAATATAAAAAAAAAAATACATTGCTGAACGTGTCCAAAACTAACTGCCCCTGCACTAATAACAACATTTAAAAATAAACATTGTGACATATTGTTATACTACATATTACATTTTTTTTTTAAATGACTCAAATCAGGAGCATTTTCATGGTAATGTTATAAGTGGATAGGGAAATCACAATTACAGTGATGTTAATTTTAAGCAAATACCCTTCACATAAAACCACTTCAGAATTTCCCCTACCATTATACCGGAAGAAACAAAAGGAAAAAATTTTTTGTTTAGTAAAGCTTTGAAAAACCGGAGTGGTGGCCTAGAGGTAGAGGATCCACCCTACAACCAAGAGGTCATGGATTCCAGTCCTGGCCGGGTCATACCGAAGACCATATAAAAATGGTACTTCCTGCCTTCTAGCTTGGTGCTCAGCAAAAATAGAATGGAGGAAGGAAAGTTGGTTACCTAGTCACAGGGAGTGCACAAGCCAGTGTACTCCATGTGCCAGTCCCAAGCCCGGATAAATGGGTTGCATCAGGAAGGGTATCCAGCGTGAAAATCCTTGCCAAATCAACATGTGGATCATCGTGATACAAGGTGATGATACGCTGTGGTGACCCGGAAAGGGAGCCGCCAAAAGACAAAAAAAAAAAAAACAAACAACCCTTTGTTAAAAAAAAATTGGGATTTCAAACAGATTTGATTACATTCAGAACCTTCAATTATATTATTATGTGTGACTCTTGCATCAAAGAATTAACAGTGGCTTCCAGCCCAGTACTGAAACTTGAATGGCAAAAGTTCTGTAGCATAAAAACTCCTGCTGCTGAATACTGACAGCATTTACTCTGTGTCACTCTCAAGGGCCCTTTTTGATTTTCTAAGTCGATTCAATCACTTTCCTCTTTTCTTTCTGAGACACGTGGAAATTAGGAATCTCTCCTCTTTTACAGCCTCTCTTTCCCCTTGCTTTCTGTCTCAGAGTCTGAGAAAGTCAGCGTGGGCGTTCAGCTTCTGGAGCCTTGTGTGAAAAGAAAAAAAAAACGGTCCCACATCTTCTCTCTGACTTTGACTTGAGGCTTGCCCCTTGTTACTGTAACAGACATGTACTGGAGCACATCCTGCTTTACCCCATTGCTTAGACTTTCTTCCTGTCCTTGTTTAACTTCATTACATTATAACATAACTGCAGGCAGACCAATAGACTCCATCAGATGTTTAAAAAAAGAAAAGGAAAAGAAAAACAGACCATCCTAAAATTGATTTTTATGTTCCAAAGTCTCTCTCACGCCAACTTGTAACACCATTTTCATTCAGTTTTTCTGCTGAAACTAATGTGCCAACTGTTCCCACAATGTGTTCACAATAAATACACTATGGACACAGACACACAGTTTTGACTAGCAGGACAAATGTACGCGCAAAGCCATGATGAGTTTTACACCTCTCTTCTGAGTGTACCACAACGACAGACTATCAGTAACAGATTCAGAAGAAGCAAGGCAGAGGAAAGAGAGCCCGAAACACAGATACACACACGGAGACCGTGGGCGGCAACACAGCTGTTTGCGTGTGTTCCTGTGTGTGTGTGGTAATACCATTAGAGCTCCTCTGGCCTCATGTGAATTACATTTGCAAAAGAGGTCTGCTTCTGTGTTGGGCCAAAGCCCAAGCAAAGATATATACAGAAACCAACACTTAAACACACACAAATAAAAAAGAAAAAAAAAGTCAGAAATGATAAAAGGAAACTTCTATTGGCAGCCCTTAATTCTGGTTAAACTGGGAAAAACAAGCTGATTGTAACATTACACTTCCTTTAAAATTCTGTGGTTTTTCAAAGACTTGTGTAAGACTCATAGATCAATATAGTTCTTATTTATCCTATACTGGCCAACATAGTTCATCATGTCTAAACCAGCTTCATTACTCTTTCATACCATTTAATTGCCCTATATAATAAACCTGAAAATTGTGTGAAAGCAATTCATAAAACATTTCAAAAATACAGATGTAAGTATGGAGAGTTGGCATCAGCTTGACTTGAGGTGGAAATGTCTCATGGGATGTTACTTACAGTTTAATGGGTAACATATGGAACATCACACTGTTCAGAGATTGTGCTGAACACACAACAGGCAACATTTTAACTGCATAACTAACCTTGACCTGTGTATTGGTGAATCTTTTCTTAAGATGAAGGGGTTTCCTCTGGTAACAGTCCCGCATGGCGGACCACCACGCTAATAGGAAATATAAATTTAAGAAAAATAAATTAAGGAACGATGCTCCGCAAAAGCGCACATGAACAACACGCATGACAGTCATCCGCGCATCAGAATGTGGAAGCGCACTGCTCACGTGACCATCAGTCAGCAGGCAGAGTGTTTTTCTAGCGTTGCTGCCAGAGAGAAGCATGAGCTTATTAAAGTAGTTTAAATGCAGGAAAAAAGCGGAAGACGTATGTAAGCTGTGGAGACATTTATGATAGTTTTAACCCACTGATAACAGGAACAATAATTATGAGTTGCTTAGCTAGCAGGTGTGGTTAGGCTTCATATTGATGGCTGAAATGCAAAACCTATCTGAAAAATGCACTTTTTTTTAGAAAACTAAAAACAAACTTTGTTTTCTTGCAGAACGCAACTTTTTAGCACCCAGTATATAATACACTGTTTTGGACTAACAATGTTAGTCCAAAACAGTACATCTGCACTTTGCAAGGCACTAATGCCTAAGTGCATTTTTCAGATAGGAGGTTTTGCTTTTCGGCCATCGATATGCAGAGAAAGGCAAGAGTGGCTGAATCGCTGAGGATTTAGTTCACCATCCACTACAACATTAACTAATTTATGTTCATTATTATGTACTTGGCAAATTAAGATGACCGAAATTCACAAAGTCAATGACTTTAACCTGTCAACAGCCTTCAGACAAACTAAACGTGCCAACATTTGGATTTCAAAATCATTGAGGTTTTTCCTGCTGTCTGGTTGGTGGAGAGTTCTAAAAAACTATAAACCTATAGAAATATAACAGAAGTAACAGAATCTTTGGTAATTTAAGTTCATTTATTTAATTAAATACAGTTAAATTACTGTTCTGGCTCTGCAAAATTATGGTCAAAAGTGTAAATTGTGTGGACTTCCGGTCTGGACGCCATGGCGACTGCAGCTTAACACTGAAGTTCTCAGACCCAATTCAGGATAACACCTTGAAAATCAAACTTAACGGATTTTTGGAGGAGTGAAAATCAAAAGACAAAATCATCATGTCTAAAGGAAAACAGAAGAAACTGAAATTCTCCAGGCCAGGACACGTATCGGCCGGAGAATCCGAACTGGAAGATCTCCGTTCAGAAGACGAGGAACTGGTGATAGCTAACAAAAGGGTTAGCCTGAAATCACTATTTGAGGAGCTACGACGATTTCGCCGAGATGTTACGGCCGAATTTCAGGAATTCAGAGAAGAATTGAAAAGGACAAACAGCAGAGTGGACCAGGCCGAGAACCGAATCTTGGAAACAGAGGATCGAATAAAAGTGCTCGAAGATTCTGTGCTAGACCTACGCAAAAGACAAGCAGCTATAGAGGCTAAGCTAACCGACCAAGAAGGAAAACAAAGAAGAGACAACATAAGAATTCATGGTCTGATAGAAGGAACCGAAAATGGTTTTAACTCAATGGCAGAATGCGTGGAATCCTTACTAAGAGAGAAATTGGATATTCCACAAACCACCGACTTGAAGATAGAAAAGGCACATCGTTCATTAGCCGCTAGGCCGGCGGCGGAAGCGCCCCCACGTTCGGTGTTGGTAAGATTTTCCAATTTCAAAATAAAACAAGAGGTTGTAAGACTGGCCTGGCAGAAAAAAGGATTTATGCACCAGGAGAGAAAAGTCTACGTGGAACACGATTACGCCCCGGAGGTCCTTAAAAAGCGCAGGGAATACAATGACGCGAAAAAGGTGTTAAGAGAGAAGAAATTGCGCTTTCAGACACCATTTCCTGCGAAGTTAAGGGTCTTCTACGGCGATGAAACGTGTCTCTATAATTCGGCGGAAGAAGCAACAGCTGACATGGCGAAAAGAGGCCTCCCGGTAACGGTATTTAAACCCCCAGCAGACCCGAGTGAGAAGATCAAAGCGCAAACATGGACAACACAAAGACCTTCAAAATCCACGGACCAGCAGCGGGAAACCCAGCACCAGAGCGTCGCGGATAAACTATCCGTTTTCAGGTTGGAATAGCGACCTTTTTTTTTTTTTTTTTTTTTTCTCTTGAATCAATCCGCACATCCAACCCCCCTCATACAAGGTAACAAACATTAAAGGAGATGCATATTCAGCATGTGGTAAAACATTTCATGGAACAATCATATTATTTGAAACAAATAAGTCTTTGTAATAAAAAAAAAAAAAAACTTGTTAAAATAGAAATGTGACAATAATCCACATGTTCTCCTCATACTAACAAATACTGTTTTTGCGTGAATGTTTGATGTGATGGGGGTGGGAGGGTGCACACAATTTCACAGGGTTTAGGCATAAAAGGAAAAAAAAAAAATCATTACAAGTTTGGATTGGGTTCTGAAACTCACGTTAAAAGCATGGGACTACTTTCAGTGGTAAGAGAGGGCCCTCAACACGTAACAGAGTTTGAGGAATTTCCCTCAGAGCCTTCACTCCATCAAGGCTCTTACAGGGTCTTTAAAAAGACCTCAGCTCAGGAAGTTCTTATGACAGCTTTTTGTTTTAAAGTTTTTTACACTATGTTCTTAATGTTTTTCTTGTTTTTAATGTTCTTTCAGTTTCTGAGTAGCACAAAAGAGGGCCACCACACAGTTATACTAAACAAAACAACACAATGGAGAAACAGGGTGTAACCAAAATAATTTCATATAATGTAAAAGGAATCCTGAATCCAGTTAAAAGATCCAAGATTCTAGGCAAAATGAAAAAAGACAAAGCAGGAATAATACTTTTACAAGAAACCCACCTAACAGACGTGGAACACAATAAACTCAGTAGACAAGGGTTTAAAATGATCTCTTCATCTTCATATAAATCAGGGAGGAGGAGGGGAGTAGCGACATTGATATCAACCAAAATTACATTTGAAAAAAAATCAGAACACAAAGATAAAGAAGGGAGATACAGTTTGGTAACTGGGCGGCTAGAGGGAGAAGATATCACCCTGCTGAATGTGTATGCTCCCCCAGGGGCTAACTGGAAATTTTATAAAAATGTATTCGACCTAATGATAACTAAAGCTCAAGGTTTAGTGATATGTGGTGGGGACTTCAATCTTAGACTGAATCCATACTGGGATGCTTCTGGTAATTCCCCACATCAAAATAACACCCAAAACAGGAAGACTCGGATGCTACTAAAAGAATTGGGAATTGTTTTGGGAAGAGGTGAGGGTAACAATTGAAAAAATAATCTCAAAACAAATCATATTGAATCCTAAACTGTTTTTGTTGGGTCTGTACCCAGAAAAGCATAATTTTAATAAAAGTGAAAGAACATTCATAGACCTCAGTTTGCTTAATGCCAAAAAATGTATTGCACTATTATGGAAAAAGACTCATAGACCAGATGTGACTCAGTGGTTAAGACAGATGTTAACAAACCTTCCATTAGAAAGAATAACATATATACTAAAATCAAAGGAAATTGTGTTTGAGAATATATGGAGACCTTTTATTGATTATGTAAAAAATTTAAACATAACTCTTGAAGAAGAAGGTGAATGATGTGTGTGGACCTTGTAAATTCCAAACTGGTGAACATAATATGTATACTTATGTATTGGATTGTCTAGACTAAACAGAGGAGCATTGTTGAAGATTTGATTTTGTTGGTGGTTGTTGGTGTTTTTAGTGCATTTTTTTTTTTTTTTGTAGTACTTTAGTGTTAGTGTTTGATTGTTTGTATCATGTTTGTTAAAAAAAAAAAAAAAGGTTCAATAAAGATATTGTGGAAAAAAAAAAAAGAATTGGGAATCTGTGACGTGTGGAGGGAACTCAACCCCAGTGTAAAAGACTATACATTTTACTCAACTCCACATTCATCTTACTCAAGGATTGACTATTTTTTTATGTTTAATAGAGACATTGGAAGAGTAAAAACATGTAAAATAGGACTGATGGATCTCTCCGACCACAATCCGATCTACATGGACTTAAATATCCAAAAATACACAAATAATACATTTTCTTGGAGGTTAAATTCAAATGTCCTGAAAGGACCATTGAAAGATGAATTGGAATCAGATATTCTCAGATATTTGGAAGATAACGATAATGGAGAAGTATCCCCTTTAATACTGTGGGATGCATGTAAAGCTGTAATAAGAGGAAAGATTATTGCAAAACTGGCAACCCAAAAGAAACTAAGACAAGAAAAACTATCCACATTAGAGTCAGAACTTAGGAACCTAGAAAAAGAACACAAAGGCAACACTCATTCTACTGACTCGCTCAAGATTAAGGAAATTAAAAACCAAATAAATGAGATCTACACAATAGAAATCCAGAAGAAACTTACATTTCTGAAACAAAAATACTATGAAGCAGGCAGTAAATCGGCAAAATTGCTAGCCTATAAATTGAGGAAACATCAAACAGAAAGAGCAATCTACAAAATCAGAGACCCAGTATCAAAGGAAATAAAATTCAGAATTCAGGATATTCTTAAAAACTTCGAGAATTACTATAAGAAATTATACTCCCACAAAAAACATAAAAACGCATCCGAGGCATTCCTAAACACATTAAACCTTCCCCAACTTACGGAGTCACAAAATAAAACACTACTGTCAGAAATACATCCTAAAGAATTGGAAAAAGCAATTATGAAACTTAAAGCTAACAAATCCCCAGGAGCTGATGGCTATACAGCAGAGTGGTACAAAACCTTTAAACAGCAACTATCTCCTCTCCTCCTGAAAACATTTAATTATGTCCTCCACACAGGGGAAATCCCCCCCTCCTGGAGAGAAGGGGTCATTGCAGTTATACCTAAACCTGAAAAGGATAAACTAGACTGCTCCAACTACAGACCAATCAGTGTACTAAATCAGGACTATAAGCTTTTTACCATTATCCTTGCCAAAAGGTTAGAAAATATACTGACAGACCTAATTCATTTAGACCAAACAGGTTTTATAAGACAAAGACAGACACAAGACAACATTCGACGCACTTTACACATAATTCATCATATAAAAAAATATAACTTAAATGCAGTCATATTGGGATTAGATGCTGAAAAAGCATTCGACTCGGTTGACTGGTCTTTTCTATATAGAATCTTATCCAGTTTCAATTTTCATAACAACTTCATTAGAACTATACAGGCATTATATAAAAAACCAACAGCTAAAATAAGGATTAACGGTAATTTATCATCATCTTTTGAACTGGAAAGAGGATGTCGTCAGGGCTGCCCCCTGTCTCCACTGCTCTTTGCAATCTTCATAGAACCTCTGAGCCAATGGATAAGACAAAACCAAAAAATTCAAGGTATTACACTTGGTCAGAAGGAACATAAAATAGCACTCTTTGCTGATGACATTTTAATATACCTAGGGCAGCCGGACACTTCTTTACCAGAACTAACCTCAGTTTTTTCAGAGTATGGAGATTTATCGGGGTACAAATTAAATATGCATAAAACCCAAGTTTTAACATTCAACTATGACCCAAATCATTATTCACTAAGCAAACTCAAAACTAACTGGGAGTCGGAATCTATGAAATATCTGGGGGTCAATATCCCGAAACAACTCAACAAAATTATATCACTAAACTATGATCCACTGGTGACAAAAATAAAATCTGACCTAGCAAGATGGAATATGATACCATTCTTGGGTACTGCACAAAGAATTGAAGCAGTCAAAATGAATATACTTCCACGTCTTCTATACCTTTTCCAAACAATACCGGTAGAA
Organism: Pholidichthys leucotaenia; assembly: GCA_020510985.1. Taxonomy (NCBI): domain Eukaryota; kingdom Metazoa; phylum Chordata; class Actinopteri; order Cichliformes; family Pholidichthyidae; genus Pholidichthys; species Pholidichthys leucotaenia. Next base: position 116,456,642 of record CM035845.1, on the reverse strand, counting down.
CCTCCCCAAAAAACATGGCAGGAGCTGGACAGAAGGATCTCAAGATTCATATGGCAGGGCAAGAGACCTAGAATCAGATATAGAACCCTACAGCTAAACAAAGACAAAGGTGGGCTCGCGCTGCCAAATATCAGGGACTACTTTAAAGCCGCACAAATTAAAACTTTAGTAGAGATATGTAACCCAGTCTACACTGCACAATGGAAGGAGATCGAATGCCAAATAACAAGTGACATCCCCCTACAGGCGATAATAGGGAACAATGTCTTACCTAAGCTTTTGAATAACACTAACCCGTGGATAGAGACCCCGCTAAAAATTTGGTTTAAGATAGTCAGAGAGAATCAAACTAAAGAGCCCTATCGACTTCTGCAATGGATCGCCTATGATCAGGACTTTACTCCTAATAAAACAGACACCAGATTTAAAAAGTGGAAGGAGAAAGGGCTGATAAAATATTACGATTTTTTTAAAGGGCAAATCTTAAGAAGTTTTGAAGATTTGAAAAAACAAGGCCTAATAAATCAAGACCTTTACAGGTTCTTCCAGCTTAGACACCACATAAACAATATACTTAAAAAGGAGGTTTTGGAAAGGGCCCAGTCAGGTGTTCTGAAGGTCTTCTTAATGGCATATAAAGGGATCCCAGGGATCAGATACATTTCTAAAATATACCAAGGTCTTCAAGACTTAAAAGGAGACAACACATCTTATATAAAAGAGAGATGGGAAAAAGAGGGGAATTTCACTTTACAACTGGAAATATGGGAAAAGCTAAATAAACAGCAATGGAAAAGTACCTCATCCCTGCAGTGGAGAGAATTTGGATGGAAAAACTTGGCAAGATTTTTCAGAACACCTGCACAAAACAAATTTACCCATAAGGGATTGAACTGTTGGCGCTTGTGTGGTGAAAAGACTGCAAATCATTTTCATGTGTTTTGGTCATGCCCAGTTATCCACCAATATTGGACCAAGGTACAGACAATATTGGGGAAAATATTCAAAATTACAGTTCCCGGGACTTCCGGTTATGGCTGCCACGTAGGACGGACGTGTCTCGCTCTGCTCTGCTCCTGGAAAAAAAAAATCGGCAAATAACTCTCTCATTTGGGACAGAACGTATCCCAGCATTTGGGCGAAGATATGTCGGCGAAGCCTAAGGCTGGAAAACCAGGAAAAGGAAAAAGCGAGCCGCCGAAACAGTCCAAATTAACGGACTTTCAGGTCTGTGACGCAGTAAACAAAACTCCATATATGGCGGAGGAGGCTGGCAACGCTGCGATATCTGCGGGGAATGGCGCAGATGCGCTGATGGCTGCCATGAGTTCAATGAGAGCGGACTTTTCCTCTAGATTTGATGGGATTATGACAGCGTTGGAAGGAATAAGAAAGGAATTGGGTGACTGTGTAGAACGAACGGCGCAGATGGAGCTCCGTCTCGCTAGTGCTGAAGATGACGTCACCCGTCTTCAATTAAAGGTGCGCACTTTGGAAAAAAAAAATAAATCTCTGGAAGATAATATTTTGGATTTGGAATCTCGGTCGAGACAGAATAATTTGAGGCTGGTGGGTCTTCCAGAGGAATCAGAAGGTCGGGACGTATGTTCCTTTCTGGAAAAGTGGATTCCGGAGGTGCTGGGCAGCGAGGAGTTGCAATCAGCAGTGGTTCTGGAAAAAGCACATCGTATTGGCCCACGGAGAGATAAGGGACCGCCGAGGACCTTAATTATGAAGTTTCTTAGCAACAGAGACAGGATGAAGATCTTCAACGCTGCACGAGCTAAAAAAAGGAGAGATTAAACACCAGGACCAGCAGGTGCGGTTCTACCCAGATTTGGCCACAGGAATCCAGCAATTGAGGAAGCAGTTTGATCCCGTACGTAAGGAGCTGCGCAACCTTGGGATTCGTCATGGTGTAATCTATCCTGCGAGACTGCTGACCACGTATGAGGGCAGAACCCACATCTTCAAGACCCCAGAGGAGGCGCAGGAGTTCATCAAGAAGATCAAAGAAGAAGAAGAGACTGGTGGGAGCTAAGCATGAACAAAATATAAGGTAGAATAATTAAGCATTTGCACAGGCATCTGACTGACTTGAAGTAAATAGTAAGTTTACAAAATATAGATTGTATTATATATTAAAAAAACAAAACAAAAACAAAACAAACAAAAAAAAAACAAACTATGATGTACAAAGTTGTTAAAAATTTTGGAGTTAAGTTGGAAAACTACAGAGGGGAGTTAATGTTACGTCATTAAAAGCAGTAGAGTTAGGGTGATTGGGAGGATGAAGAAGGAGTGGCTTAGGCTGTTCCCCGTGGGTGTGGAACGGTCGATGGCTATATCGGGAGACAGAATTTTTCTTTTGATTTTGGGGGGTTTGCCACAAGTGTGGGAAGGGGAAATTTGTTTGTGTGTAGTTTGTAGGATGAATGTTCAACCACTCATGTTTTTGCTTCTCTGTATGAGCATGTTTACACTGCAAGGTAATCCCAAACTCTCTATTGATCATGGACCAAAGTGTTAATCTTAATTTAACTTCATGGAATTGCAGAGGTCTACAAAATTTAAAAAAACTTAAACAAGTTATGAATAAAATAAAGGACATGGGTTCAAGAATTGTGTTTTTACAAGAAACTCATCTGATAGAGGAGGATGTTAAAAGAATTAGGAGTAGATGGCAGGGAAGTGTATTCACCTCTTCATTTTCATCCCGAGCCAGGGGAGTTATGACTCTCATACATAAATCAGTTCCTTTTCAAGTGAAAAATGTAATTGGAGACAAATTTGGAAGATATGTAATCATTCAAGGTTCTTTGCTATTAGAAAATATAAATCTTGTGAACTTATATGGTCCCAATATAGATGATCAGAAGTTCTTTGCTAATTTATTTCTCATCGTATCATCACTTACAGGGCAACATATAATAGCAGGGGATTTTAATTGTACATTGAATCCAGGTGTGGATAGATCAACAGGACTGGATTGTACGCACATTGGATGTAGGATGACTATTAATCATTTTATGAAAGAATTGAGATTGTTAGATATATGGAGAGAAATGAAACCACAAGTTAAAGCCTATTCTTGTTATTCCAGTACCTACAAGACATTCTCACGTATTGATTATTTTTTGATTTCCACAGAATTAAGGTCCAAGATTCAAAACTGCTTTTATGATAACATCGTGATCTCTGATCATGCACCCTGTTGTCTAATATATGTAGATAAAAAATTGACAAAGGAATCAGGTAGATGGCAATTTCAGCATAAATGGCTTCAGGATGAGGAATTTGTCAAGTATATAGAAAAACAGATAGACGAGTTCTTTGACATCAATACTACACAAACATCAGCATGTGTAAAGTGGGAGGCTTTCAAAGCTTTTATTAGGGGACATATTATTAGTTATACAGGATCAAAATCTAAGAAGACTCGAGAGGAGAGAGCTAAATTGGAACATAAAATAAAAAGTCTTCAGGAAAAAGTGTATGCAGGAAGTGACCCAAGGTTGGAGAATGAATTACTGATTTTGAGAGCTGAATACGACAAAAAATCAGCGAATAGAGCTGCCTCGAGTCTTCTAAGATTGAAACAATCTTTTTATGAACAAGGTGAAAAATCAGGAAAATTATTAGCATGGCAGATTAAACAATTGGAAATTAAAACACCAATTACCAGTATTATAAGTAACGGACAGGTAGTTATAGATCCTTTAGAAATTAATAGAGCCTTTAGAGATTACTATGAAAAATTATATGATACCAAAAATGAACCTGATTTAACAAAACTAAATGGGTTTTTGAACGAACTATCTATACCGTGTATACCAAATGAAAACAGGGAGATATTGGAGTCTAAAATTAGTCAAGAAGAAGTTGGGCTAGCCATTGATAATATGAAATCAGGAAAAAGTGCAGGACCAGATGGTCTTCCAGTTGACCTTTATAAAAAATTTAAGAATAAATTAATAAAACCTTTTTTGGAAATGGTTTTAGAAGCATTTCAAAATAATAATTTACCATCATACATAAATAATGCCTTAATTATACTGCTGCCAAAACCAGGTAAGCCCTCTAATAAATGTGAAAATATGAGACCAATAAGCCTATTAAACGCCGACCTTAAGATAATCTGTAAAATTTTAGCAAGACGAATACAAGAAATTTTACCAAATATTATTAATCGAGATCAGAATGGCTTTATAAAGGGTAGACAAGGCTTCCATAATGTAAGAAGACTATTTAATATTATTTATTTTAATAAAGAAGCACCGGATACAGCTCTCCTATCATTGGACGCCGAAAAGGCCTTTGATAGAGTTGAATGGCCCTTTCTTTTTGAAGTCCTACAAAGGTTTGGACTTGGAAATAATTTCATAAAATGGGTTCAAATAATATACAATAATGCTACAGCAGAAATCCTAACAAATAACAATATTTCAAAACCAATAAAAATCAATAGAGGATGTCGACAAGGCTGTCCACTTTCACCTTTACTGTTTACTATGGCAATTGAACCTTTAGCGATAGCGATACGTTTACATTCACAAATATATGGAATTAAAGTTGGACCAACAGAACATAAAATCTCCCTGTACGCCGATGATATAATTTTGTTTATGTCAAATCTAAAAAAATCAATTCCAACCTTGTTGAATTTAATAAAGAATTTTGGGGAAATATCAGGATATAAAATAAATAAAACTAAATCTTCAATATTAATGCTAAATGAGACCCAGAGAAATTACCCAGCCCCTGAGGCAAATCAATTCAATGTTGTAAATCAGTTTAAATATTTAGGAATCCAAATTATGCCTAAGCTAGAATCAGTCGCCAGCGTCAACTATGAAGCCTTAATGTCAGATATCAATGAGTTAACTCAGAGATGGATGTCACTACCAATGTCGATGATCGGGAGAATCAATATACTTAAAAGTAATATTTTACCTAAAATACTTTATTTATTTCAATACATTCCCTTATCACCACCTTTAGATCTATTCTCAAGAATAAAAAAAAAGTTAGTGGAATTTATATGGAACAACAGGAGGGCTAGATTACGTCTGTCTTTATTATATTTACCATTTGATCGTGGAGGTCTGAAATGTCCAAATTTTATGTTGTATTATTGGTCGGCACAACTGAGGTCTATGACATATTATTTTTCATCAAATGATCTCCCTCACTGGACTGAAATGGAATCATACAATTTACCTTTACCTCTTCCCATATTCATATACTCAGATTCGGCAAAAAAATTACAAAAACAAGTTAAAAATCCATTTGTAAAGCATATGATCAAAATATGGTGTGAAGCTAAAAACTATTTAAAAGAACCACAGTTATTGTCACAATTTAGTCCAATATGGGGTAATCAATATTTTAAACCAGGGAGAGCGGACGCTGTATTTAAAGTATGGAATTTAAAAGGGATACAAAAGATTCAGGATTTATATTTGCCATGTGCAGACAACATAATGTCTTTTGAAGAGCTGAGGATCAAATTTAATCTCAATAGAACACATTTTTTTAAATATCTTCAACTTAGAAACTTTATTCGATCAAATCAAAATAAAGCTCTCACTCGACCTATTTATTCATCCTTGGAAAAAATGATGATGAAAGATAGTAAAAGAAAGGGTATTATTTCACAGTTTTATAACTCATTGACACTATCTTCAAGTGAAAATTCACTGAAAAGATTAAACTACTGGAAAGAAGATCTGCAAATTGAAATTTCGGAGGAACAATGGGAATTGGCTTGTACAGAAGCTCAAACCAAATCAATAAATGCACGCCTTAAATTGATACATTTCAAATGGTTAATGCGGATGTATGTTACACCGGAGGAGTTAAATAGATATAACAAAAATATACCAGATACATGCACAAAATGCATGGAAAGTAAAGGAACCCTATTTCATTGTTTATGGGAATGTAGATTAATAAGAATGTTTTGGGAAGAGGTGAGGGTAACAATTGAAAAAATAATCTCAAAACAAATCATACTGAATCCTAAACTGTTTTTGTTGGGTCTGTACCCAGAAAAGCATAATTTTAATAAAAGTGAAAGAACATTCATAGACCTCAGTTTGCTTAATGCCAAAAAATGTATTGCACTATTATGGAAAAAGACTCATAGACCAGATGTGACTCAGTGGTTAAGACAGATGTTAACAAACCTTCCATTAGAAAGAATAACATATATACTGAAATCAAAGGAAATTGTGTTTGAGAATATATGGAGACCTTTTATTGATTATGTAAAAAATTTAAACATAACTCTTGAAGAAGAAGGTGAATGATGTGTGTGGACCTTGTAAATTCCAAACTGGTGAACATAATATGTATACTTATGTATTGGATTGTCTAGACTAAACAGAGGAGCATTGTTGAAGACTTGGTTTTGTTGGTGGTTGTTGGTGTTTTTAGTGCATTTTTTTTTTTTTGTAGTACTTTAGCGTTAGTGTTTGATTGTTTGTATCATGTTTGTTAAAAAAAAAAAAAAGGTTCAATAAAGATATTGTGGAAAAAAAAAAAATTACAGTTCCCTTTTCTTTTGTAACTTTGTATTTGGGTTTACTACCGGACTCACTGGAAAGACGAGGAGAAAAATACTTATTCAATGTTTTAATATTGGCAAGCAAAAAAGCTCTAACTAAAAAATGGATGTTGAAGGACTGTCCTACACCTGAAGATTGGACTAACGTGATCCAAGACATTTACTCGATGGAAAAGTTGACATTCGCACTGAGACAGGACATGGATGTGTTCATGAACTTTTGGCAACCCTGGACCACATATGTGTCTTCCATTAGATCTAATCTTTGACAAATACCATTTCAATAATGGTTCCACTCTTTGTTCCAATGCTACTCAGATGCTCTTTTATCTTTATTTACTTACTTTTTCTTTTTGTTTGTTTTTTACTGGTTTGTTTTTTTTTTTTTTGTTATTTGTTTCTTGTTTTTTTTTCTCTTTAATTTCACTTTTTCTTTCACTTTAAAAAAAAAAAAAAAAAGGGGTGTTGTAAGAATTAATCTTCCAATGTTGTCAGATATCAGAAAATAAGGGAACATGTGATGAAAATGTAAACACTGCATTGCTGTAACGACCTGTATACCCTTTACAAAAACTTAAATAAAAAAAAAAAAAAGTGTAAATTGTGTAAGGAAAAAAAGTCAAAATTTTACCACAATCTGTTTCAAATTTATATTTTAAAAAAACCCGGTAATTTTATAAAAAAATAGACAAAAATTAGCTCTAAAATAATCCACAAGTTTATAATAAAGTCTCAAATTTACAAGAAAAGTTAATTTTACAAGAGAAAATTACAAATGAGGAAAATGGTTGCAAATTTAGATAAATTTACAGAGAAAAGTAGAAAACTATAAGAAAATTGTTACAAATTTTGGAGAAAAAACCTCAACCCTTCAAGACTGAAGTCATGACTCAAGTTTTTAAGCGGGTGCTCTTGGTACCCTTAACTCAAGGGTGGGCAATAATCAATCAATCAAACAATCAATCAAAGCTTTATTTATACTGCACTTTTCATACGAAAAGATGCAATGCAAAGTGCTTCACACATTGAAATAAAACACAATTTACCCACACACACACAAAGCAACTTTCATCAGTTTAAAACTTATGGCTTAAGGCTTATGGCTGGGCACCGAGGATCCAAGTGTAGAAGCACCATCACTAGGGTGTTATCACCAGCAGGGAAAGTGCCAAGTTCACGGCTACAGGAACACCGACTCTGAGACCGCCCAAGTCCAACCCGAGGGGCTGACACCGTAGGCGCCGCAATGCACGATCCCCTCAGCCAGGCAGACCAGGGCAATCACAGGCCAGCACCCTGCAGCCAGACAACAGGCACAACCCCCACGGGAGGGCCCCCCATGACGAAACACCGGAGCTTGGACAGGGAGATAAAAAGTCACTGATAAATAATTTGTTGATAAAAAGACTAGGCAGTCAAGATGACCAGAAAAATAAAACAACACCTAAATACAGTCAAACAGACATATATTCATAAATAATAATTCTCAGTAAGATATGTGATTGTGACATAAAATATATTTAAAATCTGAATCATGTGCCATGGAGGCCATTCCACTGTAGGTTTTCTGTTCCACCCAGTTTCTTCAGCAGGTGTTTGCTCTTATCACCTTCAAGGATTGCTAATCATTGAAAAAACACCTGCTGAAGAGACTGGGTGGAACAGAAAACCTGCAGTGGAATGAGCCTCACTGCCCACCCCTGGCCTAACTCAACTAGAAATTTTTGGTTGTCTACTTTTAATTATTAATTTCATAAGATAACACTGCTTTTACATGAGTAGAATTTCTGGCTACTCTACCCACCTCTGATCATATAATTTAAGTATGCATGAGCAAATTAGTACAGTATTGTGAATCTTTTTTCCCTTCTCTTTCCTACTCTCTCAATGGAAAAAAAGAAACACTAGAATAAAAATACAAAAAATACACATTTTTGGTTGTGTACAGGTGTAGTGTGGCCGACTACTGATCAGAGGAGAGTTAGGGGTTTGACTCCCGCTCATTCCGCAGTCTGCATGTCGAAGTGTTTTTGAGCAAGACACTGAACCCCCAGTTGCTCCTGGTGGGTCAGATCACCACCTGTGTATGGCAGCTCTGCAGCCATCAGTGTGTGAATGTGTGTGTGAATGGGCGGATAGCAGGATTTGTAAAGCGCTTTGGTCATCCAGAGAGGCGCAAAAGTGCTATATAAGTGAACGCCATTTACCATTTATGTAAACCATGACAAAAAAATCCTGCAGGACAAAACGTGACACTTGGTGTTTTCTAACCTGTTTGTATACCACCATAGACAGCAAGAACCTGAATTAGACAGAGCTCAGAGAGGGCAAGATGAGACAGAAGAGAGGAGCCAAGGAGAGGGAAGTGTTCAGGCAGAGGGAGAGGTGAGAGCAGAGGAAGGAGAGAAGGATGACACCAGTAAAAAGTTTACTTGGGAAAAGCAAGTACATTAAAAAACACACACACACTGGTAAAAACAAGTTAATGTGGGCTTTCAAAGGTAAAAAAAAAAAAAAAAAAAAAAGCCAGTCCAAGTGACTGGTCTGTCTCCCTTCCTTCCCTTTCCTCAACCCTTCTTTGTTGAATTCCTTCATGCACATGTCATGTTATGATGTGTATCAGGTTGCATCTATTTCTGTTTCCATGACCACAACCCAATAAACCTTTCTTGATAGTTTTGTTCATTTAGTTTTAAAGGGGTCGCTGACTGCACTTTTTCCACCATTTCAATAGCTCACACATGTCTTAATGAAGTGTTTGTGACATATTTTGTTCACATTTTCTTTAATTTTTTTAACTACTGAAGTAAAATTGTTTTGCATTTTTCCTGGCTTTCTTGAAACACTCTGACTTAAAGCCTATCACTTTAAGAAACAATTCAACTCCGCCCTCCTTCTTATGTCAATTAGCTATTATCTGACTAGCTTCAAGCCTCCTTCTAGCTTGGATGACCAGTGCTGGTTCACTGATCCACAGTCGATTGTGTATCTCACGTCACTCCGGACCATCTCCCAACAACCTCGCCAGGGTGCCACAACAAAATGCCAGCACCACGCACTGGGCGACCTACCAATCGCCGCAGCCAGAGGCTGCTGGCCAAGCTGAGCTGCCAAGCCACAGGATCTCAAAGGGCAGTGTTTCGCTCAGCGAAACTCTGCTCCTCTCCCACAACCAGCTAAAAGATGCCCCATCACAAAGTGGCTGCCCTACGTTGCCTGCGAGAGCAGACTGGAGTTGCGCGGAGCCCTGGAGGATGGTGGGGGAGCTTGGCGTGAGAGCCGGCGGCCTCCAGCCAGCAACCCCGGGTCACGGCATAGGTGGTTGTCGTGATCGGGTGACCTGCTGTGGAATCATGGCAAAACCACTGGGAGATGGACCCAGGGTTTCCTCTGGTAACATTTCCCGGTGGCGGCCTGCCACGCCTGTAAATTTCCCACCACTCCTGCAAGGAAATATAAATTTAAGAAAAAATATGAAGGTATTACGGTCCCCAAGCGCGCATACGAACAACGCGCGTGACCGTCATCCGCGTGACAGCTTCAGTTGCCAGGAAGTGTCTCACTAGCATGACTGTCCGAGCAATAATGCACAAGAAAAGTCAATTTTACAAGAGGAAATTGTAAATTTGAGGAAAATGGTTTCAAATTTACATAAATTTATAGACAAAAGTAGAAAAATAAAAAATTGTTATAAATTTTGGAGGAAAAACTCAAACCCTCAAGACTGAAGTCATTACTCAAGTTTTTAAGTGGGTGCTCTTTGTACCCTTAACTCAACTAGAAATTTTTGGTTGTCCACTTTTAATTAATAATTTCAAAACACTGCTTTTAAATGAGTAGAATTTCTGGCTACTATACTCACCTCTGATCATATAATTTAAGTATGCATGAATAAATTACTATTATGAATGTTTTTTCCCTTCCCTACTCTCTCAGTGGGGAAAAAAAAGAAACCCTACAATAAAAATACAAAAAATACACATTTTTGTCATTTATGTAAACCATGACAAAAAATCCTGCAGGACAAAACATGACACTTGATATTTTCTAGCCTGTTTGTATACCACCATAGACTGAGAGAGAACCTGAATTAGACAGAGCTCAAAGAGGGCAAGATGAGACAGAAGAGAGGAGCCAAGGAGAGGAAAGTGTTCAGGCAGAGGGCCCAAGAGAGGTGAACGCAGGGGAAGGAGAGAAGGATGACACCACTAAAAAGTTCAAATACAGGATGTCTGGGTGGGACCCCAACTGATCCAATATTCCAACATTCAAGCCTCAGTTGTACAATACTTCAAATGGTAAGATCCATATGCAAAGTTACTGTGCAAAATTTAAAAAAAAGAAATAAATAGTATAAACTTAACATATTCCGGTTACAGTAGTGTCATGTGTTTTCTGACACCCCTTCCTCCCCGGAAAAATATGTTGCCACCGCGCCAAGGTCTTTTAAGCCAGAGGAAACACTGGTTACCAGGTGGTAACAGGGATGGTTATTAGGGTGACTAAGATCTGAAGAAAATAACATAAGCTGCACTTGGTTCGAAATTCCTGGTACCAGGGTTAGCTTGGAGGCCAATAGCTCAGGGGCTAATAGGATGCCTTTAGCAACCCTTCCATCTTCATGACAGACAGCTAAGTGGGCCAATAATAGAGCAGTGGGCTGGTCTCAAGGACAACGGTGGGTTGGTTTTTCTAATCAAGATGTTAACAATTTAGACAGAAGAGTCAAAAACATTTCTGGGAGAGAAAAACGAGATAAAGGCTGTGTGTTTTTTAAGAGAATTGACTGTTTTGAAAAATTTTTGATAATTAGGTGACCAGCAGACTCATTTCAGACTGTGAAAACCTACAAACACACCATTTTTCAGTCAATGACGCCTTTAATAAACTTCAGACAGTCTCTTGTGGGGAATCCCTCCATGTCAGTTACCCAGAACCACATTGAGACCCAAGAGTTAGACTAAGGACTTCCCACAGTTCGTCGTTGTCATTCTACTGAGCATTCATGACCTCAATGATAAAGTTTCTCCAGTAATGCGGGTTTTGGGCCATGTTGTTACAGGTTTAGATAGACTTGTTGGAGAGTGATACAATTCCATCTGACCACCGTAGTTTCTGTCTACCTCTGCTCCTTTTCCTTTCAACTATACCAAACAATTAGTTTCTTCAGATTTTCTCCTTCTCGTCTGGCAATGTGTCCAAACTATTGCAATTTTTGTTTTGAGACTGCATTGAAGAGATTAATCTCTCCACCAATTTCACGAAGGCCATTCATTGGTTCTTTTGGCTGTCCAAGGAATGCACAGAATCCTTCTCCAACACCACATTTCAAATGCTTCAATCCTCTTTCAATCTGCAGCATTGATAGACCAGGTCTCACAGGCATATGTTGCAATAAGGAAGATCAAAGTGGAGACTAGCCTGATTTTGGTTGTTCTGCTTATACTTCTGTTCTTCCATATCTTATTCATTGAATACAGATGTTTTTGCCATTGCGATTCTACATTTTATCTCAATGAAGCAACCACTTTGGTTCGATATCATTGAGCAAAGGAAACTGAATTGGTCAATGACTTCAATAAATTAATTTCTTGCCTTGATAGATGGATTCTCTTCATTTTGGTTCTCTACCATCACCTTTGTCTAATAACATTGAGAAAGAGACCCTGTTTTTTACTTTCCATTCTAACTCTATCAATGTCTCCAGATCTTTTATACTGCTTGCCAACAGGGTCGTATCATTAGCATATCTCAGGCTGTTAACTGTTCTGCCTTCAATTGTTATTCCACTAGCAAAGTTTTCAAGGGCTATTCATACGGTATATTCTGTATATGCATTAAACAGATAAGGCAAGAGTATACAACCTTCTCACACTCCTTGTTCAATACTGAACCAATCTATCTCCACATGCCATTCTTACTGTGGACTCCTGATCGTCACAGAGTGTTCGGAGCAGTTCCACAACATGTTTTGGGAAGCCCATTGCTATCAAAGTTGTCCATAGTTTTTGATGTTGGACAGTCTCGAAAGCTTTGCTGAAGCTGAGTCTATGAAGCAGATGTTGTCTGGGAAGTTAAATTCCAAAGCTTTCTCCATGATGTTTCTGATGTTTGCCATCTGGTCTCTTGTGTCCCTTCCTTCCACAAAGCCAGCTTGCTCTGAGGGGATCTCACAACACATTAATTGCTTTATTCTCCCAGCAATAATGTAGAGCAGGATCTTGCTGGCATGTGACATTAGGTAAACAGTCCTCTTGTTCTTATATTCCAGGGTATCACCTTTCTTGGGAAGCGGTAAGAAAATAGATCTTGTTCAGTCTTTTGAACAGTTTTTATCTTTCCAAATCAGACTGCATAACTTTTGCATCAGGCTAACTCCATCTGCTCCTGTTTCCTTAACAGGGAATGAGCGCATGACGTCATTCGATGGAAAAACCGCAAGGAATTGTGGGAAAAGTGGTCACATAAAAAGTGGTCTGCCTGTCTTTGTTTAATAGTGAGCAACGAACGCAGTTAAGCTGAAGTTTTTGAGAGGGGTTGCTTCAGTGTGCTATTATTATTGTCCCGAATACCACGCAATGTTAGAATGGGGAAGTTTTGCTGCGTTATTAAATGCAACAACTGCTTTCACGATTGGTGTGGAAAAAAATTGATAACGGTGTACGCTTTTTTAACTTCCTGACTTGGAAGAAAAGTGAAGAAAATCTGGTCTCCGAGCTAACAAAGAGGCGTCGGCTGGAATGGATTGCAGCAGTCAGAAGGAAAGACGTCAGCTTCGACAATATTCCTGCACACATGGTTGTGGGTTCACAGCATTTTCAAGAAGGTAAGTTACGATTTAAAAAATTAAGATCATACACACATCACACAGTCCACCTGGTTGGGTGCTGGATCCCCAAAAAACATCAGAAAAATCAAAGACGATCTGCACACCGAAAAGCTCCCATCAAGTATTTATTATTCATCAGTAACATTTCAGGCCACCTGCCCTTCTACCCAGAAGTCTGATTTGATTCTGATCTACAGCTGAGGATTATAATATATATATGTAGCCTATTGTTTGACTTAGATGACTGTTTGACTAAATGTTGTCCATTTTGTCATTTTAAAGCATACTTGTCAAATGTGAGAATTTATTACTTACTATTTAAAAGCGCAGAAAAATGCCCCCTCTCCAGAGCAGCTGTCTTGCACGTCGAGTGCATTGGCTGTACCTCAGCCACGGCTCTCTTGTCATCTCTCAATAATGTGTAAAAACACACAGGGCAAAATCAAATAATTTGCCCACATCATCTCTGCTATTCTGAATTTTTCTTGCTAATCCAGAGCACTGTTGGTTTTTTTTTTTTTAACCCAGATCCAGCAGATGGCATTAACATCCAGAAGTCTGAAGAAGGGCAGGTGGCCCGAAACGTTACACATGGATTTAAAATCAGATGGAGAATGAAGTCCATAGAATGTTTGGCATCATTAGATTCAGCAGCTTCTCCCCTTTCAGGTGACTATAAAAATATCCGGGTCAAGGAAGTATTTACCCTTTGTTTTCATATTGTCCCACATCCCGTTTAAATCCCTAAACAGGTTAAAACTCATTTCTAAACATTAACGTTTGCCCTAAAATACAATTTTGCTCTAGTTTTGTAAACACTGTGGTAAAAACTTTGCCCAACAATTTAAAAACAAACAAACAAAAAAAAACACTGTCCTGATTTAGTAGTTTTTTTATAGCAGCAAATTATACTGGTAATTATTTCGGTGTGCCAGCGGAAGCATCGGGCTTAATTAAATCACATTACTTGATTAGTATTTCATGTCCATTTGTGTAATGTGTATATACTTATCCAGCATCATATGACAAATTTGAACATAAATCCAACATTTCACCACTGGGACTTAGAAATGCCTGTAGTTGCAGAAACACATGTTAGTGCAAAAAAACTGTGTAGAAACAATGATTGCTTACCTTTGTGCAAACAACGGTTTTCTGGTCGTTCACCCGGAAGATCTGAGGCAGCTGGACCCATCCATTGGCAAATTGAACATGAGCCTCTAATGATTTATAGTTTTTAAATTGCTCATGTATGCGCTCACCCCACAACCCAGGCAGACTACAGGTAAGCAAAGAAGCAAGACCACGAAAATGGTGATGACGGCCCAGAATGCAGCGTGGCATGACATCAATGCCCATTCTCTATAAGCTCAGCTGGAATGTTGTCATGACCTGGTGCTTTGCCAGTTCGAAGTTTCTGAATTGCCTGCGCCACTTCATATACTCCAATAATTGTGTAGCAACATTTTTTTCTAAAACGTTGGAGAAAACTGGTAATATACTAACAGACACATACCTGATTTACAGCTCGAGATTTAAATCCCTTTGATGGATGGATGGATGGAATGATATTGTTCACAATATCACAGTTTTTTTTCTTTTTAATTTATAAAGAACAGTTTCACAGGCCAGCGTTATTTACCTTCAATATATTCAGTAAAAACAGAACAAAAACTCTTATTTCGCTAGTTTACAAACAGCAGCTCAGATTGAGTTTCAATTTTTTTTTTTATTCTGTATCAAATATTACAAGAAAATAATATAAAGCACATTGTAAGTGCACTTACGTAGTCGGGGTTTTATGCTGAATGTTTACCTGCATCAGTCTCGTTGCACAAACATCTCCTGGGACTTTCTGGCTCTCGCACTGAATGGATGGGTTTTTTTGTTTGTTTGGGGTTTTTTGCTTTGGGTGGTTGAATGAAATCAAGATGAAGAAACTGCAACAGAAAAAAGAAAACGCCGGACACTTCGGACGTCAACACTGCTCCAAGGCAAGCGGTGTTGTACATGCGGAAAAAAATGTGGACAGATTATCCACATTGCTGCATTATTTTTTTTTAAACATGGCAGCAGTCTGAAACTGCCTTAAAACTAAAATATTTCAACAAAACTAGATGCAGACGCTCCGACCACGGAACTGTCCTATGGTCTCCTCCAAGCAGGACTTGCCCAAAATACTTTAAGGTGATACGCTTCTTCCAATGTGGAGGAGCACCGGCTCTACTCTGAGCCTCTCCTGGATAACTAAGGTCCTTACCCTATCTCTATGGTGAGTCCATCCACCCTACACAGAAACCTCATTTCAGCCACTTGTATCCATGACTCATTCTTTCGGTCATTACCCAAAGTTCATGGCCATAGGTGAGGTTAGGAACCCAGACTGACTGATAAATAGACAGCTTTATTTTTAATATATTGAATATATGGGTGCTTCAAAGAATCCAGTGAAGCCACTTAGACTAATCATTTGTGGCCATAAATGTACAACATATGCAACTGGTCTGACATTTCAATGACTAATAACTATCTGTTACAAGATGCCCATTTTCACTTCTGTTCAAAGATTCATTAGACTGGTTTGCAGTATGTGCACATGGTCACATCGCTCCTTCTCCTACTCTGTTTCAACCTTTCTTTTTCTTCTGTTTCTATTACTTTCTCACTTACTATCAACCAGACAAGTTTAACAGCATGACTGAGTTGGCAGTTTCCTGTGAACGCTTGACTTCCACTGCCAGGGTGGTTCCGCACCCCCACCCCAAGACCTCCTTCAGGATGTGACTTGAGTCATGTGGGCTCATACACATTTCTTCACAATGACTTAACTAAAATGACTTGAGGATGTTAGGACAGATACTGGGCAAAGAGAGGATGTTACAGAGGTTACAAATGCCAACAGAGACCCTGGCAGTTAAACAAGGTACTTGTTAAGAGCACCTAACCTAGTTTCTGTCTCCTGGCTGAATCACTGTATCTCCTTGGCACACTGAATAATTTATACACACACACACACACACAGAGCGAGAAACACATTCTGTTTCTTGAACTTGTCAGTAAGCACTGACTGGCAGTAATATGCTCTTCCCTCAAAAGCAGTAAGGAAAAGATTTTTGACCACATGTGGTCAAGAAATGAGATTGTTGAGCGATTGTGGCACAAAGACTAACATCCGTCACCTTCCATGCAGACACAAAATAGGTCACCGCTTACAATGCTCTCAGAAAAAAAAAAAAAAAAAATTCACCTCCCGCACTGCAATCATGCCGAGGAAAAATGCAGATTAAAAGGTCTGTGCAGCTCTGTCACTACTTCCTTCATTCTAACAATTTATGATTGGAGATTTCTCTGTTTATTCACCTGTACCATTAGTGTCTCTGATCAGGAATACATAAGTCATTCTAAAACATTCACAGTTAACACACAGGGCACATTAAAGTATATTTTGAGAAATGCATTTCACCTATTTTCTTCCATGAGACTTACTTAAAACAACTGACAGTAAAGGCTAAACTTAACCCAACAGCCTGTTACCTCAGTTTAGTGCATTTATAGAGAGTGAAAATATGTGTTGCTAACAGTGGTGTTTGGAAGGGTATTTCTGGCCCAAGTCAGTTGGTTTCTCCGTCTTTACTGTGTGAATGTGAACAGGGCATCCTTGAAAAGAGAGGTTGCCTCTCAATGGACCTCCACTATATAAATAAAGTTTAAATAAAATAAAACAAAATAAAATGATGGGTGCACGAGGCTCATGTTCTTTTCAAGCACATTCAACACTACCAAACTTTAGTTACTGGATTAAAAGCTTGAAAAGATGGGGTTGGGTTCTTCTGTTACCTGCTGATTTATCAATAACAGAATGACCACAGTTAATCAGATTGGGCAACTGTGTCTCTGAGATTGAGGGTGAGCTGTATTGCGTAAACTTGTGGTGAGAACACTGAGAAGGTGAACATGTACAAATAATTAGTTGTTCACCATCAGCCGTACTCGTGCATGAATATAGACACTCTACACCAAAAGATATTGAGCTTCTTTTCTTCAGTAAGCTCCAGTCCTTCCAAGACTGTGGTTAGATGCTTTACATGTGCTACCAATCAGCATTTACATGTTCTACCAAGCAGCATTAAAGGTGGAGTCACACTACAATGTTTGGACCGACTTTTACTGACGTTTTGGCAAATGTCTGGCTCTGCTGGCAAGAGTTAATGATAGTTGATGTTTATTGGCAAACACTGGCGAAAGCTGTGCCCTTTGAAAATTTACCGACGTTTGGAAATAAACATTGGTGAAAGCTGTGCTCAGTTTGTATAAGTTCCTGAGCGCTGGGGTAAGTTATGCAGAGTTTACCCAAGTCAGCCTAAGTTAAAGCTGGGTTCATTCTATAGTGTTTGGACCAACTTGTACAGATGTTTTGAAAAATCAGAAAAATAATCAGTGCAGTTCAGCTGACATCAGGGTCAGGTGACGCTCATAAAGATCAGCATTTGTGGAGGCTTCCTGCCGTTCTGCTTTTGGAATGAACACATCTCCTTTGGGCATACGCTTCAGCATTTATTTTCATTTTATATTCCTATGTAGTTACTTCTGCATACCCCTTTTCCCCTGTTCATTTATTCATCCATCCATCTAAAAAATAATAAAATAATGCTATAGACTCCAACACTAAGTCCGCAATTAAAATGTGAATGTGGATGGAATTAAAAAACTGTTCAGTGAATCATCATATAAATAAAATGACGGGTGATTATATTTTGACTGTTACAACTCTCTCCATTAAAATAACATAAAATCCCGTTAAATGACATTTACTTTTTTGACACCACATCAGCCTGTTTGATTCCCCACAATGGAAGCCAAACCAATAAATCCTGGAGAATGATTGCACACGGAGCAAAAAATTAAGAATACAGTGATCCCTCGCTACTTCACGCTTCACCTTTTGCGCCCTCAGTGCATCGCAGATTTTTTTCAAAAATATTCATCAAAAATTCAAAATTGTGAAAAAATACATTAGAACATCGGTATCAACACGGAAAGCCCGCACAACTCAAAATCCACCTGTCTGATTCGCTGGCCAGCATCCCCTAAGAGATCGCTCCCGACTCTTTTCTCTTCTCCCGAGATTTTGTTCTCATGCTGGCTCGGCTCAGGAAGCTCTTCATTCTCTCACTCTCTCTCTCTCTCCCGAGAGAGAAAGAGTGAGAGAATGAACGTACGTATTATTTATATTATTTATACATTATTTTATGTATCAAAAAACTAATGAGATCAGGCTGGAATTCCACAAAGGGGGGGTGACGCTACGTCGCGGTTTTTCACTTTTCGCGGTCGTTTCTGGAATCCATTAACCGCGATAAGTGAGGGATCACTGTAGTACATTTCTGAATGAGGAGATTTTGTTTGTCTTTAGGGGTGTCACATTTTGGGGATATATATATATATATATATATATATATATATATATATATATATATATATATATACATACAGTATATATATATATATATATATATATATATACTCAGATTAAAGGAACACTTTTTAATCTGAGTAAACTGGACTAGCCTGCCACAATTTTGATATCCAGCTTATTTTTTCCCATTAAAATCTGATGTGTTTTCAAAGTGTTCCCTTTATTTTTTTGAGCAGTATATATATATATATATATATATATATATATATATATATAGCTGGCAGACAGTACAGACCCCGACTGAAAATTTCACAAAAAAAAAAAAAAAATATTTCATGTACCAAGAAAATGTTTTTTCAGACAGCAAAAAAAAAAAAAAAAAAAGGATCGGTTTATGTTTCCAAGGCAACCAGTAATCCGTACTGGCAAAAGACACGTTTGCACAACAGCACAGCCTAGTGGTAGAACAATAACACTGCAAAGACCGGAAACCCCAAACCAATCACCAGACCACACCCATCACACCATCAAATGCCCGTAAAATACATTACCCCTACATTTAAAAAAAATTAAAAATAAAAAAAAAATGTCATACACACCTTGTTATCACCAAACAAATACTGTACACTGTCCTCATACATATATATTTTTATTTTATTAATTCCCCCTTCTCTCTATTTCTCTTTCCTTCGTGAATATAATTTGCTTCCACCAGCATTTCAGTCAACGTTTGGTGAAGGAGCTTAACTTGGGCTGACTTAGGCAAACTCTGCATAACTTAGCCCAGTGCTCAGGAACTTTGACAAACAGAGCACAACTTTCACCAACATTGATTTTCAAACGCTGCCAAATTTTCAGCATGCTGAAAATTCTCAACGAATACAACTTTCGCCAGTGTTTGCTAACAAACACCGACTATCTTTAACTTTTATTAACTTTTGCCAGCAGAACCAGACGTTTGCCAAAATGTCAGTAAAAGTTGGTCCAAACGTTGTAGTGTGAATCCACCCAAAAAAGCAGGTCAAGGATGGCAGGAAGCCTCCACAAACGCTGATCTTTATATGAGCATCACCTGACCCTGATGTTAGCTGAACTGCACTGAGTATTCTTAGCTTAACTTAACCTAAGTTGGCAACTGCTACACATACGCTAGCCTAAGTTGGCAAAAGTTTGACAATGCTAAATGCAACGCTGGAAAATGCTAGCAAAAGTTCGTAAAAGTTGGTGTGTGCTGGATAAAAAAAAAAAACTGCTCACAAACATAATTTCATCAACGTTTGAACGGATTTCTCTGATTTTTCAAAACGTCAGTAAAAGTCAGTCCAAACATTATAGTGTGATCCCAGCTTAAGGGCATGGGTATCAGGAGGTTGGACGAGCTGAGTGAAAAGCCATCTACAGTGATTTCATTGAGCTGGACTTGGTGGTGCTGTGGTACAGCAAAGCACACAGAAAGGTGCAGGAACCCCCTCCACAGCATTCTGACCCATCAGAGGAGCAGTCGCTGTGTGCAGCAGGACTGTGCATTAAAGAAGATCTTTTGCCACCTCTGCTATCAGACTTCTTAAAAAGCTCATATAACTGTCTCTTTTTCTTGTTCTACTGAGCTGTCAAACAATGAACTGTGGGCCGAGCCACATTATTTTCCATACAGTATTTTTTTATTTATACTTTTTTAAACACTACTTTATGGTTTGCTTTTGTTTCTGTGAGCTACACGTCACTTGATTTTCCCCAATGGGAATTAATAAAATACTTTGTATTAAATGTCAGTTTTGTTAGATAGTGGCAACTGCTGTATATTGTATTTCGAGTAAATTGTAAAATTGTTCAGTCACAAATTACAACTTTTTAAAATCAACTAAAAAAGCACTCAGAGAGCACATACCTCCACCAAGGCTCCTTCCATCCCTCATAGATCACCTCCAAATGTAATGGGTTTGTGTGTCGGCCTAGAGCCACTTCTGATGAAAATTGCATCAAAGTCTGTCCATTAGTTTTGGGGGTGTTGTTGCTAAAACACTGAGAAGATAAGAGCCTTGGATGAGGTAGGCATTCTCAGATCATCATGAAAATGTAATGGGTTTATCTGTAGCCCAAGAACCACCTCTGGTGAAAATTTCATCCAAATCCATGCAGTAGTTTTGGAGTATTATTACCAACACTCCGTGAGAAGATAAGAGCCTTGGCAGAGGTATGCATTCTCGGATCATCACCAAAATGTAATGGCTTCCTCTGTAGCCCAAGAACCACCTCTGGTGAAAATTTCATCCAAATCCATTCTGTAGTTTTGGAGTATTACAGCAAACACTCTGTGAGAAGATAAGAGACTTGGTGTAGGTATGAATTCTTGGATCATCACCAAAATGTAATGGGTTCTCTCCAGCCCAAGAACAACCTCTGATGAAAATTTCATCCAAATCCACCCAGTAGTTTTTGTGTAATCCTGCTGCACAAATACAAACAAAGCCCTTGGTGGAGGTATGCACTCTCAGATCATCACCGAAATCTAATCATCTGTTCCCCATGCCATTACACACCTTTCCTGAAAATTTCATCAAAATCCATTCACCACTTTCTGAGTTATGTTGCTAACAGACAGACAGACAAAGCAACAAACCAGCCAACGCCGGCGAAAACATTACTTCCTCCCTTGGCAGAGGTAGTAACATAATACAGCGGTGTGAAAAAGTGTTTGCCCCCTTCCTGATTTCTCATGGTTTTGTATGTTTATCACACTTAAATGTTTCAGAGCATCAAACAAATTTAAATATTAGAAAAAGATAACAAACACAAAATGCAGTTTTTCAATGAAGGTGTTAATTATTAAAGGGAAAAAATCCAAAACATGGCCCTGTGTGAAAACATGATTGCCCCCTAAACCTAAAGCTGGGTTCACACTATAACGTTAGGCCAACTTTTACTGACGTTTTGAAAAATCTGAGAAATCAGTCCAAACATTGGTGAAATTACGTTCGTGAGCACACACCAACTTTTACAAACTTTTACAAACTTTTGCTAGGATTTGCCAGTGTTGCATTCAGCGTTGTCAAACCTTTGCCAACTTAGGCTAGCATATGTGTAGCAGTTCCCAACTTAGGTTGACTTAAGCAAACGAATACTCAGTGCAGTTCAGCTGACAGCGTCAGGCGACACTCATATAAAGATCAGCGTTTGTGGAGGCTTCCTGCCATCATTGGCCTGCTTTTTGGGGTAGATTCACACTACAACCTTTGGACCAACTTTTACTGACATTTTGGCAAACATCTGACTCTGCTGGCAAAAGTTGATAAAAGTTGGTGTTTGTTGGCAAACACTGGTGAAAGTTGTATTTGTTGAGAATTTTCAGCATGCTGAAAATTTGTTGACGTTTGGAAATAAACATTGGTGAAAGTTGTCCTCAATTTGTAATAGTTCCTGAGCACTGGGCGAAGTTATGCAGAGTTTGCCTAAGTCAGCCTAAGTTAAGCTCCATTGGCAAACGTTGACTGAAATGCTGGTGAAAACAGATGTTTTTAGATCAAAACGCAGTTCAGACATGCAGGAACAAAAGAGAAATAGAGAGAAGGGGGAGTTAAAAAAAGAAAATATATGTAAGAGGAGAATGTAGAGTATTTGTTTGGTGATAAAAAACATGTTAATTTTTTTTTTAATGTATGGGATATATATAATATATACAGTGGGGGAAAAAGTATTTAGTCAGCCACCAATTGTGCAAGTTCTCCCACTTAAAAGATGAGAGAGGTCTCCAATTTTCATCATAGGTATACCTCAACTATGAGAGACAAAATGAGGAAAAAAAAAAAATCCAGAAAATCACATTGAAGGATTTTTAATGAATTAATTGGTAAATTCCTCGGTAAAATAAGTATTTGGTCAATAACAGAAGTTCATATCAATACTTGGTTATATACCCCTTGTTGGCAATGACAGAGGTCAAACGTTTTCTGTAAGTCTTCACAAGGTTTTCACACACTGTTGCTGGTATTTTGGCCCATTCCTCCATGCAGATCTCTTCTAGAGCAGTGATGTTTTGGGGCTGTCGCTGGGCAACACGGACTTTCAACTCCCTCCAAAGATTTTCTATGAGATTGAGATCTGGAGACTGGCTAGGCCACTCCAGGACCTTGAAATGCTTCTTACAAAGCCACTTCTTCGTTGCCCGGGCAGTGTGTTTGGGATCATTGTCATGCTGAAAGACCCAGCCACATTTCATCTTCAATGCCCTTGCTGATGGAAGGAGGTTTTCACTCAAAATCTCATGACACATGGCCCCATTCATTCTTTCCTTTACACGGATCAGTCGTCCTGGTCCCTTTGCAGAAAAACAGCCCCAAAGCATGATGTTTCCACCCCCATGCTTCACAGTAGGTATGGTGTTCTTTCTCCTCCAAACATGACAAGTTGAGTTTTTACCAAAAAGTTCTATTTTGGTTTCATCTGACCATATGACATTCTCCCAATCCTCTTCTGGATCATCCAAATGCTCTCTAGCAAACTTCAGACGGGCCTGGACATGTACTGGCTTAAGCAGGGGGACACGTTTAGCACTGCAGGATTTGAGTCCCTGGCGGCATAGTGTGTTACTGATGTACCCTTTGTTACTTTGGTCCCAGCTCTCTGCAGGTCATTCACTAGGTCCCCCCATGTGGTTCTGGGATTTTTGCTCACCGTTCTTGTGATCATTTTGACCTCACAGGGTGAGATCTTGCGTGGAGCCCCAGATCGAGGGAGATTATCAGTGGTCTTGTATGTCTTCCATTTTCTAATAATTGCTCCCACAGTTGATTTCTTCACACCAAGCTGCTTACCTATTGCAGATTCAGTCTTCCCAGCCTGGTGCAGGTCTACAATTTTGTTTCTGGTGACCTTTGACAGCTCTTTGGTCTTGGCCATAGTGGAGTTTGGAGTCTGACTGTTTGAGGTTGTGGACAGGTGTCTTTTATATTGATAACGAGTTCAAACAGGTGCCATTAATACAGGTAACGAGTGGAGGACAGAGGAGCCTCTTAAAGAAGTTGTTACAGGTCTGTGAGAGCCAGAAATCTTGCTTGTTTGTAGGTGACCAAATACTTATTTTACCAAGGAATTTACCAATTAATTCATTAAAAATCCTTCAGTGTGATTTTCTGGATTTTTTTTCTCATTTTGTCTCTCATAGTTGAGGTATACCTATGATGAAAATTGGAAACCTCTCTCATCTTTTAAGTGGGAGAACTTGCACAATTGGTGGCTGACTAAATACTTTTTTTTCTCCACTGTATATACTGCTCAAAAAAATAAAGGGAACACTTTGAAAACACATCAGATTTTTTTTTCCCACAATATTTTTATTGAACCTTTTTTAACAAACATGACACCAACAATCAAACCCTAACACTAAAGTAAATTAAAAATAAATGTTCTAAAAACACCAACAACCATTAACAAAACAAGTCAAACAATGCTCCTCTGTTTAGCCTAGGTAATCCATTGCATAAGTATACATATTATACATTCACCAATTTGGAATTTACAAGGTCCACACATATCATTCACCTTCTTCTTCAGAAGTTATGTTTAGTTTCTTTACATAATCAATGAAAGGTCTCCATATATTCTCAAACACATTTTCCTTTGATTTCAATATGTATTTTATTCTTTCTAGTGGAAGGTTTGTTAACATCTGTCTTAACCACTGAGTCACATCTGGTCTATGAGTCTTTTTCCACAGTAGTGCAATACATTTTTTGGCGTTAAGCAAACTGAGGTTTATGAATGTTCTTTCACTCTTATTAAAGTTATGCTTTTCTGGATACAGACCCAACAAAAACAATTTAGGATTCAATATGAGTTGTTTTGAAATTATTTTTTCAATTGTTACCCTCACCTCTTCCCAAAACATTCTAATTTTTCTACATTCCCATAAACAATGAAATAGAGTTCCTTTACTTTCCATACATTTTGTGCATATATCTAGTATGTTTTTGTTATATCTATTTAACTCCACCGGTGTAACATACATCCGCATTAACCATTTAAAATGTATCAATTTAAGGACTTCCGGTCTGGACGCCATGGCGACTGCAGCTTAACACTGAAGTTCTCAGACCCAATCTAGGATAACACCTTGAAAATCAAACTTAACGGATTTTTGGAGGAGTGAAAATCAAAAGACAAAATCATCATGTCTAAAGGAAAACAGAAGAAACTGAAATTCTCCAGGCCAGGACACGTATCGGCCGGAGAATCCGAACTGGAAGATCTCCGTTCAGAAGACGAGGAACTGGTGATAGCTAACAAAAGGGTTAGCCTGAAATCACTATTTGAGGAGCTACGACGATTTCGCCGAGATGTTACGGCCGAATTTCGGGAATTCAGAGAAGAATTGAAAAGGACAAACAGCAGAGTGGACCAGGCCGAGAACCGAATCTTGGAAACAGAGGATCGAATAAAAGTGCTCGAAGATTCTGTGCTAGACCTACGCAAAAGACAAGCAGCTATAGAGGCTAAGCTAACCGACCAAGAAGGAAAACAAAGAAGAGGCAACATAAGAATTCATGGTCTGATAGAAGGAACCGAAAATGGTTTTAATTCAATGGCAGAATGCGTGGAATCCTTACTAAGAGAGAAATTGGATATTCCACAAACCACCGACTTGAAGATAGAAAAGGCACATCGTTCATTAGCCGCTAGGCCGGCGGCGGAAGCGCCCCCACGTTCGGTGTTGGTAAGATTTTCCAATTTCAAAATAAAACAAGAGGTTGTAAGACTGGCCTGGCAGAAAAAAGGATTTATGCACCAGGAGAGAAAAGTCTACGTGGAACACGATTACGCCCCGGAGGTCCTTAAAAAGCGCAGGGAATACAATGACGCGAAAAAGGTGTTAAGAGAGAAGAAATTGCGCTTTCAGACACCATTTCCTGCGAAGTTAAGGGTCTTCTACGGCGATGAAACGTGTCTCTATAATTCGGCGGAAGAAGCAACAGCTGACATGGCGAAAAGAGGCCTCCCGGTAACGGTATTTAAACCCCCAGCAGACCCGAGTGAGAAGATCAAAGCGCAAACATGGACAACACAAAGACCTTCAAAATCCACGGACCAGCAGCGGGAAACCCAGCACCAGAGCGTCGCGGATAAACTATCCGTTTTCAGGTTGGAATAGCGACCTTTTTTTTTTTTTTTTTTTTCTCTTGAATCAATCCGCACATCCATCCCCCCTCATACAAGGTAACAAACATTAAAGGAGATGCATATTCAGCATGTGGTAAAACATTTCATGGAACAATCACATTATTTGAAACAAATAAGTCTTTGTAATAAAAAAAAAAAAAAAACCTTGTTAAAATAGAAATGTGACAATAATCCACATGTTCTCCTCATACTAACAAATACTGTTTTTGCGTGAATGTTTGATGTGATGGGGGTGGGAGGGTGCACACAATTTCACAGGGTTTAGGCATAAAAGGAAAAAAAAAAATCATTACAAGTTTGGATTGGGTTCTGAAACTCACGTTAAAAGCATGGGACTACTTTCAGTGGTAAGAGAGGGCCCTCAACACGTAACAGAGTTTGAGGAATTTCCCTCAGAGCCTTCACTCCATCAAGGCTCTTACAGGGTCTTTAAAAAGACCTCAGCTCAGGAAGTTCTTATGACAGCTTTTTGTTTTAAAGTTTTTTACACTATGTTCTTAATGTTTTTCTTGTTTTTAATGTTCTTTCAGTTTCTGAGTAGCACAAAAGAGGGCCACCACACAGTTATACTAAACAAAACAACACAATGGAGAAACAGGGTGTAACCAAAATAATTTCATATAATGTAAAAGGAATCCTGAATCCAGTTAAAAGATCCAAGATTCTAGGCAAAATGAAAAAAGACAAAGCAGGAATAATACTTTTACAAGAAACCCACCTAACAGACGTGGAACACAATAAACTCAGTAGACAAGGGTTTAAAATGATCTCTTCATCTTCATATAAATCAGGGAGGAGGAGGGGAGTTGCGACATTGATATCAACCAAAATTACATTTGAAAAAAAATCAGAACACAAAGATAAAGAAGGGAGATACAGTTTGGTAACTGGGCGGCTAGAGGGAGAAGATATCACCCTGCTGAATGTGTATGCTCCCCCAGGGGCTAACTGGAAATTTTATAAAAATGTATTCGACCTAATGATAACTAAAGCTCAAGGTTTAGTGATATGTGGTGGGGACTTCAATCTTAGACTGAATCCATACTGGGATGCTTCTGGTAATTCCCCACATCAAAATAACACCCAAAACAGGAAGACTCGGATGCTACTAAAAGAATTGGGAATCTGTGACGTGTGGAGGGAACTCAACCCCAGTGTAAAAGACTATACATTTTACTCAACTCCACATTCATCTTACTCAAGGATTGACTATTTTTTTATGTTTAATAGAGACATTGGAAGAGTAAAAACATGTAAAATAGGACTGATGGATCTCTCCGACCACAGTCCGATCTACATGGACTTAAATATCCAAAAATACACAAATAATACATTTTCTTGGAGGTTAAATTCAAATGTCCTGAAAGGACCATTGAAAGATGAATTGGAATCAGATATTCTCAGATATTTGGAAGATAACGATAATGGAGAAGTATCCCCTTTAATACTGTGGGATGCATGTAAAGCTGTAATAAGAGGAAAGATTATTGCAAAACTGGCAACCCAAAAGAAACTAAGACAAGAAAAACTATCCACATTAGAGTCAGAACTTAGGAACCTAGAAAAAGAACACAAAGGCAACACTCATTCTACTGACTCGCTCAAGATTAAGGAAATTAAAAACCAAATAAATGAGATCTACACAATAGAAATCCAGAAGAAACTTACATTTCTGAAACAAAAATACTATGAAGCAGGCAGTAAATCGGCAAAATTGCTAGCCTATAAATTGAGGAAACATCAAACAGAAAGAGCAATCTACAAAATCAGAGACCCAGTATCAAAGGAAATAAAATTCAGAATTCAGGATATTCTTAAAAACTTCGAGAATTACTATAAGAACTTATACTCCCACAAAAAACATAAAAACGCATCCGAGGCATTCCTAAACACATTAAACCTTCCCCAACTTACGGAGTCACAAAATAAAACACTACTGTCAGAAATACATCCTAAAGAATTGGAAAAAGCAATTATGAAACTTAAAGCTAACAAATCCCCAGGAGCTGATGGCTATACAGCAGAGTGGTACAAAACCTTTAAACAGCAACTATCTCCTCTCCTCCTGAAAACATTTAATTATGTCCTCCACACAGGGGAAATCCCCCCCTCCTGGAGAGAAGGGGTCATTGCAGTTATACCTAAACCTGAAAAGGATAAACTAGACTGCTCCAACTACAGACCAATCAGTGTACTAAATCAGGACTATAAGCTTTTTACCATTATCCTTGCCAAAAGGTTAGAAAATATACTGACAGACCTAATTCATTTAGACCAAACAGGCTTTATAAGACAAAGACAGACACAAGACAACATTCGACGCACTTTACACATAATTCATCATATAAAAAAATATAACTTAAATGCAGTCATATTGGGATTAGATGCTGAAAAAGCATTCGATTCGGTTGACTGGTCTTTTCTATATAGAATCTTATCCAGTTTCAATTTTCATAACAACTTCATTAGAACTATACAGGCATTATATAAAAAACCAACAGCTAAAATAAGGATTAACGGTAATTTATCATCATCTTTTGAACTGGAAAGAGGATGTCGTCAGGGCTGCCCCCTGTCTCCACTGCTCTTTGCAATCTTCATAGAACCTCTGAGCCAATGGATAAGACAAAACCAAAAAATTCAAGGTATTACACTTGGTCAGAAGGAACATAAAATAGCACTCTTTGCTGATGACATTTTAATATACCTAGGGCAGCCGGACACTTCTTTACCAGAACTAACCTCAGTTTTTTCAGAGTATGGAGATTTATCGGGGTACAAATTAAATATGCATAAAACCCAAGTTTTAACATTCAACTATGACCCAAATCATTATTCACTAAGCAAACTCAAAACTAACTGGGAGTCGGAATCTATGAAATATCTGGGGGTCAATATCCCGAAACAACTCAACAAAATTATATCACTAAACTATGATCCACTGGTGACAAAAATAAAATCTGACCTAGCAAGATGGAATATGATACCATTCTTGGGTACTGCACAAAGAATTGAAGCAGTCAAAATGAATATACTTCCACGTCTTCTATACCTTTTCCAAACAATACCGGTAGAACCTCCCCAAAAAACATGGCAGGAGCTGGACAGAAGGATCTCAAGATTCATATGGCAGGGCAAGAGACCTAGAATCAGATATAGAACCCTACAGCTAAACAAAGACAAAGGTGGGCTCGCGCTGCCAAATATCAGGGACTACTTTAAAGCCGCACAAATTAAAACTTTAGTAGAGATATGTAACCCAGTCTACACTGCACAATGGAAGGAGATCGAATGCCAAATAACAAGTGACATCCCCCTACAGGCGATAATAGGGAACAATGTCTTACCTAAGCTTTTGAATAACACTAACCCGTGGATAGAGACCCCGCTAAAAATTTGGTTTAAGATAGTCAGAGAGAATCAAACTAAAGAGCCCTATCGACTTCTGCAATGGATCGCCTATGATCAGGACTTTACTCCTAATAAAACAGACACCAGATTTAAAAAGTGGAAGGAGAAAGGGCTGATAAAATATTACGATTTTTTTAAAGGACAAATCTTAAGAAGTTTTGAAGATTTGAAAAAACAAGGCCTAATAAATCAAGACCTTTACAGGTTCTTCCAGCTTAGACACCACATAAACAATATACTTAAAAAGGAGGTTTTGGAAAGGGCCCAGTCAGGTGTTCTGAAGGTCTTCTTAATGGCATATAAAGGGATCCCAGGGATCAGATACATTTCTAAAATATACCAAGGTCTTCAAGACTTAAAAGGAGACAACACATCTTATATAAAAGAGAGATGGGAAAAAGAGGGGAATTTCACTTTACAACTGGAAATATGGGAAAAGCTAAATAAACAGCAATGGAAAAGTACCTCATCCCTGCAGTGGAGAGAATTTGGATGGAAAAACTTGGCAAGATTTTTCAGAACACCTGCACAAAACAAATTTACCCATAAGGGATTGAACTGTTGGCGCTTGTGTGGTGAAAAGACTGCAAATCATTTTCATGTGTTTTGGTCATGCCCAGTTATCCACCAATATTGGACCAAGGTACAGACAATACTGGGGAAAATATTCAAAATTACAGTTCCCTTTTCTTTTGTAACTTTGTATTTGGGTTTACTACCGGACTCACTGGAAAGACGAGGAGATAAATACTTATTCAATGTTTTAATATTGGCAAGCAAAAAAGCTCTAACTAAAAAATGGATGTTGAAGGACTGTCCTACACCTGAAGATTGGACTAACGTGATCCAAGACATTTACTCGATGGAAAAGTTGACATTCGCACTGAGACAGGACATGGATGTGTTCATGAACTTTTGGCAACCCTGGACCGCATATGTGTCTTCCATTAGATCTAATCTTTGACAAATACCATTTCAATAATGGTTCCGCTCTCTGTTCCAACGCTACTCAGATGCTCTTTTATCTTTATTTACTTACTTTTTCTTTTTGTTTGTTTTTTACTGGTTTGTTTTTGTTTTTTTTTGTTATTTGTTTCTTGTTTTTTTTTCTCTTTAATTTCACTTTTTCTTTCACTTTAAAAAAAAAAAAAAAAGGGGTGTTGTAAGAATTAATCTTCCAATGTTGTCAGATATCTGAAAATAAGGGAACATGTGATGAAAATGTAAACACTGCATTGCTGTAACGACCTGTATACCCTTTACAAAAACTTAAATAAAAAAAAAAAAAAAAAAAAAATGTATCAATTTAAGACGTACATTTATTGATTTGGTTTGAGCTTCTGTGCAAGCCAATTCCCATTGTTCCTCTGAAATTTCAATTTGCAGGTCTTCTTTCCAATAATTCATTCTTTTCTGTGAGTTTTCACTTGAGGATAATATCAGTGAGTTATAGAACTCTGAAATAATACCCTTTCTCTTACTATCTTTCGTCAAAATTTTTTCCAAGTATGAATAGGTAGGTTGGGTGAGAGCATTATTTTGATTTGATCGAATAAAATTCCTAAGCTGAAGATATTTAAAAAAAAATGTGTTCTATTAAGATTAAATTTGGCCCTCAGTTCTTCAAAAGACATTATGTTGTCTGAACGTGCCAAATATAAGTCTTGAATCTTTTGAATCCCTTTTAAATTCCATAATTTAAATACAGCATCCGCTCTCCCTGGTGTAAAATACTGATTACCCCATATTGGGCTAAATTGTGACAATAAGTGCGGTTCTTTTAAATATTTTTTGATTTCATACCATATTTTGATCATATGCTTTACAATAGGATTTTTAACTTGTTTCTGTAATTTTTTAGCCGAGTCTGAGTATATGAATAAGGGAAGAGGTAAAGGTAAATTGTATGATTCCATTTCAGTCCAGTGAGGAAGATCATTTGATGAAAAATAATATGTCATAGACCTCAGTTGTGCTGACCAGTAATACAACATAAAGTTTGGACATTTCAGACCTCCACGATCAAATGGTAAATATAGTAAGGACAGACGTAATCTAGCCCTCCTATTGTTCCATATAAATTCCACTAACTTTTTTTTAATTCTTGACAATAGATCTGAAGGTGGTGGTAAAGGAATGTATTGAAATAAATATAGTATTTTGGGTAAGATATTACTTTTAAGTATATTAATTCTCCCGATCATCGACATTGGTAGTGACATCCATCTCTGAAGTAACTCATTAATATCTGTCATTAAGGCTTCATAGTTGATACTAGCGGCTGATTCTAACTTAGGCACAATTTGAATTCCTAAGTATTTAAACTGATTTACAACATTGAATTGATTTACCTCAGGAGCTGGGT
The DNA here is from genome assembly GCA_020510985.1 of Pholidichthys leucotaenia. Taxonomy (NCBI): domain Eukaryota; kingdom Metazoa; phylum Chordata; class Actinopteri; order Cichliformes; family Pholidichthyidae; genus Pholidichthys; species Pholidichthys leucotaenia. The sequence continues at coordinate 116,424,880 of CM035845.1, read as the reverse complement.
GCTTTCTCTGGGTCTCATTTAGCATTAATATTGAAGATTTAGTTTCATTTATTTTATATCCTGATATTTCCCCAAAGTTCTTTATTAAATTTAACAAGGTCGGAATTGATTTTTTAAGATTCAACATAAACAAAATTATGTCATCAGCATACAGGGAGATTTTATGTTCTGTTGGTCCTACTTTAATTCCATATATTTGTGGATGTAAACGTACTGCCATCGCTAAAGGTTCAATTGCCACAGTAAACAGTAAAGGTGAAAGTGGACAATCTTGTCGACAACCTCTATTAATTTTTATTGATTTTGAGATATTGCTATTTGTTAGGATTTCTGCTGTAGCATTATTGTATATTATCTGAACCCATTTTATGAAATTCTTTCCAAGTCCAAACCTTTGTAAAACTTCAAAAAGAAAGGGCCATTCGACCCTATCAAAGGCCTTTTCAGCATCCAATGATAGGAGAGCTGTATCCGGCGCTTCTTTATTAGAATAAATAATATTAAATAGTCTTCTTACATTATGGAAGCCTTGTCTTCCCATTATAAAGCCATTCTGATCTTGGTTAATTATATTTGGTAATATTTCTTGTAGTCGTCTTGCTAAAATTTTACAGATTATCTTAAGGTCTGCATTTAATAGGCTTATTGGTCTCATGTTTTCACATTTATTAGAAGGTTTACCTGGTTTTGGCAACAGTATAATTAAGGCTTTATTTATATATGGCGGTAATTTACTATTTTGAAATGCTTCTAAAACCATTTCCAAAAATGGTTTTATTAATTTATTCTTAAATTTTTTATAGAGGTCAACTGGAAGACCGTCAGGTCCCGCACTTTTTCCTGATTTCATATTATCAATGGCTAGCCCAACTTCTTCTTGACTAATTTTTGACTCCAGTATCTCCCTATTTTCATTTGGAATACACGGTATAGATAATCCGTCCAAAAACCCATTTAGTTTTGTTAAGTCAGTTTCATTTTTGTATCACATAGTTTTTCATAATAATCTCTAAAGGCACTGTTAATTTCTAAAGGATCTACGACTGCCTGTCCGTTACTTATAATACTGGTAATTGGTGTTTTAAATTCTAATTGTTTAATCTGCCATGCCAATAATATTCCTGATTTTTCACCTTGTTCATAAAAGGTTTGCTTCAATCTTAGAAGACTAGAGGCAGCTCTATTTGCTGATTTTTTGTCATATTCAGCTCTCAGAATCAGTAATTCATTCTCTAATTTGGGATACATCAAATTTTAATGGGAAAAAATAAGCTGGATATCGAAATTGTGGCAGGCTAGTCCAGCTTACTCAGATTAAAAAGTGTTCCTTTAATCTGAGTAAGCTGGACTAGCCTGCCACAATTTCAATATCCAGCTTATTTTTTCCCATTAAAATCTGATGTGTTTTCAAAGTGTTCCCTTTATTTTTTGAGCAATACATACATATATATATATATATATATATATATACACACAGTATATATACATACTTACACACACATTTGTGGGTTTGTTTGCAGGTGATGGGTGTGGTTTTGTGTCTTTGCAGTGTTATTTTTCTACCACCAGGTTGTGCTGTTAAGCAAACTTGTCTTTTGCCAGTACAATTACTGGTTGCCTTGGAAACAACAGCCTTTTTTTTGTTGTTGTTTTGTTGCCATCTGGAAAAACATTTTCTTGGTCTGTGGAATAAAGGTTTTTCGTGAAATTTTCAGTCTGTCTACTCTCAGCCTGCTATATTATATACATACAGTATATATACATACATATAAGGTTGGCCACCTCCCTCCTGTAGGGAGGTGGCCAACCTGAAGATGAATGAATTAATTTTTTTAAACAAAAAACAATACTGAAGCGTATGCCCAAGGGAGATGTGTTCACTCCAGAAGCAAGTCCAGAATGGCAGGAAGCCATGAGTGTCACCTGACGCTGATGTTAGCTGAACTGTGCTGAGTATTTCTCCGATTTTTCAAAACGTCTGTAAAAGTTGGTCCAAATGCTATAGAGTGAACCCAGCTTTAACTTAGGCTGACTTAGGTAAACTCTGCATAACTTAGCGCTCAGGAACTTTTACAAAATGAGCACAATGTTCACTAACGTGTATATTCAAACAGTACATTTTGAGCAGGATGAAAATTTTCAAGGAACAACTTTCGCCAGCGTTTGCCAACAAACACCAGCAATCATTAGCTTTTGCCAGCAGAGTCAGACGTTTGCCAAAACGTCAGTAAAAGTCGGTCCAAACCTTGTAGTGTGAATCCACCTTAATAACTGGTTGGGCCACCCTTAGCAGCAATAACTGCAATCAAGCATTCACAATTACTGGCAATGAGTCTTTTACAGCGTTGTGGAGGAATTTTGGCACGCTCATCTTTGCAGAATTGTTGTAATTCAGCCACATAGGAGGGTTCGAGCATGAACCACCTTTTTAAGGTCATGCCACAGCATCTCAATCAGATTCAGGTCAGGACTTTGACTAGGCCACTCCAAAGTCTTCATTTTGTTTTTCTTAAGCCATTCAGAGGTGGACTTGCTGGTGTGTTCTGGATCATTGTCCTGCTGCAAAACCCAAGTGCACTTCAGCTTGAGGTCACGAACAGATGGCCAGACATTCTCCTTCAGGATTTTTTGGTAGACTGCAGAATTCATGGTTCCATTTACCACAGCAAGTCTTCCAGGTCCTGAAGCTGCAAAACAGCCCCAGACCATCACACTACCACCACCATATTTTACTGTTGGTATGATGTTCCTTTTCTGAAATGCTGTGTTACTTTTACACCAGATGTAATGGGACACACACCTTCCAAAAAGTTCAACTTCTGTCTCATCAGTCCACAGAGTATTTTTCCAAAAGTCTTGGGGATCGTCAAGATGTTTTCTGGCAAAACTGAAACGAGCCTTGATGTTCTTTTTGCTCAGCAGTGGTTTTCGTCTTGGAACCATTTTTGCCCAGTCGCTTTCTTATGGTGGAATTATGAACACTGACCTTAACTGAGGCAAGTGAGGCCTGCAGCTCTTTGGATGTTGTTGTGGGGTCTTTTGTGACTTCTTGTTTGAGTCGTCGCTGCGCTCCTGGGGTAATTTTGGTTGACTGGCCACTCCTGGGAAGGTTCCCCACTGTTCCATGTTTTCGCCATTTGTGGATAATGGCTCTCACTGTGGATCGCTGGAGTCTCAAAGCTTTAGAAATGGCTTTATAAGCTTTCCCAGACTGATGGATCTCAATTACTTCGTTTCTCATTTGTTCCTGAATTTCTTTGGATTGCAGCATGATGTCTAGCTTTTGAGGATCTTTTGGTCTACTTCACTTTGTCAGGCAGGTCCTATTTAAGTGATTTTTTGATTGAGAATAGGTGTGGCAGTAATTAGGTCTGGGTGTGGCAAGAGAAATTGAACTCAGCTTTCCAAAGATGTGATAAACCAGTTAATTTATGTTTTAACGGGAGGGGGGGTGTCAGTTTTTCACCAAGGGCCATGTAGGTTTGGATTTTTTTTTCCCCCTAGTAATAAATACCTTCACTTAAAAACTGTATTTTGTGTTTACTTGTGTTATCTTTGTCTAATATTTAAATTTGTTTGATAATCTGAAACATTAAAGTGTGACAAACATACAAAAAAAATGAGAAATCAGTAAGGGGCAAACACTTTTTCACACCCCTATAATAGACATTTTCATTAGGACACGAGAAATGGAAACTTGCCATTCAAAACTATGTTACTTCATCATTATAGTCAACTGAACACACATGCTACAATTTGAAGCAATGGCTATGGCATCTTATTTCTAAATTACTACAAAATACCATCTCCACGAATAAATTTGGCAGTTAAATAACAGACCTCAACATTCAAATAATGTATACTGCACCAATACTAAAAATACAGACAATCACAAAATGTAAAAATCCCAATCCACTTAAGAGGCATGATTTCCAATCAAAATCAATTATTTTATCACAATACTTAAGTATACAGGGATAATTTGTATTAGTATAAGCATGGCAGGCATTTCCAACTTTGGATCCTGGCCCATGGCAGGAAGCAGATGTGGACAAACCTCACATAATCCCACTCATCTTGGACAGAGGCTCATTGTGTGTTTAGTGTGTGTTTGGCAATTGTGCGTATACAACTTCCCTGGTCTCATATTCACTGGTTGCTATCGAAGTTCAAACTGGTCCAAATTTGAATGTTAATGTATTTCTGATCAACTATTGGATAGTCATTTTGATTTTTTTTAAATCTAAATATTGTTTTCTCTCTGACATCATGTCCAGCTGGGGGACAACTTAAACGTTTGTGCAGATTGTTGACATGAGTAATGTTTATGAGCTGCCATGGGTCACATATCTATTACACATATACATTTCCTTTCACATAAGTCATACATTACACACACAAGACATCATTTCCTTAATGTTCTCATGTGTGGTTTCCTTATCTTGATTAATCAAATTATTCAGCATTGTTTGTGGGTCAGCCAGCTTTCATCCTGCAAAGTCACACACACACCAACTCCAAAGCGGAACTATGTTGCATTTTACTTGAGAAAACTCAGCTTAGAGGCAAAAGGTTGTTTTCTGGGTGAAGCTGTAGGCAGGGGTGGGTGAGAACCAAGTAGGCTTCAGACACCAGAAGATATTGGGAAGTCTTATTTCTTGCAGTAACGTTAAACAGCTTGACAGTAGTTGACACACACAGCCACTGACCCCTGCAGTTCTCCCCTTCCGCACAGACACACACAAACAAGCTAATAAAAGTGCAGGCTTCTTATCTTTTAAAGATCAACTCACATAGGTTTTTCCATCTACTGTATGTAACACACCAATAAATCTTGTAGTAAAATTCTTTATCCACAAATATTAGGTGAGGAAGGGGGAGTTTGTCTTAACTTGTACACAGCTAAGATTAAAGCGGTATTTTCTCTATTGATAATTCAATTCAACTTTGAATAATTTTACAGAAACTTTACCAAACAGAGAAGTAGAGTTCTGTTTCACCGATCCTTTAAGATCATTTACAACAGACCTGACTGATGAGTTTGAAAATGAGAAGGCAGCATAGTTCACATTCTACAAGTGGCACATCACCAAATGCAAGGTTGCATAACAGGCTCATTTCCATCACTTCCTTATAGACTGCAGGCTGGACTGATTTATTTTTGCAACTATCCACTTGTGTGTTCAAAGTTTTCTTGCCATTTGGTCAAAACTCAGAGAGAACACTAAGCAATCAATCTCCCAAGTTCTCAAAGAAATGTGCCACTCCTGTCTTTAAAGGGAAGAACACACCACTTTCACTGTAGTGACATATACAGAAATTTTGGTTCTGCATCCCTGCACAAGTGTCTGTGTGTGCATTGTTATAATTGATGAATTAAAAGGCCTTGAGATTGTGAGCTGCTACTTTTACACAATTAAATTACAAAAAGAAACCCACTGGGGGAAACTGAGGCTGCTAGGGATAGCATGATTTTCAAATATTCAAAGAGTTAATATCCCTTATCTCAAAATTCCTAAACTACTCAAACAGCAGGACCATGAAAAGCCAGTAATTTCTGTAATGAGTCAATCAATTATATCAAACTTTATCTATATAGCGCCTAATCACAACTAGGGGTGGGTTCAAAAGATCAATCCAACAATTCAATCAATCCGCGTTTGACTGAGCCGATATTGATTGGCAAAATCCACAGATCGATCTTTTAATATAATGCTTTTTACAGTCTGTGAAACACAAAATGCAAGCAGCCAGCTGAAGTCTCACGTGATGAACAATTGTGCAAGAGTTCCCTTCAGAATCAGAATCAGAATGAACTTTATTGCCAAGCATGCTTTTACACATACAAGGAATTTTACTTGACATTAAGGTGCGCTCATGTTAAGCGCTCCCTAATGACGCGGCAGCCGACAGCTGCGTGCTCACACTAGTTCCGTGTTTACATTTGGCAGGCAGGCACAGCGCGGACTCGACAACGTTAATTTATCAACAAAAGTCGCGGCTAAAGACTGCGCTCAACAGTTCCCAAATATTTTTCATAAAGCGGGGATAAATAGTTTTGTACTACATGCATCGTTGTGTTGGAACATAAAAGTCAGCGACTCATAATTTTCAAATAGAAAACACACGAAGAACGGACAACAGACCAGAGGGCAAGACTGTTGCAGCTGCTGGGGGTAAGTAAAATATCATTGGGGTTTTTTTACATTTGTGTTGTAAATTAATAATTCATCTAGCATGATGGTGTTTTCTTTTACAAACTATGGACACAGTAGTTTCCTGTTGGTTAAGAGCTGTAAATCAATGCACAATAAAGGTACATTTATTGTGCATTGATTTACATACATACATTTACATTTGTATATTTTTAGTCAGGACTTAATGACGGAGGCAGCTGCCTTCATGTAACGTTTCTATTGAATGACATTTAATTTTGGACTTCAAGCACTTAAGTGAGCGATTTGAAGATAATAACAATTATATTAAAATGGAAATGGCAGAATTAATAAAGGCTGCAGTACAACGAGCCACAGTTGTACTGCATCTCAGGCCACAGTTGTAAATAACAATGTGTTCTTAATCTGTCATGCCTGGTTAAATAAAGGTTAAAGGTTAAATTAAAAAAGAACATTTTTACTCAATAGAACTAAACTGAAATGAACAAATCTTCCAGGAAATTAGTTGAAACCCTTTTCAAAAATTGAAAGCCAATTTGCAGTTAAAATATAAACAAAAAATAAAAGAAATAAAATTTTTAAACCCTGCTGTGGTGTGGGAATCTAAAAATATGATTATTAATTTTACTTTGAAATATATTCTCCTTTCATATCCCCTTAAGATCTGTAAAGTCTGGGTTTCCACTCCAAGATCCATCCTGCACTGAGACGTTCTAAAGGGAAGAGGTTGTCAGTGGAGAAGCCATCCCTGCTTTGTTGTGGATTTCAGCACAGGAAAAGACCTCAATTTTTTTAGGGGTCTTAGTTTTCAAATTCAAGATTCAAGAAGGTGCTGCCATTATTTTCTCCATACTCTAACATGCATTCAATGCAATTTAGTTGTTGTAATGGCTAATTCTTTTATTTATCTTTTTTATTTAAGTTCTCAGCAAGAATACAGTGCTGGTCATTTTTTTTTGGCAATTTCACTGAGCATTTAATTCTAAATAAATCACTGTTTAACAGGAAATTTTTGGCAATCCTGTGTTTTTCTTGTGGTGTTACATAGAATAGCATCACTGTAAACTATGGAAAAAGCAGCTACTTTAAAATCTGTACTTCCTCACACAACATTCAGTGCAAAAAAAAAAAAAAACTCTAAAAAATGTCACAACTTTTATCGCAACTTTCTGGAAAACTTCCCACAAATTCAGGCTTTTTGGGCTGCAACAATCACAACAAGAGCACTCAGGTGAGTGCAATATCCCTGGCCTCAATTTTCTTTGAAGATCCCAATACTTACTGACGGAGAGGAGTTTTCAGCTTTTCAATATAATTACTGTGGCAGAACCAAATTCTGATAAGCCCATCATCCACGAATATACAATAAAGTATACAAACCATAGTTGTAGGGCAGGATCCCAAGGTGAACCTGTGTAGCAAACATGGTGACCCTAGAGTAGTCAGAGGTTATGGTCTCAGAGTGAACCTGCGTACCAAGTTTGGTTGCCCTAGCTTTACTCGTACAGTAATAAGGCATAAGGAATGTTAACCTTAACCTTTGACCCCAAACTCATAGTCTGAGGTCAGGATACCAAGGTAAACCTGTGTAGATAGATAGATAGATAGATGTACTTTATTGATCCCAAACTGGGAAATTACAGTGTAACAGCAGCATGACAGTTGACAGCCAAACAACAGAAACACACACATGACAGACAAAGGGACTACCCATGGAAAGTAAAAACTAACACGACTATAGAACCTATATACATCATAGCTTAATATATGATGACCCGTATAAACACGTGAATCATCCCATTGCACAAAGAAGGACTATCAGGAGCAGAGTGAAATGTGATGTACCAGTTAGTCTGTAAGGTGCAGTGTGGCAGCATAGCTATGACCAGAACACAACATCATAGTGAGTTATTGTACAGTGAAATTGCATGTGGCAGGAAAAATTTCCTGTACCTGGCCGTTCGACAACGAAGCTTTAGTAGTCTACTGGAGAAAGTGCTTCGCTGTCTATCTAGTGTGTGGTGGAGGGGGTGATCAGGATTGTTCATGATGGATCGTAGTTTATTTAGTGTTCTCCTCTCCACCACTGTCTCAAAGGTCTCCGGTCTGAGACCAATTACAGAGCCAGCCCTCTTGATAATCTTGTCAAGACTGTTGGTATCTCTGGCCCTGATACTGCTACCCCAACAGACCGCAGCAAAGAAGATGGCGCTGGTGACAACAGTCTGGTAGAAAAGCTCCAGCATCCTGCTGCACACGTTGAAGGATCTCAGCTTTCTCAGGAAGTAGAGTCTGCTCATCCCCTTCTTGTGCGCAGTATCGGTGTTGGATCTCCAGTCCAACCCGCTGCTGATCCTGACACCCAGATATTTGTAGTCCTCAACCACTCCCACATCCTCCCCCCTAATCTGCAGTGGCTGAAAAGGAGCCTTCCTCTTCCTGAAGTCAATCACCATCTCCCTGGTCTTGCTGACATTAAACCTCAGGTGATTCTGCTCCGTCCACTCCACAAATCTGTCTACCAGTGCCCTGTACTCCCCCTCCTCTCCTCCTCTTATACACCCCACAACAGCTGAGTCATCAGAGAATTTTTGCAGGTGGCATGACTCAGTGTTGTACTGAAAGTCCGTGGTGTATAAGGTAAAAAGAAAAGGAAAGAGCACAGTCCCCTGTGGCGCTCCTGTATCACTAGCCACCACTCCAGACAAGACACTGCCCAGCCTGACAAACTGTGGACTGCCTGTCAGGTAGTCGGTAATCCAGGAGATCACAGAGCTGTCAACCCCTATCACCCACAGCTTCTCACCCAGCAGCAGTGGCTGGATGGTGTTAAAGGCACTGGAGAAATCAAAAAAAGTGATTCTTACAGTATCTCCTCCACCATCCAGGTGCAGATGGGCTCGTTGCAGCAGGTAGATGACAGCATCTTCAACTCCTAAATGGGGCTGATATGTAAACTGCAGAGGGTCCAGCCACGTCTCCACCTGCGGCCTCAGGTGGGCTAAGACCAGTCTCTCCAGGACCTTCATCACATGAGATGTGAGGGCAACTGGTCGGTAGTCATTCAAATCTGATGGAGATGACTTCTTGGGGACAGGAACCAGGCAGGATGTCTTCCACAGCACCGGTACTCTCTCCAGACTCAGGCTCAGGTTGTACAGGTGTTTCAGTACCGGAGCTAGTTGGTTGGCACAGATCCTCAGGGTCCTTGCGGAGATGCCGTCAGGGCCCGAAGCCTTCCGCTGACAGAGTCTCTCCAGCTGTTTCTCCACCTGATCTGTAGTCACCGTGAAGTGAGGGAGGGTCCTGGTGGCCCCTGGGGAGGAGGAGGGGGGAGATGGAGAGAGGTTCTGCACAGGAGCGTGGGTGGGGAGGGGTGCGTGGGGGTCTGGTTGTGTTGCTCGGGTGACAGACTGTGAGTTGAACCTATTAAAAAACAGATTCAGTTCCTCAGCTCTCTCCTGGTTCCCAGATGGCTGCCTGACTCTCCCCTTGTACCCAGTTATTTGTTTCATTCCCTCCCACACATCTTTAGTGTTATTTTGCCTGAGTTTCTCTTCCAACTTCCTCCTATAATTGTCCTTGCACCTCCTCAGCATCTCTCTCAGCTCATGCTGCACTCCCCTCAGCTTCTCCTTGTCTCCAGCCCTAAAAGCTCTCTTCTTTTCGTTCAAAAGTGCCTTCAGGTCACTGGTGACCCATGGTCTGTTGTTGGAGAAGCAGTGTACAGTCTGAGCTGGCATGGTTATGTCTTCACAGAATCTAATGTATTCTGTGATGCAGTTGGTCATATTGTCTATGTCCACCCCATGTGGTTTACAGAGTACGCTCCAGTCTGTCGTCTCAAAGCAGTCCTGTAGTGCATCAGCAGCCTCCTGTGTCCACCTCCTCACAGTCCGTGTATAAGCAGGCTGCCTTTGCACAAGGGGGACGTACTTGGGTGTTAACATGACCATGCAGTGATCTGATTTGCCAATGGGGAGTAGAGCTGTTGCACTATATGCATCCCTGACATTGGCATACAGTAAATCCAGTGTTTTGTTCTCTCTGGTGGGACAGTCAACAAACTGGTGAAAGTTTGGTAGTGTTTTTCCCACTGAGACATGGTTAAAATCACCTGTGATGGCCATGAATACATCCGGATGCTTCTCCAGTAATGTGGCCGCAGTGGAGCTGATGATGTCACAGGCCACCGCTGCGTCAGCTGACGGAGGGACGTAGACGATAACAATTAAAGCGCACTTCATTTCTCGCGGCATATAATAAGGTCCCATACTGACAGCCAGAAGTTCAATGTCCGGGCTGCAGCACTTTTCCTTCACATAAATGTGCCTGTGATTACACCACCGCTCATTAACAAGAAGTGCCACTCCTCCTCCTCTCTTTTTCCTGCTGCTTTTCACGTCTCTGTCCCCCCGTATAGTCCTGAAGCCAGATATCGCTACCTCCGGGATCTGTGAGTGTAACCACGTCTCCGTAAAACACATGAAACTACACTCACGATACTCCTTTTGTGTCCTGACCAGCACTGTAAGCTCATCTGTTTTATTTCCCAGCGATCGCACATTCCCGGTGATGATCATTGGTACAGCCGGCTTATGCTTCCTCCTCCTCCTCCTCACCTTCGCTCCAGCCCTTCGCCCGCGGCATCTCCTCTTCAGCTCATCCAGGATGAGGGGCTTCACTGCCGGCCGCAGCACTCCAGGCTCCGGCCTCCTTGGCGCAATCAGCTGTTCACGTGTGTAAACAATGCGTCCGCCCCCACCTCTGTTGATCTCCATTTTCCGAGGAAGAGAAGAGAAAAGAAACGAAAACTAGAAAAAAAGACCGGCTAAATAGAGAGAAAAGTTGGTCCAGTCTTAGTCCGAGTATTCCTACAGAGCCCTAGTTAGTAAGAGACACACTATATACAGGTATAAACAGATAGAAACACAAAGACACGAGAGAGTTGCTGCTGGTACGGCCGTCCTGCCTCCGGCGCCATTAAAAAAAAAAAAAAAGGTTGGTGCCAAGTTTAGTGACCCTAACTTTGCTTGTTGTATAGTAATAAGGCATAAGGAATGTTATCCTTTGACCTTCTGACCCCAAACTAGAGCTGCACAATTAAGTTTTTTTTTGTAACTTAGATTTTTATTCATTTTTCATCATATATAATGCATTCAGATCACATTCTACATTTAAAAAACAAAGGGGTTAGGGTAGGGAAAAATAAAAAAAAATAAACAAAATAAAAATAAAAAATAAAAAAAAATAAAAAATAAAAGAGGGGGGGGACAAATGTTGGAGCATCAAGTTTTTAGTTTCCATCTCTTAATTCTTCTGGTTTTTTCAGTGTCTTTGGTTATTCTTTCAATTTCTGCCTCGTTGTTGCACTTTGTAGTGTGTCCATTTCCGCCATTTTTTCTCCCATATTCCTTCTTGCATTCTTCGTCGATATGTTAGTTTTTCCATCATACGTATGTCCTCAACAATGTCAGTCCATTGTTCTTGGTCAGGAAGAACTTCTGATCGCCATTTTTTTGTGATAGTTTTTTTACATGCAATCAACAAGATTTTAACTAGATATCTGTCCTCAGCCTGTATAACACTGTCTTTTTTAAGATCACATAAGTACATCAGGTTACAGTTCATTGGTATATTATATCCTAATATCCTCTGTATTGTCACATGCATAGATTTCCAAAATGATGATATTTTGTAGCATTTCCAAAACATATGTGAGTGGTCTGCATTTTGAGCCCCACATCCCCTCCAGCATAAAGATTGGGTATTTGTATATTTTCCTTGAATCTGTGGTGTAATGAAAAAGCGAATCAGGTTTTTCCATCCAAATTCCCTCCATGCCCTTGAATTTGTTGATGTGTGTTGTGTTTTCCATATTTCCTGCCAGCTTTCTTCTGTTATGTTTAAATTGAGCTCTTTCTCCCATTTCTCCTTTATATAGTTACTTGTATGATTGTTTGTCATAAGTTTCTGATATAGTTTTGAAATAATTCTTATTTTATTTCCTGCATATGAGCTTAAAATAAGTTGTATAATCTCGTTCACATCTGTTTGGAGGTTATGCCTAATCTTCTTCATATAGTAATCTCTCATCTGCAGATATCTGAAAAATTCTGATCTTTCTAATTTAAATTTTCTCCTGATATTTACAAAGCTCCCGAGATCTTTTTTTCCGATATTGCCCCATGCTGTGATTCCCTTGTTCACCAGATTTTTGTATCCCCTATCTTGTTTTGCCGGTTCAAACTGACTGTCAAATGCTACCCATTTCAATAGTTTTATGTCTTCCCTTATATTATATTTTTGTACTATTTTATACCACAGTTCTAAAGTAAATTTAGTGATTGGGTCTATTTGTTTGATTTGCTTATATGCATCTTTATCCCCTATTATGCTTTGTACTGGGAGTCCCTCAATTTCCTTTTCCATTTCTTTCCATTTTGCCTCATATCCCTCGTCGCACCAACATATGATATATCTTATTTGTGCTGAGTAGTAATATTCCTTTAGACTCGGTAGGCCCATGCCTCCTTTCTCTTTTGGTAATTGGAGGGTTTTATATTTCACTCTTGGTTTTTTACCTCCCCAAACAAATCTCGATATCATCCTGTCCCACTTTGAGAATTGGGCATCTGGAATCTCTGTTGGTATAGCCTGGAAGAGGTAAAGTAATCTAGGTTGTATGCTGATTTTGACTGTCTCAATTTTTGAATTCAGATCCATATTTAAGATTGACCATCTATCAATATCTTTTTTTATTTCTTGTTCCAACCTATCATAGTTTGCTTTATATATTTTGCTTAGGTCTTTAGGTATGTTCACTCCAAGGTATTTTATTTCTTTTTGCTTCCAGTTTAGTTTGATCTTATCAGTTATCTGGTTTAGAGGGTTATAGTGGAATGTCAGTATTTGTGTTTTTGTTATGTTTATCTTGTATCCTGATAATTTTCCAAAATTTTCTATCAAGTTCATCATTTCCATTATTGATTTATCTGGTTGTTCAAGGTAAACTATAATATCGTCTGCAAATAGCCCAATCTTGTGTTCCGCCCCCTTTATTGTTACACCTTTTAATTTCTTATTTTGTCGTATTGCTTGAGCCAATGGTTCTATGAACAGAGCAAACAAGGTGGGCGATAAGCAGCATCCCTGCCTAGTTGATCTTTGTATATTTACTTTGTCTGTTAAGCTACCGTTTATCTTGATTCTTGCCACAGGTTCTTGATATAGCGTCCTTATGCATTGTACTGATTTTTCGTTAAATCCAAAGCGCTCCAGTACACTATATAGGAATTTCCAGTTAACCCTGTCAAATGCTTTTTCTGCGTCTAAACTCATTATTACTGCGCTTTTCTTTTCTTTATGTATTTGGTTAATTATATGTATTGTTCTCCTGATATTGTCATGTGTTTGGCGTCCCTCTATGAATCCAGTTTGATCATCTTCTATCAATTCCGTCAAGAATGTCTTTATTCGTTTACATATAATTGTTGTGTATATTTTATAATCTACATTTAATAAAGAGATTGGTCTATAGTTTCCGCATTGTTCTTTATCTTTCCCTGGTTTTAAAATAACTGAAATGATTGCTTCGTTCCATGTTGGAGTTATTTTGTTGTTGTTCAGCGTCCAATTAAATGACTTTAGGAGTTGTGGTGTGAGTTCTTCTATAAACAGTTTATAAAACTCAGATGGGTATCCATCACTACCTGGTGATTTACCGTTTTTAAGTGACTTAATCACATCTCTGATCTCTTGTGTTGTTATTTCTGCTGTTAGTTTTTCATTTTGTTGATTTCCTATTGATGGCAAGTCCAATGTGTCTAGAAATTTTTTGATATCTTTAGTATTTGTTTCTTCAGGTTGCGAGTATAGTTCTTGGTAGAAATTATGGAAAATTTCTTCGATGTTTTCTGGGTTAACTGTGGTTTTATTTGTGGTGGGGTCTTTAATCTTGTATACATTATTCATTGTTTGTTGTTTTCTTAACCGTTTTGCCAGCAGTTTTGTGGCTTTTGGCCCCGTTTCATAATATTTTTGCTTTAGATATCTATTTTTCCTTTCAATTTCATCCATTTGTGTTTCTTTTATCTTTGTTTTTTCTTCTTTAATTTCTTGATATATTTTTGGATCATTTGTGCTTTGATGTTTACGTTCTAATTCCCTCAGTCTCTCACATCTTTGTTCATACGCTTCCAGTTTAGTCTTATTTGCTTTTCCTGTTTCAACAATTAATTTACCCCTTAACACGGCTTTTAGTGCGTCCCATAGTATTGTTGGGTCCACTTCTTCATTGTCATTCTCTTGGATATATTCGTTTATGTTTATTTTTATTCTTTCTTTCATTTTCTCATCATTTAACAGTCCTACGTTAAGTTTCCATGTTGTTTGTCGTTTTCTATTATTTAAATATATTTCCATGTATATAGGATTATGATCTGATATTTCTGCCCCTCCAATCCAACAATTTCTCACCCTGTGTCTGTCACCTTCATTCATAAGGAAGTAATCTATTCTAGAGTGTACTTTATGGGCTGCTGAATAATGTGTATAGTCTTTTTCGAGTGGGTGTAGGTCCCTCCATATGTCTACCATACCCATTTCTGCCAGTGAGGTTCTTATGAACTTTGTTACATGTTTTTTTGTCTTCTTAACACTTGTTGTGTCAACTTCATGATCCATGACAGCATTTAAGTCTCCTCCACAAATTAGGACTCCTTCACTGTGTGTTGCTATGAGATCAAACAGATGTTGAAAAAAACCCTTGTCACTTTCTGGTGGGGCATAGATGTTCACTAATGTGATCTGCATACCATCTATTCTTCCCTTTATTATTACATACCTGCCTTCTTTATCCTGGATTTCCTGTTCACTTTCAAATTGTATTTTGTTTGAGATTAGTATCATAACCCCCCTTTTTGCTCCTCCCTTAAATGAACTGTAGTAGGAGTTCTTATAGCCAAATCTCTTTAGTTTCACATGTTCTGCCTTGCTCAAATGTGTCTCTTGCATAAATATAATTTCAGCTTTTTCCTTCTTGAATTTTCTTATTATTCTTTCCCTTTTAACAGGTGAGTTCAGACCATTCACGTTTAGTGTCATTATCTTAAGATTTTTACCCATATTCATGTTTTTCCATTTTTTTAACTTGTGCTCCTAGCCCCTTTAACAACAAAAATAACACATATTTATATAAAAACACATTAAAAAAACTCGACCTCTGTACTTTGGGCCTTTCTTCTGCCCACTGGTCCCTGTTGGTGGGTGGGGGGTTTGTCTTCACAGAGTGAAGGGCCCTCCCTAGACTTCTAATTACTATCAAAGTAATAGTCATAAGTCTAGAAATGTCCAACAAATATCACTTAAACCTCTCCTAGCCGTCTGTTTCTCTTTTACCTTGTCTTCTTGGCCTTCATTTCTTCTGTGCCTTTCTTAATCTTTGTTATGATCTAGGCTTTCAGTTGAAAGCCTTGTAGCTTGTCCTGGGCCCGCTGCTCTACGTCTCTCCCCCTTCTTCCGTCGCTCACTCGTCTCCACTCCGTCTGTCGTGGTGCGTTCAGGGCCGCCGCTGCTCCAGCCGTCTCCTTCGGCACGCTCACCTCAAGGCCCCGCTCCATCATATCCCGCGCTGCCTCTTCGGCCGTGTTGTAGGTTCTTGTGCCTTCCTCCCAATGAATCCTCATTTTCGTTAGCGGCGTTTGGAATCTAATTTTTTTCTCTTTCAGCGTTTTTTTAATATTGGCATATTTCTTCCGCTGCTGCACGATTTCTGTCGGGTAGTCATGGTCAAAAAATACCTGTTTGTCGCCGATTCGTATCTTTTTTTTCCATGCTTGCGTCAGGATTCTTTCCTTTATGTCATATTTCACAAAGTTTACCACAACTGACCTGGGTGGAGAGTTTGTTTTCGGGTTCTGTGCCGGTGTTCTGTGCGCCCGTTGAATCTGCAGATCCGTTTCTCCGGGTATTTCCAGTTCTTTTTTTAAGAACTGATCCATGAATTTTGTCATCGAGTTGCCTTCAATGCCCTCCGGAATTCCAAAGATGCGCATATTGCTTCGTCGGGATCTGCTCTCCAAGTCGTTTATTTTCTCCTGCATCCTCTGCGTTTGCGTCGTCAGGGTCTGTAGTTGTTCGTTTGCCTCGCTTTTCCAATCTTCTAGTTCCGAAATTCGGGTCTGCGCTTCTGTCATACACGCCCGCTGGGAGCGCAGCTCCTCCATGTTTTCCGTTAATTTACGCTCCATTTCTCTTCGGAGGTCCATGATTTCCTCCTTAATTTCTTTTTTCAGTTCCTCCTTAAGAGCCGCTAAATCCTGTTGTAGCTGTCGCTTGAATTCTCTCAACTCTTCACCCAAACTGGCGATGCCAGCGTTCATGTTGTCGAGTCTGGTGTCCTCCATTTTCTCTGCTGTGGACATCTCGTTTTTTTGGGCTTTGCGTACAGCGGTTTTTCCTGCGTTGTTGGAGAGGAATTCTTCAATTTTACCCTGTTTTTGTCCTTGTGCCCGGTTCCTTCGTGTTTTCATCCCTTAGTTTATTGATTCGTTTATGTCGAGTTGGCCATTTACCGATGATTTTTAATCCGGCTAGGGAGAGCTCTTTGTTTAAGTGTTATGTCTCTCCGCCATCTTCCTGCACAATTAAGTTTTAATTGTGATCACGATTTTGGCTGCCATGATTAAATTAAAACAAACCTCGTGACACTGACAGTTAAAATGCGGGCTCTGTACCTATCCCTGACAATTCACTACAATTATGGAAATTTTAAAATGAAGTCGATGCTTGCATACATCATTTTTCCCACAAGACCACACAGGAGAAGCTATAGCCCATGTACTGAGGGAAGCGCAATCATCTTGGAGTCTGCAGGAGGAGGGACTAGTCTACACAACAACAGACAGTGGATCTAACGTCGTCAAGGCAGCTTCTCAAAATAAATGGACAAGGCTCCAGTGCTTTGGCCACAGGCTTCATCTGGTAATTGGCAAGTAGGATGAATTTAAAAAATTTTAATCTTATGTAATCTGTTTTTCCTAAAGTTAACGAATAATCGCAATTAATAATTGTGATTTCAATATTGATCAAAAATAATTGTGATCACCATTTTGGCCATAATCGTGCAGCTCTACCCCAAGCCCATAGTCAGAGGTCAGGATCCCACAGTGAACCTGTGTACCAAGTTTGGTGACCCGAGCTTTACTCGTTGTACAGTAATAAGGCATAAGGAATGTTAACCTTGACCTTAGGGCTGTGTGATACGACGATATACAGTGGTGTGGAAAAAGTGTTTGCCCCCTTCTTGATTTCTCATTTTTTGTACATTTGTCACACTTAAATGCTTCAGATCAAACAAATTTAAATATTAGACAAAGATAACAGGGCGGCATGGTGGCGGAGTGGTTAGCACTGCAGCAGCACAGCAACTCACCCTTGGCCGGGGGATCCTGGGTTCAATCCCAGCCCCCGACCAACAGTGATCTGTGTGCAGTTTGCATGTTCTCCCCGTGTCTGCGTGGGTTTACTCCGGGATTTCTCCGGTTTCCTCCCACATGCCAAAAACATGCAAGTTAGGTTAATTGGCATCAAAACTGGGGATTCTAAATTGTCCTTAGGTATGACTGTAAGAGTGAATGGCTGTCTGTTTCTCTGTGTTGGCCCTGCAATGGACTGGCGATCTGTCCAGGGTGTACCCTGCATCTCGCCCAAAGATGATGGGATAGGCTCCAGCCACCCCGCGACCCGAAAAGGATTAAGCGGAAGAAGATGAATGAATGAACAAAGATAACACAAGTAAACACAAAATGCAGTTTTTAAATGAAGGTGTTTATTATGAGGGGGAAAAAAAACAAACCTATATAGCCCTGTGTGTAAAAGTGATCCCCCCCGCCCCCCATTAAAACATAAATTAACTGGTTTATCACATCTTTGGAAAGCTGAGTTCAATTTCTCTAGCCACACCCAGGCCTGATTACTGCTACACCTGTTCTCAATCTAGAAATCACTTAAATAGGACCTGCCTGACAAAGTGAAGTAGACCAAAACATCCTCAAAAGCTAGACATCATGCTGCGATCCAAAGAAATTCAGGAACAAATGAGAAACAAAGTAATTGAGATCTATCAGTCTGGAAAAGGTTATAAAGCCATTTCTACAACTTTGGGACTCCAGCAAACCACAGTGAGAGCCATTATCCACAAATGGAGAAAACATGGAACAGTGGTGAACCATCCCAGGAGTGGCCGACGGACCAAAATTACCCCAAGAGCGCAACAACGACTCATCCAAGAGGTCACAAAAGACCCCACAACAACATCCAAAGAACTGCAGGCCTCACTTGCCTCGGTTAAGGTCAGTGTTCATAACTCCACCATAAGAAAGACACTGGGCAAAAATGGCCTGCACGGCATACTTCCAAGACGAAAACCACTGCTGAGCAAAAAGAACATCAAGGGTCATCTCGGTTTTGCCAGAAAACATCTTGATGATCCCCAAGACTTTTGGGAAAATACTCTGTGGACTAACGAGACAAAAACTGAACTTTTTGGAAGGTGTGTATCCCATTACATCCGGCATAAAAGTAACAGCATTTCAGAAAAGGAGCATCATACCAACAGTAAAATATGGTGGTGGTAGTGTGATGGTCTGGGGCTGTTTTGCTGCTTCAGGACCTGGAAGACTTGCTGTGGTAAATGGAACCATGAATTCTTCTGTCTACCAAAAAATCCTGAAGGAGAATGTCTGGCCATCTGTTTGTGACCTCAAGCTGAAGCGCACTTGGGTTCTGCAGCAGGACAATGATTTAAAACGCACCAGCAAGTCCACCTCTGAATGGCTTAAGAAAAACAAAATGAAAACTTTGGAGTGACTTAGTCAAAGTCCTGACCTGAATCCGATTGGGATGCTGTGGCATGACCTTAAAAAGGCGGTTCACGCTCAAAAACCCTCCAATGTGGCTGAATTACAACAATTCTGCAAAGATGAGTGTGCCAAAATTCCTCCACAGTGTTGTAAAAGACTCACTGCCAGTTCTTAGAAATGCTTGATTGCAGTTGTTGCTGCTCAGGGTGACTCAGCCAGTTATTCGGTTTAGGGGGCAATCACTTTCACACAGGGCCATGTAGGTTTGGATTTTTTTTCCTTAATAATAAACACCTTCATTTAAAAACTACATTTTGTGTTTACTTGTGTTATCTTTGTCTAATATTTAAATTTGTTTGATGATATGAAACATTTAAGTGTGACATACAAAAAAATGAGAAATCAGGAAGGGGCAAACACTTTTTCACACCACTGTATATTGGTGACGAGATTAAAAAAAAAAGTCTACGGTTTCATATAAAACTGTATCGTTTATATCGGGATTTAATAGACATACCCGTTTCTACTTGTCACCGCCCTGCCTCTCCCCCGCAGTGTGCCAGGTGCGCCACAGCAGCTAACTACAAGCAAATGTTTTGCCGCTACTTCTGTGGAGCCGATACTTCTGTGCCAGCCAGGGATGTTGGACTTTTTCCCACCGTACTGTGTCAGAGAGGATGGTCCTCTAACCTTGTTGACTGCACGGTGGCGCAGTGGTTTAGCACTGTGGCAGCACAGTTTACCCTCGGCCGGGGGATCGCGGGGATCATGAGATCGTGGGTTCGATCCCAGCCCCCGACCAACAGTGAGCTGTGTGGAGTTTGCATGTTCTCCCCGTGTTGCGTGGGTTTACTCCAGGATTTCTCCGGTTTCCTCCCGCACACCAAAAACATGTAGGTTTAGGACGCTCGCGCACGCAGCGATCGGCAGCCGGTGGCTTGTCACCAGACTGCAAACCGAATCTACCTACGGGTACATATAAGTAACAAAAAAAAAAAAAAAAAATCTCTCTCTAATTATAAGACGGCAAATGCTAAATGACGATGCTAAGTTGCCGCTAATAGGAAACATGTATTTGTATCAGACTATTGTTCTGGTTAAGTCACTGCCAAGTTTCTTAATTTTGTCTGAAAAAAACATTACTAAAGCTGCAAAAGTGTGTGACACTAAATAAATAAATAATAAATTAAAACATGTGGCGCTTAATGGCTCTTAATGTAACTTGATTTCTAATCATTTTTAATAGTAGCAATAATGAATAAAGTTGAAGTCATCTCAAATGCACATTAAAAACAATTTTATAACACTGCAAAATTAAGAGGGGAAAAAGTGCATAAAATTAATGACAGATGAATTTGTACAATTGATTTTTTTTCAGTATGTAATTTAAAATGTAGAAAAAGAGATGGTCCATTTATTGGTTATCATATATAAACTATGGAATTTACAGAAAATGCATATCGTGATATAGATATCGTTATCATCAAATAAGATTACTTGTATCGTGATATGAAATTGTGGTCATACCGCACAGCCCTACTTAACCTTTGACCCATTGACCCCAAATCCATTGTCAGAGGTCAGGATCCCAAGATGAACTTGTGTAGCAAGTTTGGTGATCCTAGCTTTCTTTGTTGTTGATCGGGCTGTCGCGATAACCGCAATTATGTAGTATCACGCTATGGACAGGCCTACTGCGGAGGATAACAAGCAACCACAATAACCACGGTGTAAATAACCCCTGAAAGGTTTATTATTTTAGGTTAATTACCTGATCAATAATTCTGAGATATGTATTTTTTCATCTTTGCATAAATGTTTTCCTATTAGTAGTCAATTTTACAAAGTACAGAGGCCTTATGCCATCCTATGCACTGAAGTAAAAAAGCAGGATTTTATTTTGATAATGGTGGTTTTGTGTTCGCTTCCTGTGCCTGCCTGTGGAATCTGTCAGTAAGGCTACAGCGATTAGCAGAGATAGTCGAGCTACTAACGCTAAACATTAATTGGTTTATGGACCCATAATGCATACATGCAAAAATTTCTCCAGATTCTCTGACTCTTTTGATGATATTATGGACCGTAGATGACATCCTTAAAATCCTTAAAATCCTTGCAATTTTTGTATTTTTTATTTAACCTGTAGCGCCCATAATTGTAACCTTATGTAGCTCATATATTTGACTGCATAGGCTCAAACACAGAAAGACTTTAAGCTTGCAGTGTGTATTGACATCACGCCTCAGATGGACAATGGGTCTGGACCACCGCGGACTGGGAAGGAAGACAGAGGATCGGGGGCGAGATCCTGAAAGGGTTGTCTGACCCCCTGGGGTCAGACGGAAGAGCAAAGAGGACTCTGAAGTGATTAATTGTAAATAGAAGGATTTGACTTGAGTGTGTGATTCTGTCTTTGATGTGCTGGTATAAATGTGTGGGGGTTTACCGCAGCTCTCCCTCTTTTTTCCTGTCTGAGAGAGAGAGCTGGGGACGTGAGATGCAATAAACCAATACTGAGAAATAATCCAGTCTCATCATTTCATGATCCCCACAAACCTTAATTTATTCAGAGGAGGCCCATTGTGAACTCCTTTTTTCAAGGATGCACTGTTCACCTTCACACAGTTACACATTCACACCTGGAAGGTGCCCAATACAACCACAGACTGGCCTGTGGCCATGGAGCAGCTCCATGAGCAGTTGGGGTTAAGGTCCTTGTTCAAGTGTACTACAGTGGGATTAGTGGGGGTGGGGTAAACACTGCTATGTCATCTGTCCCACCCAGATTGAATGTTAAGAAATGCTGTTCTTAAACTGTTGGGACTATTTGCCCGTGCAAAATAGTGAACCTCACACCATCCTTGCTTGTGGACAACTGATCCTTTCCCCTTTTCAATTAACCTGTTCACCTGTGTAATGTTTCAAAAAGGTGTTTTTTGAGCATTCCTCAACTTTCCCAGTCTTTTCTTGCCCCATCCCAGCTTTTTTGAAATGTGTTGCAGGCATTCAATTCAAAATTAGTGAATATTATCAGTTTGAACATTAAATACCTTGTCTTTGTAGTGTACACAACTGATTATAGGTTGAAAAGGATTTTTAAATAATTGTATTTTGTTTTTAATTACGTTTTACACAATGTCCCAACTTCACCGGAAATGGGGTTGTAATATTGCCACGGCAATTGTCAGCATTGTATATTGAGCAGGTCTCCCTTGCTAGTTAAACATATATGACTAAATTTATAAATTTTGTTGAAAATTGGGGTTACTGAAAACTAAGTGTTGTGAAAATTATTTTTTATGCATGCCACTATGTGCTACACAAGAATGTTTTATATCACCACCTTTTTTTTGTCTCGCTACTGAGCAGCCTGTGTGCATACAATTCCTCCATTTATTTGATGTGCAGCTTGGGATTAGTCTGCTTGCAAAGGTGTGGTAGGAAGACACATGCACACGTCCCTGACTAAACCCTGTCTGAACCACAAAACTGAGTCCAACAAATATGTCCATTTTATATGGTATTGTATTTAGAAACAAGGCAAGTTTATTTGTATAGCACATTTCGTGTACAAGACAATTCAAAGTGCTTTACATAAAAACATTAAAGCATTACAGCAAGGTGCAGAAAGAATCTACACATTAGAAGGCCTCGAACCTCCTTTCTTTTACTTTTATTTTTTATATGTGGAAAAACAAAAACACAGACGATGTTTTGACTAATCCAAATAGCCGTAGATTTTGTCAGTCACTTTAAGAAGTATGGTTTTAGAGCAGATAAATCTACATCTTTGGCACTGATCGAACTTATAAGATAAGATAAGCCTTTATTAGTCCCACAACGGGGAAATTCCAGGATTGCAACAGCACAGGGATAGCAACACTCAGAGCAACAATCAGAAGGCAAGAAAAAAAACAAGCAAGCAAGAGCAGCTAATAAACATATGTACGTATTACTATAAAATATATATATATACACACACACACAGACACACAGTGCAGAGCATTGTAGCTGGATGGAATAAATATATGAATATATGAACACACAGTGCAGAGCATTGTAGCTAGATGGAATAAATATGTAAATATATAAACACCCACAGTACGGAGCATTGCAGCTAGGTGGAATAAATATGCAAGTATATAAACACACACAGTGCAGAGCAATGTAGCTAGATGGAATAATATGTAGATATATAAATATATAAACACACCCAGTGCTGAGCATTGTAGCTAGATGGAATAAATATGCAAATATATAAACACACACAGTGCAGAGCATTGTTGCTAGATGGAATGAAACAGCATAACCGTCTACTTAGTTATCCTACATGGTATGATTATGTGCCCATACATATTCTCACCCTCCATAGCGACCGGTATGTTCCTAGTTGTATGCCGGAGGGGACCATTGTGTAAGTCTATTGCATCTTTTGCATTCAAAAAACTATTAGTTTGTTACGTCTTTTTGCTATCTCTGCGAGCAGCCCTGCTTAGGTTGTACAGTCTGACAGCCGTTGGTAGGAAGGACCTACGAAACCTCTCGGTTGTGCACCTGGGATGATGTAGTCTGCTGCTAAATGAGCTCCTCAGTGCATTCAGTATGTCCTGCATAGGGTGGAACTCGGACTCCAGCAGAGATGACAGTTTAGCCGCCGTCCTTCTCTCTCCTATCTCCTCCATCGGATCAAGGCGCTGCCCCAGGACAGAGCTAGCTTTCTTAATCAGTTTGTTCAGTCTCTTCCTATCGGCTGCAGTAATGCCACTGCCCCAGCAGACCACTCCAAAAGTGATGGCTGATGCCACCACCGTGTCATAGAATGACTTCAGCAGCGCCCCTTGTACACCAAAAGACCTGAGTCTCCTCAGCAGGAACAGCCTGCGCTGTCCCTTCTTGTAGAGTGCATCAGTATTGTGTGACCAGTCTAGTTTATTGTTCAGATGAATACCCAGGTACTTATAGGATGTCACCATCTCGATGTCTGTTCCCTGTATATTTACTGGTACTGTGAGGGGCTGCCCATGCCTGCGGCAGTCCACCACCAGCTCCTTAGTTTTCCTCGCGTTGATCTGGAGGCAGTTCCGATGGCACCAGTCCACGAAGTCCTGGATAAGCCCTCTGTACTCAGCTTCATCTCCATTGGAGATGAGGCCAACGATCGCAGAGTCATCAGAGAACTTCTGTAGATGGCAGTGTGTTGTGTTGTGTGAGAAGTCCGCAGTATAAAGAGTGAACAGGAAGGGAGCCAGCACCGTTCCCTGGGGGGCCCCCGTGCTACTGATGATCGTGTCGGACACACAGTCCCGGGTTCTCACAAACTGAGGCCGGTTCGTGAGGTAGTCCAGGATCCATGATGACAGGTGCTGGTCCACCCCTGCGCGCAGCAGCTTGTCCTTCAGGATCATCGGTTGGATGGTGTTGAAAGCACTGGAGAAGTCAAAGAACATGATCCTCACCATATTCCCGGGCTTCTCCAGGTGGGACAGAGAACGGTGAAGGAGGAAGATCACCGCATCCTCCACCCCAATGCCATGCTGGTAGGCGAACTGGAGTGGATCCATCGCTGGTTCCACCAGGGGGCGGAGGTGAGCAAGGAGCAGTCTCTCCAGGGTCTTCATCAAGTGGGACGTCAAGGCCACCGGTCTGTAGCTGTTCAGGTCTTTGGGGTGGGAAGTTTTTGGTACAGGTACCACACAAGATGTTTTCCACAGCTGTGGTACCCTCCCCAGTTTCAGGCTCACGTTGAAGATATACGTCACAATCCCACACAGCTGGTCTGCACAGGACTTGAGGAGCTTTGCGCTGATGCCGTCCGGTCCCGGCGCCTTCCTCGCCTTGATCTTCCTCAGCTCCGTCCTCACCTGGGTCCTGGTCAGGGTCAGGATGGGGGGCTGTGTGTTGGGAGTGGGGGGGTGTTGGTGGAGTGGGGAGTGGGCAGCAGGACTTGATTTCTTTAGAGGCAGCAGTGGTTGTTGTGCAGTCAGGGGGGAGGGCGGTTGGTCAAATCTATTGAAAAACAGATTCAGGTTGTTCGCCCACTCCCTGCCCCCTGTGGCCTGGGGGGAGGTATTCTGGAGCCCCGAGATGGTTTTGAGGTTTCTCCAGACCCCGCTGATGTCGCTCTGTTGCAGCTTGTCCTCCATCTTCTTCCTGAAGCTGTCCTTGCCTTCTCTGATCTTTCTCCTCAGCTCCCTCTGTACGGACTTCAGCATCTCCCTGTTCCCTGACCTGAAGATCCTCTTCTTCTCTCTCAGAAGTGTTTTTATCTCAGGGTTGATCCAGGGTTTGTTGTTTGAGTGACGCCGTATGGTCTTGGTGGGAACGGATTTGTCCACACAGAAGCTGAGGTAGCCCGTGAAGGTGTGAATGAGGCCATCGATGTCCTCACCATGTGGATCGCAGAGCTGCTTCCAGGCGGTGGCTTCAAAACAGCCCTTTAGGGTGTCCATTGTCTCCTCAGACCATAACTCCACAGTGTGCATGGCCGGAGGTTGTCTGTGCACTAGGGGTTTGTACACCGGCCGGAGATGAACCAAGTTGTGATCCGATCTCCCGAGTGGGGGGAGTTGTGATGAGGTGTACGCCTCCTTAGTGTTTGCGTAGAATAAATCCAGTGTTTTATTGTCTCTAGTGTGGCATGTGACATACTGGGTGAACGTGGGTAGAATGGGAGACAGTGAAACATGGTTGAAATCGCCTGAGATGAGGAGAAGAGCATCTGGGTGTTCTGTCTGCAGCCTGCTGGTTACTGAATGGATGACGTCACGTGCTGTCCCAGCGTTCGCCGTCGGATTTGCATAAACAACAATGCAGATCACGTGTGAGTGTTCTCTCGGGAGATATGTAGGCCTCATGCTAACAGCTAGCAACTCAATGTCTTTGCTGCAGTGTCGTTGTTTAACAGTGATATGTCCCGGTCTGCACCAGTTGTTGTTAACATACATTATCACTCCACCGCCCCTAGCCTTGCCACTGTCTGGTGTTCGGTCAGCTCGTATCATGTGAAAACCCTCCAGCTCAATGTTAGCATCTGCTGCTAGTTCAGTTAGCCACGTCTCAGTAAACAAAAGGAGAGAGCACTCCCGGTATGTGCCATCATAACGGGAGATAGCCGCTAGCTCATCTAACTTTCCCAGTATCGACCGTACATTTCCCATGACAACAGATGGAAGGGAGGGTCTGTACCTTATATTTTTTGTCCTCCGCCTTACTCCAGCCCGGCAGCCGCGGCGTTTTCGCCTCAGTTCTCTCGGTATGTCGAGTTTTTCCAATGGGACCGGGTGGCGGTTGAATGCTAGCAGCTGTTCTCTGCTGTATCGTATCCTGCTATAGACAGTGGCTCCGTCCACCGGCTCAGGAGACATTTAGGACGATCTGTGTGTCCGTGATATAAGTGGGGTGAAAAAAAAAGACGGATCAAAAGAGAGAGGAAGGGAAAAAGACTCGGAATCGAGCCGCTGTTGCAAAAGGCAGCCGACTCGTGTGGCGCCGAGAGAAAAAAAAAAAAAAAAAAAAGATATATCCGGGCCAAGTTGGCAAAATGTATAGGCATACTGGGGAAGACAAGACACATCTTGGACTATAAATCATTGGTCTTACTGTACAATTCACTGTTTCTACCTTATCTTAACTACTGTGCAGAAGTCTGGGGAAACACCTACAAGACCAACCTACAGTCAATATGCACATTACAAAAAAGAGCTATAAGGCTAATAAATAATGTAGGATATAGAGACCATACCAATTCGTTGTTTTTAAAGTCACATGTCATAAAGTTCATCGATTTAGTTAAATTTAAGACAGCACAAGTAATGTACAGGGCAATTAATAATCAACTCCCAACTAATATACAAAAAATATTTAAAAAAAAGAGACAATGATCATAATTTGAGAGGAGACTTAAACTTTACAAAACCCAAGATACGAACAACCAAGAAAAGTACGTGCATATCTGTCTGTGGGGTGGATTTGTGGAACAGTCTGGAGCCAGAACTGAAACTATGTACAAACAGAAATCAATTCAAAAAGAGGTACAAACATTATTTGCTGAAAGGATATATGTTAGAAGGGTAGTATTTATATGTACGATTCACTATGCTCACTCTGGGACACTGTGGGACACTATGGAATGGTGGGTGGGCCAGCACTGTGTATATCTGTGTTGTTTGAGGCTGGTTTTGATGTATGGATATCAATATATGCTAGGATGGATGGGTGTTAATGTTGATATGTACAAAATACAGTTAATTGTTTACTTGGGGTCTTAAGTGTGGTAATTTGTATATAATTCACATGGGTGTATTTATGGAAAAGAGGAGATGGAATTAATAAATGTTCACTTCTTCCTTCTCCCTTTCGAACACTGTATACTGTTACTTTATTGCATTTGTCATTTGTTTTGTTTTTGTTATACTTTTTTGTTCGAAATAAAGTATCTATCTATCTAAGAAGTCTCAAACTCCTTTTATCAGGGGGGCCTTTAACCACTTGCCCTCCGGGCAATTTTCCTAAAAATTCCAAAAAATAACGTGCCCAAAGTAAATCGAAAGCTGTTCTTCAACCCTTTGCAGCATCTTCATGGGGTTGGTCTCATTTAAAAGAAAACACTTTGAATTTTTTGGCAAAAAAAACATAATCTCTCTACGTGCTCCGGCCACTGAGTTACAGTCATCTAAACATACTGAACTTGAAGAAAAAAAATTTGGACACAGTGTTTTTTTGGATACAAATGCTTGTAAATAACACACAGCTGTCCGATCCGGCTGGAAAATGCAACAGAAATGTAGAACCAAGTGTTATCCAGCTGAGATCCAAATTTGGTAACAATACCACAAAAAATGAATATTTTACACAGCTTTGTTCTCAGGCTGTTCCCAGGCGTTTTGGAACTGTGCCAAATTGTGCCAAATGGCACAGTTTGGAAAAACGTCTGTAACTTTTGAATAATTCAATGTAGAAGCTTCATTTTAGGCTCAAAGGAAAGGTCACACTCAGGGCTGTGTCTGTGTGTGTGTGTGGGGGGGGGGGGGGTCGTCCCCTCCCCCCCGCTATCAAGGACAGAGTTCGGCCCTCGCTACATGAGATTACACTCGTTGCATGTTTCCACAGCAACGCTGTCACAGCGGCTCCCCCCCCCCGCTACTGTGTGTGTGTGGGGGGGGGGGGTTGTCCCCCCCCCGCTCGCTAGGGAGGATGGATTTTAGCCATCGCTACACAACGGATTAGCCTTATGTGGTGATGTAGCACAGCAGTGCAGTCACCGCGGCTCCCCCCCCACCTCGCTGCAGAAGAATAGCGGGGGTGGGGGGGCGTTCACAGCCTGTACACTGCGAGCAACCCCCTTGTACTGCGGCGCACGAACTTCAGACTTCGTGAACCGCACAGCTGTAATTTACTGATCGGTCAAAAGTCATTTTGGATTACAATTTTCAGGGATAGAGAATAATTTAGCTTATAACACCTTACCTCTTCACAGTGGAGTCTGGGCGAACTTCTCTTTCTCATTGTCAGACGAACGCGACGCTGGTCCGCTCTGGTTCTGGTCTCGCGACTCGATCAAAACATAATTCCATTATTGCGGTTTTGTGCTTCCATGATTGCGGTTTTTGGTGAACGATTTTTCAAAACAAATAACAGTAGTAGTTAAAAAAAAACTGGCGAAGGCATGTGTGTCACTCAGCCTTCGTCGTCAGCCTCCGTTGGTCTATAATGACCATGGAAGAAATCATAACGTCTACTCTGCTGGAACCAATACAAAATAAGCACCGCCTGGGGCCGAACATGCCGATCCACGAATGGCACTCCCTGTCACACAGGTTGCATTTGTGGATGGTCTCCATGCTGCTGGGTCTGTGGAGCTCTTCCTATGTCCTTTTTTGATCCGCTCCAGCAGTCAGTCTTCACCCAGCCTTAAAAAAAAACAGCTCACGAACTTCTCTGCTTCAATTGGCTCACTGCATTCAAAGCATTGGGAGGCGGGTCCTCCTTCCTAGGTTTTCATTCATTGGTTCGTCAAGGTTTCAGAAACCCAATTCAAGGCTCTTATTAGTCGAATGAGAGGTCAATCAGATGAACTAATCTGTTCGCGGCTGTGTTTGCAGATTTTTTTTTCAGTGGCGCTTGGAGGGCACACCACCTACACCATCACCATCAATATCCTTATCATGCGTCATGCGCACGAGGGTGCACGAGCGCGCTCTCATGCGCCCTCGTGCGTCATAGGACGCAGAGACTTGCCCGCCCGCGGAACAACGGAGCGCAAGTGGTTAACCCACTCCTTTTCTTCTGTGAGGGGGGCCTCAAACCCTCCCTTAAAGTTTAAACATATTTTATAAAAACAAGAATTCAAAAGCAAACAAAAAAGTAAAATAAAGAAACAAAAACAGGCTGAAATAGAATACGACAGAAATAAAAGTTACAGTACATTGTAGGCTACTGAAAGGCCACGGCAAATAGGAGTTTTTAACCTCAATTTAAAGCAGCTGATTACCACTCAATATCACCACTCCAACTCCCCAAATCCACATCACAACAGACTATAATATGCTTCCATATTAGAAAGTGACAATCACATGACAAGTTATTTCTGTTGGATGCATTTATTTTTGTGCCTGTTGTGAAAGTACATACGCACAGCACTGTAAGGCATTCTGAACTGATGTGTTCACTAAATGTTTGTCAGGCCACGTGATGGCCCACTGTCCTAGTCCACAGAGGTCATCAGCTCGAGCCCTATAGCCAGTGTACTAACAGATGCATGTTTAAAGTGAAGACTCTGGCCTCAAGCAAAATGTTCTATTCTGACCACCTCACTTAGGTTTCTGAAAGTTTCATCTTTGGCACTTAAGTTCCTCTATATTACAAAACACCAGGATATGCCAGTTTTTGTTGCTGCGGTTAATATTTGTTTAAAAAGAAGGTTAAAAAGAGCTATCCACTTAATGTTTGGCTGTAGAAAATGTTTTGTTGCCATATTTTGGATGTTGCTAACATTTACAGTGGGGCAAAAAAGTATTTAGTCAGCCACCAATTGTGCAACTTCTCCCACTTAAAAGATGAGAGGTCTCCAATTTTCATCATAGGTATACCTCAACTATGAGACAAAATGAGGGGAAAAAAATCCAGAAAATCACACTGAAGGATTATTAATGAATTAATTGGTAAATTCCTCAGTAAACTTAAGTATTTGGTCACCTACAAACAAGCAAGATTTCTGGCTCTCACAGACCTGTATCTTCTTCTTTAAGAGGCTCTTCTGTCCTCCACTCGTTACCTGTATTAATGGCACCTGTTTGAACTCGTTATCAGTATAAAAGACACCTGTCCACAACCTCAAATAGTCAGACTCCAAACTCCACTATGGCCAAGACCAAAGAGCTGTCAAAGGACACCAGAAACAAAATTGTAGACCTGCACCAGGCTGGGAAGACTGAATCTGCAATAGGTAAGCAGCTTGGTGTGAAGAAATCAACTGTGGGAGCAATTATTAGAAAATGGAAGACATACAAGACCACTGATAATCTCCCTCGATCTGGGGCTCCACGCAAGATCTCACCCCGTGGCGTCAAAATGATCACGAGAACGGTGAGCAAAAATCCCAGAACCACACGGGGGGACCTAGTGAATGACCTGCAGAGAGCTGGGACCAAAGTAACAAAGGCTACATCAGAAACACACTACGCCGCCAGGGACTCAAATCCTGCAGTGCCAGACGTGTTCCCCTGCTTAAGCCAGTACATGTCCAGGCCCGTCTGAAGTTTGCTAGAGAGCATTTGGATGATCCAAAAGAGGATTGGGAGAATGTCATATGGTCAGATGAAACCAAAATAGAACTTTTTGGTAAAAACTCAACTTGTCGTGTTTGGAGGAGAAAGAACACCATACCTACTGTGAAGCATGGGGGTGGAAACATCATACTTTGGGGCTGTTTTTCTGCAAAGGGACCAGGACGACTGATCCGTGTAAAGGAAAGAATAAATGGGGCCATGTATTGTGAGATTTTGAGTGAAAACCTCCTTCCATCAGCAAGGGCATTGAAGATGAAACGTGGCTGGGTCTTTCAGGATGACAATGATCCCAAACACGCCACCCGGGCAACGAAGGAGTGGCTTCGTAAGAAGCATTTCAAGGTCCTGGAGTGGCCTAGCCAGTCTCCAGATCTCAACCCCATAGAAAATCTTTGGAGGGAGTTGAAAGTCTGTGTTGCCCAGCGACAGCCCCAAAAACATCACTGCTCTAGAGGAGATCTGCATGGAGGAATGGGCCAAAATACCAGCAACAGTGAGTGAAAACCTTGTGAAAACTTACAGAAAACGTTTGACCTCTGTCATTGCCAACAAAGGGTATATAACAAAGTATTGAGATGAACTTCTGTTATTGACCAAATACTTATTTTACCGAGGAATTTACCAATTAATTCATTAAAAATCCTTCAATGTGATTTTCTGGATTTTTTTTCTTATTTTGTCTCTCATAGTTGAGGTATACCTATGATGAAAATTGGAGACCTCTCTCATCTTTTAAGTGGGAGAACTCGCACAATTAGTGGCTGACTAAATACTTTTTTACCCCACTGTATATAATGTAAACAGAAATAGCCTAACTACTGTATATTGTTCACTGTTCATGTACTATATCCAAAAATGAAAGCACAATTTTAATGACACTGTTTTAACAGATTGCAACTTGGTCTCATTTTCTTAATTACTTTTAATGGTATAGTGCTGAAAATCAAAATGCTGTTTATGCTGGCTCCTGAGCACCTTGGTAGTTCATTTGATTTATTTAGGGAGATAACATTATCCTATCATGAGTATTCAACCAAACCCTGGTAAAACATGATTGATCAATAGTACTCTGACTATAAGTGACCCCCAAATGGAAATTGGAAAGCCCAGGATGCTCTCTCATGACCACCTACAAAGCGAGTGCAAACATGTGGATGGTTACAATTCACTTCAGAGTATCTGGTCTAATTAAGAGTTTTTAGGAAGTCACACAAAGAACCTTTAAATCATAATTTCAATCTTTTTTCTGCTTTATTTCAGCCCGTAGACAACTTAATGTGTTGCTGTTACACTCTGTGTGCCTAATTTAGCTTCTTTTACATGCTTCTTTTACATGCTTCATGTTGAATGTAATTGTGGTTTGTAAATATGGATGTCACCTGACTGCAAAACAAATCTACCTACGGGTACAAATAAAGTAACCTGAACCTGCTGTTTAATTATTTTAATCTATCTATCTATAAATACAACAAATCTGTGTGTGTGTGTGTGTGTGTGAATGTGTGTGTGTGTGTTCCGCAGATGTCTCCCAAACCGTTTGTCAGACTGTCCTCAGATTTTATAAGTACTTTGCTGAGGTTACGAGGGTGTGCATCCCCGAGTATGGAGTTGTTCAGTCAAAATATGTAATTTTTATCAATAAAAGTTTAGCCACCACTCTGTCTCCTCATGCCCTGGCTTCAGGAAGTGTGCACGGAGTTTCGGATTGAGTCCGTGCTGATTGGATAATACACGGCATCATGGATAATACGCAGCATCACAGCCATGCTGATTGGATAATACATGGCATGACGACCAGTCAGTCACCATAGCACTCAATGAACAAAACAGGGAAGTGAAAAACTACAAATTTGACAAGAAAACGATAATACTGAAGATTTAACGCTAAAAAACATAATAACAAAGTTGCCGTGATTGCATAGGTCTAAAGGATAATTCGGCATATATGGAGAACACAAGGCACGCCAGAGTTTTTTCAAACTGGGCCATGTAGGTTTAGATTGTTTTCCCCCAATAATAAACACCTTCATTTAAAAACTGCATTTTGTGCTTACTTGTGTTATCTTTGTCTAATATTTAAATCTGTTCGATGATCTGAAACATTTAAGAGTGACAAACATACAAAAAAATGAGAAATCAGGAAGGGGGCAAACACTTTTTCACACCACTGTAAATGTTTACAATAGCATGAAATGACGGAGCTTATGTCCATGACTGATAGCTGCAGAGACAAAGGGCAACTTTACAACATAATTTTACCTACTATACAGGAACTCCATCACTGAACAGTGATATAAACTAAAATAATCATAATGGTGACTGAACAACTCCCACTCCCCAAAGTGCAAGATACACTATTATGAATATAAGTGATAAAAGATCACACAAAGAAGTCATCTGACAAACAAATAAACAAGCGATCCGAAACAGTCGCTAATATTGGATGCCCCATTCATTTTCAAAAATTAGGTATTCTGTAATTAATATTCACACAATCAAATAAATCTTAGTGGTGTTCAGTCCCTTTCATATCTGTCAAAGTCTAACGTTCAAACTATAGAGCCTACATATATTGTAGGTTACAACTCCTTGTATTCCACTTTCAAACACAGCTTACATTTGGGCCTGTAAAGCCTAATTGGGATACCTTCAGACAGGAATACTTGCATTTTATGGGCAATGCACTAGTATGCATCATTTCAGTATTTTCTAGTGTCAAACAATTTTGCCTAATATTTTATTTCCTCCTCTCTGATTTTGCTTTTTGTTAAAAAAAAAATGAAAGAAAGAAAGTGTGTCTCTTACATAAGTGCACTAAGATAAGATAAGATAAGATAAGCCTTTATTAGTCCCACAACGGGGAAATTCCAGGATTGCAACAGCACAGGGATAGCAACACTCAGAGCAACAATCAGAAGGCAAGAAAAAACAAGCAAGCAAGAGCAGCTAATATACATATGTACATATTACTATAAAATATATATATACACACACACACACACAGACACACAGTGCAGAGCATTGTAGCTGGATGGAATAAATATATGAATATATGAACACACAGTGCAGAGCATTGTAGCTAGATGGAATAAATATGTAAATATATACACACCCACAGTATGGAGCATTGCAGCTAGGTGGAATAAATATGCAAGTATATAAACACACACAGTGCGGAGCAATGTAGCTAGATGGAATAATATGTAGATATATAAAAACACAGTGCGGAGCATTGTAGCTAGATGGAATAAATATATAGATATATAAATATAAACACACCCAGTGCAGAGCATTGTAGCTAGATGGAATAAATATGTAAATATATAAACACACACAGTGCAGAGCATTGTTGCTAGGTGGGATGAAACAGCATAACCGTCTATTTAGTTATCCTACATGGTATGATTATGTGCCCATACATATTCTCACCCTCCATAGCGACCGGTATGTTCCTAGTTGTATGCCGGAGAGGACCATTGTGTAAGTCTATTGCATCTTTTGCATTCAAAAAAAAACTATTAGTTTGTTACGTCTTTTTGCTATCTCTGCGAGCAGCCCTGCTTAGGTTGTACAGTCTGACAGCCGTTGGTAGGAAGGACCTACGAAACCTCTCGGTTGTGCACCTGGGATGATGTAGTCTGCTGCTAAATGAGCTCCTCAGTGCATCCAGTATGTCCTGCATAGGGTGGAACTCGGACTCCAGCAGAGATGACAGTTTAGCCACCGTCCTTCTCTCTCCTATCTCCTCCATCGGATCAAGGCGTTGCCCCAGGACAGAGCTAGCTTTCTTAATCAGTTTGTTCAGTCTCTTCCTATCGGCTGCAGTAATGCCACTGCCCCAGCAGACCACTCCAAAAGTGATGGCTGATGCCACCACCGTGTCATAGAATGACTTCAGCAGCGCCCCTTGTACACCAAAAGACCTGAGTCTCCTCAGCAGGAACAGCCTGCGCTGTCCCTTCTTGTAGAGTGCGTCAGTATTGTGTGACCAGTCTAGTTTATTGTTCAGATGAATACCCAGGTACTTGTAGGATGTCACCATCTCGATGTCTGTTCCCTGTATATTTACTGGTGCTGTGAGGGGCTGCCCATGCCTGCGGCAGTCCACCACCAGCTCCTTAGTTTTCCTCGCGTTGATCTGGAGGCAGTTCCGATGGCACCAGTCCACAAAGTCCTGGATAAGCCCTCTGTACTCAGCTTCATCTCCGCTGGAGATGAGACCAACGATCGCAGAGTCATCAGAGAACTTCTGTAGATGGCAATGTGTTGTGTTGTGTGAGAAGTCCGCAGTATAAAGAGTGAACAAGAAGGGAGCCAGCACCGTTCCCTGGGGGGCCCCCGTGCTACTGATGATCGTGTCGGAAACACAGTCCCGGGTTCTCACAAACTGAGGCCGGTTCGTGAGGTAGTCCAGGATCCATGATGACAGGTGCTGGTCCACCCCTGCGCGCAGCAGCTTGTCCTTCAGGATCATCGGTTGGATGGTGTTGAAAGCACTGGAGAAGTCAAAGAACATGATCCTCACCATATTCCCGGGCTTCTCCAGGTGGGACAGAGAACGGTGAAGGAGGAAGATCACCGCATCCTCCACCCCAATGCCATGCTGGTAGGCGAACTGGAGTGGATCCATCGCTGGTTCCACCAGGGGGCGGAGATGAGCAAGGAGCAGTCTCTCCAGGGTCTTCATCAAGTGGGACGTCAAGGCCACCGGTCTGAAGCTGTTCAGGTCTTTGGGGTGGGAAGTTTTTGGTACAGGTACCACACAAGATGTTTTCCACAGCTGTGGTACCCTCCCCAGTTTCAGGCTCATGTTGAAGATATACGTCACAATCCCACACAGCTGGTCTGCACAGGACTTGAGGAGCTTTGCGCTGATGCCGTCCGGTCCCGACGCCTTCCTCGCCTTGATCTTCCTCAGCTCCGTCCTCACCTGGGTCTTGGTCAGGGTCAGGATGGGGGGCTGTGTGTTGGGAGTGGGGGGGGTGTCGGTGGAGTGGGGAGTGGGTAGCAGGACTTGATTTCTTAGAGGCAGCAGTGGTTGTTGTGCAGACAGGGGGGAGGGCGGTTGGTCAAATCTATTGAAAAACAGATTCAGGTTGTTTGCCCACTCCCTGCCCCCCGTGGCCTGGGGGGAGGTATTCTGGAGCCCCGAGATGGTTTTGAGGTTTCTCCAGACCCCGCTGATGTCGCTCTGTTGCAGCTTGTCCTCCATCTTCTTCCTGAAGCTGTCCTTGCCTTCTCTGATCTTTCTCCTCAGCTCCCTCTGTACGGACTTCAGCATCTCCCTGTTCCCCGACCTGAAGATCCTCTTCTTCTCTCTCAGAAGTGTTTTTATCTCAGGGTTGATCCAGGGTTTGTTGTTTGAGTGACGCCGTATGGTCTTGGTGGGAACGGATTTGTCCACACAGAAGCTGAGGTAGCCCGTGAAGGTGTGAATGAGGCCATCGATGTCAGCTGGTTTAGAAAAGCTGTGGGTTGACAGAGGCAGCTGATAACCACCCATTGTGAAACCAGTAAGACTGCTATTGTTTGGTTTTTCAGAACCAGAAACAGCCCAGATAGACCAAATTTTGCAGAACCTGCGTCACCCGATAGAATCCACAGCTGAACAGTACACATTTTGTCTTTCATCCCATTTGTACTTTTTGTATTAAGCTATGATCATGAGACCAGATTGGTTACAATAATCACACCATGTGCCTTCTACTTGATGACATGTTGTAAGATTTCACAGCGGAACCTTAAATTTTTTGAATAGCTACTGAACCTCTGACAGACATCTTATCTCACCAACAAAGTACACTGATTTCAGCTTCTACCCACACCATTATGATCACATTAAAAAAAACGAAGACTCATATACTGGCAGACAGGCCTAGGTGAATATTTGAAAAATAACCAAAACTGACAATCAGAACCTCTACCTGACAATTCAGCCCATGTTGGCATTTTCTTCTTTTTCTGTTGACTTTTAGCCCTCTGTATGCACTCTGTCCCATTATGCATTTTGACACTAAATTAACACTTTCTTAAATTATCAAACTATAGAGCTTCGTGTCTGACAGTGGATTTAAAATATCAAATAACTAATATAAAATAGTTTGTTTAAAATCCAGTATCATTTCATAAAATTCTATTTTTTTTAAAATAATGCTATTTCACGTGTTTGAAACCTGCAAAAGTTTTACAAGAGGTCACTTGTAAGACTGAAAATCTCACGCTCATATATACTCATAAATATAATTTTCCAAGTTAGAGGGTTCCTTGTACCATTTACAGCAGGGCTATTCAATTACAAAATCAGATGGGCCAGAATTTGAGATCAAGACATGTAACTGGGCCGCACATGTTCAGTGATCTGTTGAATATGACAAATTTCAAACAAACAACGATCAATATGACGAAAAATATGCACTTTTTAATCATTGTCTTGGTTTTAAATGTGCACTTGGCAAATGACAAAGGCACATCAAAAGTGCATAAAAAAAAATAACAGTGCTGGGGTTGAGCAGAACTTGAAGTAGTAGAAATATTATTCCTCTTGAACAACAATTAAATAAATAGAATGGAAAAAATAAAACTAAATAACCATTTTGGTCACATCTTACTCAGGCATATCTCAAAGTGCATAAAAACTCAATGTGCACTGTTATTAGCATTAACATTTTTTTTCGCTTTTGAAATAAATTATACTACATCCTGGTCATAACTGACCTTGGCACATCACAAAGTGCATTTAGCTGAATAGAAAACAAACTGTCAAACACTTCAGTGCACAACCCCCCCCAATAAAAGACTGGTAACATTAACAAACATTGCACATCCACTATTGTGGTTTGTTTTGTTTTAAATCACCACATGTGTGAGTAGGAACCTCTTTTTTCAACTACACATTCCATTACACACACGTATCAGTCAACCAAAAATTTCTAGTAGAGTTAAGGATGCAAAAAGCACCCACTTAAAAACTTGAATAATGACTTTAGTCTTGAAGGTTTGAGGTTTTTCTCCTACTTTTCTCTGTAAATTTATCTATATTTGAAACCATTTTCCTTAAATTTGTAATTTCCTCTAGTAAAATTGACTTTTCTTGTACATTCGAGATTTTATTATAAATTTGTGGATTATTTTATGGTTAATTTTTGTCTATTTTTTTAAAATAAAATTACTGGGGTTTTTTTTTTATATAAATTTTAAACAGATTGTGGTAAAAAAAAATTTACTTTTTTCCTTATACAACTTACACTTTTGACCATAATTCTGCAGAGCCAGAACAATAATTTAACTCTGATTTCAAAGAAAAAAATATTAATAAAATTATGCCTAATGAAAAAATTAACAAATTACCGAAGATGCAGTTATTTCTGTTGTTATTGTTCTATATATTTATAGTTTTTAGAACTCTCCTCACCAACCAGACAGCAGGAAAAACCTCCCTTATTTTGAAATCCAAATGTTGACAAGTTTAATTTGTCTGAAGCGTGCTGACGAATTAAAGTCACTGACTTTGTGAATTTCGGACATCTTAACTTGCAAGGTACATAATAATGAACATAAATTAGTTAATATTGTCGTGGCTGGTGAAATAAATCCTCAGCGATTCATCAGTCACTCTTGCCTTTCCCTGCATATGAAGACTAACCATACCTGTTTGCTAAGCGACTCTTCATTAATTTTCCTGTTACCAGCGGGTTAAAACTACCATAAATGCCTCCACTGCTTACATATCTCTTCTGCTTTTTTCCGTGTTTAAAGTACTTTAATAAGCTCATGCTTCTCTCAGACAGTGACGCTAGCAACACTCTGCCTGCCAACTGGAACACTCATGCGGGTGGGGCGCTTCTGAACGCTGCGCGTGTTGCTTGTGTGCGCGCTTGTGGACCATTATTCCTTCATTTTTTTTCTTAAATTTATATTTCCTTGGCATGGCCTGGGCCCGCGGGCCACTCAGAGGTTAGTTCTGGGCCGCATGTGGCCCGCGGGCCATTAATTGAATAGGCCTAATTTACAGCATTAGGTCTCTGAGAAATTCTTTCACGTGCAAGCAAAATGGTTATAATGAATGAATCAATATCAAATCAAATTAAATGAGGACCCTGTAAATCGGAATTGAACAATTTTTGAAATCAATGATGAGACCCACCCCTATATGTGACAGTGAATAATGCACCAATAATCAGCTGGTATTTAAGGTAGTCTCTCCAGTCTCTCTTTATAGTTATGGGAATCGCGAGGGACCTTGCAAAACAATACCCATCGTGGACTTCCGGTTATGGCTGCCACGTAGGACGGACGTGTCTCGCTCTGCTCTGCTCCTGGAGAAAAAAAATCGGCAAATAACTCTCTCATTTGGGACAGAACGTATCCCAGCGTTTGGGCGAGGATATGTCGGCGAAGCCTAAGGCTGGAAAACCAGGAAAAGGAAAAAGCGAGCCGCCGAAACAGTCCAAATTAACGGACTTTCAGGTCTGTGACGCAGCAAACAGGGCTCCATATATGGCGGAGGAGGCTGGCAACGCTGCGATTTCTGCGGGGAATGGCGCAGATGCGCTGATGGCTGCCATGAGTTCAATGAGAGCGGACTTTTCCTCTAGATTTGATGGGATTATGACAGCGTTGGAAGGAATAAGAAAGGAATTGGGTGACTGTGTAGAACGAACGGCGCAGATGGAGCTCCGTCTCGCTAGTGCTGAAGATGACGTCACCCGTCTTCAATTAAAGGTGCGCACTTTGGAAAAAAAAAATAAATCTCTGGAAGATAATATTTTGGATTTGGAATCTCGGTCGAGACAGAATAATTTGAGGCTGGTGGGTCTTCCAGAGGAATCAGAAGGTCGGGACGTATGTTCCTTTCTGGAAAAGTGGATTCCGGAGGTGCTGGGCAGCGAGGAGTTGCAATCAGCAGTGGTTCTGGAAAAAGCACATCGTATTGGCCCACGGAGAGATAAGGGACCGCCGAGGACCTTAATTATGAAGTTTCTTAACAACAGAGACAGGATGAAGATCTTCAACGCTGCACGAGCTAAAAAAGGAGAGATTAAACACCAGGACCAGCAGGTGCGGTTCTACCCAGATTTGGCCACAGGAATCCAGCAATTGAGGAAGCAGTTTGATCCCGTACGTAAGGAGCTGCGCAACCTTGGGATTCGTCATGGTGTAATCTATCCTGCGAGACTGCTGACCACGTATGAGGGCAGAACCCACATCTTCAAGACCCCAGAGGAGGCGCAGGAGTTCATCAAGAAGATCAAAGAAGAAGAAGAGACTGGTGGGAGCTAAGCATGAACAAAATATAAGGTAGAATAATTAAGCATTTGCACAGGCATCTGACTGACTTGAAGTAAATAGTAAGTTTACAAAATATAGATTGTATTATATATTAAAAAAAACAAAAAACAAAAACAAAACAAACAAAAAAAAACTATGATGTACAAAGTTGGTAAAAATTTTGGAGTTAAGTTGGAAAACTACAGAGGAGAGTTAATGTTACGTCATTAAAAGCAGTAGAGTTAGGGTGATTGGGAGGATGAAGAAGGAGTGGCTTAGGCTGTTCCCCGTGGGTGTGGAACGGTCGATGGCTATATCGGGAGACAGAATTTTTCTTTTGATTTTGGGGGGTTTGCCACAAGTGTGGGAAGGGGAAATTTGTTTGTGTGTAGTTTGTAGGATGAATGTTCAACCACTCATGTTTTTGCTTCTCTGTATGAGCATGTTTACACTGCAAGGTAATCCCAAACTCTCTATTGATCATGGACCAAAGTGTTAATCTTAATTTAACTTCATGGAATTGCAGAGGTCTACAAAATTTAAAAAAACTTAAACAAGTTATGAATAAAATAAAGGACATGGGTTCAAGAATTGTGTTTTTACAAGAAACTCATCTGATAGAGGAGGATGTTAAAAGAATTAGGAGTAGATGGCAGGGAAGTGTATTCACCTCTTCATTTTCATCCCGAGCCAGGGGAGTTATGACTCTCATACATAAATCAGTTCCTTTTCAAGTGAAAAATGTAATTGGAGACAAATTTGGAAGATATGTAATCATTCAAGGTTCTTTGCTATTAGAAAATATAAATCTTGTGAACTTATATGGTCCCAATATAGATGATCAGAGGGTTCTTTGCTAATTTATTTCTCATCTTATCATCACTTACAGGGCAACATATAATAGCAGGGGATT
Organism: Pholidichthys leucotaenia; assembly: GCA_020510985.1. Taxonomy (NCBI): domain Eukaryota; kingdom Metazoa; phylum Chordata; class Actinopteri; order Cichliformes; family Pholidichthyidae; genus Pholidichthys; species Pholidichthys leucotaenia. Next base: position 116,383,875 of record CM035845.1, on the reverse strand, counting down.
TTAATTGTACATTGAATCCAGGTGTGGATAGATCAACAGGACTGGATTGTACGCACATTGGATGTAGGATGACTATTAATCATTTTATGAAAGAATTGAGATTGTTAGATATATGGAGAGAAATGAAACCACAAGTTAAAGCCTATTCTTGTTATTCCAGTACCTACAAGACATTCTCACGTATTGATTATTTTTTGATTTCCACAGAATTAAGGTCCAAGATTCAAAACTGCTTTTATGATAACATCGTGATCTCTGATCATGCACCCTGTTGTCTAATATATGTAGATAAAAAATTGACAAAGGAATCAGGTAGATGGCAATTTCAGCATAAATGGCTTCAGGATGAGGAATTTGTCAAGTATATAGAAAAACAGATAGACGAGTTCTTTGACATCAATACTACACAAACATCAGCATGTGTAAAGTGGGAGGCTTTCAAAGCTTTTATTAGGGGGCATATTATTAGTTATACAGGATCAAAATCTAAGAAGACTCGAGAGGAGAGAGCTAAATTGGAACATAAAATAAAAAATCTTCAGGAAAAACTGTATGCAGGAAGTGACCCAAGGTTGGAGAATGAATTACTGATTTTGAGAGCTGAATACGACAAAAAATCAGCGAATAGAGCTGCCTCGAGTCTTCTAAGATTGAAACAATCTTTTTATGAACAAGGTGAAAAATCAGGAAAATTATTAGCATGGCAGATTAAACAATTGGAAATTAAAACACCAATTACCAGTATTATAAGTAATGGACAGGTAGTTATAGATCCTTTAGAAATTAATAGAGCCTTTAGAGATTACTATGAAAAATTATATGATACCAAAAATGAACCTGATTTAACAAAACTAAATGGGTTTTTGAACGAACTATCTATACCGTGTATTCCAAATGAAAACAGGGAGATATTGGAGTCTAAAATTAGTCAAGAAGAAGTTGGGCTAGCCATTGATAATATGAAATCAGGAAAAAGTGCAGGACCAGATGGTCTTCCAGTTGACCTTTATAAAAAATTTAAGAATAAATTAATAAAACCTTTTTTGGAAATGGTTTTAGAAGCATTTCAAAATAATAATTTACCATCATACATAAATAATGCCTTAATTATACTGCTGCCAAAACCAGGTAAGCCCTCTAATAAATGTGAAAATATGAGACCAATAAGCCTATTAAACGCCGACCTTAAGATAATCTGTAAAATTTTAGCAAGACGAATACAAGAAATTTTACCAAATATTATTAATCGAGATCAGAATGGCTTTATAAAGGGTAGACAAGGCTTCCATAATGTAAGAAGACTATTTAATATTATCTATTTTAATAAAGAAGCACCGGATACAGCTCTCCTATCATTGGACGCCGAAAAGGCCTTTGATAGAGTTGAATGGCCCTTTCTTTTTGAAGTCCTACAAAGGTTTGGACTTGGAAATAATTTCATAAAATGGGTTCAAATAATATACAATAATGCTACAGCAGAAATCCTAACAAATAACAATATTTCAAAACCAATAAAAATCAATAGAGGATGTCGACAAGGCTGTCCACTCTCACCTTTACTGTTTACTATGGCAATTGAACCTTTAGCGATAGCGATACGTTTACATTCACAAATATATGGAATTAAAGTTGGACCAACAGAACATAAAATCTCCCTGTACGCCGATGATATAATTTTGTTTATGTCGAATCTAAAAAAATCAATTCCAACCTTGTTGAATTTAATAAAGAATTTTGGGGAAATATCAGGATATAAAATAAATAAAACTAAATCTTCAATATTAATGCTAAATGAGACCCAGAGAAATTACCCAGCCCCTGAGGTAAATCAATTCAATGTTGTAAATCAGTTTAAATATTTAGGAATCCAAATTATGCCTAAGCTAGAATCAGTCGCCAGTGTCAACTATGAAGCCTTAATGTCAGATATCAGTGAGTTAACTCAGAGATGGATGTCACTACCAATGTCGATGATCGGGAGAATCAATATACTTAAAAGTAATATTTTACCTAAAATACTTTATTTATTTCAATACATTCCCTTATCACCACCTTTAGATCTATTCTCAAGAATAAAAAAAAAGTTAGTGGAATTTATATGGAACAACAGGAGGGCTAGATTACGTCTGTCTTTATTATATTTACCATTTGATCGTGGAGGTCTGAAATGTCCAAATTTTATGTTGTATTATTGGTCGGCACAACTGAGGTCTATGACATATTATTTTTCATCAAATGATCTCCCTCACTGGACTGAAATGGAATCATACAATTTACCTTTACCTCTTCCCATATTCATATACTCAGATTCGGCAAAAAAATTACAAAAACAAGTTAAAAATCCATTTGTAAAGCATATGATCAAAATATGGTGTGAAGCTAAAAACTATTTAAAAGAACCACAGTTATTGTCACAATTTAGTCCAATATGGGGTAATCAATATTTTAAACCAGGGAGAGCGGACGCTGTATTTAAAGTATGGAATTTAAAAGGGATACAAAAGATTCAGGATTTATATTTGCCATGTGCAGACAACATAATGTCTTTTGAAGAGCTGAGGATCAAATTTAATCTCAATAGAACACATTTTTTTAAATATCTTCAACTTAGAAACTTTATTCGATCAAATCAAAATAAAGCTCTCACTCGACCTATTTATTCATCCTTGGAAAAAATGATGATGAAAGATAGTAAAAGAAAGGGTATTATTTCAGAGTTTTATAACTCATTGACACTATCTTCAAGTGAAAATTCACTGAAAAGATTAAACTACTGGAAAGAAGATCTGCAAATTGAAATTTCAGAGGAACAATGGGAATTGGCTTGTACAGAAGCTCAAACCAAATCAATAAATGCACGCCTTAAATTGATACATTTCAAATGGTTAATGCGGATGTATGTTACACCGGAGGAGTTAAATAGATATAACAAAAATATACCAGATACATGCACAAAATGCATGGAAAGTAAAGGAACCCTATTTCATTGTTTATGGGAATGTAGATTAATAAGAATGTTTTGGGAAGAGGTGAGGGTAACAATTGAAAAAATAATCTCAAAACAAATCATATTGAATCCTAAACTGGTTTTGTTGGGTCTGTACCCAGAAAAGCATAATTTCAATAAAAGTGAAAGAACATTCATAGACCTCAGTTTGCTTAATGCCAAAAAATGTATTGCACTATTATGGAAAAAGACTCATAGACCAGATGTGACTCAGTGGTTAAGACAGATGTTAACAAACCTTCCATTAGAAAGAATAACATATATACTGAAATCAAAGGAAATTGTGTTTGAGAATATATGGAGACCTTTTATTGATTATGTAAAAAATTTAAACATAACTCTTGAAGAAGAAGGTGAATGATGTGTGTGGACCTTGTAAATTCCAAACTGGTGAACATAATATGTATACTAATGTATTGGATTGTCTAGACTAAACAGAGGAGCATTGTTGAAGACTTGATTTTGTTGGTGGTTGTTGGTGTTTTTAGTGCATTTTTTTTTTTGTAGTACTTTAGTGTTAGTGTTTGATTGTTTGTATCATGTTTGTTAAAAAAAAAAAAAAGGTTCAATAAAGATATTGTGGAAAAAAAAAAAAAAAAACAATACCCATCGTGATACTTTGGTCACAATGCAATACAATCACAATACTACGATTACTTTTTTTCTGCAGTGCTCCTTGCGGGTTGAGTGCCATGTCAAGGTCTTTCATTCTGTCTTTGTTATAAAATCCAAAAAGGATCCAACATCTGAGTTAACTTTTCAGCGCACCCAACTGCTCCCTAACTTGTACACTTGGCTGCAAATCTCGTAACACAAGTTATGGCTTCACCTGACAACGTACGCTTACTTTGCATCATCTAGTGGACTGAAAACTCAACTGGTTGATTAATACCCACTCAGTGCATCACTTTCTCTATTCCAGTGAATGTATACTGTTAGCAGCAGTAGGCTAAAGACAAAGTGGCTCAAGGTAAAGAAGCCAAAAGTCAAACTGCTGTTAGAGTGGTGTAAAAGCTGCATTAGCAATAATTACTTCAGTTTCACTTTATAAAGTTAAAAATCATTAACTATTGAGCTGTTGATCTGTAAGTCCCACCCTTTTGCAAAGGTCTACCTCCATCTACCCCAGTCATTTTAAGCTCATTAAGCGATTTCACATCTGTTTAAAAAAAAAAAAAATAGACAGTGCTAGAGTTTGATTTATTGTCTTGATTAACAAGCCACAATACATTTGTGGTGGTGGACTCTTTGTTTCATCTGAAAATGCGAAGAAAAGCGAGCAAAATGTGCTAAATCGCTAGCATGTGCTAAATCGTTAGCATGCTGGAATTTCCCCATTGTGGGACTAAAGGTACATTCACACCAAATGCAAATTGGTGAATTTTTAGTGTGGCACGATTACATTATAACTCAATGTAAACACGCCAACAGACATGAATAGTGAGATGCAGACTAGGCGAAGCTGTCTTTAAAACTTCTGCAGCTGTGTTCAACCTGCTGTGGAAATTCCCAAAATAACGTCATGCTTATGTTTACATTATCCGACCAGGGGCTCACCTGAAAATGATGTCTCAAGTTTCCAACACTTCACAGACGATCCCGTGTTTACGTTGTTAGCTAGCTTGCTAGCTAGCTTGCTAGACCATCCATGGCCGGAAACCGTGGGTAAATAACTCCAAAAACCCGATTCAGCTGAAGAATTCCCGGTCCTCCTGTCTCCCGGTGAGTGAGTTTCATTTTCTAACTAGTTTACTCTGCAACGGTGATAATTTTACTAGCGGACGCAAAATGATGAAAATTTGCGCGTACTCGCGTCTTCTATGGATTCGCACCGCCCGTTTATGTTTGGTGTGAACACAGCTTAACAAAGGCTTATCTTATCTTAACTACTAGCTACTAGCTATTTTCCGGTGGTTCTGGTGACCGGTATTGGATACGTTTTGATCTGGGATTTTCTTAAGTACCGACTTAACAGGTATGTTTTATAAACACTTGTTACTTTTGCACTTGACAATATTTAATTTGTTTACATGTGTGTGAAATGGCAATAGATGTCTTCATGCTGATTGAGATGTTTAGCAGCAGTTACTGGACATTTGTAAGGGACTATTTTTTTCTCAGCTGCGCAAAATAGCTGGTTAAACAAACAAATCATAATATTTCGTCCAGTACTGCTGTCATTCAATAAATTGTGCTTGCGGAACTGTTGTATAAAAGCAATATTACACTCGAGTTCATTACGGTATCATGAATATACTAACTCCGGGTGTGATAATCTTGTGCCCTCCGCGTGCATCACACCTGGAGATAGTATAGTCAAGATAATGTAACTCACTCTTGTGTACTATTGCTTAATTACTGCACTGAAACACTGGCTTCTTAATTTTTTGGGTCAATGTACTTCTTACAACACCCCAACATATTCACAATACATATGGCAATATCCATCCATCTTCTACCGTTTTTCCGAAGGTCCGGGTCACAGAGGCAGCAGTTCAAGCAGACAAGCCCAGACTTCTCTCTCCCCAGCCACCTGCTCCAGCTCTTCAGAGGATACCAAGGCGTTCCCAGACCAGCTGGGAGACAGTCTCTACAGCGAGTCCTGGGTCTGCCCGGGGTCTCCTCCCAGAGGGACATGCCCAACACACCAAGTGGGAGGCATCCAGGAGGCATCCTGATCAGATACCCATACCACCTCAACTGGCTCCTCTTGATGTGGAGAAGCAATGCTTCTACTCTGAGCCTCTCCCAGATGACTGAGCTCCTCACCCTATCTCTGAGGGTGAGTCCAGCAATCCTACGAAGAAAGCTCATTTCAGCCGCTTGTATCCACGATCTCGTTCTTTCAGTCATTACCCAAAGCTCATGACCATAGGTGAAGGTAGGAACGTAGACTGACTGGTAAATCGACAGCTTTGCCACAGAGCTTAGCTCCCTCTTCACCACAACAGACCGGTACAACGTCCGCATCACTGCAGATGCTCCTCCGATCCGTCTGTCAATCTCTTGCTCCATTCTCCCCTCACTCATGAATAAGACCCCGAGATACTTAAACTCCTCCACTTGGGGCAGGAGCTTGTCCCCAACCCGGAGAGGACAATACACCTTTTTCCGGCTGAGGACCATGGACTCGGACTTGGAGGTACTGATTCTCATCCCAGCCGCTTCACACTCAGCAGCAAACCGTCCCAGTAAGACCTGTAGGTCATTGCTGGATGAAGCCAGCAGGACAACATCATCTGCAAACAACACAGATGAGATCCTGTGGTCACCAAGCATGATACCCTCCGTTCCCTGGCTGCGCCTATAAATCCTGTCCATAAAAATTATGAACAGGATTGGTGACAAAGGGCAGACTTGGCGGAGTCCAACTCTCACTGGGAATAAGTCCGACCGAGTATTGGCAATACGAACCAAACTCTCACAACGGTTGTACAGAGACTGAATAGCTCGTAACAACAAGCCCGATACCCCATACTCCCGAAGCAGCCCCCACAAAAAACCACGAGCCAATATACCCTGTGTTATCTGCCTTCATGAGAAGGCCTTTAAACACATTGAATATTATTTGTTTTTGATGGGCAGCATTTTTGATGGGCAGCACAGTGGCGGAGTGGTTAGCACTGCGGCAGCACAGCAACTCACCCTTGGCCGGGGGAGTCTGGGTTCGATCCCAGCTCCCGACCAACAGTGATCTGTGTGGAGTTTGCATGCTCTCCCCATGTCTGTGTGGGTTTACTCCGGGATTTCTCCGGTTTCCTCCCACATGCCAAAAACATGCAAGTTGGGTTAATTGGCATCAAACTGGGGATTCTAAACTGTCCTTAGGTATGACTGTGAGAGTGAATGGTTGTCTGTCTCTCTGTGTTGGCCCTGCGATGGACTGGCGATCTGTCCAGGGTGTACCCTGCCTCTCGGCCAAAGATGCTGGGATAGGCTCCAGCCCCCCCCGCCCCCCCTGCGACCCGAAAAGGATTAAGCGCAAGAAGATGGCTGGATGGATGGATGTTTTTGATGGACTTCACTTAGACAAGACACCCTCAGATACATTTCCAGTTCAGATGCCAAGTGCCACTAATCTTAAGTATCACCATTAGATCAAACAGATAAAAGCCTTCTGAACAAAATGTATAATCCCAACTCTGGCCCACCAGAGCCTGTAATTATGTCTATAAAGCACATTATATATATATATATACTGTATATATATATATACTGTATATATATATATATATATATATATTCTATATATAAACAACAATAGGCAGTTAAAGTGGGTGTTATGTTAGGGTGTTCTGGTGACTCACTGAACAAAGGAGCACACCCCATGTGCTTGTGGTACTGTGAATTTAACTCTGGCCACTGAGAATGCTTCACTCAAGTCTCTGCACCACAGACTAGTAGCTAGCGCTGTGCAATATGACGATATATATTGGATGACAATATAAAAACGTTGATCGTTTCATAGAAGACTTTATCATTTATATCATTATTTAAAATGCACATACTCCCATTTATTCAGTAAAGCTCCTCACCACTACTTGTCAGCGCCCCGTCTCTCCTCTGCAGTGCGCACAGTGGAACAGGTGTGTCGTAGGTGGCTAGGCTTCAGTCCGGTGGATGCAAATGCTAACTCCAAACTACAGGTTCAGATAGCCACTACTCCTGTTCGCCAGGGATGTGGGACTGTTTTTCATCGTGCTGCGTCAAGATAGTTCACTAACCTCATTTTAATAGGAGGTAAGTAACGTTACCACTATGTCTAATAATAAAATGTAAATTGAGATGCTAAGCTGTGCTAACTGGAAACCATAGAAGACCATCGTTTTTTTTTGGTTTAAATTACTGCCGAGTTCCTTAGTTTTGTCTGAAAAATGGTATTAAAGCTGCAAAAGTGCATGATGTGGCACATACACACAAAATAAATAATATATACATTAAAACGGGTCGGAGGAGCAAGTTGGCTCTTAATATAATCTATTTGATTTCTAATCATTTTAATTAGTCATTTATTACATTACCTTCTGTGTCTTTGATTTTCAGATCATGACCAATCTGAAATATTTTTACTAAGAAGCAAACAGGTTAAATCAGGCCAGAATGGCAGGCTGCAGGTCTACACTTAAATTTTCACTGATTTAAACTAACAGCTAATTTATATCTGTAGGTGACAGCCATGGGTAATTTTCTCATTTTCAGACACTTTTTTATGTTATGCTTTGGGTTTTGTTTTTTTGCTTTTCTCCTCTGGCTCAGTAAATATTTAACTTATTGATGTTTACTTTATATTCATATATGATTTAGAAGAAAAACCTGAAATTTATGAGAATCAAGTCTCAAATGCACATTAAAAAAATATTTTATAACACTGCAAAATTATGAGGGAAAATGGTACATGTAAAAAAAAAGTTTAAAAAAAGATGGTACTTTTTATGTAGTTATCTAAACTGTAGAATTTACAGAAAATGTATATTGTGATATATAACGTTATCGGGATACAAGATGACTTATATCGTGATATGAATTTTTTGTCACATCACACAGCCTTACTAGCGGCTATTAGCTCAAGCAATGCCTTACATGCTGACTGAGGCTAAAGTGTGTTGCTTCTGCTTGGCGCACTGGCACACAGCCCATCTGTACTCCATCAGGGTAAGTTTTTTGACTCCAACCTGGTGTCTTTGCTAAATAATTTAGGTGAAACTCAACATTCACAAGCTGATATTCACTAGAAAGTGTCCAGTTCATGGAATACCAATTCTGTAATTTTACATAAAAAAATAACTTTATAACTACTAGAAAAGCACTCTGAGAGCGCAGACCTCCGCCAAGCGCCACAGTTCCCCCCATACAGTGTTTAACATCATAAATATTAATCCTACATTTATTTTGTCTAACTTTATAGATTCCTTGACCATGAAAAAAAATGCCATTGGCAAGTGGCATATATTAGGTATACTGTGATGCTTGTTTTTTTTGTTTTTTTTCCAAGTGTTCTGACGGATCACCACCAAAATCTAATCATCTGTAGGATAACCCATTTGTGACAATCTCTGAAAATTTCATGAAAATCCGTCCATAACTTTTTGAGTTATCTTGCTAACAAACAAACAGACAGACAGACAGACAAACCAACGCTGATGAAAACATAACCTCCTTGGCGGAGGTAATAACTTACCAGACTGAGAAAACTGTTAAAGTTAAAAAATGGACATGCTACAAAGGTTATTTGTTTTCACAGACACTGCAAAACTGCAATTAAAACTAGATCAGTTATGTCCTATAAGTTTGATAGCTTGTTATAAATATGGCTTTTTTAGGAGTCAAAGTTGGGAGGAATATTTTGCCAAAACTGGCAAGAGGATGGAGTGTGTGAATTTGTAATTTGCACCAGACTGCAGCATGAGAAGAATATAGGACTGGAATGAAAATGATAGGTTCAATTTATGATCTCACTGTTTTACCCACAGCCCTTCCCATGAACAATATTAGAGGACTGCGGCTGCCATTTGACAAGGCGTGGATGTGTGTGAAGTTATGACTGAGAAGTACGATGGTGCTAAAAGAAGCACCTTCATTAAAACAGTTAAAACAAGTAGGCAATTAAAGTGAACCATAAATAAAATGACATGGGCATTTTAGTCAGAAGTTAAATGCCAACTACAAATCTCAATGTTAAACTCAGTAAACATACAGTGGTACCACTTCACAATAAGACTATCCAGGAGGTTATTAATTAGGTGGTAAATGCTTAATAAATCATTCATAAGCTGTTACGAGATATAAAATGAGAATTGATTACCTCTTTTGTGCCAAATAGGGTGGGCGATATGGCCTAAAAAAATAAAATCTCAATATTTATTTATTTTTTCCCATGATGCCACACTTGATTTTTGATTTTATTTGATGGGGAGGTAGGTTGAAGGCAAGGAATTATTTCAAATAATTTTATAAATACAGTAAATAGAGTTTTCCCCCTTTGGAAACATGACTCCCTACTGGTAATAAAGTGCAAACCCGACTTTAACCAAACCTTTATTATAAATACAGTGGTGTGAAAAAGTGTTTGTCCCCGTCCTGATTTCTCATTTTTTTGTATGTTTGTCACACTTAAATGTTTCAGATCATCAAACAAATTTAAATATTAGACAAAGATAACACAAGTAAACACAAAATGCAGTTTTTAAATGAAGGTGTTTATTATTAAGGATAAAAAAATAATCCAAAGCTACATGGCCCTGTGTGAAAAAGTGACCCCCCCCCATTAAAACATAAATTAACTGTGGTTTATCACATCTTTGGAAAGCTGAGTTCAATTTCTCTAGTCACACCCCAGGTGTGATTACTGCCACACCTGTTCTCAATCAAGAAATCACTTCAATAGGACCTGCCTGACAAAGTGAAGTAGACCAAAAGATCCTCAAAAGCTAAACATCATGCTGCGATCCAAAGAAATTCAGGAACAAATGAGAAAAAGTAATTGAGATCCATCAGTCTGGAGAAGGTTATAAAGCCATTTCTAAAGCTTTGGGACTCCAGCGAACCACAGTGAGAGCCATTATCCACAAATGGCGAAAACATGGAAGAGTGGTGAACCTTCACAGGTGTGGCAGGCCGACCAAAATTACCTCAAGAGCGCAGTGATGACTCATCCAAGAGGTCACACAAGACCCCACAACATCCGAAGAGCTGCAGGCCTCACTTGCCTCAGTTAAGGTCAGAGTTCATGACTCCACCATAAGAAAGAGACTGGACAAAAATGGCCTGCATGGTAGAGTCCCAAGACAAAAGCCACTGCTCAGCAAAAAGAACATAAAGGCTCGTCTCACTTTTGCCAGAAAACATCTTGATGATCCCCAAGACTTTTGGGAAAATACTCTGTGGACTGACGAGACAAGAGTTGAACTTTATGGAAGGTGTGTGTCCCATTACATCCGGAGTAAAAGTAAGAGAGCATTTCAGAAAAGGAACATCATACCAACAGTAAAATATGGTGGTGGTAGTGTGATGGTCTGGGGCTGTTATGCTGCTTCAGGACCTGGAAGACTTGCTGTGGTAAATGGAACCATGAATTCTTCTATCTACCAAAAAATCCTGAAGGAAAAATCACTTTTTCAAACAGGGCCATGTAGGTTTGGATTTTTTTTCACCCTTAATAATAAGCAACTTCATTTAAAAATTGCATTTTGTGTTTACTTATGTTATCTTTGTCTAATATTTAAATTTGTTTGATGATCTGAAACATTTAAGTGTGACAAACATACAAAAAATAAGAAATCAGGAAGGGGGCAAACACTTTTTCACATCACTGTGCATGTTTGATCAAACATATATGAAGCCATACATTTGATTAATAAAGTACCAAACTAAATTTTATAAAATTAACTTTTAAAGGTGGAGGAGGGGATTAGAGCGAGAGGCTACTTACTATAGCTAAGACTGCGGGTCCACCAAATGCGTTTTTTCAGCTGTGGGTGACTATTTTCTATTCATTTTCTACATAGTCCAGCGTCTACAGCGCTGAGCGCCCTCAACACTGAAAGGCTCTCAGTGGTGGCCGCCTTCTGTTAGGGCGCTGTTAGGCGACATTCTAAATTGTGCTTAGGTATGACTGTGAGAGTGAATAGTTGTGTGTCTCTGTGTTGGCCCTGCGATGGACTGGTGATCTGTCCAGGGTGTACCCTGCCTCTCGCCCAAAGATGCTGGGATAGGCTCCAGGCCCCCCGCAACCCAAAAAGGATTAAGCGGTAGAAGATGGATGGATTTACGTTGATGTTTATGTTAGGGCTACCTGACTTATTCTGCAAATTCCATGAAATTGTATGGATTACAAAGTCTTTCCAAAACCTTGAAATTACTTGAATTTACAGTTTCTTAATATTTCATAAGTCTTTAAAGAATTAAACTCCACTACTTGCAGTGTCGACCTGGTCGCACTGCCATCCACCACTTTATCGGCAGAGATACAGGGAGATGAATTAATTGGCTTATTAGATATTTACCTAAACTCCTAAAACCCGGCAATTCATCTTTGTCCTCTGTAGTTGGCATTATATTTTATCTCATATCCCTCGTACTATACACAACACACTGTTAAGTCCTGCTGTTCCTTACAGTAGACAAGTGGATCTGTAAAATATCACGTTTGTGGGTGTGACCTTCCCAGCCTCTCTGGTCCACTTTCAAACACAGCCTACATTTGGGCCTGTAAAGCCTAATTGGCCTACCCCTTTCAGACACAAATACTTGCTTTCTATGGGCATGCACTAGTTATCTTGAACACAAGTGATAAAAAAAAAAAAAAAAAAATCACACAAATAACTGATCTGACAAACAAATAAACAAGGGATCTGAAACAGTAGCAAATATTGGATGTCCCATTCATTTTCAATATTTAGGTATTCTGTAATTAATATTCACACAATCAAATAACTCTTAGTGCCATTTACTCCCTTTTATATTTGACAAAGTCTAACATGTGATTGCCTACATATAGGCTACACCTCTTTGTATTCCACTTTCAAACACAGCCTACATTTGGGCCTGTAAAGCCTGATTGGGATACCTGTTTCAGACAGAAATACTTGTGTTCTATGGGCAATGCACTAATCTATCTATAAATGCACGGAATCTGTGTGTGTGTGTCTCTGTTCCACACATATCTCTTGAAACATTCTTCAGACTGACCTAAGATTTTATACGCGTTTTGCTGAGGTTACGAGGGTGTGCATCTGTGAGTATGGAGCTGTTCAGTCAAAATATGTAATTTTTATCAATAAAAGTTTAGTCATCGCTCTCTCCTCACGTTCTGGCTTCTAGAGGTGTGGGAAGGGTTTTGCATCGACTCTGTACTGATTGGATAATATGAGACCTCATGGCATCAGTAACCACAGCACACCGTGAGCAAAACAAGGAAGCGAAAAGTGACAAATTTGACTAGAAAAAAGATAATATTGAAGATGTAATGCTTAAAAAAATTATATCATAAAATTGCCATGATTGCGTGGATCTAAAGGATAATTCAGCATATATGTGGAGAACATGAGGCATGTGAGCAGACTGGGTGGAGTGTCAGCAGGGCCCTGGGTCTGACAAAGAACACCGGTGTATCCAACACAGAACATGCCAGGAGAAGCAGTGGCCCGGCTGGGCAGACCACAGTCCTTCATGGGGAGGCCTGCCCAGCCTGCCTAGTCAGTGGTAGACAGGAGTCCCTGCTTCTGCTCCACCCATGTGGTATCACTGTACTTTGCAGGACCGCGAGTCCCCCCTCCCGCACAAGAATCTAAAAATTAAAAACTTAATAATACCGCCATGATTGTGGAGTGGAATGGCCGGAATGACTCAACGACCAAACACAGGACACAAAAACGCCCAAATAACAAAATAAATCATTTTTAGTTAAATATTTACTGACAAATGGGCAACACTGATACAACGGTTGCAGTCAAACAGGTGCTTCTGCTGTGTACAATAATGCTGGGTATTTAATAGTTAATTGTTAAACTGTTAGTTAATTGATAAACTATTGATTACAGTTTAAAAAAAAACCTTTTAAAAACAAAATACTGCTACAATATAAAATGATGAACTACAATGGGTCTCAAATATTTGTAAATGTGTCCTGTTATAGTACTGCATGAGTTTACTGACGATACACAGAAGAAATTCAATATTACACTGAACTCCATCACTGAACAGTGATATCTACCTATAAACTCATGAAATCTCTGTGTGTTTGTGTGCCTGTCTGTCTGTCTGTTCCATGCATATCTCTCAAACCGTTTGTCAGACTGGCCACAAATTTTAAACGTGGTTTCCTGAGGTTACAAGGGTGTACATCCCCAAATATGGAGTCGCTCAGTCAAAATACAGTATGTCATTTTTATCAATAAATGTTTAGCCACCGCTGTGTCTCATGCCCAGGCTTCTAGAAGTGTGGGTGGGGTTTGGTTTCGGATTGACTTCTACTGATTGGATAATACGCGCATTATGGCATCAGTAACCATAGCGACAGCGATAAGATTTAATGCTTAAAAAAATTATACCATAAAGTTGCTGTGATTGCATAGAGCTAATGGATAATTCGGCATGGCTGGGGGAAGGAGAAGGCGGGGGGGGGGGGAGCAGCAGCTGAACCGCTGGGACCACAGGTAAAGCAACAGCCGAGACTCCCATTAACCGGGCAGGCTGAGCTTGGCTCCCTGCAAAGCACTGCAATCCACCAGTTCAGCTGCTGCTTCTCCCACCAGTATCCAACCGCCCGCTCCACGATCGTTCGTGGGGAGGCACGCCCAGCCTGCCCCAGTCAGCGGTACACGGGAGTCCCTTTGCAGCCTGATTGGGATACCCGTTTCAGACGGGGATACTTGCTTTCTACGGGCACGATGGCGCTCCTCTCGGTGTGCTCACACAATTATTTAAAGTTAATTATTAAAAGATAAGAACTGTGGAGTAGAATACCCAGATCAACTGCATATCATACGAGGCCACATGCACGGTTTGACTAAACGACGACCGTCACCAAACTGCACACAAAAACACTCAATAACTCATAAAAGACCACACAAATAAGTGATCTGACAAAAAAAAAATATATATACAAGCGGTTCTTAAACAGTTGCTAATATTGGATGTCCCATTCATTTTCAGTTATTCTGTAATTAATATTCACAAAATCAAATAAATCTCATTTCAGTCCTTTTCATATTTGTCAAAGTCTAGCATGTGTGATTGCCTACATATAGGCTACACCTCTGTATTCCACTTTCAAACACAGCTTACGCAGCCAGATATGACCTGGCTCAAAAGCACACTAACTGATGGCAATAAAAAAAAAAAAAAAAGTTATTTTCAATAAAATGAAAAAAAAAAAAAAAAAGAGGAATGCATGGCGTGTGCATTTTCCCTGAGGTCAATTTATCATGTGGTTCCAGTGATCAGCTGATTGGATCCACCTTTTTTTTTAACCAAAGGTAAAAAAAAAAAAAAGCATGGGAGGAATGCCCTACAACCTTTGCTCCACAAGTGTGGGACGCATCAACCATATACTGGATAAATTTTCAGCATGGAGCACATATTTTTGCAGTTTACAAAATTTTTCACCAGGTCTGAGGTGTGTGTGGAAAAAAAATGTGTTTTGGTTAATGTTTAGAGGGTCAAAAATGTGATAGTTTAGGCGGAATAACAATAGTAATAATAATAATAAATTAAAGCTGCAAGCAGCTGTAAGACCCCCCCGCGGACCTCCCTGCCTGTCAGACTCAGCAAATTTCCCTTTGTCACGGCAAGTGCTGCATTAATAATAATAAAGAAAACCATTTGGTGAAGAACTTTCTTGGGAGCAGTAGGTGGCGCTATAACTTTTGTCAATCATTTTTATGTAGGAGCGTGCGGGACAGGCCTCAGATCCATCCTAGCAATTATGGAGTAAATTGGACAAAGTTTGTCCAAGTTACAGCTGTCCGATATATTGCCTAGAGGGAAACTTCAGCATGTGGCCGTGGCAGTGCTTACATGTTAGGTACATGTTGCAGACCCATATAGGACTACAGAAGAGTCACCTTGACTTCTGTTCCCCATTTCGTGACGCTCAGACTTTCCCAACCTTCCAAAGTAAAAAACGTACTGAATGGTGAGGAGTGGGTTTCCATGGCAACTGTGATGATCGCAGGACAAAAGTGGCTTCCACTCAGGGTAATCCAATGCGCTCTGAGTAACCTCTGAAAATGTCATGTCATACTGGCTACTGGTCTTTGTGCGAAAGTTGATACAATTTTGTGCAGTACCTCATGTCAGCAGTAGGTAGTGCTGTGACAATTTTGTGAATATTGACATACAGACGTGTTCAGAGTGGGATTAGTATGATTTGTGCAAAGTTTGGTCCAAATCAGACAAGGATTGTCTGAGCTGTAACTCTCATGTTTTGCATGGCGAGGAAGCCACTGATGCATGCTGGTTGCCATGGAAACGGTTCTGTACTATGTACATGTACTGTCAATGAGTCCTAGTCATTCCTTCTTGTTATTTTTGCACCTGGTGAGAGAAAAATTAAAAAAACGTTTTTCAGCAATTCTTCCTTTAATCACTAGGTGGCGCTATATCTTTTGTCAGGTATTTTTATATAGACACGTTCGGGGCAGGACTATTGTCCATCATGGAAACTTTGGTGGACATCGGACAAGTTTTGCTGTTTGATGTTGTCAGAGGCAGAGTCAAACTTCGCCATGATGCCCTGGCCACACCTTTGAAGTTTTTACTGTGAAATGACGAAGCTTTAATGTCCCATCCCTATAGATGTCGCCATGCGAAAATGAGCTCAACTGGAGCAGGCCTCTAGGAGGAGTTCGTTCAAATATGAGGGGTGTTTTTTTTTGGCCAAATTGGAGGCGGGGTGGCTTTGAGACAATATGGCGGACTTCCTGTTGGCCGTGGCTAAGAGCCACAATTATGTTTTTGAATTAAATTGAATTAAATTAATTAAATTAAATCACCCTTATTGTCATTCAGCCGTACAACCAATCCTGTACAGCAGAACGAGATTGTGCTTTACCTATCTACAGTGTAAATCACACACACCCCAAGTGCAGAATCAGAGGGCCGCTGCCATGCAAGGCGCCGCCACAGAGTTCCCTCCTCCATTCCATTTATTGCTGAGCACCAAGCTGGATGGCAGGAAGTTCCACTTTTATATGGTCTTTGGCATGATTTGAACCCCTGCCTCCTGGGTGTGGGGCGGATGCTCTACCAACTGAGCCACCACTCTGGTACTAAAATACAGCAGTAGCTTGAACACAACACATCCGGGTTATCGCGGGAAACGACTTCCGGGGAAGCGCCGAGCGCTTATGTAATCGTGTTGATTTTCGCTAAAATCGGTAACAATAAGGTACCTTACCCCCCCTAAAATTTTCTCAACGGATTTAGACGATTCACAGAAATGATCAATTTGAAAATAAATCGGCGGATCGGTGGAAAATTGCCATCCCTGAAAGGAGTGTTTGATTGGTTTAGAATGAGACTGACATCTCATTCGACCAACAAGAGACTTGATTTGGGTTTTTAAACCTTGAATAACCAATGATCGTAAACCTAGCAAGAAGTATCTGCCCATCAACGACCGCGAATACAACGAGCCAATTGAAGCCGAGAAATCTGACGATGGACGTGTCGTTTAGCCAGTCAATTTCTGACTTCAATGATGCCCTACATGCACGGTTCAGTGTTTATATTTCCGGTAAAATACCATGCATTCCCGTGCGTAAAATGTCTTTTGACTCCGCCGCTGTGTGACGTGCAGTCCTTTGTGATACTGTGCAGAAGGGTCAGGGTAACATTAGCCATTATTTTACTTGTTTTGAAAAATGGTTCACAAAATAAACCGAAAGGGCATGCATGATAGCGTAGATGGCTTGACCGGGTCAGGTGACGACGAATCGCTAAGCAACGGAGGTTTCCATTGATCAATGGAATAGCTGACGATCCAGACACCAGTGGACAATACCAGTGACAGTGCAGTTGTGGACAGGTAAGTCTTATAATCTAAATTATTCTTTATCGATAAAACAGTAATAAAAATAACTTTTGACCAATTGGTAATTACAAGGGTCCCGCATGGCGACGTTTTTGTGTGCGCCGTGGGGGGGGGGGGGTATTTGTTACTGTGTATACTGCAGAAAAATTTAATAATTTTTAGTATAATTTTATTTCACTGTAGGCCATTTTTTCCTGTAAAAAAAAGGAACTGTGCTGTGTATGTCTGGGTTATTATGCCTTTGTTTTACTGTGTAAACGTGATCTGGTGAAATGGAGCCCTGACCATGTGAGCACACTAATGTGTGGACCCCAGGTGGACCTCGGTATTCAATCTGTACATTTTCAATCCAGTGATTTACAAAGTGATTCATAATTTTCTAAAGCCTCATTCAGAACATTATAGTCCCACAGACTGGTTTTCATCTGGGGCAGCATTTATAAATCACTGGATGGAGAATGCACCTGTACATGTACAGATTGGATTCCGTGGTCCACTTGGGGTGCGCACTTGGTCAGGGGTCCAGTTGACCTGTATCTGTGTAAAGTGGTGAGATAGTGAACTCTGGAAAAATTGGAGGGGGGAGAGGGTTGTTTTTGAGGGTTGTTTTTGTGTATACTTTAGTGAAATGTATTAATTTTTTCACTTAATTTTTCTTACAATGTAGGCTATTTTTGCCTGTAAAAAAACAAAAACAAAACAGGAACTGTGCTGTGTATGTCTGGGTTGTTACCCCTTGGTTTTACTGTGCAAACTGCTGAGATAGTGAACTCTGGAACACAGTTTTCCAAACCATGCCATTTGGCACAGTTCAAGAACGCCTTGTTACAACCTGAGAAAAAAGCTGTGTAATATATTCATTTTTGTGGTATTGTTACAAAATTTTGACCTGAGCTTGAAAACACTTGGTTCTACATTTCTGTTGTTTTCCAGCAAGTTTCACACAGCTGTATGTTATTTGCAAGCATTTGTATCTAAAAAAAACACCCAGGCAAACTTTACTTTCTTCAAATTCAGTATGTTTAGATGATTGTTACTCAGTGGCAGGAGCACTTAGAGAGATTACGACTGTTTTGCCAAAAAATTCAGAGTGTTTTCTTTTAAATGAGACCAACCCCATGAAGATGCTGCAAAGGGTTGAAGAACAGCTTTTGATTTACTTTGGGCATGTTATTTTTAGGCGTTTTTAGGGAAGTTGAACAGGGTTCAACAGGTTAACTCCATCACTGAACAGTTATATAAACTAAAATAATTAATAATAATTATAATGGTGACTGAACAACTCCCGTTCCCCAAAGTGCAAGATGGGGAATGGGAGTGGGAGAATGAATATAAGTGATAAAAGATCAGACAAATAAGTGATCTGACAAACAAATAAACAAGGGATCTGAAACGGTCGCTAATATTGGATGTCCCATTCATTTTCAATATTTAGGTATTCTGTAATTAATATTCACACGATCAAATAAATCTTAGTGCCATTTATTCCTTTTATATTTGTCAAAGTCTAACAGGTGACTGCCTACACCTCTTTGTATTCTACTTTCAAACACAGCCTACATTTGGGCCTGGAAAGCCTGATTGGGAAACCTGTTTCAGACAGGAATATTTGCATTCTACGGGCAATGCACTAGTATGTCATAAATGTAACTAAGAAACGACATGTAATTTCACATAAATTACTACCTTAATCACCATACAAAGCCTAGTGCTACTGGAAGTCCTTTTTTTTTGTTATGGGTGATATCCCAACTCTCTGCCTTTTGATTCACAATCAAAGAAAAATACAATAAAAAATAAAGATAGCATTAAAAACTAGTATAAAGCCATTATTACAGAATAATTTTGAAATTATTCTCATTGAGAGGTTTAAACCAAAGTGTACCAAAGTGTTAACAAACTTCAACTTTTAAAGTGGCACAAAATGTTATGAAATGGGCAAAGAAAGAATGCTGCAAGCTCCAGCAAGCAGCTTGCATGAAGTAGGGAAGTAAGGAGTGTGTGTGTAGTTCACAGTTGTAGGCAAAAGGAAGAAAAGAGTCTACTGTTATGATTCCTCCTTCTCACACAAAGACAAAGTAAAATACGATCTGGATTATACAGAAAACTAAAATCCAACTATATGAATCCTTCAATTCACATATTTCCAAAATGGACAGAAATTTATCTACACAGATCAAAGTTTTATGGTCAAAAGGACATTCAATGACACCAGTATGGAAGTGACATTCCTGTTATGTCATTTTGAGCTATTTCACAACAGTGGCTGGGAGAGGTCCGATGCTAGCCCAGCGTAACAGTAACGCAGCTACAGCAAGAGCTGACTTAAGACTGGGGGTCAACAGCCATCAAACAGTACGTTATCAAAATGAATTTAATAATATGGGTCTCTTTTTTATTCCTGCCTATAAATAATAGAATAGGCTTTGTTGTCGTCGTACAGTTGTACAATGACTTTAATTCTACATGTGTAGATAATATAATATTTTAGTGGGTGCTGTTTGTTGACTCATTTTTGTGCTCTAGTGCTCTTCATTTTGATTTTCGTAGTACTTATTCCCAAGTGCGTTAATTACCCCCCAACTGTTTACCGTCTTCTACAACATACAGAACTAGCTGCTAAAATGGGAACCATCGGAGTTACTCCATGCAATTAAGCTTATTTTCTTAGATATTAACTGCTTATTGAGGACAGAACTAGTGCATAGTAGCCCAACAACCAAGCACAGTTAGCAGTGAGCTATAGCCACAGTAATGAACAATGTACTCGGGCTTAGCATTTGCTACAAGTATCTCCAGCACAGTTTGTTGTTGCCGTTTCCTTGTCTTCATATTTTTAAACAGCCAGGACTCGATGGTGCCTCTGTGGTTTGGGAGACAATGCTAGGCCGCCATGTAAAGCCTGGAAATGGGAGGAGAAGGAAGAGGGCAGTGTGGCCGCTCCTGCCCTCACCTCCTGGGGGATACGGGGAAATGGGGAGACAGGGGAGGGGGTGGTGGTTATGCTATGGAGGGTGAGCATGAAGGTTGACATTGGCGTTTGGTTTAGAGACGGATGAGATGTAAAGGGCTTGTGTTAATTCTGACTCACCATAAAGTCACTGCCAAAGTTGTCCTCTCCCCTCTCCTCGTCCCCCTTGCTCATGTTCTTCACCCCGTGGATGAACTTTCTCAGGATGCCGGCTTGATCCATCCTCGACTCTTCACTTAGTGGCCTTTATCTTTAAAAAAAAAAAAAAATCCCAAAGTAGCAGCCGGGTGGGGAAAACCGTTACAAAAAGCAAACGGGGGAGAAGGGAAAATTATCATAAATTAAAAAAAAATAAGCTTCACGGGTCCTCCCAGAGAGTCATAGTCGGCTCACAACACACCACCTTTTTTTCTTTTAAATTATCTCCCCATGTTGTTTCTCCCTTTGCTTCTTTTCTTCTGGACGGCAGCCGTTGGTCCCACAGAAAAGCACCAACGGTTTGCTTTTCTGCTCCCCAAAAAACTACTTTAAAACGGAGTCCCGAGACAAACCGTAAGCACGTACTTCTGCGAAGAAAGGAAAATGAAGTAAAAAAAAAAAAAAGACAAGAACCCGCGTCTGGGCAGTCTTTCTACCCCTCCCTGTCTACGCTCAGTTGCCACATTCACACACTGCTACCGCTGCTCGCTACTAGGGAACATCCGGACTGTGCACAGCCGAGGAAGTCATACACCCGCCTTTTCCAGGATATTACTTCATCTAAGCAAGACCCGGAAACAATATTCGATTGGATAAAGGCTATGTCGCTCTACAATATATCAAAATTTGATTGGATAGGACGTGCGCCTGTTTAATCGTCATCGTTGGCATAAAAAAATAAAACCACGTAAAATGATGTTAATAAAATCAAATATATGCCATAAAATATGCAGTTTGGCAAAACACAATATAAAATAGAATATTTAAATCAATTGGTGCATTAACATCTTTAATAAATATATTTCCTCTTTAACTGAATAAAATAAATTGTGATACAAATTGTGAACAGACATGCGAAAATATATCAACCATCAAAGAAATGATCTCAAAATATAAAATAACAACACGGTCTAAACACAAGAGGAAACAGGATCTACCTTGGCTAAATGAAAAATTATGGAATCTCATGAAAAAAGGGACTTAGCTCTTCAAAAATTGCTAAAAACGGATTTAAGTACAGATAAGACTGATTTTTAAAAGCCTCAGAAATGAAGTCACCATGCAGCTCTGTAAAGCAAAAGCAAATTTCTTCTTAGACATAATCAAAAATGCAAAGGGGAACAACAAAAAACTCTGGAAATGTATTGATAAACTCCCAGGAAAAAAATGCATAAAAAGTGAAGTCATACAACTCAGTTTGAATGGAAAAATTCACTCAAATAGTTTAGTTATAGCCAGCAATTTTAATGAGTATTTTATCAAATCGGTACAAGAACTGGGTCTGAATTTTATTCAAACGTACCCATGCCAAATTAAAGTAAATCATGAAACTGAGCTAAACCTTAAACCCACAAATGAAGTGAAGCTTAACAAAATCATTTCTATCAAGCTCCAGAGCTAAGGATATTCATGGACTAGACACTGTATTCTTGAAAAAAAACTTAAAGATACTTTAATAATTCCAATTACAGAACTAATAAATCATAGATGTACTTTACTGATCCCAAACTGGGAAATTACAGCAATCAATACATGAAAATACAAATCAATTTATAATATTATATAATATAAATCAATCAATACACGAAAATATCTTTCCTGATGCAGTGAAACCTGCCATTGTAACCCCCATATACAAAGCCGAAGACAAACAGGAAATTAGTAATTACTAGTGCATACCCGTGCATGCTGTAGAAACCAAGTTTAAGCAAGTATTTGTGCATGCCGGTAGAAAGCAAGTGTAAGCAAGCGTAAGCAAGCATTTCTGCATGCCCGTAGAAAGTTACTGTTACCATGGCAACAGTAACCATGGTGATGCCTGCCTTTGATCTTTGACATGGTTACCATGGCAACAGTAACCATGGTGAAACATGCCTGTGATCTTTGACATCACCACTCATTCAGTGATGCCTGCCTTTGATCTTTGATGTGTCTGCCTGGCAACAGTAACCATGGTGATGCCTGCCTTTGCTGTCTCCCTGGCAACAGTAACCACAGTGATGCCTGCCATTGATCTATAATGTCCACAGCTCCCCTATGGAAGGTCATTTGAGTCCTTTGATCTCTCTATGACATCATAGACACGCATCTGTGCATCTATATGACATAGCTATGTCATAGCTATGAACGCTCATAGCTCCCCTAAGGATGTTCATTCAAGATTTCCCCTTCTAAACTTCCGCATATCCGGGGAGGCTGAAATTCTGGGATGCACACCCTTGTAATCTCAGCACAGCACGTATAAAATCTGAGGCCAGTCTGACAAACGGTTCGAGAGATACGCGCAGAACACACACAGACAAACAGAGACTTCTTAAATTATAATAAGATAGGCCAATAAGTATACTTCCTGTTTTGTCAAAAGCCATTGAAAAGGTGTGTAGTAGACCAACTGGTAGAACATCTTGAATCTGCCCAGCTGCTGCATCCTATGTGTTAGATGTTCCCACATTAACAACACACAGCGCAGATGTGACAGTGCAGCCACAGATGACGTCATCATGCTGTACCTATATTAGGGGACTGATGGCAGGAGAGAGAGTGATGACCTGAAGAATATAGAGTGGGACCAGATAGAGTGTTATAGACATGTAGACATGGAAATCTCACTGTTTGAAGAAGAAGAAGAAGAGAAGAAGAAGAAGAAGAAGAAGAAGATTGTTCAGAACTCCTTATAAGAACTCCTTATACAAAGATATAGAGTGAAGAAGATGAAGAAGAGGTTGCCAACAGAGAAGAATTCTGACTTTTGATACATAGAATGATGTTTACTGAGTGAAGTACGTGGCAGTAAGGACTACAGCTCTTGACCAGATAGAGTGATGATAGAGAGTGAAATACATGGCAGTAATGCACCTTTAAGCCGGTTGCCAACCGCCAATCAAATCTAAAAGAAGAAGAAGTGTTAAGAAGACGCACAGAATATATAGAGTGATGTTGTTTGAAGAAGAAGAAAAAGAAGAAGATTGTTCAGGACTCCTTATAAGAACTTCTTATACAAAGATAGAGAGTGAAGAAGACGAAGAAGAGGTTGCCAACCAAGAAGAATTCTGACTTTTGATATATAAAGTGATGTTTACTGAGTGAAGTACGTGGCGGTAAGGACTACAGCTCCTGACCAGATTGAGTGATGATATAGAGTGAGGTACGTGGCAGTAATGCACCTGTAAGCTGGTTGCCAACCGCCAGTCAAATCTAAAAGAAGAAGAAGAAGAGATGGCTTCTTTGGTGCTGCGTGTGGTCTATATTAATCATATATTCCATAACCAACATATGTTCAAGCATGTGAGAGTGTTTGGTGATTACATATGTAAGGCGACTTCACACCTCAGAACAGGACAAAGAGTCTCAACCGCCAGTGAAGATTAAAGAGCATCCAAGGCGCTGCGGTGGAGACCGGATGGGTTGCCCTGACCCCCCAGGGCCAGGAGGAGGAGTACGAAGACAATGGGGGGATTAAGATAATGAGGGATGTCAGCTTTTGATATGCATGTCTTTTGTTATGTGCGGGTATAAGTTCGTAGAGCCGAAGGTGTTCTCTCTCTTACTTCTTCTGCTGCTGCATCTAGATGAGACTTGTTAGAGGAGCTGATAATAAACTTTGGTTTATGAATCACATCGCCTCGTTATTTCAAGCTCCTCTACACTGGTGACCCTGACGCGAGAATGGACCAGAGGCGTTCCCCCGCGATCGACTCATCTGTGGCGACCCAGGCAGACGCCGGCGCCCATGCAGACAGGGGAACAGATGGACGACGTTCCCCCACGGCAGAAGTGATAGAGAGGGCTCAACCGAGCACCAGCGCCGCGGAGAGAGCCGAAGCAAGGCACTCTCACCCTGCGGACACATCAGTGACGGTCCACACAAACGCCGTCACCGTCAACCTGCCGGACTTCTGGCAGGAAGACCCCGCCTCGTGGTTTCAGCAAGCTGAAGCCCAGTTTGCACTTGCGGGGATCACGGCTGACGATACAAAGTTCTATCACATCGTCGCCAAACTCAATGCCGCCACTTCGAGATGTGCGCGGAGCATAATCCAACAGCC
Organism: Pholidichthys leucotaenia; assembly: GCA_020510985.1. Lineage (NCBI taxonomy): Eukaryota > Metazoa > Chordata > Actinopteri > Cichliformes > Pholidichthyidae > Pholidichthys > Pholidichthys leucotaenia. The sequence continues at coordinate 116,359,120 of CM035845.1, read as the reverse complement.
GCCGGCCCAGGACAAATATGAAGAACTGAAAGCGACCATCGTGGCAAATTACGTCCCCTCAGCCAAGGAGAGAGCCGAGAGGATCCTGGCGGTCTACGGCCACAGAGGAGGCAGACCCAAGGCCCTCATGGAGGACTTGCTGCAACTTAAAGAAGAGGACAATGACAACTTCCTCTTCCATTTCATATTCCTCAGTACGCTGCCGCCACACATGAGAGGGACGCTGGCCAACATGCGATGCAGCACCCAGCAAGACTTCCGCACGCTAGCTCACGAAGCTCAACGGCTCGTCAACGCCTGCAAGGAGCAGACACCCACAGCAGCATCCGCAGACCTCAACGCTGATGTCCGGAGCCACGGGGAGCCACAAATCACCGAGCAGAATCAGCCCGCGGTGACAGCGACACGGCCAGGACGCAACAGACGGAGCGACGTTTGTTATTACCACCACCGCTTCGCCGAGAAGGCTTACAAATGCGTTCCCCCCTGCAAATTCACAATTTCGGGAAAACGCCGAAGCCGAGAGCTGTTAACAGCGGCGGTTCTCGGCGAAAAAAGCAAGCTTTTATATGTGACGGATGGACACACCGGCAAGCGGTTCCTTATCGACACGGGAGCTCAACTAAGTTTTGTCATGCCCTCCCAAGCAGACCGGGCCATGGGCCCCCGGGGCAATGGAGCGGTGGCAGCCAACGGCTCCACCATCGACACTTTTGGCGAAAAGAGCCTGCACCTCTGCATCCACGGCCGCAACTACAGATGGACATTTGTTGTAGCGGCGGTGAGTTTTAACTTGTTGGGCGCAGATTTTTTGTGTGCACATGGGTTATTAGTTGATCTAGCGAACAGGCGCTTGGTTAATGCACTGTCCTTTGCTTCTATTCCCTGCTTAGCTCGACTTTCTCCACCACCCGTGCAGGCTAGCGTCACCACAGCAGGAGGTAAGTTTGATCAACTCCTCACCCAATTTCCAGCACTCACAATTCCCAAATTCTCAGCCACAGTGGCTAGACACGGGGTCGAACACTTTATTCCCACGACGGGCCCACCCGTATTCGCCAAAGCTCGGCGCTTAGACGCGACCAAGCTCGCCATAGCTCGGGACGAGTTCACCACCCTTGAAAAATTAGGCATTATCAGACGCTCAAAAAGCCCCTGGGCGTCACCACTTCACATGGTTCCGAAATCCGACGGTTCTTGGAGGCCGTGCGGCGATTACCGCAGATTAAACAATGCGACAGCGCATGACCGCTACCCAATTCCTCACATTCAAGATTTTTCACTACATCTGGCGGGTGCGCGCATTTTTTCAAAAATAGACCTGGTCCGCGGTTATCATCAAGTCCCAGTTCAAGCAGAGGACATTCCTAAAACAGCTGTAATAACCCCCTTCGGCCTTTTTGAATTTTTGTGGATGCCTTTCGGCCTCAAAGGCGCTGCTCAAACCTTTCAGTGGATGATGGACGTGGTATTACGCGACCTCCCTTTCATGTTCGTCTACCTCGACGATATGCTGGTAGCCAGCTCGTCTGAGGAAGAACACGAGCAGCATCTCACTATGGTTTTTCAGAGACTAGAAGAGCACGGGTTAATAATCAATCCAGCCAAATGCAAATTCGGCGTGTCACAAATTGATTTTTTAGGACACAGAGTTTCTCTGAAGGGGGCAGTCCCACTTCCAGACAAAGTTCACGCAGTAAAAAGTTCCCCACGGCCACAAACGGTCAAATCGCTGAAGGAATTTTTGGGCATGGTTAATTTTTACAACCGCTTCCTCCCCCACGCAGCTCAGCTCATGCAGCCCCTATATGACGCGCTCAGAAAACAAAAACCTTCCAACGCGGTCGAATGGACCCCGGAGCGCGAACGCGCCTTCGCGGAAGTAAAAAGCGCCCTAGCTAATGCCACATTGTTGGTTCACCCCGATCCCTCGGCCCGCATTGCGCTAACCACAGACGCTTCAGACCTGGCCATAGGGGCAGTTGTAGAACAACACGTCAGCGGAATCTGGCAACCTTTGGCATTCTTCAGCAAATCGCTAAACCAAACTGAGCGTAAATACAGCACTTTTGACAGAGAGCTACTAGCGCTCCATTTATCCATCCGCCACTTCCAGTTTTGGTTAGAGGGGCGGCGTTTTACGGCTTTTGTAGACCACAAACCGCTCACCTTTGCTATGGCTAAAATTTCCGAACCGTGGTCAGGCAGGCAACAAAGACAGCTAGCTGCGATTTCAGAGTTCACCACAGACATTCGACATGTGGCAGGCAAACTTAACGTGGTAGCAGACTGCCTCTCTCGCGCTGTGACATCGCCAGAGCGCGAGGAGACAGATTATACTACCTTAGCCGCTGAACTCTTCACCAACGCAGACACATACGCGGCCCCAATCCATGCAGGGATAGATTATGCAGCCATGGCAAAGGAACAAAGTAGTGACGCGGACGTGCGCGCACTCCTGTCTGGACCAACAGGGTTAAGGCTGGAGAAAAGGGGTCTACGCGACGGTGTGCCCCCCTAATATGCGACATCTCAACCGGCCGACCTCGCCCGTTAGTTCCAGCTGCATGGCGCCGCCGTATTTTCGACTCGATTCACTCCCTCACGCACCCAGGTGTGCGCGCTTCAGTTAAAATGGTCGCCGAAAAGTTTGTGTGGCCTGGCCTGCGCAAAAACATAAAAGAATGGGCAAAGACTTGCATTTCTTGTCAGCGCGCCAAAGTACACAAACACACAAAAGCCCCTCTGGAGCCTTTTAGAATCCCTGCTAGAAGGTTCGACCACGTTCACGTCGACCTCGTGGGGCCACTACCTTCCTCCCAAGGTTTCACACACCTGTTAACAATGATAGACCGCACCACGCGCTGGCCAGAGGCGGTCCCTCTGGCGTCAACCACAGCGGAGGAAGTCGCTCGCGTTTTTTTGACAAACTGGGTGGCACGTTTCGGCGTCCCATCGGACATCACGTCCGATAGGGGGCCTCAATTTGTCTCGGAGCTTTGGTCAGCCATGTCCAGCAGCTTAGGGGCAACAATTCACCACACCACCGCTTATCACCCTCAGGCTAATGGGTTATGCGAGCGTTTTCACAGATCTTTAAAGGCCGCCCTCAGAGCCTCACTAACGGATACAAATTGGGTAAATAAACTTCCCTGGGTTTTACTGGGGTTGCGTGCTGCGCCCAAAGAGGATCTAGACGCCTCTCCAGCAGAATTAGTTTTTGCACAACCTCTCAGGCTCCCAGGTGAATTTTTACCAGAGAACCCAGAGCCAGGGCATTTTCCAGCCCCGAGGTTTTTAGGCAGCAACGGACCGGACTCTCTCCCCGGGCCGGCACATCACTCTTTTCCATGGGTTTTTGTCCCCCAAGCTTTGAAAAACGCTGAATTCGTTTTTGTTAGGCAGGAAGCTTTAAAACCAACTTTCCGCCCACCATACGATGGGCCATTCAGAGTGCTGGAACCTGGTGATAAACACTTTGTACTTGATTTTGGGGATAGAAAAGAAACAGTCAGCATTGACAGACTTAAACCTGCCTTCTTGTTGAGAGAAGAGCCTGCACGGTTGGCGAGAGCACCTCGGCGGGGTAGACCCCCCAAGAGAAAAGACTCAGCCCCCCTGCAGGGAACAAATAATCACTCTCCTTCCCAAGCTGCAGATTCCTTACAGGAAGGTCCCAGCAGGATGCCCAAGCGGACCCACAGCAGATTCGGGAGAAGATTGAAACCCAGACGGCACAGGGACTGATGCAAACTACTCAACAGTTGTTCACTAATTGTGCTGTAACAGTTTAGGACTGACTTGTGATTTTACTATGCTGTTATGATTACCACTGAACTCTCTTAGGAGCATGGCTGCTGGAAAGTTTCTTCTGTGGCAAGAGGTGTAGCAGTTAGTATGTCATAATAATTATCTTAAACTGTGAATTTTTCTATTGTCCTTTTCTTAGTCGTTTGGGGGGGGGCTGTGGTCTATATTAATCATATATTCCATAACCAACATACAGTATGTTCAAGCATGTGAGAGTGTTTGGTGATTACATATGTAAGGCGACTTCACACCTCAGAACAGGACAAAGAGTCTCAACCGCCAGTGAAGATTAAAGAGCATCCAAGGCACTGTGGTGGAGATCGGATGGGTTGTCCTGACCCCCCAGGGCCAGGAGGAGGAGTACGAAGACAATGGGGGGATTAAGATAATGAGGGATGTCAGCTTTTGATATGCATGTCTTTTGTTATGTGCGAGTATAAGTTCGTAGAGCCGAAGGTGTTCGCTCTCTTACTTCTTCTGCTGCTGCACCTAGATGAGACTTGTTAGAGGAGCTGATAATAAACTTTGGTTTATGAATCACATCGCCTCGTTATTTCAAGTTCCTCTACACTGCGCCTCTATGCCAACACCAGCCTGTACCTGGTTCTAGTTAGCTTATAAGCTACTGTTCTGTATATAACACTTGCTACCACTCTTATTAAAACCACTGTTCAGCACAGCCACTGCCTCTGCTGTCCATATAGCTCAGACACAACAATGGTGACAAGGATAAACCTTTATAATATCGACATGGAAGCCTGCTTGGCTCCCCCATCACCATTCCTCATGACCCCAGGTGAGCCACCCATCCCATGGCCTCATTGGTTTGAGCTGTTTCAGACATATGTGTCGGCTACGGACCTAGCTAAGGTTAGCGAGTCTCAACTATGTGTCATCCTATCCTGACCAGATAGAGTGATGATATAGAGTGAAGTACGTGGCGGTAATGCACCTGTAAGCTGGTTGCCAACCGCCAATCAAATCTAAAAGAAGAAGAAGTGTTAAGAAGACACACAGAATATATAGAGTGATATTGTTTGAAGAAAAAGAAGAAGATTGTTCAGGACTCCTTGTGTATATATATTTATATATTTATGTGTACATACACTACCGTTCAAAAGTTTGGGGTCACCCAGACAATTATTTTGTGTTTTCCATGAAAAGTCACACTTATTTACCACCATGAGTTGTAAAATGAATACAAAATATAGTCAAGACATTGACAAGGTTAGAAATAATGATTTGTATTTGAAATAATAAATTTTTTCCAGATACTCAACCTGCTCAAAGGAAGGTCAGTTTTATAGCTTCTCTAACCAGCTAAACTGTTTTCAGCTGTGCTAACATGATTGCACAAGGGTTTTCTAATCATCCATTAGCCTTCTGACGCAATGAGAAAACATATTGTACCATTAGAACACTGGAGTGATGGTTGCTGGAAATGGGCCTCTATACACCTATGTAGATATTGCACCAAAAACCAGACATTTGCAGCTAGAATAGTCATTTACCACATTAGCAATGTATATTAGATATTAGAGTGTATTTCTGATTAGTTTAAAGTTATCTTCATTGAAAAAAACAGTGCTTTTCTTTCAAAAATAAGGAAATTTCTTAGTGACCCCAAACTTTTGAACAGTAGTGTATGTATATTCACTGCTCTTATTTTCTTATCTTCTAAATTATTGCTCTGAGTGTTGCTATCCCTGTGCTGTTGCAATCCTGGAATTTCCCCATTGTGGGACTAATAAAGGCTTATCTTATCTCATCTTATCCTGTTTTATTGCCTGGGTACCAAGGGACAGCGGGTGCTGGAAGCACTGGGCCCTGCGGACATTTACAGCGAAGGTGCCGCCTTATTGATGGAGCATTTCACTGATCCACAGAGTGTAATGGCCCTAAAATATGAGTTTTATCTGCACCGACATTGACTGGACGAGTCAGTCCTACAGTACTTAGCCGTCCTCTGGTGTTTGGCTAACATGTGTGAGTTCGGACACTTGGAGGACAGGTTGGTGCAAGAACAGTTGGAGACATACGTCATGGATTTTGTGATACAGGAGTTGGTGCCGATGGTGACGGACGACCTGCCAGTGGCAGACATGGTGGAAATGCTACGGGAGCCGGTACTAGCATTACTGGACATCTTGTCAGAGACGGAGGCGATGGAATTAGCGTCTCAGCTACAGATAACAGCTCAGGTAGTATCGCAGCTAAGGGGCCCGAGCCCACACTCCCGACAATCAGCTCTGCTAGTACAGACAGTTGAGCCGGTTGCTGAACCTGTTGACCCCGTGTCTTCTCAGGAGGGCCCCGAGGTAGATGTCATGGGACAGCATGGCGCCAGAGCACACCAACCCATCGGTAAACTCAGTTTGGCCGATGACGGCTCGAGCCCGCTGCACTCAGACATGGACGCAGCCACTCCCTGCCTCGCACCGCATGCCAAGCAGAACCCAGTAGAACCGGAGCAGCCACAGGAGCCCCAGACCACAGCCACATGGGATCCGGAGCTGGTCATCGTGCAGCACGAGTGTTCTCGAGCTGCTGCTTCATCACAGGAGAGACAGCACAAACCAGACTCACCTCTGATCCTTGCCCAGCATAAGCTTCAAGGAGCTGCCGCAGAGCTGCAGGAGATGGAGTTCATGGCCAAGAGGGACCCTGGTGAATGATGACAACCCGGCAAGCATCCCATTGCCGGCAACAGCAACACATCGCCATGACCACAGTCAGCACCAGGAGAGAGGGGGCAGAAGCCGGACTCATCTCACATCCTCCCCCCACATCAGCCTTAGGAAGCCGCCGCAGCACTGCAGGGTAGAGAGTTCGTGGCCAAGCAGGACCCAGCAGAACAACGCCAATCGAGGACACGTCCTGCCACCGGTGTGAAAGGCCCGCCGCCACAACAGCAACCGATGATGAGGGAGCAGCAGCGCAGAGTGCAGCCAAACAGATTGCCGTTCGCAGTGCTTGATTAGGTTTGGGTATGCCGATCCCAGCGCCCAGATGACCTACAGATGCTGCCGTCACCTGCCGATGCAGATCACTGCAGAGTTGGGGCCAGCCAAGATGGCCGATGGTTCGAGATGGCATGTCAGCTATTTGTGAAAGGCAAGAGCAGTTGCCCCAGACCAAGTCACAACACTGGAACTGATCCAGCCAGTGTGGGACCCAGACTACAACTTTGCTGACGAGAGAGCACACCCAGGTCCGCTGCAGCTGGCGCCTCCAGGGGCGCACCCACCGCGGGCTCGCCAGAGGCCCCTGAAGTTGAACTGCAACAATGACTCTGTTTTACAATGTTTAGACAGAGCACAGTTGACCACAGTAGCAGAATAACCCGCTCAACTGTGCAGAGTCTACCAGAGGTCCACCCGGTGGCATCAGGTTCAGGTTTGAATTGTTGAAAGTTCATATGCCTGCCATAATGTTCATAATGGTTTTGGTTTTCCCAGCGGGGAAGTGAATGTTAGATATTCCCATATTAACAAAACGCAGTGCAGATGTGACGGCGCAGGCATGGATGACATCATCACGCCGTGCCTATATTAGGGGACTGACAGTGGGAGACATCATCTTTGGTGCTGCGCCTCTATGCCAACACCAGCCTGTATCCGGTTCTCGTTAACTTATAAGCTACTGCTCTGTATGTAACACTTGCTACCACTCTTTTATTAAAACCACTGTTCAGCACAGCCGCAGCCTCTGCTGTTCATATTTCTCAGACACAACACCATGCAGTTTGGTTTCAGGCCAAACCACTCAACGGAGGCTGCATGCTGTAGCTTTACTGAAACAATTAAAGAAAATCTGGACCCCGGGGGGGGGGGGGGTAGGAGTCATCTTTTTAGACTTACATAAAGCCTTTGATATGGTCAATCACTCAGTCCTTCTTTCTAAACTATCAGGATATAAACCGCCCATGAATACCCATAGATGGTTAAAATCATATCTATCTAGTCGCTCCCAGTGTGTGCCCATAAACAATACTGTATCCCAATCAAAGGCATGCACCATGGGAGTATCACAAGGTTCAATTTTAGGCCAACTGCTTTTTACTTTGTAAATTAATGATTTGCCATCAGTATGTGAAGATGATATAAAAATTCAGATGTATGCAGAAGACAATCTCCACACATGGGAAGGATGCTAAACAAGTGGCTGACAAGTTAATGATAGCAATGGAGAAAATGTCAAAATGGCTTAATCAATTATGCCTCACTCTGAATGTCATGATCCTGAGCACAGGTGGAGGCCATGTTCAGGCTCTTAGTTATGTTAGTTATTTTCCATATTGTGCATCTCTATTTATTATGTATTGATTATGGTTATCTGAGTTTGGGGTTTTCATGCTCTGCTGCATTTTGTCTCTGGGTTGCTATTTGTTTTTGTTTATTTACGAGTTGCCGTGTATTTATTTTGTCATCTGTTATTTTGTCCTCACTTTAGCTTCCTTTTGTTGTACATTTAGTAGTCTGCTCATTTATAGTTATCTGGTCTTTGTTTCGGGTTCATTAGTTGTTATTTCTCTCTGTGTGACAGCTGTCAGTGCTCACTTCCTGCTGTCAGACCTGTTTGCGGGCCTTGACAGCTGTCACCAGTTTAGTTGATTATTTCCTTACTCATGTGCCCACACCTGCTGTTCATTTGGTTACCCCTTTTTAAGACTAGCTACTGACATGTTTCAGGACCCAGGAGACAGACGCTGACACGAGCAGATATAGACAATTATTCTTTATTGAGTGAAAGTGAGTGTAGTGCGTGTGTGAGTGCGAGTATAGATGTCTGGTCACAGGAGCTGAGCAGTTCTGGTGGCGACCTGGCAACCCTGGAACACACAAGCATAAACAATTACAGCTGTTCGGCGATGGCGGGTAATTGTAGATGGTTAGGCTTACTTGCACGTGCCACAGGATGTGTTCTGCTGGCTCCGAGTGCCCGTGCGACGTGGTGCTCGTGGTGCCCGTAGCTGTGGGGGTGAGGAGGAACTCCGCGATGGAGGAGGCGATGCCCCGTTGGTCGGGGAGGCTGGTCCGCCGCCAGGGAGGTCCACCTGTGCACAGGGGAAAAGGCTAGGGGATGATGAGTGAAGAGATCTCTTATGTGACCGGTCCTGACGTGAAGTTCTCGGCTTGGCTTGAGGTCGTGGTCTTGGCTCATTTCCAGGCAAAGACGACAGACGACTCCGTGCCGAGCCGTCAGTGATGCCGGCCTTTAAAGGCCGCTGACTGGCACCTGCCAGTGTATGCGCAGCTGGAGGTGATGAGATAGATGACGGCCCAGCGGCCGTCATGACAGCTACGAGTCTTTCTCCTCGTAGCGGTCTTCAAGTTTGTCAGCGTTTATCCTGCATCTCTCTCTACTCTGATTTAATACGTTTATTTTACGTTTCTCTTTACTCCCGGATGGAGCCCCCATCTGGTAGAGTTCGCCGGGTGTTCCTCAGTTGTCTTCTTTTTCTGTAAGTGTGTATTTTTGTTTGTGTAGTGTTTTTGTTAATAAATGTGCAAACTCACAGTCTGCGCTTGGCGTTTCCTGTTTGCCCTTGGAATGGGGGATTCATGACCATGAATGTAGAGAAAACAGCTATTATGTATTTTACTAACAAAAAAAATCATACATACTATCTAACTGTAAATGGAGCAAATATAGAAAATGTAACAGAGTTTAAGTATTTGTTTGTCACATTATATCCCACGCTCAGCTTTAAAAACTACATAAAACAGATGAGCTGCACTGTAAAATATAACCTTGCAAACTTTCGATGCATCAGAAACTCACTCACTCTAGAAGGATCAAAAACCTTTCTGAATGCCATGACTTTGACACATTTCTCCTATTGCATCTCATGTTGGTCACAAGCCAACAGTACGGCTCTGAAACTCTTGGAATCCTTATATAAACAGTCCATCAAAATTCTGGATAAGAAGACACAACAGTATCACCATTGTGGTATTTTTGCCTAACATAAGATGTTAAGCTTTGAAAATATGATCATATATGCAAATATCCTGGGTATAATGTCCTGGGTATGACGTTAAACTGCATCCGGTGGAGAGGCTTCATCTTCAAGTGACCGGAGCTCTGGGGAACGTGGCGCTACCCCTTAGTCATCATTGCTCCCAGGTCATTTCTGACCCAGAGAGGTAGCACCTGGTAGGGTACCAGCTATGGTTGAAATAGTATGGCCAATGAAGGTCCCTCACTGACACCCCAATGCCAGCGAGCTGAAGGTCCTTCAATGACACCCCAATGGCAGCCAAAAGAAGGTCCCTCACAGACACCTCAATGGCACAAGATGTGAAAGGACCTGACCACCCATTACATTATCCTAGTAAAGAGCATGAGATAACAGAGCACAGAAATCAACAGAAGATTAGGTATGGCCAGAAGCACAATCCAAAATATGACAACAATATGAAAAAGTCAAGCAGTCAATAACAGTCTCAAGCTGTGCATTGGCAGAGCAACTGCCTTTGCTGTTGCAACCTACAGGTGTGAATCATGGACGTTTTCAAGGAAAGTCATTAAGAGAATTGAGGCATTTGGGAACTGTGGACCTACCGACAGCTGCTGCATGTGTCATGGAAGCTGCACAAGATCAACGCCTGGATCCCAGAGCAACTAAGAACAGAACCGATGCTAACAGATCAAATGATAAGAAGGAAGCTGAATTATTTTGGCCATACCATCAGACACAATAGCCTGGGGAAAAAAAAAAAACATCCTCCATGGAATACCAGAAGGAAAGAGAGGCAGAGGGAGACCACATAGAACTTGGAAAAAGGACATAAAGGAATCGACTGGAAAAAACATCGGGGAGGCTATCAGAATGGCAGAGAACAGGGATCTGTGGTGCGATGTGGTCTACGTCACAGCAGCTCATACATGAGCCACCTGACCAGAAAGAGAGGTGCAAATATACGGTTGTATTTTTTTAAATTATACATAGTTCTGCACCCCATCTATTAAGACTTGTGTACTTAACTTCTGAACAAAATACCAGAATAACAAGAACTTCCTTTTGGTGGCATTGTTGCATCCCCCTACATAAAACTGCTTTTGGACAATCAGCCTTCTCATAAAAAGCTATAACGGAATGGAACTGTAAGGGTCCTGTCTGATCTGTCTGCCTGGGTCTCTCCCCCTCCCTGCTGTTTGTGCTCTTCTCCCTGCAGATGCATCACCACCTGCAGCCAATCAATGGGAATTATAAGTAGGAAGCTCTCCCATTGTTCTGTCTGGTCACGTCTGACCCACAACCAGCCTGTATCCTGCTATGAGCTTAACCTGTTTAACCTTGTGGTTTTGTCCTGCCGTAACCTGACCCTTGCCTGTTTCTAGACCCTGTGCCTGCCTTCTGTCCCGGATTTGTCTGCCTGCTCTGAGCAAGTCTGCTGTGTTCTGACCCCTGCCTGCCTTTGGAAATTGCCTAACAGATTGGATTTGGATATTCTCGGACTGTGCACACCTTCATCTCCCCAAGCAAGTTGACTTACCACCATATATCACCACTGTGACCATTCCCCTCTTCCCAGCACTCAGGCCTGGCCAGCCTTTCCCTCTAACCCGCTCACCTGCACTGAAGAACTCCATCCTTGGCGTCCATCATCACAGGATCTGCTGTCATCCCCCGTTGCTTCCACCAGAAGAAACCTATAAATATCAGAACAATATTAATCTCCCTGTCATCATTACATTCACTTACTGTTGTCTCTGCTCCCTCCCCTGCAGGGTTACCAGATCTTCTTCACCTTTGCAATATTACCGCATTATTGTCAAGATAATTGTTTCACTCACCTTAAACATTGTCTTCTGTGTCTGCTCCTGGGTCTAAGTGTTACACCATGTCAGGAACAAGCTCCCCACTGCATTGAAGGCCAGAACAAATTACAGAGACTAAAGAAATGGATTTTAAGTAATCAAGCCTGGCAACATTGACACTCTCCCTTAACTGGGATTTGAAACTGTAATCTTAAATTGTTTACGTGTGCTATTCGCTAATCTTTTTATCTTTTAAACTTACCTCATGCATGTTTCAGGGACAACAAATTTTGAAATTGGACTTGAATTGCTTTTTATATGTGCTGTTTTTTCTTTTAAAATCTTCTTGCCTGTGTGAAGGGTGTGGAGGTTACCCAATTAGTGGAACAGAATTAACTCTCTTATTAACCGCCAATAAAACAAATCCGTTTTAGGTTCCGACTACGAAGGTTAGCAGTACTGAGTAACCATCAGACATCAAGGTTACAAGTACAAACATTTATTACACAAGGCAAAATAAGATAAAAATCACAAATATTGCCAGTGTGATCTTAAAAATGAGGCAGCCTTTAAAAAGGCAAAAGTTCTTATCAGTTCCAGAGGCTCACTGTCACACTCCAGGCCTTGTCCTTCAATATCCTTGATTGAATCCACACCAAACAGGCCCATTCATCCAGGAGTCTTCTTCACCCACACCTAGAAGAAAGGAAAGTGGTGAACAGTCTATTCTTTACACAAAGGGGTCACTTCTACTCAAACCTCCAACAACTAGTGTATTGGATTGAAAAAACTCACAGCTTTGGGCAGAAGCTTTAAGATTAAGATTAAACAATATTTCCCAAACACAGCATGATACTCAGCATGACACCTGCCTCAGGACTACAAATAGAAATTAGTGAGAATGCTATAATCTGGTAATGAGCCTCTTTACCCTGTGTTTAATGCTTTTCTGTACATGATCCCTGACAAATAAACTAATAAATTATAAGTATAACTATAATTAAATGTGACAGTTTTAATTACATCTTTTTTTTATTATCATAGAGGGCATGTCCATGATATCACAAAACAGAACTCATGGCAGTTATAAAACATTGAGTGGCCAAAATGAGTGGCAGCATTAGTTTGTGTGCAGTCTTGTTCTTCTTATGGTTGCTCCCTTTAGGGGTCGCCACAGCAGATCATCTGCCTCCATCTCACCCGATCCCTTGCATCTTCCTCTGTAACACCAACCCTCTCCATGTCCTCCTTCACTACATCCATGAATTTTCTCTGTAGTCTTCCTCTTTTCCTCCTGCCTTCAAAATCTCTTGTCCAATATATCCACTATCCCTCCTCTGCACATGTCCCAAACCATCTCAGCCTTGCCTTTTACTTTGTCTCCAAACCACTCAGCCTTAGCTGTCCCTCTGATATACTTATTTCTAATCCCGTCCCTCCTAGTCACTCCCAATGAGAACCTTAGCATCTTCACCTCTGCCACATGCAGCAGTGCCTCCTGTCTTTATGTCAGCGCCATGTCTCCAAACCATACATCATAGCAGGTCTCACTACCATTTTGTAAATCTTCCTTTTCACTCTAGTGGATATTCTTCTGTCACAAATCCCCTCTGACACTCGTCTCCACCCACTCCACCCTGCCTGCACTCTCTTCTTCACCTCTCTTGTGCATTTTCCATTGCTTTGGATGGTTGACCCCAGGTATTTAAACTCATCTAGGGGAGCATGGTGGTACAGCGGTTAGCACTGTTGCCTAATAGCTAGAAGGTTCCAGGCTCGAATCCCCAGGCTGGCAGGGGTGGAAACCTTTCTGTGTGGAGTTTGCATGTTCTCCCTGTGCTGTGTGGGTTTACTCTGGGAGTTCTGTTTCCTCCCACAATCCAAAGACATGTATGTTAGGTTAATTGGTGATTCTAAATTGTCCCTAGGTGTCCATCTCTGATAGGCCCTTATAATACAGGGTTAGTACTAGTGAAGTGCTATGAGTGGTCTTTGAGACTAGAAAATGTACTATACAAGTACAGGTCATTCTTATCTACCTTCATTAGCTCTACTCCTCCCATCTTCACCATTGCACCTGCCTCCCTCTCATTCACACTCATGTATTCTGTCTTGCTTCTACTGACTTTCATTCTACTTCTCTCCAGAGCATATCACCACCTGTCCAGGTTCTCATCCACCTGCTCCCTACTCTCATTACAACTCACAATGTCATTTGCAAACATCATGGTCCACGGAGACTACTGCCTGACTCATCTGTCACCCTGTCTATCACCATGGCAAAGAAGAAGGGAGTCAGAGCTGCTCACTAATGCAATCCCCCACATCTTGAATCCATCTGTCACTCCTACGGCACACCTCACCACCGTCTCGCTGTCCACATACATGTCCTGCACCACCCTCACATATTTCTCTGCCACTCCTGACTTTCTCAAACAGTAGCACACTTCTTCTCTTGGTACCCTATCATATGCTTTCTCTAGATCCACAAAGACACAGTGCAACTCCTTCTGACCTTCTCTGTAGTTCTCCATCAATACTCTTAAAGCAAACATTGCATCTGTACTACTCTTTCTTGGCATGAAACCATACTGCTGCTCACTGATTGTCACCTCTCCTCTTAACCTGGCTTCAGCAACTTTTTCCCATATCTTCATAGTGTGACTGATCAACTTTATGCCTCTGTAGTTACTACAGCTCTGAGCATCACCCTTGTTTTTCAAAATTGGTGCCAAAACACTTCTTTTCCACTCCTGAGGCATTCTCTCACTCTCCAAGATTGTGTTAAACAATCTGATTAAAAAGTCCACTGCCATCTCTACTTAACATTTCCATACCTCCACAGGTATGTCATCTGGACCAACCGCCTTTCCATTCTTCATCCTCTTCAAAGCAGCTCTCACTTCCGCCTTGCTAATCCTCGGGACTTCCTTGTTCAATATCTTTCCTTCATGCATTTTCCTCTTGCTTTCATTTTCTTCATTCATCAGCTGATCAAAGCACTCCTTCCATCTTCTCAACACACTCTCGTGACTTGTTCTGTCCCTCCAGGGTTTTGCCGGATCTTTTTATGATTGTTGCGGCCCAAAAAGCCTGAATTTGGGGGGAGCATTTTTTAAAAAGTTACGATAAAAGTTGCTATGTTTTGAGAGTGTTTTTGCACTAAAAGTTGTGGTAAGAATTCCAAATTTTAAAGAAGATTCTGTTAAGAATTCCCGTGCGCCATTATGCAGCGCACAGAGGAAGGAATCTAAGCTCACATACAGAAGTAGGAACGTGCACTTTATTGAACAAAAACCAAGCTTAGTCCAGCAAATAGTCACAGTAAAACAGAGGGTTGATATGATTTGTAATAGAGGCCACCAGGAAAACAGGGACACCACACGGATGCTCTACAGCCCGAGGGAGGGGAATGTCTAGTGCCACAGAACAGCTGTAGGCACAGGGAGAAAGGCAAACATGAACTTACGGGCTGGCGCGGTCCAAGGCAGTCTGTGCTGTCCGGTGGAGGAGGACGAGGCAGGAACAGCTGCTAACGCCAGATAACCAACAACAGTCAAACAGCAAAAGAGAAGACTTAGCTAGTCAGGCTGAAAGTTGAGCGTAGGGAGTGAAGTCTTGCATACACAGAGGAAAACACTACTGTGTATAATGCGCAATGCTCCGGCGATCTCTTCCCACTCAAACAGAGCTTAAGTAATGACAATACTAATGAGGGAAGAGACTGCTGGTGTGGAAAAGCGGGGGCTGGACCAAATAGAAACTAGGTGTGCATGAATGAGTGTCTGAGCATGTGAATGGAAATGAATGAGGCGTGTGTGTATGTGTGCGTGCGTAAGGGAGACACCAATAATGAAAAACAGCTGATGACACTGACAGGAGGAGGGGGCATGGAAGAGCTGTCAGGGAACGGAGGACCCAAAGGGCTCCCTGAAGCACCTGGTGGAAAACAGCCAATGAAAAGAGGCAAAATAGCCACAGTGTCAGAACATGACAGATGCTTTTTTCTATAGTTTACTGCAATGATATTCTATATAACACCACAAGAAAAGCACAGGATTGTCAAAAATTTCCTATTAAACAGTGATTTGTAAATTAAGCAGAAACTTCTGTTACACAGAAAAACTTTTGTGCAACAGCAAATACAGACTTTAACACAATTAAGTGAGAATGAAGTAGCTACTCATAAATTTGTCATAAAAATGACCAGCACTGTCGACTACTCTTGCTGAGAACTTGAATAAAAAGGATGAAAAAATAGTTATCCATTACAACAGCTAAAATGCACTGAATGCATGTTAAAAAGTATAGATTTGGAAATCATGGCAGCACCTTCATTTGAAAACTTCCTAACCACAGCGGTCCCCAAACACTTGGTACCGAGCGCAAAGAAAAAAGAAACAATTTATTCTGTTGCTCTGTACTGTCTATCAAAGTCTGTGTTTTTCTAAAAAAAATATTGAATATTCGCTCCCTTTCCATGTCTGACTCTGTCATCGCCCCTTAAGGCAGGAAGAAGACCCAAACACTGGAGCTGTGAGTTGCTGACATTTAATAACAAAAAGCAAAAACACACAAACACATAACACTTACAAGGCAGGATGAATGAAACAGGGAAAGCAGCCTGGACGGGACCAAGCTACAGCACACGGAAATGCCGGTAAAGACGGTGCTCACGTCTGGAAACAATACGGAGTGTGGGGAGACTTGAATAACGAAACCGAATTGCATTTAATTCCAGTTTATTTCAAGTAATCATCCCACTGTCTGCTCTCATTCCTGAGCAGCGAACAAAGAGGGTGAACACACCAAAGTTCTCCCTTTTAAACATTCTCACATCAAACCATCTCCCTCGCAGGGGAGATCACACATCTCTACCAAAATCCCTTTATTTACATTCATCAACCTTTTATTTACATAACTCCCCCTTCTCTCCTCTCGAGCCTCAGCGGTCAGGAAGTCTTCTGTCCCCTGTCCTCCGCAGGGGGTCCAGGCTCTGCGGCTCCGCACCGCAGGGGGCTGCAGCTCTGTGGCTGTCCTTCATCGTGAGGTTAAATCACATATGCAGTGTCCAACATATACAGTATATGTCTAACAACACAGCCATATAACCCCCCCCAAACGATGAAGAACAGACTATTTCCTAAAATTTAATAACACCTTACTCACTACTGAATAATCAACACCAACATTCAGTCTGTGCGCCGTTTGGGCTTCAGCCGTCTGCTGAATCTGCTGTGAGTTGGCCCCGCCTTGCCTGCGGCGCCTTTCTGCTTCGGCTCTGTTGACTGAGGAAGAGAGTGATTATTCGCCCTTTGCGGGGGCCTGCCTCGTCGAGGCGCCACTGCGACCGGTACAGACACGTCCTTCATGACAAAAGCAGGTTTTAGTCTGTCAATACTGACTGTCTCTTTTCTGTCTCCAAAATCTAGCACAAATTGCTTATCACCTGCCTCCAGCACTCGAAATGGCCCTTCGTAAGGTGGTTTGAGCGTTGCTTTTAGGGCATTTTTCAAAGCCTTGGGGACGAAAACTCGTGGAAAAGCGTGATGAACCGGACCCGGGAGCGTGTCTGCTCCCGTGCCAACTAACGGTCCCAGAGCAGAGAGAGGTGGGGGCTCTGGGTGCTCTGGTAAAAACTCGCCTGGCAGCCTCAGAGTTTGTGCGAATACCAGCTCCGCTGGGGAGGCGTCTAAGTCCTCTTTAGGCGCAGAACGCAACCCTAATAAAACCCATGGCAGTTTATTTACCCAATCTGCATCCGTGAGCGACGCTCTGAGTGCTGCCTTCAAAGACCTATGAAAACGCTTGCATAAACCGTTAGCCTGAGGGTGGTAAGCCGTAGTGCGGTGAATTTTGGCTCCTAAGCCGTTGGCCATCGCTGACCACAGCTCAGAGATGAATTGCGGTCCTCTATCGGACGTAATGTCCGACGGAACCCCGAAGCGCGCCACCCAAGCCGTTAAAAAAACGCGAGCCACCTCCGCGGTCGTGGTCGTCGCAAGCGGGACCACTTCCGGCCAACGTGTGGTGCGGTCCACCATTGTCAAAAGATGCGTGAACCCCTGCGATGCCGGTAGGGGGCCCACAAGGTTGACGTGCACATGGTCGAACCTTCTGGTCGGAATGCGGAACGGTTCTAACGGGGCTCTTGTGTGCTTGTGAATTTTGGCCCGTTGACAGGAAATGCAGGTTTTTGCCCATTCCTTCACGTGCTTGCGCAGGCACGGCCAAACAAACTTTTCCGCCACCAGTTTCACCGACGCGCGCACCCCCGGGTGCGCCAGTGAGTGGACCGAGTCAAAAACACGGCGGCGCCACGTGGCCGGAACCACCGGACGCGGGCGCCCCGTCGACATGTCGCAGATCAGGGGGGGGCATACCGGTTTGTAAACACTTGCTCTCCAGCCTTAACCCTGTTGGTCCAGACTGGAGCGCGCGCACGTCTGCGTCCGCCCCCTGGTCCGCTGCCATGGCTGCGTAATCTATACCCACGTGCAACGGGGCTGCGCGCGCCACCGTGCCGCTCTCCTGCGGCGCGGTCACGGTGGCCCTTCTGCCTCTGCGCGTGTTGGAGTCGTGAACGCGCGTGAGAGACAATCTGCTACTACATTGAATTTGCCCGCAACGTGCCTAATGTCAGTGGTAAATTCCGAGATTGCGGCCAGCTGCCTCTGCTGCCTGCCGGACCACGGGTCTGAAATTTTGGCCATGGCGTATGTGAGCGGCTTGTGGTCCACATAAGCGGTGAAGCACCGTCCTTCCAGCCAGAACTGGAAATGACGAATAGCCAAATGCAGCGCCAACAGTTCTCTGTCGAACGTGCTGTATTTTCGTTCAGCCGCGCTTAAAGATTTGCTAAAGAAAGCCAAAGGCTGCCAAACTCCGGCGACCTGTTGCTCAATAACGGCCCCTATGGCTAAATCTGAAGCGTCTGTCGTCAGCGCGATACGTGCTGCAGAGTCTGGGTGGGCCAGGAGCGCAGCGTCAGCCAAGGCTTTTTTAACCTCTGTGAACGCGCGCTCCCGCTCCGGGGACCATTCGACCGCCTGGGTCAGTTTTTGCTTTTTGAGCGCGGCATATAACGGTTGCATAATTTGAGCTGCGTGGGGCAGGAATCGGTTATAAAAATTCACCATCCCCAAGAATTCCTGTAGTGATTTGACCGTTTGTGGACGGGGAAAATCCGCTACCGCGCGTACTTTATCTGGTAACGGAACCGCTCCCTCCGGGGAGACGCGGTGACCCAAAAAATCGATCCGCTCGACGCCGAACTGGCACTTGGCTGGGTTAACTATTAAGCCGTGCTCTCCCAGCCTCCTAAAAACTGCTGTGAGGTGCGTTTCGTGTTCGTCCTCTGAAGTACTCGCGACCAAAATGTCGTCGAGGTACACAAACACGAAAGGGAGATCGCGTAACACGGCATCCATCATCCGCTGAAATGTTTGCGCCGCCCCTTTGAGACCAAACGGCATGCGTAAAAATTCGAAAAGTCCGAACGGGGTTATTACCGCTGTTTTAGGAATGTCCTCCGGTTGGACTGGGACTTGGTGATAGCCGCGAACCAGATCAATCTTTGAAAAAATGCGCGCCCCCGCCAGGTGCACCGAAAAATCCTGAATGTGCGGGATGGGATAACGATCGTGCGCCGTAGCGTTGTTTAGCCTGCGGTAATCCCTGCACGGTCTCCAGGAGCCATCGGCTTTCGGTACCATGTGCAGCGGCGAAGCCCACGGGCTCTTCGACCTACGAACGATGCCTAGCCTCTCCAGGCTGGCGAACTCCTCGCGCGCAATGGCGAGCTTAACTGCATCCAAGCGCCGAGCTTTTGCAAACACGGGAGGACCAGATGTGGGGACAAAGTGTTTCACCCCGTGCTTCGCGACTGTCGCTGAAAAAGTGGGCACAGTGAGCGCTGGAAATTGGGTGAGGAGTGTGTGAAACTTACCACCTGCTGTAGCGACGTGGGTCTGTACTGGTGGCGGGGACACTCGAGCTGAACAGGGGAGAGAGTAAAAAGAGAGTGCATTTACCAGCCGTCTATTAGCAAGATCAACTAACAGATTGTGTGAACACAAAAAATCCGCGCCCAACATGTTGAAACTCACCGCCGCTATTACAAAAGTCCATTCATATGTGCGGCCATGTAAGCACAAAGGCAAGGTCCTTCTCCCGTGGGTGTTGATGTTCGAGCCATTTGCCGCCGTAGCTCCGCTACCGTGGGGTCCAGCCACCCGGTCCGCGTATGTTGGGGTGATGAAGCTCCCTTGGGCTCCGGTGTCAATGAGGAACTCTCGTCCGGAGCGCGCATCCGTGATGTAGAGCAGCTTGCTGCGTTCTCCGAGGGTCGAAGCTGCTAGCGACCCCCGGTCTTGCCGTTTCCCGAACTCCTGAAGTTGCAGGGCGGCACACACCTGCGTGCCTTCTCTGCGAACCTCCGATGGTAAAAGCAGAGATCTTCTCCTCCGCTGTGTCGTGTGCGCGCCTCTGCCGCCGGACCATTGGCTCCACCTCGTCGCGGCCGTGCTGCCGCCGTCGTCGGCCAGTCTGGGTCTGCCGCCTCTGGCTCCCCTCTGTCTCGGGTCGCCGCTGTGGTTGCTTGCCCGCCGCAGGCGTCCAGGATCCCATCTGCTTCCTGGGCCAGCTCCCGGAACTCCTCCAGGGTGTGACACTTTTTGCCGGCCAGCGTGCTTCTCGCATGCGTCGGGAGGCTGGCGAGGAAGATGAACTGAAAAATGAAATCATCATTGTCCAACCCTCTCAGCTGTATCATCTCCTCCATCAGGGCACTCGGCCTGTGTCCTCCTTGGTCTAGCAAAGACAGGATCCTCCTCGCCCTCACTTCGGCCGAGGGGGTGAAAAACTTGATGAGGGTGGATTTCAGCTTGCCGTGCCTGTCGGTCGCGGGTGGCTGCTCCACCAAGCTCTGCACGCACCGAGCTGTGCTGTTGTCCAGTTTAGCGATGACATGGTGGAACTTAGTGTCATCCACCGTTACTCCTGCGAGCGCGAACTGCGACTCTGCTTGCAGAAACCACGACCGTGGGTTATCCTGCCAGAAATCAGGCAGCTTAACGGCCACTGCGCTCGCCAGCTCTGAGCGCTGTGAGTCCGGGACCCTGAGACCTTCTTCGGTCATTCTCAATGTCGTCAGTCACCAATGTGGGGAGACTTGAATAACGAAACCGAATTGCATTTAATTCCAGTTTATTTCAAGTAATCATCCCACTGTCTGCTCTCATTCCTGAGCAGCGAACAAAGAGGGTGAACACACCAAAGTTCTCCCTTTTAAACATTCTCACATCAAACCATCTCCCTCGCAGGGGAGATCACACATCTCTACCAAAATCCCTTTATTTACATTCATCAACCTTTTATTTACATAACTCCCCCTTCTCTCCTCTCGAGCCTCAGCGGTCAGGAAGTCTTCTGTCCCCTGTCCTCCGCAGGGGGTCCAGGCTCTGCGGCTCCGCACCGCAGGGGGCTGCAGCTCTGTGGCTGTCCTTCATCGTGAGGTTAAATCACATATGCAGTGTCCAACATATACATGTCTAACAACACAGCCATACGGAGCACACCCATTAATACACACAGTAGGAAGCTGCAATGAGTTCACGTTGCAGCCGTCCTTAAATAGGGCAAAGGAAAATGAATGCAATACAAAACAGGTGTGGGTGATTACAATTGTGGGTAATGTGAGCGAGAGTAAACAGATGACTAACGACAACTGTGACAGCCTGCGTACTAGAGCTCAAGCGGAAGTAAGCAAATCACGCTGTCAAAGTAAAAGCACATACCGGAATAAGGAAACCCATAAACAGAAGATACACAAAGTGACTAATAATAATTCATAAGACAAAGACAAGAACCAGATAACAGTAAATGACAGTACTACTAAATGCACATCAAAAGGAAACTAAGGTGAGGGCAAAGGAGGCTCCTAAACAAACACAGGCAGATAAGATTTATAATACCGGATAAACAACACACATAATGATAAACAAGACACCACAAACAAACAGAAACAAATTGCAAGCTCAAATAACATAATAAATCCAAAAACCATGCACAAAGACAAAAATAACAGATGAGGAAATACAGAAAATAATCTAACATAACTGAAAGCATGAGCACAGTGCTCCCCTCTGTGCTCAGCATCATGACAGAGCCCCCCCCCCACCGCCCCCCCCCAAGGGGTGGGTACCAGACACCCCAACGTATCAATCGTTCCATCAAAAAGAGAAAAAAAAAACGCACATAAAAAGAACAACCTCCCCCCAAGCAGGAATAGAAAAATAACCCACCCAAACAGGAATAGAAAAATAAACCACCCCGGGAGGGCAGTGGGGAAACCCAGGTTAGGAGGGACCAAAAAAAACCAAAACATGCTCATGACCCACAAAACAGAACAGTTCAGGTGACAAGAGAAACTTAGGACCACCGGGTGAAAACATAAGGCAGTTCAGGTGGCCTCCCAGAGTTCCTGAGCCACCTTAGCAGAGGGTGTAGTCTGGCGGGTGGCCTCCCAAAGTTCATGAACCACCCAAGCAAACGGCGTAGTCCGTCGGGTGGTCTTCCAACATCCCTGAGCCAATGGGCCGTGGGAACCCCAGACATGGTGGCTGGCACTAGTGGAACACCAGGCACGGTGGCTGACACTGGTGGAACCTCAGATGTGGTGGCTAATGCTGGCGGAACCTCAGATGTGGTGGCTGAAACAGGTGGAACCCCAGACGTGGTGACAGAAGCTAAGGAACATCTCACTGATGGCACGGGTCCTGTGATGCCGAAACCAGGGGACACTTTCTTGTTGGCTCAAACTTCAGGACACAGGGGGCGCTTCTCTCCCATCTTGGATGCGACCGTGGGACTGGAACAGGACTCTCTGGAGCTGCAGGCCCCTCCATCGTCCAGCGGCTCCCTCCCAGGACTGGCGAGCACACAGGGAAAACAGAGGGGGACACAAGAGAGGCAAATGAGGGTGAAGAAATGACAGCAACAGCAGGTGGTGAGAGCGCAGCCAAAGTGGGTGACAGCAGCTGAGCCCCCCCCCCCCCCCGACCCCCACCGGGAATAAGGCAAGACAATTCATTTTTAGATGTTAGAGAATGAAAAGATACTTGCTTTAATTCCCAAGACGTGATGGTTGCTGTTGCTGCGGGTCCAGATGAAGCCCTTCCGGAGACTGCGGATGTCGTCTGGCGAGGAGGTGGAAATACAAGCTCATGGCGAGGTGGGTGAGGCTCCAGAGTCAGGGGACCCTCAATCGTCAGCTCAGACTCCGACCCACCTGGTAGTCCTCCATCCAACTGGACCACAAATTCAGGAAGGAGCCATGGCTTGTAGTCCAATAACAATTCAGTCTCAGCCACTAAAACTCGCCAGCGCTCCTCCAGCTCCTCAGCAATGGGACCGTCGGGGGGCACAACAGCTGCATATCCAATCCTGCAAACTGCAGGTTCTTCCAGCGCTGGAGTGACAGCAGATGGAGTGTGCCACTGTTTAGGAGGAGAAGGTGGGGTTGCAGCTGGATGACGGCAAGAGGCTCGAGACTTCCATACCCGGGGACGCTTCTTCGTCGGCATAGGTACAGAGGGAGAGGTTTCCCCCAGCCCGGGGAGCATGGATTGGGGATTAGTGGCGGAGGCGAGGAGACCCATGAGCTCTGGATGGCTCCATAGGCTAGGGCATGCTTTGAGGACCTGTGCCACTCCACCCAGACATCCCCGGGTCGCTTCGGGAGTGCGGGAGGCACAAGCCTCCACTATGATGCTCTCCAACACTCCCACCGCCCAACATTCCACCTCACTCAGTCCAGCCATACTGTAGTCTGTATAAGTGGCCATTACAGCAAAAAGAAAAACAGACTTTTACAAAAATAAGCAGGAATTAAAAACAAAAAAGAGCAAACTCACACTCCACTGGGTCCACACTGGCAGTATCCTTCTGTCATAAATCGCCCCTCAGGGCAGGAAGAAGACCTAGACGCTAGAGCTGTGAGTTGCTGACATTTAATAACAAAAGACAAAAACACACAAACACATAACACTTACAAGGCAGGATGAATGAAACGGGGAAAGCAGCCTGGACGGGACCAAGCTACAGCACACGGAAATGCCGGTAAAGACGGTGCTCACATCTGGAAACAATACGGAGCATACCCATTAATACACACAGTAGAAAGCTGCAATGAGTTCACGTTGCAGCCGTCCTTAAATAGGGCAAAGGAAAATGAATGCAATACAAAACAGGTGTGGGTGATTACAATTGTGGGTAATGTGAGCAAGAGTAAACAGATGATTAACGACAACTGTGACAGCCTGCGTACTAGAGCTCAAGCGGAAGTAAGCAAATCACGCTGTCAAAATAAAAGCACATACCGGAATAAGGAAACCCATAAACAGAAGATACACAAAGTGACTAATAATAATTCATAAGACAAAGACAAGAACCAGATAACAGTAAATGACAGTACTACTAAATGCACATCAAAAGGAAACTAAGGTGAGGGCAAAGGAGGCTCCTAAACAAACACAGGCAGATAAGGTTTATAATACCGGATAAACAACACACATAATGATAAACAGGACACCACAAACAAACAGAAACAAATTGCAAGCTCAAATAACATAATAAATCCAAAAACCATGCACAAAGACAAAAATAACAGATGAGGAAATACAGAAAATAATCTAACATAACTGAAAGCATGAGCACAGTGCTCCCCTCTGTGCTCAGCATCATGACAGAGCCCCCCCCCACCGCTCCCCCAAGGGGTGGGTACCAGACACCCCAACGTAACATCAAAAAGAGAAAAAAAAAACGCACATAAAAAGAACAACCTCCCCCCAAACAGGAACAGAAAAATAAACCACCCTGGGAGGGCAGTGGGGAAACCCAGGTTAGGAGGGACCAAAAAAAAAAAACATGCTCATGACCCACAAAACAGAACAGTTCAGGTGACAAGAGAAACTTAGGACCACCGGGTGAAAACATAAGGCAGTTCAGGTGGCCTCCCAGAGTTCCTGAGCCACCTTAGCAGAGGGTGTAGTCTGTCAGGTGGCCTCCCAAAGTTCATGAACCACCCAAGCAAACGGCATAGTTTGTTGGGTGGTCTCCCAACAAGCTGTGAGTTGCTGACATTTAATAACAAAAGACAAAAACACACAAACACATAACACTTACAAGGCAGGATGAATGAAATGGGGAAAGCAGCCTGGATGGGACCAAGCTGTGGTGCACGGAAACGCCGGTAAAGACGGGGCTCACGTCTGGAAACACCCATTAATACACACAGTAAGAAGCTGCAACAAGTTCACGTTGCAGCCATCCTTAAATAGGGCAAAGGAAAATGAATGCAATACAAAACAGGTGTGGGTGATTACAATTGTGGGTAACATGAGCGAGAGTAAACAGATGATTAGTGACAACTGTGACAGCCCGCGAACTAGCGCTCGAGCGGAAGTAAGCACATCACGCTGTAAAAGCACATACCGGAATAAGGAAACCCATAAACAGAAGATGCATAAAGTGATTAATAATAATTCATAAGGCAAAGACAAGACTCAGATAATAGTAAATGACAATACTACTAAATGCACATCAAAAGGAAACTAAGGTGAGGGCAAAGGAGGCTCCCAAACAAACACAGGCAGATAAGATTTATAATACTGAATAAACAATACACATAATGAAAACCAGGACACCACAAACAAACAGAAACAAATGGCAAGCTCAAATAATATAATAAATCCAAAACCATACACAAAGACAAAAATAACAGAGATGAGGAAATACAGAAAATAATCTAACACAACTGAAAGCATGTCATGATTCAGACCAGGGTTAGGCTCAAACGCAGAGCTGCCAGAATGATCACTGAGACTCCAAAAAAAGTTTCACAATTTTTTGAAAAGACAAAACAGGAAATAAAGTGGAAAACTAAAGAAAACAAAACACAAAGACGCCAAGTTAGATTTCTGCCAAGACAGATGCCCCATGGAGCACACATAGCCTACAGAAGAGAGCAGACAGAGGTGATGAGGGACAGATTCTCCGAAGGGAGAATAATACAGGAAAGCACACTTATAATTTGAGCCGTGAGCCGTGGAGTCCGGCAGGGAACTCCAACATGGACCGGGAACAGGTGGAAGGCAGGACCTGGGTGGATGTGATGGTCTTCCTGGTCAGGTGAATGTGATCATCTCCGGGAAACACACCTGCGGGTGGCAGCAACCTGAGGAACAGGAGACACGGGGAATAAATTCAGGAGAACAAGATAATGGGACAAAGCTTGACATAAAATCGTGGCTGCAAACCCAAACGATCCAGCGGTGAGCTCCCCTCACCCTGGGCCTTAAATACATCGGCTCATCAGGAGCAGCAGGTGGATAATCATGCAGTTGTACTCATCACCGGAGCAGGAAACCAGGAACAGGAGGGGAGGGGAGCACGCTCGCCAGACCATCACAGTCCCCCCCCCCTCAAGGGATGCCCCCTGGCGTCCCACTGGGCTGACATTGATGAGTGCGATGAAAAGCCCGGCTCATCCACTTATCCAAGATGTATGATCCCGGGATCCACGACATCTCCTCTGGACCATATCCTTCCCAGTGGACGAGGTATTGACATCCCCGCCCCCGATGGCATACGTCCAAGATCCTCTCCACTGTGTACGTAGTCTGGCCGTCGATGATCCAGGGGAGGGGGGGTCTGGAGGAGGGCAGAAGGGACTGGCAAAGAGGGGCTTAATCCGGGAGACATGGAACGTGGGATGTATACGTATAGAGGGTGGCAAGTCCACCCGCACGGTGACACCGTTGATCAACCGCTTGATGGTAAAGGGACCCAGAAAGTGGGGGTACAACTTCCTGGATTCAGTCTTAAGCGGGATCTGGTCGGTGGACAGCCAAACCCTCTGCCCCACCGTGTAGTTCAGCACCGGCACCCGTCTGCATACTGCCTGTTGCGCTCTGCAGAGCGGAGGAGAGCAGCCCTTGTGGCTCTCCACAGATGGCGGCACCAGCGCACATGGGCATCCATAGATGGGATGGCGAGGCCCCTCTCTGCCATGGGCAACAACAGTGGAGCGTAACCCAACAACGCCTCGAATGGCGTAAGCCCAGTGGAAAAGGAGATTGCCGAGTTCAATGCGTATTCCACCCAGGTCAAGTGGGCGTTCCAGGTGGTGGGGTTGGAGGATGCAATACACTGTAGGGTGGCCTCCAGGGACTGATTGGCATGCTCAGCCTGACCATTACTCTGGGGGTGATATCCTGATGTCAGACTGGTGGACGAACCCAAAGAGTGACAGAATGCCTTCCATACCTGGGATGTGAACTGGGGACCCCGGTCCGAGACGATGTTGATGGGAATACCATGCAACCGGATAACATGCTGAGTCAGCAGGTTGGCCATCTCCATGGCAGATGGTAATTTGGGGAGGGAAACAAGGTGGACAACCTTGGATAAGCAGTCTACAATGGTGAGGATGACAGTATTGCCCTGGGATGGAGGGAGGCCTGTGACAAAGTTCAAAGAGATGTGAGACCAAGGGTGATCCGGCACTGGGAGGGGATGGAGGAGACCCGCAGGAGGGGAGGAGTCAGATTTGTTTGCGGAGCAGATGTGACAAGTCTTGATGTACTCCCGCACATCCCTTCCCATTGTGGGCCACCAAAACACTCTGCGTAATATGTCTATGGTTCTGGAGATGCCGGGGTGATAGGCCAAAAAGCTGGTATGCCCCCAGTGGATAACCTCTCCTTGTAGCGCTGCGGGGACATACAGCCGGTCCGGAGGGCCTCCCTCCGGAATGGGTTCTGATGACTGTGCCTGCTGGACCCTTTGCTCAGTCTTCCACTGGAGTGTCCCAAGAAAGCAGGAGGGGGGGAGAATAGTCTCCGGGGGAGACGCAACAGCTGTGGAGGAGGAGGAGGAGTCGAGAGCGAACTGACGTGAGAGAGCATCAGCCTTAGCATTACGGGACTCTGGTCTGTACAAGATGGATAGATTGAACCTATTAAAGAACAGGGCCCACCGAGCCTGCCGAGAATTCAACCATCTGGCCGACCGAAGATATTCTAGATTTTTATGGTTGGTCCAGACAGTGACCAGTTGGCTAGCTCCCTCCAGCCAGTGTCTCCATTCCTCCAACGCCAGCTTAATGGCCAATAGTTCACGGTCCCCAACAGCGTAATTCCTCTCGGCTGGCATTAACTGCTGAGAGAAATACGCGCACAGATGGAGCTTCTGATCGGAAGAGGAGCGCTGGGAGAGGACAGCGCCCACCCCCGAATCAGAAGCATCCACCTCGACCACAAACTGCGCCGCGGGATCCACCTGCGCCAAGACATGCGCGTTGGTGAATAGGCCTTTTAGGATCACAAAAGCTCGTTCAGCAGCCTCGGACCACTTGAACAGGCTTTTGGTCGGCGTCAACTGCGTAAGTGGTTGTGCCACCCTACTGTAATCCTGGATAAAATGGCGGTAGAAGTTGGTAAAGCCCAGGAAGCGCTGAAGAGCCTTCCTGGACTGGGGGGTAGGCCAGTCTACTACGACTTTAATTTTTGCCGGATCGGCCTTTACCGTATTCTCAGTGATGATGAATCCCAAAAACGAAGTTGAGTGATTGGAAAATTCGCACTTCTCAGCTTTTACAAAAAGCTGATCTCCAGCACCTGCTGCAGGATAGACCAGACGTGGACTACATGCTCCTCCAGTGTGTGAGAGAAAAATCAAGATATCGTCCAAATACACAAACACAAACTGGTTCACCATGTCTTGTAGGACGTCGTTTATTAACCACTGGAAGACGGCAGGGGTGTTGGTCAGCCTGAATGGCATGACCAGATATTCAAAATGGCCCAAAGGTATCTTAAACGCCATCTTCCACTCATCCCCCTCCCTATGCGGATTAAATGATGCGCATTGCGGAGGTTGAGCTTGTGAAAAAACGCACCCGTTGGAGTAACTCAAACGCCGAATTGATAAGTGGCAGCGGATACTTATCCTTCCGGGTTATCACGTTAAGCTCGTGGTAATCAATGCATGGCCTCAGTGTCCCATCCTTTTTCTCTACAAAAAAGAACCCCGCGCCGAGGGGAGCAGATAACAGATGGATTATACCGGCGCTCAGGGAGTCTTTTATGTAGGTCTCCATCGTCTCCCTCTCCGGCCCAGATAAACTGTAGAGCCAGCTGGATGGCAGCCGCACGCCTGGGAGGAGGTCGATAGCACAGTCGTAGCCCCGGTGAGCTGGTAGAGATAGGACTCTTGACTTGCTAAAGACCTCCCCTAAGTCATGATAAACCTCAGGCATGGAGCTGAGATCCACCGGCTCAGCCGCAGGGGAGGAGAGCAGGTGTGAAGGCGAGCATGCGACCGACTGGAGACACAACGAGAGATAGAAAGGGCTCCAGGACGAAATGGAGCCCTGTCTCCAGTTAATGATGAGGTTGTGAATACGAAGCCACAAATACTCCAGGATCACAGTGGGGCAGAACATAAAACTGAATAACCTCGCGGTGATTACCGGACAGAATGACCGAAATGGGCTCAGTCAGTTTGGTCATTGCTGTGATGGTGCTGCCTGAAACCGCCGAGACTGACAAAGGTGTCGGAACATTCCTGGTGGGTATCTCTAATTTACGCACCATGGCCTGTTGGATGAAATTTTGCTCTGCTCCTGAATCAATCAGAGCGGAGGTTTTGAACTTGGCCCCCGGTAACCGGACAAGGACTGGAAGTTCAAAAGGATTAGGGGAATTTGGTGAATACCCTCCCCCCTCCCCGCTCCTATGATGACTGACAGGCCAGGCTTCCCAAACTGAATCGGGCATTCTGATATTGCACAACTGGAGACCCCGCAATAAATGCATTCCCCACCCCCTTGCGACACCGGTGCTTCCTTGGAGTCAGACAAACCCTCCCAAGGCCCATCGCCTCTGGTAACGATGCCGGCAGAACATCATCCATAGTGGGGGGATCCGGCTGTGGAGCGGACGGAGGAGCAGTGACCTCCCGCCCCTTCAGACACTCCCTAAACCAATTATCTAGGGCTGCGCAATCATCTCATCCAGAGAGGAGGGAGAAGCACAGATAGCCAGCTCATCGTGTAGATGCGTATCCAGGCCCCAGAGCAACGCATAGAGCAACATCATTCCATCCAGAGTTGGCCGCAGCAACCCGGAACTCAATGGAGAAGTTGGCTACTGACCGGCCCCCCTGCCAAAGTCCCATCAGCTGACTATGTACCCCTCACTCTCTGAATGGCCGAACACCTCAGAGAATTCCCGCACAAATCGCTGGTATGTGTGTAGGGGTCTGTCAGGGCTGCTCAAGACAGACTGTGCCCACTTGAGCGCCTGGTCCCGCAGCAACAAGATCATGAAATGGATTTTGGCCGCATCATCCCTATACTCCCTCTCCACTCACTGAAAATAAAGCCGGCAGTGAGCAGGAACCCTCTGCACCCTCCCACCTCTCCCCCATAGGGGGCAGGTGAAGGAACAGACATGTTCCTGCAGGTGGCAGACACTGCCAGAGCAGCAGGTGCAGCAGGAGGAGCCATACCAAGAAGCTGACCCAGGTGCTCGGTGATGGTGGCCACTTACGGAGGAATGGTTTCTAACTGTTCAAAAAGAAACATGACCTGGTGTTCCGTGGCTTCCAAGCGCCAGAGTGCTGACCGATCGCTTGGCCGAGTGCTCACTGAGCCTTGGTCCTGGCTGGATCGTTCTGTCATGATTTAGACCGGGGTTAGGCTCAAACGCAAAGCTGCCAGAACGATCACTCAGACTCCAATAAAAGTTTCACAATTTTATTGAAAAGACAAAACAGGAAATAAAGTGGAAAACTAAAGAAAACAAAACACAAAGACGCCAACTTAGATTTCTGCCAAGACAGGTGCCCCCTGCAGTGCACGTAGCCTATGGGAGAGAGCAGACAGAGGTGATGAGGGACAGATTCTTCAAAGGGAGAATAATGCAGGAAAACACACTTACAACTTGAGCCGTGGAGTCCAGCAGGGAACTCCAACACAGACCGGGGACAGGTGGAAGGCAGGACCTGGGTGGACGTGATGGACTTCCTGGTCAGACGAGCGTGATCAGCTCCGGGAAACACACCCACGGGTGGCAGCAACCTGAGGAACATGAGACACGGGGAATAAATTCAGGAGAACAAAATAATGGGACAAAGCTTGACATAAAATCGTGGCTGCAAACCCAGACGATCCAGTGGTGAGCTCCCCTCACTCTGGGCCTTAAATACACCGGCTCATCAGAAGCAGCAGGTGGATAATCACGCAGGTATGCTCATCACCAGAGCGAGAAACCGGGAACAGGAGTGGAGGGGGAGCACGCTCGCCAGACCATCACAGCATGAGCACGGTGCTCCCTCCGTGCTCAGCATCATGACAGACTCCTCCCTGTCTGTCTATCTGCTGTGCATCTTAACACACAACTGTCTCATCATATACTCATCTTTCCTTTACTGGTAGTCATACTGGTTAAGAGGGACTCTGCTTGGGGGTTTTCCGGAGGTGCGTGTTGGTCTGTGTCCAGACGATTCACAGCTTTAAAGCTCATTGATAAAATTTAGTAATGTTTTTGCCTGCTGTACTGTTATATTTGCTCGTTTGTTTGTGGTTTTATGGCATCTTTCCTCACACGTGCTCCTGCAATGGGGCGCTTTTCAGGCAGGCAGACTTTTTTCAACACAAACCTGACACTTCATACATGCAGTCAAGACAGAGATGTGGGGAGACATCCACCGGCAGGCCGGGGGAGACGGAGGAAGGGACAGTGTGGGAAAACTCACGGGTGAGTGGGTTTTTTTTAAATCACACACTGTTTTTTGCTGATGTGTTCCGTTAATACTCACGGTAAATACGGAAGTGAATGCGGTGCAGCGACACATTTGATGGGCTAGACTGAGCGTTTGAGCGCTACTCAGGGACAAATTTGACTGGCAAAACTGGTGGAAGTTGATGAGGATTGGTCAAAATTGCAGAAAAGTTGCAGTGATTAGACAAAGTTGTAAGGTTGCGCAAAAGATGTGACCAGTCACTGATTTTGCATGAATTAGTGCGATGACGGGCAGCACGGTGGCACAGTGATTAGCACAGTGGCAGCACAGCAAGAAGGTCATGGGATCAATTCCACCCTTGACCATCGTGGGTTCGATCCCACCCCCAGACCATCGGTGACCCCTCTGTGTGGAGTTTGCATGTTCTCCCCGTGTCTGCGTGGGTTTACTCCGGGTACTCCGGTTTCCTCCCACAGGCCAAAGACATGCAGGTTAGGTTAATTGGCATCAATTGGGGATTCTAAATTGTCCTTAGGTATGGATGTGAGAGTGAGTGGTTGTCTGTCTCTTTGTGTTGGCCCTGTGATGGACTGGCGATCTGTCCAGGGTGTACCCTGCCTCTCGCCCAAAGATGCTGGGATAGGCTCCAGCCCCCCCGTGACCCGTAAAGGATTAAGCGGTAGAAGATGGATGGATGGATGGATAGTGCGATCACAATATCATGAAATCCTGGAGGGACTGGTAAGTGTGAACAAACAACAGATCTTCCGTGTGAATTTTTTTTTTCATAATAGACAAGAGTCTACATTCAGTTTGTAAAACTTCTTTGTTTTTCTACATATGTAATTCCTGATGATATCATTTGAAGACTTCTGAGGACAATCAGTTTAAGGTAGGATTTCAATAAGGCCTGAAAGGAAAGTGTAGAACAAAGAAAAAGTAGGGCCCCATTTCTGTCTTTGCCTTAGACCCCAAATGTACTAAATCCAACCCTGACTCTGCTTTCACTCCCCCTCTACTTGCTTTCCAAAGTCCTCCTACTGTCATAATTCCTCATGCGCCATAACGTGGTGCACGAGGGAGGGAATGAAAAACTCAATTGCTGGAGTAGAACGTGCCATTTATTAACATAAACTCCCACAAAAATAAAAAGTCCAGTCAACCACGAAAATACAGAGAATTGAAATGATGAAATAAGGCCACCAAACATGCAAGAATGCCACCCAGATGCTCCATGGCCGGCGGGGGAATTACCTAGTGCCGCAGGGCTGCTGTCGGCCCAAGGAGAAAGGCAAACATTAAACTTATGGGACCAGAGTAATCCGGGGGTGTCCATGCAGTCTGGAGGATGAGGAAGTAAGCTGGGTCAGCCACGAACATCAAGGGATTAACCATACTTGCAATGACAGGCTGAACAAATACGAAGGTGATAAATGCATACGTGGAGAAACAAGCTGCTGCATATGGAGGTGAATGCCCCGATGATCTCTTCCTACAAACCCCTCGTTTAAATAATAATAATCCTAACGAGGGAAGAAATCGCCGGTGTGAGAATACGTGGGCTGGACATAACTGATCCCTGGTGTGCATGGGTGAGTGTATGAGTGTGTGAATTGGAATGAATGGAGTGTGTGTGTGTGTGTGTGTGTGTGTGTGTGTGTGTGTGTGTGTGTGTGTGTGTGTGTGAGAGAGAGTGAACACCCGTAACAAGGCACAGCTGATGGCACTTGACAGGAGGAGGGGGCGTGCCCAAGCTGTCAGGGAGCGAAGGACCCAAACAGCTGCCTGACGCGCCTGATAGAAAATAGGGCAAAACAATAATAAGTCAGAACTGGGTTTGGAACCACCAAACCCAGATTCATGACAGGTCCTCCCCTCCCTAGGAGTGATTCCAGAACCCCAGCACCATCAGCCGAAAACAAAAAGAACACACCTCAGGGGAACCCCCCCCCCCCCCCCAGCAACAAACAATTACCCAGGGTGGGAGGTGGGGGAAAACCGGTTAGGAGGGAAGCAACCAGTGACAAATACAACAAGTAATAAGCAAGTCAAGAGCAGTGACCCTCCTAACAGTCCCCACCTAGGACACTAACCCCCCTCCCCAGAAGTCCAAAGTTCAGGGGGTCGACCGGAGTCCCAGGCCCCCAGCATGGTGAGGGGTGACTGATCGGGTGGCCTGCCCAAGTCCCATGTCCAGCAGATGGCCTGCAGAATGGCGTCCGGCGGCCTGCCCGGGCCGATGGGCCACCTGACCCGAAGCCCAAGTCTTTCAGGTGGCCGACCAGCGTGGTGGAGCCACCAGAACTGGAGGGGAAGGCGGAGAGGCAGCCTACCCACCCGGGAACCTCAGTGGCTAAACCAAGGAACAGGAGCCCCCCTGCTCTCCGAAGCTTGGAGCGGAGGGACCGTAGCACTTGCAATGGTCCCGGTCTGGGACGTGGCTGCACTCGCGATGGTCCCGGTCTGGGACGTGGCTGCACCGGCGGTGGACTCTGGCTGAAGCTCTGCTGCACTGGCGGTGGACTCCGGCTGGAGCACCATTGCACCTGCGGTGGGCCCCATCAGCAGCCTCATTGCTCCCATGGTGGGCTCCCCAGCGAGGGAGGTAATGCTCCTCACAACCCCTGGCGCTGGGCCCCTATCCTTGGCGGCTTCTGGCGAGATCAGCTGCTCTCCAGTGACCCTGGCAGGGGGCTCCGAACCCGGAGGGAGAGAAAGAGAGATCAGGTCAGGGTCGCCGGCAGCGGCAGAGTCAGGTGAGGCGGCCCCAAGGGCTCCTACAAGCTGCCCCTGGCCCTCCTCGCCATGAGTCGGGCAGTGTAACATTGACATTAACATTACTGACATAATGGAGCACACTTGCCTGAACTCGGGCTCCACTGCCGTCCAGGACTCCGGTGACTTGGGGTGCGTGGATTCCGTCGGTTCGCCCAGTGCTGTACCCCCGTCGACCTGCCCTGGGACCGCTAGCCCTGCGTCGTCGTCCATAGGCAATCCCGGTAGTGGCAGCAACTCTCCGGCAACCCTAGGAAGGAGCTCGACGGGGATAGGAGAGGAGCAATGGTTAGGGTCGCTGGCAGCAGCAGAGCCTGGCGAGGAGAATCCAGGTGTGGCTGGGAGTCACACCCAACTCTCCTCCCCAAGAGCCAGACAAGATCTAATAATCATTGACAAATGAACTACAGGAGAGATTATTTGCCTGTGGTCAAGCTCTACTGCCGTCCAGGACTCTGACAATGCCAACAATTACGTTCCAGGTCCTGTCGGCTGGAGGTCTGGTCCGGGAAATGACTCCGCTGTGGTGGCCCCCGCAGCAGGCGTGATGGTGGTTGCAGTCTTGGTGCTCCTGTGTGCCGTCCTCCACGCCACCAACTCCTCTGGCGTGGCGGCCGAGGGTGATCTCTCCACTGGTCCATGGGCTGGACCCTCCTGGGCCTCTGGTTCCTCCCCCCTCGAGCGACGTGGTTCCAGCGCAGGCAAGCTCGTAGGGGCACACAAAAGAGGCTGGATGAGGTCGGGTGAGGGATTACTACATCCCGCTGGGGCGGAGCACTCAGGGAACTGCACATCCCGAGTCTCCTCGCCAGGATGCAGACAAAATTGTTCATCAGCAGAAAAAATCAAATGAGAAAAAACTTGCCTGTTCTCCTGGCATTGGACCTCTCCAGCGGCCTCCGGGACATCTCCTCTTCTCTCCTGATATTCCTCCAATTCCTCTGGGGACGGAGTGGAAAATGGCTCAGGGCAGAGGGGCAGGGCTGTCGTCGGCGAGGCAGGCCACTTCTTGCGAAGAGAGTTCCTCTTCTTCTTCACAGGCAGCTCGGGAACCAAATAATCCGGGATGTGGAGCACCGCGCTGGGCAGCGAGTCACCCAAGCCGAGAAGCTCCATCTTCTCCAGAGAAGGAAGTGGAGTGACTGCAAGGAGCTCGAGCACTGGGGAATCCTTATCCAACTCCTTCTCACAGCGCTCCCCCTCCATCCAGCAGTTGAGCCGAGCCAGTCTCTGCACCTCCTTTGCTCAGCGCTCCTCCTTAACCCGACAGTCTAGCTGGGCGAGCAGGGCCAACTCCTCCTCCTCCGTCAACGAGTCCGTGGATTGAGTCAGCGCAGGGGACGAAACCCTCACAGCTGGGGAAGCGCCTCCTTGGGCCTCTCTTTCATGGTGCTCCTCCTTGTTCCGATGGTTTATCGTGGCCAGCAACCCCAGTCTCTCCTCCTCCGTTATCATGTCTGAGGATTGTGCGGGCGCCGGCCCAGGAGAAGAAAGAGAAGGGCAAAGAAAGGTCTTCCTCCGCTGGGAACGTTTCTTCTGATGGGGGGCTGGCTCCGGTGTAGGAGAGGCACCCTCCAGCTCCACATCTGGCGAGGGGAGGATAGCGGAGAGGATGGTTTCCACCCTAGGAACGATCTGGAGGTTAGGATGGCGCCGCTTGACGTCCTCTGTGATGAGCCGTGCCTACTGCATGTCCTCAGGAAACTGTGGCCACTGAAAGCCAAAGATCGCCTCTTCCAACAGCTCCTGGGCTGTCTGTTCCTCGACCATCCAGATTATCCCGTCAGTACTCGAGGAGAAAGGAAAAAAGGGTGAAAGAAAAAGAAAAAAAACACATCTACTCCGCTGAGTTTTTTCTGTATGGTCGGGTGCATTCTGTCATAATTCCTCGTGCGCCATAATGCAATGCACGAGGAAGGGAATGAAAAACTCAATTGCTGGAGTAGAACGTGCCATTTATTAACATAAACTCCCACAAAAATAAAAAGTCCAGTCAACCACGAAAATACAGAGAATTGAAATTATGAAATAAGGCCACCAAAAATGCAGGAACGCCACCTGGATGCTGTATGGCCCGGCGGGGGAATTGCCTAGTGCCACAGGGCTGCTGTTGGCACAAGGAGAAAGGCAAACATTAAACTTATGGGACCGGAGCGATCCGGGGGTGTCCATGCAGCCTGGAGAATGAGGAAGTAAGCTGGGTCAGCCACGAACATCAAGGGATTAACCGTACTTGCAATGACAGGCTGAACAAATACGAAGGTGATAAATGCATACATGGAGAAACTAGCTGCCGTGTATGGAGGTGAATGCCCCGATGATCTCTTCCTACTAACCCCTCGTTTAAATAATAATTATCCTAACGAGGGAAGAGATCGCCGGTGTGAGAATGTGTGGGCTGGACATAATTGATCCCTGGTGTGCATGGGTGAGTGTATGAGTGTGTGAATAGGAATGAATAGAGTGTGTGCGTGTGTGTGTGTGTGAACACCCGTAACAAGGTACAGCTGATGGCACTTGACAGGAGGAGGGGGCGTGCCCAAGCTGTCAGGGAGTGAAGGACCCAAACAGCTGCCTGACGTGCTTGATAGAAAATAGGGCAAAACAATAATAAGTCAGAACTGGGTTTGGAACCACCAAACCCAGATTCATGACACCTACAGACTACCATCCGATGCTGTCTAGCTAAATTCTCCCCTACCACCACCTTGCAGTCTCAGATCTCTTTCAGATTTCTCCTGGATAAGATGTAATCCACCTGTGTGCACCTTCCTCTACTCTGTAAGTCACCCGATGTTCCACTCTGTTCTTGAAATATGTGTTTACCACAACCATTTCCATCCTCTTAGCTAAATCCACAACAATCTGTCCTTCCACATCTCTCCTTAAGACCATACCTACCCAGCACCTCCTCATCACCTCTGTTCCCTTCACCTACATGACCACTAAAGTCTGGTCCAATCACCACTCTCTCCCCCTGGGAACACTCTCTACCACTTCATTCAGCTTACTCCAGAATTCCTCTCTCTTCTACCTGGGACTTCCATGGAGACTAGGAGTACACTGGCTCGTGCACCCCCTGTGGCTGGGCTTTTAGTTAGTGTGTATATAGTAAAACACAAAAAACACACATAGTATTTAGTCATAGCAGCACCCAGAGTGCCTGCTTGCATTGCAGAGAGTGAATTTTTTAATTCTATCTTGTACTAACTGACAAAAAATTAGATAAATATATAACTGGAAAAGCACTCAGAGAGTGCATACCTCTGTCAAGGCTCCTTCCGTCCCTCATGGATCACCTTCAAAATGTAATGGGTTTGTGTATAGGCTGAGAGCCACTTCTGGTGAAAACTGCATCAAAGTCTATCAGTGTCATGTACGGCGATCCTCACGGATCACCATAAGATGCCAAGAGTCACCGGTGAGTTTTGCAATGATGTTTTATTTGCAAGACAAGACAGGACACCAGGCTATGAGCCGCTAAGGGCAAACACCCACTAAGAGAAATAAGGGCTCGTAGGGCTAACCCCAGCCACTACGAGCTAAACTATGACAAGACAAGAATAAAGACAAACCTGATATCAAGGTCTGACAGGGTGTCAGGAGGGTAGGTTGACTTAGGTTGACTTCGGTTGACTTAGGTTGACTTATGCTCCCGCAGTCTAACTGCCGTCAGTGCCCGCCTTATAAAGGC
Source organism: Pholidichthys leucotaenia (assembly GCA_020510985.1). Lineage (NCBI taxonomy): Eukaryota > Metazoa > Chordata > Actinopteri > Cichliformes > Pholidichthyidae > Pholidichthys > Pholidichthys leucotaenia. The sequence goes on along the minus strand of CM035845.1, from coordinate 116,321,265 downwards.
GAACACTAACGAGCAGTGATGACCGACAGCTGACCGCCCTTGACAGGCGGAAGCCCCACCGAGGGCCTTCACAATAAGAGCCCGGTGAGGCCAGAATACAACCCACAGCTGTCAAGGCCGGCAGCGAGCTGTACGTGGCCCAAGCGCGGACAGAACCCAGCGCTCGGGTCGTAACAGTACCCTCCCTCCAAGGGTGGGCTCAGAACGCCCATGGACCACCCTGCCCCACCTCCACCCCCCAGGGTGGGTGGCTGGAGGTAGGTCCGGAGAGAGAGACCAAACCCAGAAACAGTGCAATAACAAAGTCAAAACCCGGCAAGAAAAACAACTAAACACAGGACAATGACAAGAGATACCAAATACTCAGATTAAATTAAATATTCAACTAACAATTACAGAAAATAGCACAGGATATCATGGAGAGAAAAAAAAAACAACCAAAAAAACAGAATTACTGGGTCAGAATAACTAAATACAGGACAGAAAGAGAAAATTAACTCTTTGCCCACATGTTTCACAAGAAAATGGCTTCTCAGCTGTGTGAATGCTCAAGTGAAAACTTCAAATCACCAAATACAGGAAAACAGAACAATTATTGACTCATACTTAACTAAACGCAAAACTAAATAGAGAAATAACCATTAGCCCCCCGACAGTTTATGCCAACCGGTGGAGACCAGGTGCCATAGGAACAGTTCAGGAAGTCTCCCCAAGTCCAATGGCCGACGGGTGGTTATGGGAGGTGGGACATGACCGGGCGGCTCACCACAGTCCAAAACCCAGCACGTCCACTTCTCTGGTGGCCGAACCAGGTCGCCCGGCAAAACACATAACAAGTCAGGTGGTCGACCTGGGGCGCCAAACCGGTGAAGCAGTTCCTCAGGCGGCCGACCCGCGTCCCTCAGCCACCAGTCCCGGGGGAAAACAGCCCGCGGCAGCCTCCCTGACGAGGACAAAATTCGGGAGAGCCGGGGTGAGCGAACAGGGACCCCCACGGCCCCTGGCGATGATGCGCAGGGGCAGTGACTTTGTAGAGGGACTAGAAGGCAAGGATGAGCCCGTAATCCGTCCGGCGGTGAAGGGTCTGCAGCTCCTCCACCGTCTGTGGACCACGCCGGCGCTGCATTTCCGCTGGGGCCCGACTGGGTTATAGCTGCACCCGCGTCGGACCCCGATTGGGTCAGAACCACTTCGGTGACCTGCTCAGAACGAGCCGACGCTGCACCCAGGATGGACCCTGATTGGGTCACAGCTGCACCCGCGTCGGACCCCGATTGGGTCAGAGCCACTTCGGTGACGAGCTCAGACTGAGCCCATGCTGCACCCGCGATGGACCCCGATTGGATCAGGGCCACACCAGTAACGACCTCCAACTCCGAACCCGGGACCTCCGGCACAGCGACTGGCACCTGCTCTGCACTGGCAACCCTGGGAGAGGGCTCAGAAGAAAAAAAACTGGATCAGGATCACTGGCAGCACCAGAACCCGGCGAGACAAGCTCGGATGCAGTGGACGGCTGCACCCGGCTCACCTCCCCAAGAGACAGGCAAAAATGCTCAAAGACATGAAGGAGAAAGACAAAACAGAGCACTTGCCTGATCTCGGGCTCTGACGCCGTCCAGGACTCTGACGATCCGGGCTCAGATGGGAGGAGATCGTCTTCTGGCTCCCACTCAGCTGCGTCGGACTCCGCAGCTGGCATGATGTCGTCTGCAGCCTGAGGTTCGTCCCGCTCTGAAGTCCACGCCGATGACCCGTTAGGCGTGGGGGCAGGGGACACTCGACCCACTGGCTCGGACCGCTCAGGCGAGGAGACCCGGGGACGCTCTATCTTCGGCTCAGGCTCCGGGCCGCAGTCCGCTGCTCTCCTCCATCCACGACGTGGCTGCAGGGCCGGATCCAGGCTTTCCAGCACTGCAGGCCCCCTCTTCACCCGACGACGTTGGCCTGGTGTCGCAGGCCGCTCAACAGGGGGGTACACAGAGGCAGCAGGTTTAGTAATAGTCTCTACAGCAGGTGGAAGGAGCTCGAGGGGCTGCGAACCCCAAACTCCGCCCCCAGGAGTCAGACAAGGCAGGTTACAATCAAGATGTAATAAATTAACTTGCACTTGTCTTTCTCCTGGAGGAGAGATGGTGCCTGCTGTAGGGGACGCTGTTCCTCCTTCTTCCCGCTGGATGGCGACAGAGGGCCCCCTGGAAAGACGAGGTGGAGCCGCTCTCAGAGGTTCGCTGACGGACTTCGCCAGCAGCGGGTCCAGCCGGGAATTCTGCTGAGGTCCATTGTGGAGGTGATGGCGGTTTCTGGCAGAGGGCGAGGCAAAGGTAAGGTCCGGGAATCGCCGCTCCTGAGCCGAAACCGAGGCGAGGAGGTCGGCAAACTCCGGGAAGTCACTTAATCTGGGATTCCTCTCCACCAGTCTGACTGCCGCCTTCACATGTTCCATAATCAGAGAGGGATGTGTTGCTGAACGAGCAGCCGCCACGCGGTCCCAGATGGAAGCAGCTGCGAGCTGGAGCTTCTCCAGGGGATTCCCGAATGACGAAGCTCTCTGGTGGGGATCACACCTGGGCAGAGTGAACTCCTGGACCGGAGTGGAGGCAGGAATGGGATCCAGACGTGAGGAGCGGGGATGCCTCCTCTTCGGCTTCCTGCCGGGATTTCCCACCAGCCCACGGAGTGTCTTGAGTTGCGCAGCGAGTTCAGCCCTCCCCATCCTAACCTCCGGGTGGACGTCGTAGTGGAGAGGAAGGTCGTCCAGCAGAACCTCAGCGTAGTCCAGGTGCCAGAGCATGTCATAAGGGTTGTCGTCAAAGGTAGCGGCCAGGAGCGACCCATCAACATACTCCAGGGTGCTTGCTAGCTCCTTGCCCAGGCGCCGACCACGGCCCCTGGATGACGGCATTCTCCCAAGAATTGACATTTGACACCCAGACAGGAAGAACAACAGTCCAATAACTGCAAAAACTCACGGTGAAAAAAGGCGTCTCAGTATGGCGTCTCAATTTAGACGTCGGGTGGCGTGAGCGTACTGTCATGTACGGCGATCCTCACGGATCACCATAAGACGCCAAGAGTCACCGGTGAGTTTTGCAATGATGTTTTATTTGCAAGACAAGACAGGACACAAGGCTATGAGCCGCTAAGGGCAAACACCCACTAAGAGATATAAGGGCTCGTAGGGCTAATCCCAGCCACTACGAGCTAAACTATGACAAGACAAGAATAAAGACAAACCTGATATCAAGGTCTGACAGGGTATCACGAGGGTAGGTTGACTTCGGTTGACTTAGGTTGACTTATGCTCCCGCAGTCTAACTGCCATCAGTGCCCGCCTTATAAAGGCGAACACTAACGAGCAGTGATGACAGACAGCTGACCGCCCTTGACAGGCGGAAGCCCCACCGAGCGCCTTCACAATAAGAGCCCGGTGAGGCCAGAATACAACCCACAGCTGTCAAGGCCGGCAGCAAGCTGTACGTGGCCCGAGAGTGGACAGAACCCAGCGCTCGGGTCGCAACAATCAGTTAGTTTTGGAGTATTGTTGCTAACACACTGTGAGAAGTTAAAAGCCTTGGGGGAGGTATACATTCTTGGATCATCACCAAAATGTAATGGCTTCCTCTGTAGCCCAAGAACCATCTCTAGCGAAAATTTCATCCAAATCCATCCAGAAGTTATGGAGTACTGTTGCCAAAACTCTGTGAGAAGATAAGAGCCTTGGTGGAGGTATGCATTCTTAGCTCATTACCAAATTGTAAGGGGTACATCTCTAGCTCAAGAACCACCTCTGATGAAAATTTCATCCAAATCCATCCTGTACTTTTTGTATAATCCTGCTGCACAAATACAAACAAAGCCCTTGGTGAAGGTATGCACTCTCAGATCACCAAAATCTAATCATCTGTTCCCCGTGCCATTGCACACCTTTCCTGAAAATTTTATCAAAATCTGTTTATAACTTTTTGAATAATGTTGCTAAAACAGACACACAGACGACAGACAGACATACAGACAGGCAAACAAACAAACGCCAGCATAAACATAACCTCCTTCGCAGAGGTAATCTTACCATTCTGGTGTTCCGCCCGTGGGGTGTTTTACATTGACTGGACATTGGCTGGAAATTGGCAGGAGTGGTAAGGGGTTAAAACATCAGAACAAGGCCTTCACTAATGTATGCTCTCTGTTCTTTACTTACACATCAGAATCATGCAAACAGTGTTGTATTAGCATCTGAAGTTTAACAAGAGCACTCTGATGTGAGTGCAATATCCCCCACCTCCGTTTTCTATGAAGATCCCAATACTGACTGACGGAGAGCAGTTTTCAACTTTTCAATATAATTACTGTGGTAGAACCAAATTATAAGCCCATCATCCACGAATATACAACAAAGTATACAACCCATAGTTGTAGGTCAGGATCCTGAGGTGAACCTGTGTAGCAAGTTTGATGACTCTAGAGAGCTTTACATGTTCTGTAGTAAGCGATCATAGGGAGTGCCAGCCTTGACCTTTTGACCCCAAACCTGTAGTCAGAGGTTATGGTCTCAGAGGGAACCTGTGCACTAGGTTTGATGACCCTAGCTTTCTTTGTTGTTGAGATATAGTTTATAAGCCATTTTGATGTTGACCTTTGACCTTGAGATTGCAAAACCATAGTCACACTTCAGGGTCACAGGGTGAACCTGTGTAACAATTTGGTGACCATAACTTTATTCTTTGTACAATAATAAGGCATAGGGAATGTTAACCTTGACCTTTTGACCCCAAACCCATAGTCAGAGGTCAGGATACCAAATTGAACCTGTGTACCAGGTTTTGTGGCTCTAGCTTTATTTGTTTTATAGTAATAGCAAATGTAGCATTTACCATAATGCAAAAGCGCTATATAAGCACAGGTCCTTATCCTTATCCCTTAACTGCAATGTTAACATTGAACTTTGACCGTTGACCCCTTGACCCCAAGCCCATAGTTAGGTGAGGGCATAAATCATCCAAGATGTGTACTAGATACAACTACTATATCAATTTGAAAAGCCTACATCATTTCTTTCAGTAGTTATTATGTTTAGAACATTTCAGGAAAAATCTAATCTCTGACCGTAAGGTCATCTGATGAGAGTGAAATTGAAATATGCATATCATCAGAGTATATCAAACTATGGTACCAAGTTTCAAAACAATTGGAACAAAACTGTAGGAGGAGCTGATTTCACAAGACAGTTACTGTCTATGAAGTGAGGTGAAACAGAAGGTTATAGGTCAGGGGCTACAACTCCTGCAAAAATTATCCAATCAGAACCAAACTGCAATATGTGCATCATCAGTATAGATAGATAGATAGATAGATACTTTATTTCGAACAAAAAAAGTATAACAAAAACAAACAAATGACAAATGCAATAAAGTAACAGTATACACTGTTCGAAAGGGAGAAGGAAGAAGTGAACACTTATTAATTCCATCTCCTCTTTTCCATAAATACACCCAGGTGAATTATATACAAATTACCACCTTTAAGACCCCAAGTAAACAATTTACTGTGTGGCGGTTCGGTTAACCCCCACAACAGACTAAGGACAGACAACTCGCTACTCCTGGTTTTTTCCGCTACACTACTGAGACGTAATGTGCCATTCATGCCTTGTGATGTTAATGTTGCCTCTTATGCATTGTGTTCATGCGTCCTGTCCTTACTGTGACCTAGAGACTCAGATCAATATGTAGATGTGCCTGTTAACCTCTTTGTTCTGCACCTGGAGCAGAGTCTAGCAAATCTGCCTATTGTGATGTATGTCTCACAAATGCAAATATCTCATACCTGTTCTGCAGTCCCTTTGATCAGACCAACTGCTGTGACACTGCCTTGATGTATTGTTTGAGTTGGGTATAAATACTGCACAGGTTCTGTAACACTTCCTCTCACTCTCACTCTGATTTCAACCCTGCTGCAGGACACAGACTTTGTGTCCCTTCTCTGAGAGCCGTGGGCTCGCTCTCGGCGCTCATGCACGGCGCCGGGAGCGGAGCTCGTGACGGCGGTATGATAATAAAACTCTACTTAAAACCTCCAACAACGCCGCTTTATTTCATGCCGCCGCATACTGTATTTTTTACAAATCAACATTAACACCCATCCATCCTAACATACATTGATGTCCATACATCAAAACCAGCCTCAAACAACACAGATATTCACAGTGCTGTCCCACCCACCATTCCATAGTGTCCCATAATGTCCTAGAGTGAACATAATGAATCGTACATATAAATACTACCCTTCTAACATATATCCTTTCAGCAAATAATGTTTATACCTCTTTTTGAATTGATTTCTGTTTGTACATAGTTTCAGTTCCGGCTCCAGACTGTTCCACAAATCCACCCCACAGACAGATATGCACATACTTTTCTTAGTTATTCGTATCTTAGGTTTTGTAAAGTTAAAGTCTCCTCTCAAATTATGAACATTGTCTCTTTTTTTAAATATTTTTTGTATATTAGTTGGGAGTTGATTATTAATTGCCCTGTACATTACTTGTGCTGTCTTAAATTTAACTAAATCGATGAACTTTATGACATGTGACTTTAAAAACAACGAATTGGTATGGTCTCTATATCCTACATTGTTTATTATCCTTATAGCTCTTTTTTGTAATGTGCATATTGACTGTAGGTTGGTCTTGTAGGTGTTTCCCCAGACTTCTACACAATAGTTAAGATAAGGTAAAAACAGTGAATTGTACAATAAGACCAATGATTTACAGTCCAAGATGTGTCTTGTCTTCCCCAGTATGCCTATACATTTTGCTAACTTGGCCCGGATGTGACTGATGTGAGGTTTCCAGCAGATTTTATTGTCTAGAGTCACCCCCAGAAACTTATTTTCCTGTACTGTTTCTAGTCTGGTATCATCTATCGTTACCATTATTTCATGATTTATTTTATAATTTCCAAACAACATAATCTTTGTTTCTTTTAGATTTAGAGATAATTTATTTTTGTTGAACCACTGCGTTAACTTTTTCATTTCAGTTGTGACCACCTCTAAAACCTGCTGCAAATTTTCACCAGTGCAAAGGATATTTGTGTCATCCGCAAACAAAATAAATTTCAGAATTTTTGATACTTATATATCAAACCATGGTACCAAGTTTCAAAGCAATCAGTCCAAAACTGTAGGAGGAGTTGATTTCACAAAAGTGGGACAGATGGACAGACGGATGGACGGACTGACCCATAACATAATCCCTTTTGGTCTTCGCCCAAAGGGCTCTTTGACTCTTTGGGCTTTGACTGGGTGGGGGTGGGGGGATAATAAAAAAAGGCACTCTGTTTACAGCTGTGTCTGATTTTCATGTTTTGCTGCACACAAAATAAAGGAACATGTGTTTGTCACTCAGTGCTGTGTAACTATGGTAACTGCCCTATAACTGCTAAGAGTTCTGTTCCAGTGCATACCCTCTATAGTGGCTAGCGCTACATTAGAAAGAATAAATCCTGTGATAAAAAGACTTACCGGTTGAAGGACATGCCCAGTTGTATGCACGGTGGCCCAGGATAATGACTGAAACTGCATCGGTCCTTAAAAGCAGTTCAACGTAAAAGCCATCTTAATTTGGGTCAAGTTTTCAAAGCAGCTGTCCAAAAATGCTAACTGGCTCTGGAGGCTAACTTCAGTTAGGCCGGAGAATCCTGATTGACTCAACACTAAGGACCTGCTACAGTGGGGCAAAAAAGTATTTAGTCAGCCACCAATTGTGCAAGTTCTCCCACTTAAAAGATGAGAGAGGTCTCCAATTTTCATCATAGGTATACCTCAACTATGAGAGACAAAATGAGGAAAAAAAAATTCAGAAAATCACATTGAAAGATTTTCAATGAATTAATTGGTAAATTCCTCGGTAAAATAAGTATTTGGTCAATAACAAAAGTTCATCTCAATACTTTGTTATATACCCTTTGTTGGCAATGACAGAGGTCAAACGTTTTCTGTAAGTTTTCACAAGGTTTTCACACACTGTTGCTGGTATTTTGGCCCATTCCTCCATGCAGATCTCCTCTAGAGCAGTTGTGGGCTATATTAATCATAGACCCCATAACCTACATATGTTTAAGCATGTGAGAGTGTTTAGTGATTACATATGTAAAGCGACTTCACACCTCAGAACAGGACAAAGGGTCTCAACCGCCAGTGAAGATCAAAGAGCATCCCAGGCGCTGCGGTGGAGACCGGATGGGTTGCCCTGACCCCCCAGGGCCAGGTGGAGGAGTACGAAGACAAAAGAGGGGATTAAGATAGTGAGGGATGTCAGCTTTTGATATGCATGTCTTTTGTTATGTGCGAGTATAAGTTCGTAGAGCCGAAGGTGTTCGGTCTCTTACTTCTTCTGCTGCTGCACCTAGATGAGACTTGTTAGAGGAGCTGATAATAAACATTGATTTATGAATCACATCGCCTCGTTATTTCAAGCTCCTCTACACTGGTGACCCTGACGTGAGAATGGACCAGAGGCGTTCCCCCGCGATCGACTCATCTGTGGCGACCCAGGCAGACGCCGGCGCTCATGCAGACAGGGGAACAGATGGACGAAGTTCCCCCACGGCAGAAGTGATAGAGAGGGCTCAACCGAGCACCAGCGCCGCGGAGAGAGCCGAAGCAAGGCACTCTCACTCTGCGGACACATCAGTGACGGTCCACACAAACGCCGTCACCGTCAACCTGCCGGACTTCTGGCAGGAAGACCCCACCTCGTGGTTTCAGCAAGCTGAAGCCCAGTTTGCACTTGCGGGCATCACGGCTGACGATACAAAGTTCTATCACATCGTCGCCAAACTCAACGACGCCACTTCGAGATGTGCGCGGAGCATAATCCAGCGGCCGCCGGCCCAGGACAAATATAAAGAACTGAAAGCGACCATCGTGGCAAATTACGTCCCCTCAGCCGAGGAGAGAGCCGAGAGGATCCTGGCGGTCTACGGCCACAGAGGAGGCAGACCCAAGGCCCTCATGGAGGACTTGCTGCAACTTAAAGAAGAGGACAATGACAACTTCCTCTTCCATTTCATATTCCTCAGTACGCTGTCGCCACACATGAGAGGGACGCTGGCCAACATGCGATGCAGCACCCAACAAGACTTCCGCACGCTGGCTCACGAAGCTCAATGGCTCGTCAACGCCTGCAAGGAGCAGACACCCACAGCAGCATCCGCAGACCTCAACGCTGATGTCCGGAGCCACGAGGAGCCACAAATCACCGAGCAGAATCAGCCCGCGGTGACAGCGACACGGCCAGGACACAACAGACGGAGCAACATTTGTTATTACCACCACCGCTTCGCCGAGAAGACTTACAAATGCATTCCCCCCTGCAAATTCACGATTTCGGGAAAACGCCGAAGCCGAGAGCCGTTAACAGCGGCGGTTCTCGGCGAAAAAAGCAAGCTTTTATATGTGACGGACGGACACACCGGCAAGCGGTTCCCTATCGACACGGGAGCTCAACTAAGTTTTGTCATGCCCTCCCAAGCAGACCGAGCCAAGGGCCCCCGGGGCAATGGAGCGGTGGCAGCCAACGGCTCCATCATCGACACTTTTGGCGAAAAGAGCCTGCCCCTCTGCATCCACGGCCGCAACTACAGATGGACATTTGTTGTAGCGGCGGTGAGTTTTAACTTGTTGGGCGCAGATTTTTTGTGTGCACTTGGGTTATTAGTTGATCTAGCGAACAGGCGCTTGGTTAATGCACTGTCCTTTGCTTCTATTCCCTGCTCAGCTCGACTTTCTCCACCACCCGTGCAGGCTAGCGTCACCACAGCAGGAGGTAAGTTTGATCAACTCCTCACCCAATTTCCAGCACTCACAATTCCCAAATTCTCAGCCACAGTGGCTAGACACGGGGTCGAACACTTTATTCCCCCAACGGGCCCACCCGTATTCGCCAAAGCTCGGCGCTTAGACGCAACCAAGCTCACCATAGCTCGGGACGAGTTTACCACCCTTGAAAAATTAGGCATTATCAGACGCTCGAAAAGCCCCTGGGCGTCACCACTTCACATGGTCCCGAAATCCGACGGTTCTTGGAGGCCGTGCGGCGATTACCGCAGATTAAACTAGAAAAGCACTCGGAGAGCGCAGACCTCCGCCAAGCGGCACAGTTCCCCCCATACAGTGTTTGTGTGTACGTTTTCAGATTCCCTGAGCATGAAAAGATATGACTAGCAATTGGATTCACAATGATTATTTGTTTATTTGACATGGACAGTGCAATAAACAGACAATTAATGAATGACAATCAATGTGATAGTGATAGGATTAGTGGTTCAGTAGTGTAAAACGGGGCTATAAGGGACGGCGGGTTAATAAGGGACACTTTTCTGGGAAATGTTTTAAATGTAATTCTGCTTTTTTTATTTTGAGCAGGACGCTGAGTTGTGTTGTTATTGTCAAATATCCATGAATCCTTCATCAAATCTAGGCGGAAGCAAAATTAAAAAAGCAGAATTACATTTAGAAAAGTGTCCCATATTACCCCGCCGTCCCTTATAGCCCCGTTTTACGGTTGTAAAAGCATTGCCTCCTTGGCGGAGGTAATAAACTGAAGTGTTGGTGTGTCCATCTCCTCCACTGACGGATGCAGATTGGTTAGACAGGTTGCCGTGGGTTTTATATTATATTGGGGTTGCGCTCCGCGGCAAAACAGAATTTAGAGTCTTCCCCGGCAGAGAGGTCGTTTTACGCAGCGCCTATAGCTGGGCGGGGAATTTGTGGCAAATAATCGGGCGGCGGACAGGTGGCCGTGTCAGGTTTTGCAGCGTGGCGCAAAAACAGGCACGCTGGCGGGCCCAGGCCAGCAGTGTTTTCCGTGTGCTTTTGTGCCTAAAACGTTGAAGAACGCGGAGTTTGTGTTGGTCAGACACGACGACCAGCGCAATGTGCGCAGCGCCTATGGCTGGCACAGGCACGCTGGCGGGCCCAGGCCACCAGTGTTTTCTCATGCTTTTGTGGCTAAAACGTTGAAGAAGGCGGAGTTTGTGTTGGTCAGACACGACGCCCAGCGCCCTCCATTGCGCCTGCGCACATGTTGAAAATGGCCGTATGTCACAGTGTGGAAAAATGCTTTAAAAAATTCCTGTATGCAGACGGTGATGCGGATCATCCCCAAAATTTAATCAGTTCTTCCTTGTACCATTTCCAACAACGCCTGAAAGTTTCATTGAAATCCGTCCAAAAGTTTTTGAGTTATCTTGCTAACCAACAGACAAACAGACAGACAGACAGACAAACAGACAAACACACAGACAAACACACAGACAAACCCCGGCAAAAACATTACCTCCTCCTGGCCTTTCGGCCTGGCGGAGGTAACAATGCGACAGCGCATGACCGCTACCCAATTCCTCACATTCAAGACTTTTCACTACATCTGGCGGGTGCGCGCATTTTTTCAAAAATAGACCTGGTCCGCGGTTATCATCAAGTCCCAGTTCGAGCAGAGGACATTCCTAAAACAGCTGTAATAACCCCCTTCGGTCTTTTTGAATTTTTGCGGATGCCTTTCAGCCTCAAAGGCGCTGCTCAAACCTTTCAGCGGATGATGGACGCAGTATTACGCGACCTCCCTTTCGTGTTCGTCTACCTCGACGATATGCTGGTAGCTAGCTCGTCTGAGGAAGAACACGAGCGGCATCTCACTATGGTTTTTCAGAGACTAGAAGAGCACGGGTTAATAATCAATCCAGCCAAATGCAAATTCGGCGTGTCACAAATTGATTTTTTAGGACACAGAGTTTCTCCGAAGGGGGCAGTCCCACTTCCAGACAAAGTTCACGCAGTAAAAAGTTTCCCACGGCCACAAACGGTCAAATCGCTGCAGGAATTTTTGGGCATGGTTAATTTTTACAACCGCTTCCTCCCCCACGCAGCTCAGCTCATGCAGCCCCTATATGACGCGCTCAGAAAACAAAAACCTTCCAACGCGGTCGAATGGACCCCGGAGCGCGAACGCGCCTTCGCGGAAGTAAAAAGCGCCCTAGCTAATGCCACATTGTTGGTTCACCCCGATCCCTCGGCCCGCATTCCGCTAACCACAGACGCTTCAGACCTGGCCATAGGGGCAGTTGTAGAACAACACGTCGGCGGAATCTGGCAACCTTTGGCATTCTTCAGCAAATCGCTAAACCAAACTGAGCGTAAATACAGCACTTTTGACAGAGAGCTACTAGCACTCCATTTATCCATCCGCCACTTCCAGTTCTGGTTAGAGGGGCGGCGTTTTACGGCTTTTGTAGACCACAAACCGCTCACCTTTGCTATGGCTAAAATTTCCGAACCGTGGTCAGGCAGGCAACAAAGACAGCTAGCTGCGATTTCAGAGTTCACCACAGACATTCGACATGTGGCAGGCAAACTTAACGTGGTAGCAGACTGCCTCTCTCGCGCTGTGACATCGCCAGAGCGCGAGGAGACAGATTATACTACCTCAGCCGCGGAACTCTTCGCCAACGCGGACACATACGCAGCACCAATCCACGCAGGGATAGATTATGCAGCCATGGCAGAGGAACAAAGTAGTGACGCGGATGTGCGCGCACTCCTGTCTGGACCAACAGGGTTAAGGCTGGAGAAAAGGGGTCTACGCGATGGTGTGCCCCCCCTAATATGCAACATCTCAACCGGCCGACCTCGCCCGTTAGTTCCAGCCACATGGCGCCGCCGTATTTTCGACTCGATTCACTCCCTCGCGCACCCAGGTGTGCGTGCTTCAGTTAAAATGGTCGCCGAAAAGTTTGTGTGGCCTGGCCTGCGCAAAAACGTAAAAGAATGGGCAAAGACTTGAATTTCTTGTCAGTGCGCCAAAGTACACAAACACACAAAAGCCCATCTGGAGACTTTTCGAATCCCTGCTAGAAGGTTCGACCACGTTCATGTCGACCTCGTGGGGTCGCTACCTTCCTCCCAAGGTTTCACACACCTGTTAACAATGATAGACCGCACCACGCGCTGGCCAGAGGCAGTCCCTCTGGCGTCAACCACAGCGGAGGAAGTCGCTCGCGTTTTTTTGACAAACTGGGTGGCACGTTTCGGCGTCCCATCGGACATCACGTCCGATAGGGGGCCTCAATTTGTCTCGGAGCTTTGGTCAGCCATGTCCAGCAGCTTAGGGGCAACAATTCACCGCACCACCGCTTATCACCCTCAGGCTAATGGGTTATGTGAGCGTTTTCACAGATCTTTAAAGGCCGCCCTCAGAGCCTCACTAACGGATACAAATTGGGTAAATAAACTTCCCTGGGTTTTATTGGGGTTGCGTGCTGCGCCCAAAGAGGATCTAGACGCCTCCCCAGCAGAATTAGTTTTTGCACAACCTCTCAGGCTCCCAGGCAAATTTTTACCAGAGAACCCAGAGCCAGGGCATTTTCCAGCCCCGAGGTTTGTAGGCAGCAATGGACCGGACTCTCTCCCCGGGCCGGTACATCCCTCTTTTCCATGGGTTTTTGTCCCCCAAGCTTTAAAAAATGCTGAATTCGTTTTTGTTAGGCATGAAGCTTTAAAACCAACTTTCCGCCCACCATACGATGGGCCATTCAGAGTGCTGGAACCTGGTGATAAACATGTTGTGCTTGATTTTGGGGATAGAAAAGAAACAGTCAGCACTGACAGACTTAAACCTGCCTTCTTGTTGAGAGACGAGCCTGCACGGTTGGCGAGAGCACCTCGGCGGGGTAGACCCCCCAAGAGAAAAGACTCAGCCCCCCTGCAGGGAACAAATAATCACTCTCCTTCCCAAGCTGCAGATTCCTTACAGGAAGGTCCCACCAGGACGCCCAAGCGGACCCACAGCAGATTCGGAAGAAGATTAAAACCTAGACGGCACAGAGACTGATGCAAACTACTCAACAGTTGTTCACTAATTGTGCTGTAACAGTTTAGGACTGACTTGTGATATTACTATGCTGTTATGATTACCACTGAACTATCTTAGGAGCATGGCTGCTGGAAAGTTTCTTCTGTGTCAAGAGGTGTAGCAGTTAGTATGTCATAATAATTATCTTAAACTGTGAATTTTTCTATTGTCCTTTTCTTAGTCGTTTGGGGGGGGCTGTGGGCTATATTAATCATAGATCCCATAACCTACATATGTTTAAGCATGTGAGAGTGTTTAGTGATTACATATGTAAAGCGACTTCACACCTCAGAACAGGACAAAGGGTCTCAACCGCCAGTGAAGATCAAAGAGCATCCCAGGCGCTGCGGTGGAGACCGGATGGGTTGCCCTGACCCCCCAGGGCCAGGTGGAGGAGTACGAAGACAAAAGAGGGGATTAAGATAGTGAGGGATGTCAGCTTTTGAAATGCATGTCTTTTGTTATGTGCGAGTATAAGTTCGTAGAGCCGAAGGTGTTCGCTCTCTTACTTCTTCTGCTGCTGCACCTAGATGAGACTTGTTAGAGGAGCTGATAATAAACTTTGGTTTATGAATCACATCGCCTCGTTATTTCAAGCTCCTCTACACCAGTGATGTTTTGGGGCTGTCGCTGGGCAACATGGACTTTCAACTCCCTCCAAAGATTTTCTATGGGGTTGAGATCTGGAGACTGGCTAGGCCACTCCAGGACCTTGAAATGCTTCTTACGAAGCCACTCCTTCGTTGCCCGGGCAGTGTGTTTGGGATCATTGTCATGCTGAAAGACCCAGCCACGTTTCATCTTCAATGCCCTTGCTGATGGAAGGAGGTTTTCACTCAAAATCTCACGATACATGGCCCCATTCATTCTTTCCTTTACACGGATCAGTTGTCCTGGTCCCTTTGCAGAAAAACAGCCCCAAAGCATGATGTTTCCACCCCCATGCTTCGCAGTAGGTATGGTGTTCTTTCTCCTCCAAACACGACAAGTTGAGTTTTTACAATAAAGTTCTATTTTGGTTTCATCTGACCATATGACATTCTCCCAGTCCTCTTCTGGATCATCCAAATGCTCTCTAGCAAACTTCAGACTGGCCTGGACATGTACTGGCTTAAGCAGGGGGACACGTCTGGCACTGCAGGATTTGAGTCCCTGGCGGCGTAGTGTGTTACTGATAGTAGCCTTTGTTACTTTGGTCCCAGCTCTCTGCAGGTCATTCACTAGGTCCGCCCGTGTGGTTCTGGGAATTTTGCTCACCGTTCTCTTGATCATTTTGACCCCACAGGGTGAGCTCTTGCGTGGAGCTCCAGTACGAGGGAGATTATCAGTGGTCTTGTATGTCTTCCATTTTCTAATAATTGCTCCCACAGTTGATTTCTTCACACCAAGTTGCTTACCTATTGCAGATTCAGTCTTCCCAGCCTGGTGCAGGTCTACAATTTTGTTTCTGGTGTCCTTTGACAGCTCTTTGGTCTTGGCCATAGTGGAGTTTGGACTGTTTGAGGTTGTGGACAGGTGTCTTTTATGCTGATAACGAGTTCAAACAGGTCCCATTAATACAGGTAACAAGTGGAAGACAGAGGAGCCTCTTAAAGAAGAAGTTACAGGTCTGTGAGAGCCAGAAATCTTGCTTGTTTGTAGGTGACCAAATACTTATTTTACCGAGGAGTTTACCAATTAATTCATTAAAAATCCTTCAATGTGATTTTCTGGATTTTTTTTTTCTCATTTTGTCTCTCATAGTAGAGGTATACCTATGATGAACATTGGAGACTTCTCTCATATTTTAAGTGGGAGAACTTGCACAACTGGTGGCTGACTAAATAACTTTTTTGCCCCACTGTATAGTTATGTCACTGTCACGTCTGGCCCTCACGAGCCAGCATAAGATGCCACAGACCAGTAAAGTTGCATTTAGGTTTATTAACAGTTCAAGGCAAGGACAAGGTAGCTAGCTGTGTGGGCTGAGCAGCAAGATTAATCATTAACATAACACAGATCAATGATTGATGACGGCTGAGACGAGGAACGCTCGCTCACCGTCAGATAAGGGAAAGGCAAGGAACATGAACGATTACTAGAAAGATAAACACACTTACATCAGCGGAGAATCATGGATTAACACAAGGAGACGTATGATGACACGAACGTTGACAAGAATGCTTGACACGAATGCTTGACAAGACAGCCACAAGATGCAGCCACTGGCGCCGGCATTTAAAGCCGGCTGCTAACGACTGCAAATGCAGCACAGCTGCTCAGGCCCTGACAGCAGGGAACTCCCGAGCGTTTGACCAATCAGAGCCCGGGGAGCCAGAAAGACAACACTGCTGTCAAAGCCTGACCGGAATGATGTGTAGCCCGAGCACGGACAAAATAGCGCTCGGGATATGACAGGACCCCCCCCCTCAAGGCGAACTCCCGGTCGCCGTAAACATCCACACACCCCCCACCCCAGGGCGGGTGGATGGGGAAGCAGGTAGAGGGGAGACAGGGTCAACCTCACAGAGAAAGAAGACACAATAACTTACAACACAAATCACAATGAAGACAAGGCAGGGGCAGAAAAACAAACGGGATAAAATCACAGGGGAGGGGGAAAAAGAAATAAAAAAAACTGTACAAGAACGCATATCACAAAGAAAAAAAACAGCTTAACAATGTACAAATATCGTGATAAAAACTGGATTACTGGACCGTTACAGAGGAAAAAAAACTCAACTCATGAATTGACAGCAAACCAATGGAAATAACCTCAACGGTTCTAAACCAAACACTGATGTGACAGAACAGTGGCCTTGAGTGCACATGAGCAAAAAATGGGAAAATGAACATAAGCAAAAGACCCATAAAGTACTTCACGTAGGACACAAAAATGTCAGATCAAATGTTAGAAGTATATCCAAACATAAGGTTTCTGCTTGAGTCCCTGTCAATTAGTTCTCACATCAGAAAGCCCGTAAATACTGCCGATGGTTCAGTTTTGAGCTTACATACATGAAGAAAAAAAAAGGAAAAATAAAAAAATAGCTCAGGAGAGTTCTTACCTTAAAACAGACAGAGTACAACAGTTCTACCAGAATTAGGCAGCTGAGAATTCCAAAGGCTGTGTAGCGGGTTGATTCAACCCCCCACAACACACAGAGAGTCAGCTTGTTACTCCTGGGTTTTTTCCGCTGCATGCTGCGTTTACAGCTGTGAGGTTAAAGTGTCATCCATGCATTGTGTTCATGCATCCTGTCTGTACCTCTGATATGCAAATGCCCAGATCGACTGCTGTGAATGTCTTTGATGTATTGTCTGAGTTGGGTATATATGCTGCACTGTTCTGTAAATCTGCCTCTCATTCTCTCACTTCAACTGCTGCTGCTGGACACACACCGTGTGTCTCCTCTTCTCTGAGAGCCTGAGGACATCACCTCAGCCCGCAGCACGAGGGCTGGGGAGGTGTTCCGATGAAGGCGGTATGATTCAATAAACCAACTAAAAACTCCATCGCTGCCTTTATTTTATCATGCCGCTTCAGAATCAGAATCAGAATCAGAATCAGGTTTATTGCCATTGTTCATGTAGTACACAAACTAGGAATTTGTCTCGGTACAATGCTGCAACATTAAACATGATAAGATAAGAGAAATAAACTATACATGTAATAAAGTGTAGCTTCAGCTGCACTTCCAAATTCTAATATTACGAGTGATTAGGAAAAAAAAAAACATGGGAAAAAAAAGGGCAGAATTTGAACAGGTTCATTCTCTTGGTGTTAGAATCAGGTCATCTAGACCCTATTTGGCAGAATAAAGACCTAGTGTAGATGTTACAGCGAGAGTATAGCAATGGTCAGCAAGAAAGCAATCATAATGATATGTCCAAAGGAAAAAAAAAAAAAACTACTCTTGTGGAGTGTGTGAAATCACAGGCAGATTCATTTCAAATGATTTATTGCACACTCACATCTCACGAGCACAGAAAAGAATGAACTTTTTATCAGAGACTCTCCTCTTAAGTTTCATGGCTTACATCACACACAACGGGACATTTGAATCACACTGCATTCAACCCCCTACATCCTTGACTCCTTCCTGCTATCTCACCAGGAGCCTCCTGCTCTTTGATCTCCCATGCTTATCCACTGTCTCTTGTCTGAGATGCTAAAAATCTGGCTCTCCCAAGGTGCTACAAATGCCCCCCCCCCCCAGCATCTTAGATAGGACAATAGAATAACAATCCACATGCTGTGATAGAACAACAGAACATCAGTCCACATGCTGTTTGGGCTTCCGTCTCCTCCCGTATCTGCTGTAACTGGGTTTTACCGCCTCTGCGGCGCTGTTGTGCCGGTGGGAGGTTGCTGGGAGGGGGGCCACTTCGGTCTGTCCGTGTGGCTGCTCTGGCAAATCGTTTCCCTGGGGAGCTCTCCGTGGGGGTCTTCCACGCTGAGGGGCCCTAGCCAACAACACTTGCTCGTCCGCCACAACGAAAACGGGTATGAGTCTGTCTATGCCAATTTTTTCCCTCCTACCCCACAAGTCTAGCAAAAAATGCTTATCCCCTGTTTCCAACACTCTGAACGGTCCATCATAGGGCGGGCGCAATGGAGGGCGGTGGGCATCGTGTCTGACAAACACAAACTCTGCGCTCTTCAAAGTTTTAGGCACAAAAACACGCGGAAAACAGTGGGTGTGGGGCGACCCCCACAGCCTACGGACAAGCAGAGCGCTCAGCTGGAGCAACTAGCAGAACAGTGAGATGTATGGACTGATATCAATAGGCAGCCTCTCCTTCCTGCCAGTAATCCTGCTATTGATATGTGTGACTCTCATGTAAATGTCCCATGCATTCCTGCTGTACTGTGATGCTAATGTGCCATGCATGCATTGTCTAGCTGGGTATATAAGTGAACTGAATATCGCTTGCTCTCTCTCTTATTCTCTCTTGCTGATCACACGCATTGCCTGATTGCTGACTGAGGGCTCACACACAGCGCTGGAGTGAGTCCTGTGATGGTGGATGAATAAAACACCCTTTTAAACTTCAGTTCGCCGTGCCTGCACTTATTCTGTGCCTCCATACTTGGGTACACTTATTTTATCCGCCACACTGGTGACCCCGATACAAGAACACGCTGACGACGAATGAACGCAGCCCCCGGCAGTGACTCCCAACGACGAATGAACGCAGCTGCCTTACGCAAATGGACTGCCCTCCCTTCTGCCACCGGGAGACCTCGACGCAGAGCCAACACCAGGCGAACTCTCCGGAGATCATCCACGACCGGGAAAGCTGCAGAAAGCGTCATGGTGCGACCCCCGCTTGAGATCGGGACATCCACACTGGGACCGACCGAGGGACAAAGATCGTCTACTCCCTCTCACCGCTCCTCCGCATCCACACGAGCCCGAGGGACAAAGATTGTCTACTCCCTCACGAGCACGCACGCACCTCGGCCTCTCTCCACATCGGCGACCTCCAGGGCCGGACGGAGAACGCAGTGCGTGGACCAGAACGCACCATGACCCGGCACGAGCGAACGACAGCAACAGCCCGAACAGGGACGACCATCGGTGCCGACGACGCTGATCTCCATTAAGCTCCCTGGCCCTGACTCGCCTCGCAACAGCGGACCTGCCATGCACCGAACCCCCGCACGCACACCGGGGCTTACGAGGACAGCGCACCACGCACGGGACAATACCGGCTCCACAGACTGCCATCGTCCTCCGCCGCTGCACACGCCCGAGAAACACGGCCGATCGCCATCCTCGGACCCTTCAGGGCTGCTCACACACCTGAAGCAGACACGCAGTACACAGGATTTTGTATGGGTCTCAGCCACGGCGCACAATGGGAATTCAGCCGTCAGCTGTCCCCGAGGGCTTTAGGGCTGCGCCCGCACCTAAAGCCACCCCGCCAAGTCCTTCAGCTTTTGTTTTTTCTCACAGCCGCTACGCATCCTCGCAGGACTGAGCCGCGAGAGCAGTCAGAGACAATTTTTTTCTTCTCACAGCCGCTGTGGATCTCCGCCACGTTCAATGGGACAGCCCCTCAACATCGTGGATCCACATGCAATTTTTGCACGGCCCAGACAACTTCGCCGTCCCGGGCCGGCACTTGCTACCCCCCCCCCCCCCCCTCCCTCCACTTCCGCCTACACAGAGTTTTTCCCGCAGCTCGCTACCAAAGCCTGACGATCGAGGCCTCAGACCCCTGCTGAGCCCTCTGGGGGGGAGTAGTGTGGGGCGACCCCCACAGCCTATGGACAAGCAGAGCGCTCAGCTAGAGCAATTAGCAGAACAGTGAGATGTATGGACTGATATCAATAGGCAGCCTCTCCTTCCTGCCAGTAATCCTGCTATTGATATGTGTGACTCTCATGTAAATGTCCCATGCATTCCTGCTGTACTGTGATGTACAGTACAGCATTCCTACTGTACTGTGATGTACAGCCCTGACTGAGGGCTCGCTCCAGCGCGCTTACACAGCGCTGGAGTGAGTCCTGTGATGGTGGATGAATAAAACACCCTTTTAAACTTCAGTTCGCCGTGCCTGCACATATTCCATGCCTCCACACTTGGGTACACTTATTTTATCCGCCACATGGTGGGCAGGGCCCGGCAGCGTCCCTGTGTTTGCGCTACGCTGCAAAAGCTGAGACGAGGAGCTGCCCGGAGCGGGGTTATCTGGTAGAAATTCCCCGGGCAGCCGTAGTGGCTGCGTAAAAATGAGCTCTGCCGGGGAAGCTTCTAGATCCTCTTTCGGCGCGGAGCACAACCCCAATAAAACCCACAGCAGCCTGTCTACCCAATTTGCATCCGTCAATGAAGCCCTGAGTGCTGCTTTCAGTGATCTATGAAAACGCTCGCATAACCCATTGGCCTGTGGGTTGTACGCAGTTGTGCGGTGAATTGTAACACCCAGGCTGCGGGCCATCGCAGACCAGAGTTCGGAAACAAATTGAGGGCCCCTGTTGGACGTAATGTCTGACGGGACTCCAAAACGCGCCACCCATGCTGTTAAAAAAGCGCGCGCTACGTCTGCGGACGTGGTTGCCGCCAGTGGAACCGCTTCTGGCCAGTGCGTGGTGCGGTCCACCATTGTCAGGAGGTGCGTGCACCCCTGTGATGGCGGGAGGGGGCCCACGAGGTCCACGTGAACATGGTCGAACCTCTTAGCCGGAATACGAAACGGCTCCAAGGGAGCCTTCGTGT
The DNA here is from genome assembly GCA_020510985.1 of Pholidichthys leucotaenia. Lineage (NCBI taxonomy): Eukaryota > Metazoa > Chordata > Actinopteri > Cichliformes > Pholidichthyidae > Pholidichthys > Pholidichthys leucotaenia. The sequence goes on along the minus strand of CM035845.1, from coordinate 116,300,145 downwards.
GTCTGTGTACCTTGGCTCGTTGGCATGCCACGCAGGCTGCAGCCCACTCTTTCACTTGTTTGTGTAGGCTCGGCCACACAAACTTCTCTCCCACCATTTTGACCGACGCGCGCACTTCTGGGTACGCCAGAGTGTGAACCGACTCAAACGCGCGGTGGTGCCACGCAGCCGGGACCACCGGACGCGGGCGACCCGTGGAGACATCGCAGATTAGGGGGGGCATGCCGTCTTGCAGCACCCTGCTCTCCAGCCTTAACCCTGTTGGTCCAGACTGGAGCGCGCGCACGTCTGCATCGCTAATCTGCTCCGCGGCCATGGCTGCGTAATCTATCCCCACGCAGACCGGGGCCACCACGGCGTGCAAGAGGCAGTCTGCCACTACATTCAGTTTACCCGACACATGTTGAATATCGGTAGTAAACTCTGAGATCGCGGCCAGCTGTCTCTGCTGCCGGCCCGACCACGGTTCTGAAACCTTGGCCATCGTGAATGTTAGCGGCTTGTGGTCCACGAACGCGGTGAAGCTGCGCCCTTCCAGCCAGAACTGGAAGTGGCGAATGACCAGGTGGAGAGCCAGCAACTCCCTGTCGAACGCGCTATATTTACGTTCACTGTCGCGCAAAGTTCTGCTGAAAAAGGCGAGTGGCTGCCAAGCCCCGGTGACGCACTGCTCCACGACAGCCCCTATGGCCACGTCTGAAGCGTCGGTGGTGAGCGCTATGCGGGCCGTCGGGTCTGGATGTGCCAGCAGTGCGGCATTTGCCAGGGCTGCTTTAACTTCCGAGAACGCCTGGTTTCTGTTTTTTGAGCGTGGCGTACAATGGTTGCATGAGCTGCGCTGCGTGGGGAAGGAAACGGTTATAAAAGTTCACCATTCCCAAAAATTCTTGCAGCGCCCTGACCGTTTGAGGCCGGGGAAAATCTGCCACGGCACGCACTTTGTTGGGCAGCGAGATCGCTCCTTCTGGAGAGACGCAGTGCCCCAAAAAATCAATCTCCGTTACGCCGAACTGGCATATCGCCGGGTTGATTATTAACCCGTGCTCCTCCAACCTCCGGAAAACCGTCGTGAGGTGGGTTTCGTGTTCGTCTTCGGATGATCTGGCTACCAGGATATCGTCCAGGTAGACGAACACGAACGTGAGATCACGCAGTACTGCATCCATCATGCGCTGGAACGTCTGTGCCACTCCTTTTAACCCGAATGGCATGCGCAGGAACTCGAATAGACCGAACGGAGTTATTACCGCTGTTTTGGGTACGTCCTCAGTGCGCACTGGGACTTGGTGGTAACCGCGGACCAGGTCTATTTTGGAAAAAATGTGTGCTCCGGCGAGGTGAACGGAAAAATCCTGTATGTGGGGAATCGGGTAGCAGTCGTGCGCTGTGACGTCGTTCAACCTGCGGAAATCGCCACACGGTCGCCACGATCCCTCAGCCTTAGGGACCATGTGTAGCGGGGAAGCCCATGGGCTGTTTGAGCGCCTGATGATGCCCAACCTTTCCAGGTTGGCGAACTCCTCGCTATGGCCAGTTTAGCTGCGTCCAAGCGCCGAGGTCTTGCGAAAATGGGCGGCCCGGTGGTGGTGATAAAGTGTTCCACCCCGTCTTTAGCGATGGCCGCGGAAAATGTCGGGACCGGGAGTGCTGGGAACTGAGTAAGCAGTGTGTGGAACTTACCGCCTGTAGCTGTGACGTTGGCTTGTGCTGTTGGCTGGGTCACTCGAGCTATACAGGGGAGAGAATCAAAGGACAGTGCATTAACCAGGCGCCTGTTAGCAACATCAACCAATAAACCATGTGCACACAGAAAATCAGCCCCCAGTATATGGTAATTCAGTGCTACTATGACAAAAGTCCACTCATATGTACGGCCGTGTAGAGATAAGAGGAGAGTCCTCTCACCAAAGGTCTTAATATCCGAGCCGTTTGCTGCCAACATCCCGGGGCCGCTAGATCCTGCCAGCTGGTCAACGTAAGTCGGCCGGATGAAGCTCTTCTGGGCTCCGGTGTCCACGAGGAAACGCCTCCCCGAGCATGCGTCCATTAGGTAGAGCAGCTTGTTCTCTTCACCGAGGGTCGCTGCTGCTACCGACCCCCGACCTTGGCGTTTTCCCGAGCGCTAGAATTGGCACGGTGGCGCACATCTGCGTGCGTTCTCTCTGAAGCGGCGGTGGTAGGAACAGAGCGTGTCTCTCTGGCGCTCCTTGGTCCCCGCTGCTGCTACCGTCGGTGGCTCCTCACCTCCTCTGGTCGTCTCGCTGGGCTCCACCGCTGCCGCGTTGACTGTGATCGCCCTGGTGGTGATGATGATCCGGTCTGCCTCCTGGGCTAGTGCACGGTAGTCTCGCGCGGCCAGCCGCGGCGAATTGGCCAGAACCGCTCTCGCTACTGTCGGAAGGTTCCGGAGGAAGAGGTGGGCAAACAGAAAGTGCCCATCGTCCGTGCCCATTAACGCCAGCATCTTCTCCATCAGGTCTACGGCCGAACCATCTCCTAGCTCGGTCCGCGTCAGGAGCCTCTCCGCTCTCTCACAGTCCGAGAGCGTGTAGCGCTGGATGAGCGCAGCCTTGGGCGCCTCGTATCTGTTGCTGGCTGGTGGCTGATCGAGCAGGCTCACTACCTGTTGAGCTGTGTGGGCGTCGAGTGCTGCGACCACATGGTAGAATCTGGTGCCATCTGCCGTTACTCCCCGGAGGGCGAACTGGGCCTCAGTGAGGTGGAACCAAGTGCACGGGTTGTGCTGCCAGAAATCCGGTTGCTTGACTGAAACCGCACACGCGTGGCTGGAGGTTCCAGTCCGGGCTGTCTGTGGGATGGCTGCCGCCTCGCTGTAGCTTCCTGACCGGGCCGGCTCCGGGGATCTTGCCTCGTGTTCCATAATACGTCTTGGGTCACCAGTGTGGAGTGTGTGAAATCACAGGTAGATTCATTTCAAATGATTTATTGCACACTCACATCTCACGAGCACAGAAAAGAATGAACTTTTTATCAGAGACTCTCCTCTTAAGTTTCATGGCTTACATCACACACAACAGGACATTTGAATCACACTGCATTCAACCCCCTACATCCTTGACTCCTTCCTGCTATCTCACCAGGAGCCTCCTGCTCTTTGATCTCCCATGCTTATCCACTGTCTCTTGTCTGAGATGCTAGAAATCTGGCTCTCCCAAGGTGCTACACTCTAAGGATTCCTTGATCAGAGACGCCATGAACAGACAACATTCTACTAACTCAAAAATGTGTGAATTGCCCTGACAAGGGTACATATATTCATAAAACACAAAACAGGGGTAATATAAACGATGTACAAAATAACCATAGAACCAAAAAAAAAAAAATAGAGGAAAAGTGCTAACAAAATCAAATACACTCGGTTGTCTTCAAAACCAAAAGGTCAAACAAGAGGAAAAAAAAAACTCGGTATATAAGCAGGACTGAATGGGGGGGAAAAAAACAGTGGTCAAGTCACACATCGGAGTACACCATAATCCTGCCTGTGGAGTATTTCAATCCAAAAAACCTTCAAAATCACAGAAACTACTGAGGGGCAAAAGAAGGGGGAAGAAGCACATCAGGATGACAGTCATAATACACAGTTCAGGAGGCCTCCCAGCATCCAGACCGCTAACAGGGGTAGCGGGACGTGTTCTGACGGCCTACCCAAATCCTGGGCCGAGGATGACCATGCCTCCGGCGGCCGGACCAGGGCGCCAAATGAACAGTTCTGTTTATTGGGAGGCCGGCCCCTGAAGAACAGGCTTCCAGGTGGTCGACCTGCATCCACCTGCCAACCAGATGATGACTGGAGAGAGATCGGCAATGGTCTTCCAACAGCGGGGGAAAGCCAGGGAGAACCGGGCCAACTATGATTAATCCCCGCAGTTCCAGATGCGGGGGAGGGAGAAACATGACGAGGGTAGGGAATTAATTTGGGGTTATTCAGCGGTGGATCTGCAGCACCATCTCCGGATCCCACCCAAACAGACGCTGGCAGGGCCGGACCCAATCCGGTAGGGAGTCCAGAATGGACCGACGCTGCACTCACGGTGGGCCCGCATTGGGCCAGAACCCCTCCGGGGACGGACTCAGACTGAGCCGATGCTGCAGCCGCGTCGGACCCCGACTGGGTCAGAGCCACCCCGGTGACAAACTCTAATTCAGCCGACGCTGCACCCACGTCGGACCTCGATTGGGGCTGAACCACTTCGGTGACGGACTCTAATTCCACCAACGCTGCACCCACGTCGGACCCCGATTAGGTCTGGACCACCCCGGTGACGAACTCTGATTCAGCCGATGCCGCACCCGCATCGGACCTCGATTGGGGCTGAACCACTTCGGTGACGAACTCTAATTCCGCCGTCGGTGCACCCGCGTCGGACCCGATTGGGTCTGGACCACCCCGGCGACGAACTCTGATTCAGCTGACGCTGCACCCGTGTCGGACCCCGATTGGGTCAGAACCACTTCGATGAAGAATTCTGATTCGGTCGACGCTGCACCCGTGTCGGACCCCGATTGGGTCAGGGCCACACCAGTACCGACCGCCAACCCCGAACCCGGAACCTCCGGCACAGCGATAGGGGTCTGCTCTGCACCGGCGATCTTGGGGGAGGGCTCAGAAGAAAAAGAAGAACCGGGATCAGGAACACCGGCAGCGCCAGAACCCGGTGAGACAAGCTCGGATGCAGTGGACGGCTGCACCCGGCTCGCCTCACCAAGAGACAGGCAAAAATGCTCAATAATAGAAAAAACAAAGACAACACTGAGCACTTGCCTGATCTCAAGTTCGGACGCCGTCCAGGACTTCGACAATCCGGGCTCAGACGGGAGGAGGTCGTCCTCTGGCTCCCACTTGGCTGCGTTGGACTCCGCAGCCGGCATGATGGCTTCAGCAGCCTGAGGACCCTCTGGCGCCGATATCCACGCTGGTAATCCGTACGGCGTGGTGGCAGGGGGCCCCTGGCCCGCTGGGTCGGACTGCTCATCCGTGGAGACCCGGGGACGCTCCGTCGTCGGCGCAGGCTCCAAACAGTAGTCCGATCCCCTCCTCTGTCCTTGATGTGGCTGTGGGGCTGGAATCTTCTGCTCCAGGACCGCAGTCCCCCTCCTCATCTGATGACGCTCGACTAACGTCGAAGAATGCTCAACAGGGGAAGACACAGAGGCAGCGGGTTTAGTAATTATCTCAGCAGATGGTGGGGGCTCGGGGGGCTGCGAACCCCGAACCTCACCCCCAGGAGTCAGACAAGACAAATCACTGTCAAGGGGAAAAAAGTGAACTTGTACTCGCCTGTCTCCCGGGGAAAGGATGGTGCCTGCTGCAGGGAACGTTGCTCCTTCCTCCTCCCATCGGATGGTGGCAGAGGGTTCCCTGGAAGGACGGGGGGGGGGGGGGCACTTGAGATAGGATCGATGCAGGGCTCGCCGGAGCAGAACTCCTCATACAACCAGCAGCTGGAGAAGACGTCGGAAAGGAGGGGGCGACAGCCAAGACGGGCTGGGAACGACGTGCTGACAGACCAGTGAAGGAAGACGGCCCGGGGAGAGAGGCTGCGGGGGTTCCCTCCTGATGAGACGCTGAAGAGACAGCTGTCTGGTTGAAGGGGTCAGTCCAGCAACCCGGAGCAGGATCCGGACGGGACTCTTGCTGAGAATGACTCTGGCCGCGATGCCGACGTCTTCGATGGGCCACAGGTGGTGTGAACACCTGGACTGGATCGAGGAAGGGGCCACAGGTGGTGTGAACTCCTGGACTGGATCGAGGAAGGGATCAGGATCCCAAAGCGGGCAGCGGGGATTCCATCTCCTTCGCCTCTGGGCTTCTTCTTCCTCGTACCTCCGGAGTATCTGGCGTTGGGCGGCGATGTCAAGTCTCCTCGCGTCGACTTCTGGGTGGTCGTTGTAGCGGGGAGGCAGTTGGTCGAGCACATACTCAGCCCAGTCTAGGTACCAGCGTACATCGGGCTGATAGCCGAGGAGGGGAGGGGCGATGAGGGTGTCAGGATTAAGATTGAGGTCGGAGGCGGTGATGAGGATTTCATCCACTTGCTCCAGTACCTCGGTCAGCTGGTCGCTGGAACCCCGAGTGCGACCCCTCCGCGACGGCATAATTCCAGTACCGTACCCAGACAGGAAAGAGCAGAATTCTCCTGAATGCAACTTACTGTGAATGGCGTCTCCTTCTGGCGGCTGTCTACTGTCACGTCTGGCCCTCACGAGCCAGCATAAGACGCCACAGACCAGTAAAGTTGCACTTAGGTTTATTAACAGTTCAAGGCAAGGACAAGGTAGCTAACTGCGTGGGCTGAGCAGCAAGATTAATCATTAACATAACACAGATCAATGATTGATGACGGCTGAGACGAGGAACGCTCGCTCACCGTCAGATAAGGGAAAGGCAAGGAACTCGAATGATTGCTACAAAGATAAACACACTTACATCAGCGGAGAATCATGGATTAACACAAGGAGACGTATGATGACACTGTGGTGCACATATGTGGGTTTCATATGCTTCACATGTGTATTACTGTATGCTTATTGTATGCTTCACGTCTCAGAGGAACAAAAGGTCTGAACCTCCCAGGGGTAACAGGAGGATGTGAAGTCTGGCCTTTTGTATGCAAAGAGATGGCCTTGAAGGATTTCCTGACCACCAGGACTTAGGTGGAGACGAGGAGACCTGGAGGGGGACGCATTGTGATTTGGGATTGAAAGACAATGTGACTGTGTGCTTTGATGTCCTGGGGTATAAAAGGGACAGATGTTGGGGGATTCCTCTCTCTTTCTGTTTTTGGATGTTGGAGAATGTGAATGTGAATAAAACTGGACTTGAGAAATAAACTCAGCCTCGTCCTTCCCACGCTTCTCCACACTGGTGACCCTAAGACGTATCACGAGCAGAGACGAATCTCCCGAGCCAGACTCGTCAGGAGCCAGCCAAACGAATGCAGCCACAGTTCAGCTACCAGACTTCTGGCCGAACAATCCGCGCTCCTGGTTTAGCGCAGTCGAGGCACAGTTCCACCTCCGGAGGATTTCGGTGGACGCCACAAAGTTCTACCATGTGGTTGCAAAGCTGGACAACCACACAGCCCAGCGGGTGGCAAACCTGATCAACCACCCTCCGGACAGTGACAAGTACAGCACGTTGAAGGCTGCACTCATCCGTTAATTCACCCCCTCAGTGGAGGAGTGAGCAGAGAGGCTCCTGGCACTGACTGAATTCGAGAGCGACAGACCTGCAGACCTGATGGGGAAGATGTTGAGTTTGAGAGACTCCGAAGATGATAACTTCATCTTCACCCACCTTTTCCTCAGGACCCTACCGTCAGCGGTGAGAGTGATCCTGGCCAGTTCACCACTGTTGGCCCGACGAGACTACCACGAGCTGGGCCAGGAGGCGCAACGACTCGTCGACGCCAATAAACGGCGCGCAACTGCAGCTGCAGCAGCGGAGCTAGGCGCAACGTACCGAGATGGCAGGGGGCCAGAGGCTGCAGCACCAGACTCACCGACGACAGCGGCGGCAGGGGCCAGGAAACACGGAGCAGACGACGTCCTTTACTTCTACCATCGCCGCTTCGCAGAGAGGGCACGCAAGTGCATTCCACCGTGCCATTTCAAGCGCTTGGGAAACGCCAAGACCGGGGGTCGGTAGCAGCTCCAGCCCTCGGAGAGGAGAACAAGCTGCTCTACTTGAGGGATGCGCACTCGGGGAGGCATTTCCTCGTGGACACGGGCTCCCAGCTGAGTTTCATCACACCTTCCTACGCTGACCGGCTGGCACCTTCCAGTGGTCCCCGGGTGTCAGCAGCGAACGGCTCGGCGATTAAGACCTTCGGTGAGAGGACTCTGCTTCTGTCTTTACACGGCCGTACATTCGAGTGGACTTTCGTCATAGCGGCAGTCAATTTCAACATGTTAGGGGCTGATTTTTTGTGCTCACATGGTTTGTTGGTCGATCTTGCTAACAGACGCCTGGTTAATGCACTCTCTTTTCATTCTATTCCCTGTACAGCTCGAGTGGCCTGGCCGACAGCACAAGCCAACGTCACAGCTGCAGATGGTAAGTTCCACACACTCCTCACCCAGTTCCCAGCACTCACGGTTCCAACATTTTCGGAGACCGTGGCTAAACACAGGGTGGAACATTTTATTACTACCACCGGACCGCCCGTTTTCGCAAAAGCTCGGCGCTTGGATTCAGCTAAACTGACCATAGCGCGCGAGGAGTTCGCCAACCTGGAAAGGTTGGGCATCATCAGGCGTTCGAAGAGCCCATGGGCTTCACCGCTTCACATGGTCCCGAAAGCTGATGGCTCGTGGTGGCCTTGCGGTGATTTCCGCAGGCTGAACAACGCTACAGCGCACGACCGCTACCCGATCCCACACATCCAAGATTTTTCAGTTCATTTGGTGGGGGTGCGCGTTTTTTCTAAAATAGACTTAGTATGCGGTTACCACCAGGTCCCAGTGCGCGCTGAGGACATACCCAAAACAGCGGTAATAACTCCTTTCAGGCTTTTTGAGTTTTTACGCATGCCGTTTGGGCTTAAAGGCGCGGCGCAGATGTTCCAACGCATGATGGACGTGGTTTTGCGCGATCTCCCTTTCGTGTTCGTCTACCTGGACGACATATTGGTAGCCAGCGCGTCCGAAGACGAACACAAAAACCACCTCACGGCAGTTTTCCGGAGGTTGGCAGAGCACGGGTTAATAATTAACCCAGCGAAGTGTCAGTTTGGGGTGACGCAGATTGATTTTTTGGGGCATCGCGTCTCCCCAGAGGGAGCGGTCCCTCTGCCTGACAAAGTGCGCGCAGTAACGAATTTTCCCCAGCCACAAACGGTCAAAGCGTTACAGGAGTTTTTGGGAATGGTGAATTTTTATAACCGTTTCCTCCCCCGCGCAGCGCAGCTCATGCAACCATTGTATGCTGCACTAAAAAAACAAAAACCCACAAATAAAGTCGAATAGTCTCCCGAGCGAGAGCGGGCATTTTCTGAAGTCAAAACAGCCCTGGCAAACACTGCGTTGTGAGCACATCCAGTCCCAGCGGCCCACATGGCGCTCACTACTGACGCGTCAGATGTGGCCATAGGGGCGGTCGTGGAACAGTTTGTAGCCGGAGCCTGGCAACCGCTCGTTTTTTTCAGTAAGACCCTGCGCGACAGCGAACGAAAATACAGCGCATTCGACAGGGAGTTGTTAGCTCTCCACTTGGCCATTCGCCACTTCCAGTTCTGGCTGGAAGGACGCCGTTTCACCGCGTTCGTTAACCACAAGCCGCTGACTTTCGCGATGGCCAAGATTTCAGAACCTTGGTCGGGCTGGCAGCAGAGACAGCTGGCCGCGATATCGGAGTTTACTACCGATATCCAGCATGTTGCGGGTAAACTTAATGTAGTGGCGGACTGCCTCTCGCGCGCCGTGGGGGCTCCAGCCCGCGCGGAGGTAGATCCTGCAGCCATGGCCGCGGAGCAGGTTAGCGACGCGGATGTGCGCACGCTCCAGTCTGGACCAACAGGGTTAAGGCTGGAGAACAGGGTGCTGCAAGACGGTATGCCCCCCCTAATTTGCGATGTCTCCACTGGGCGGCCGCCTCCGGTGGTTCCAGCCGCGTGGCGCCGCCACGTTTTTGACTCGATCCATTCTCTGGCGCACCTGGGAGTGCGTTCGTCGGTCAAAATGGTAGGAGAGAAATTTGTATGGCCGAGCCTGCGCAAACAAGTTAGAGAGTGGGCGGCAGCCTGCATAGCTTGTCAGCGGGGCAAGGTTCATAGACACACGAGAGCTCCCTTGGAGCCGTTTCACATCCCAGCTAAAAGGTTTGATCATGTCCACGTGGACCTTGTAGGCCCCCTCCCGCCCTCACAAGGGTGCACACATCTTCTGACAATGGTTGACCGCACCACGCGCTGGCCGGAAGTGGTTCCGCTGTCGTCAAACACAGCCGAGGAGGTGGTGCGCGCGTTTTTAACGGCATGGGTAGCGCGTTTTGGAGTCCCGTCGGACATTACGTCCGACAGAGGCCCACAATTTGTTTCCGAACTTTGGTCAGCAATGGCCTGCAGCCTGGGGGCAACGATCCACCGCACGACCGCGTACAACCCGCAGGCTAACGGGCTATGCGAACGTTTTCACAGGTCACTGAAGGCGGCTCTCAGAGCGTCGCTTACGGATGCAAATTGGGTGGACAAGCTACCATGGGTTTTATTGGGGTTGCGTTCCGCACCTAAAGAGGATTTAGAAGCCTCTCCAGCTGAGCTAGTTTTCGCACAGCCATTTCGGCTGCCCGGGGAATTTCTCCCAGATAATCCAACGCCAGAGTGCTCCCCGGCTCAGCGGTTACAGAATAGCACGGGCCCGAGCACGCTACCTGGCCCCGTTCACCACAGTTTTCCGCGTGTTTTTGTGCCTAAGGCTTTAAAAAATGCGGAGTTTGTTTTTGTCAGACATGATGCCCATCGTCCGCCTTTACGCCCACCTTATGACAGACCATATACAGTAGAGTGCTGGAAACAGGAGATAAGCATTTTTTGCTAGATTTGGGAGGCAGAAAAGAAATGATTGGCATTAACAGGCTCAAACCCGCTTTTGTGGTAGCTGACGAAGTTGTGCAGTTGGCTAAGGCTCCTCGGCGCGGCAGACCCCCTAGAGAGCATTCCCCAGAACACCCACAGAGGTTGACTAACAGTTCTCATCCCCAGGCAGCAGCTCCGCAGCAGGAAGACGCCACGGAAGTGGTTCAGCCTGCTTACAGCAAATACGGGAGAAGGCTGAGACCCAAGCGGCACGTGGACTGATATGTAGTGTTTTTATCATGACATGCAATCTGTGGTTATGTTGTTCCATCTTAGACATTTGGGGGGGGGTCATGTGGTGCACATATGTGGGTTTCATATGCTTCACATGTGTATTACTGTATGCTTATTGTATGCTTCATGTCTCAGAGGAACAAAAGGTCTGAACCTCCCAGGGGTAACAGGAGGATGTGAAGTCTGGCCTTTTGTATGCAAAGAGATGGCCTTGAAAGATTTCCTGACCACCAGGACTTTAGGTGGAGACGAGGAGACCTGGAGGGGGACGCATTGTGATTTGGGATTGAAAGACAATGTGACTGTGTGCTTTGATGTCCTGGGGTATAAAAGGGACAGATGTTGGGGGATTCCTCTCTCTTTCTGTTTTTGGATGTTGGAGAATGTGAATGTGAATAAAACTGGACTTGAGAAATAAACTCAGCCTCGTCCTTCCCACACTTCTCCACTATACGAACGTTGACAAGAATGCTTGACACGAATGCTTGACAAGACAGCCACAAGATGCAGCCGCTGGCGCCGGCATTTAAAGCCGGCTGCTAACGACCGCAAATGCAGCACAGCTGCTCAGGCCCTGACAGCAGGGAACTCCCGAGCATTTGATCAATCAGAGCCCGGGGAGCCAGAAAGACAACACTGCTGTCAAAGCCTGACCGGAATGATGTGTAGCCCGAGCGCGGACAAAATAGCGCTTGGGATATGACAGTCACCAAAAAAACGCTCTATCTAAACTTGCCTTTTTCAGGGGGCAGGGCTTGATTTAAATTTCACAGCAAAAAAACAGATACATGACAAATTTGAGAGATTTCGGTCTTGATATGTCTTGTAAGTCATAAAACATATTACAAACATGATAAGAAAAAAAAACTAGATTTTTGGTGGAGTGTCACTTTAAATTTAGTCTAATCAAAATATGACATTGATTGTATCTGATTGGTAGACAGTTCCTACATACATTTTATGCTGCATAAGAGAAGATGGCTTGCCTTACTAAATCTACAATACCCTTGGTGTGAATGAGGGATAAAATTCATCTTTCATCTACAGTCTAAATTCTGAAAGAATGGATCTGGTAACCCTGTCACAATCTAATCAAACCTAATCTAACCATTTTCAAGACAGACAGACACTATAAAGAAGCAGCTAACAACCAGCAGATTAATGACTCAGATATGTAATCTGGATTAAGATTTTGCCAAAAATAGAAACAAAGCGAGATTACATATGATGCAGGTTTTTAAATCTGCTGTGTTGTTGTGCATGTGTTAGATAACATGTTTTGTCACATTGTGGGCGACACACATTGTGGGCCCACGTTTCCACAGAGACAGGACTGCATGTGTATTGAGGGTGTCACGTCTGCAAGGACAAAGGACTCGAATCTGCAGAAGATAACAAGGAGGTGTGAGATTTGTCTCTTTGTCCCACAGAAGATGCCCCGGAGAGATTTCCAGTTCATCAGGAAATGAGAGACAATGGTGAAGATTCAAAGGGATGCTTTGTGACTGTATGTTTACTGAAAACACCATGTGACTTGAATTCTGATGCTGGAAACATATAAAAGGGTGATGAGATATGATTCTTTCTCTTTCCTGCTTTGAGAATGCTAGAAGCTGTGTTCTGTGAATAAAGCTGGTTTACGACTAAACTCAGCCTCATCATTTGAGCACATCTTCTACAACATTCTGTTAACAATAGAAATGCAAATAAATCACTTGGCTACAATGTAAATGATACAGGCCTCACTTTGGCAGTATTTTGACTGCAGCTGTACATTGTAGTTCATGAGAACAGATTACAGTAACAGCCAAAGAAGACACTGCATTATTGTGTTTCGGTGTGCTGATGTGAACCTGCAGCTCTTTCAAATTTCACTTCAAAAGTAAAGAGAAGTAAAGAGAAAGTAAAGAACGGAGAACCCTTGGTATTCTGGATCAAGCTGCAGAGGACAGGGACTCAATACACACTTATGCAGGATGAACTGTGTCTCAAGAAACACAAAAACAGAGCAGAGAGAGAGGATTTTCTTTTAGTTCTAGTAACAACAAACAAACCCATCTATTCAGTCTGTTAGTGGGGAAAAGGAGATGGGGCGCTGTCACCGAGCCAGCAATCCTTTTGCTCACTGCTTGTTGTTTCTCTTGTCTTCGTACTTTTTTTTTCTTGTTATTCAAGTCAATATTTAGTTTTTAATTTGCTTTCTTGTTACTTTGCTGCTACTTAATTTCACGTCTGTTAACGCAGTCTTCAGTGGTGCTACACAAGAACCATTTAAATTTGTGAGCTTTTGTTTTTGTCTGAAAGGATCTCTTGCATCTAACTTGCATGACATGGACAAATTTATGACATCAGTCATTCCCATAGCTTTCTTCATTTGTCATGTGAATATAATCTTCCTGAAACAGTTGCAGGATGCATGTACTGTAATTCTCTTGTTGGGAGCAATGTGATGATGAAGCTGAATGACTCTGTGTGTCTGTGGTGGTTTCTTCCGTCCACGGTTCACTAGAAACAGGTCAAGCAGACCGAGGAGATAAACGCACACAACAGAGTACTCAGCTGTACTGTACTGTATTGTGTGTGAGTAACTTGTCTCATAATCACCGAAGGAGGAACCACAAAATAATGAAGAAACAAAAATGTAGTGGCCTTATTGTCAACTTGCTCTGCGCTGTATCTCACCCTGACCTCTGACCCCATGTGGAGGAAGAAGGGAGAGATCGGTTACATGGTGTATTTTCGTGACTCTCTTGACCAGTTTCCTGTGCCTTCCCATCTCTTCTTAGCTGCCTCTTTCGTCCACACTGCTTGCCCCCTCACTGACTGCTTCTTCGAGAACCCCCCCCCCATCCCGCCCACCCAGTCATCCATTTATCCTTCACTCCCTCTCTCTTTTTCATGCCACTGCTTTCTGTTCTCTCCCTCTCTCCCTCATTTTGGAATGTGCTGTTCAGAAGCAGCTGAGTGGAGGAATGTTGCTATAACAAGTCCCTACACAACCCCCTAGGTAGGGAGGTTCCCCGTGCGTGCGCGCGCACACACACACACACACACACACACAGAGCATGAGCCTGCCTGTTGCAGTAATAAAGGTGAAAATGTCTGCCCTGGGGGTAGAGGAATGAATCAGTGGCATGTTACACAACCCGTTCCATTCTCTTCTTGTGCCATGCTTCAAACATACAGTCATATACAGAGAACTACAGGCAGACGCTTCCTTCCACATGATATTAATAACATGCTTTGTGACATGATATGTCTCCAAATGACGACACTGTGACCACAGGGCCCGAGGATTCTTTAGTGAGTGCAAGAACAATGGTAAACCCGTAACACGAGGCCTTCCAAAGCCATTACATCCGAACCTTTGAAAGCAAAGCATCAGAGGTGCCCACTAGATTATTAAACATGTCAAGAAGACGTGACTCTGCACTCCAGCCGTTCATAATGAGCCAGCCTGACAAAGACTGAGAATCTTGACCTGACGAGACTTTTTAAATGTTTTCTCCTTCTGTCTCATTAGCTACTAATTCAGTGAAAGTAGAAACGAAAACAGTTTAATCAAAAGATGGTCTGCTAAACACTTCCTTTTAAGCAGTAAATGCTTGCAGTAGTACTTTTCTAGGTCCTTACCTTACCTATTTGTATATAAATTCTCAATCAGCTGGTTTATAGCATCCACTGCCACTTTCATTTCTGACACACTCATATTTTATCAATTTTTTAATGACTCTTTTGTCTATCATATCTACAGAATATGGGCAAAACTATTGGGCCACCTACACATTGCATCTACATTAGCTTATCTGACATCCCATTCTAAACCAAAAGGCACTTATATGAATTTGGTCCCCACTTTACAGCGATAACAGCTTCCACTCTTCTGGAAAGGCTTTCTATACTGTAAAACCTTGGGCAGCTTGGTGGCGCAGTGGTTTACACTCTGGCAGCACAGCAAGAAGGAGGTTATGGGATCTATTCCACCCCTGACCATCGTGGGTTCGATCCCACCCCCTGACCATCGGTAACCCTTCTGTGTGGAGTTTGCATGTTCTCCCCATGTCTGCGTGGGTTTTCTCCAGGTACTCCAGTTTCCTCCCACAGGCCCAAAACATACACATTAGGTTAACTAAATTGTCCTTAGATATGAATGTGAGAGTGAATGGTTGTCTGTCTGTTGGTGTTGGCCCTGCAATGGACTGGCAGTCTATCCAGGGTGCACCCTGCCTCTCACTCAAAAGACACTGGGATAGGCTGGGCTCCAGCCCCCCCCCCCCCCCCGACACGAAAAGGATTGAGCAGTTGAAGATGAATGAATACTCAAATTTACAGAGGCAAATGTCAATTTAAAAAACATGAAAATTTACTTTAATTGTGCCATTTTCAAAGTTGTTGATTAATTTTGTGTGTGTTGACTAAACAATTACAAGACTGCAACTTGTAATGTCATTTTAAAGGACCATAAAACAATCTAGATTATTGGCTTACTGGATCACAGCCTAATGATTTCAAATCCTGAAAAAGTCAGCAGTCATGTTTATAGCGATACTGAATTTAACTCAGACAAAATGAGTAAATGCAACAAACTGGAATTAAGTCATCAATGTTTAAAATGCCCCCCAAGTGCATGTACACTCCCAGCAACTGAGTTACTACTACAAATGTGTATTTTTGAGTAAAGTTAAATTTATACAAATGAGTGATGCCAATTTTTTTTGAAGGATTAAGTTAGATTTACTTACATCTTTTATTAAGAAGTACAGTTAAGTTTTACAGTGTAGTTGCAAAGTTGGTGCATTAAATTGACACCAGAATGTTGCATTGAACTCTAAATTGTCCATAGTTATGACTGTGAGGGTGAATGGTTGTCTGTCTCTCTGTGTTGGCCCTGCGATGGACTGGCGATCTGTCCAGAGTGTACCCTGCCTCTTGCCCAAAGATGCTGGGATAGGCTCCAACCCCTCCCCCCCCCCACCCCCGCGACCCGAAAAGGATTAAGCGGAAGAAGATGGATGGATGGATGTTGTATTGACCATAAGCATTAAGATTCCTTGGGAATGAAACACCTGCATTCAATGATTAAGATGTGTGAACAAACACTTTTGGCCAAATGGTGTATGTTTCTTCCTTTACCTGACAAATAATGCTTCTAAATGTTCAAAAATGTTCACAAAGATATATTTCTGGTTACCAGAATGACCATACACAATTTTCCATTACTACGGCTACACCTAAAAGCCAAATTATGCATTTGAAAAGGGAGATTAAAACAGTCAAAATACTGTCCTAAAGAAAAAGATTAAAGGTATACATAATCTCTACTATGGTAAAATCCATTTTGAGTAGTTTTAATGGATAGTTAAATAGAAAAAGAAATAAAACTAGAAAAGCACTCAGAGAGTGCATACCTCCGCCAAGGCTCCTTCTGTTCCTCATGGATCACCTCCAAAATGTAATGGGTTTGTGTGTAGGCCTAGAGCCACTTCTGGTGAAAACTGCATCAAAGTCTGTCCATTAGTTTTGGAGTATTGTTGATAACACACTGTGAGAAGATAAGAGCCTTGGCTTAGGTATGCACTCTCAGATCATCAGCAAACTCTAATCATCTGTTCCCCATGCCATTATACACTGTTATGTATGGTAAAATACCTTGATAAAGGATGAGGCCAGATGGCTGGACGAACACATCTTTATTGAACGTTGGTAGAACAGCAGACACATGGTAGGCACCTGACAGAGGGTACCGGCCAAAGAGACCGCAATATGGATGTCCTCTGGTATTTATAGGGTGGTGCAGTGGCGGAACAGGAAGTGCCCCCCACTACACCGCACTTCACAATAAGGTGCTAAATCCCAACACCACCACCCCAGAAAAGTACAAAACCACACACACAATCAAAACCCTCCCCAATTTGGGACCCGAATCATGCACTAACATAATGAAAACTGATGCACTAAAATGGCCTAACACATTCACACAACAGAACCTAAAACAGGGCTGACGGATGGACTACCATGGAGCCCACACGGCGCGGTGGATTATTCTGCCACCAGAATAAACTAAAGAAAAAGTCCATTATTAAACTGAAAGCACTGCAGTGTTTCTAAACTAAACAATAATATGTAAAGCAGTCTCATTGTCTCATTTTACTACATACATATACATAAGAACATCAGAATTATTAACATATAATTTTACAGCACTGTTCCTTGGGCAGGAGGAGTAGAACTGGCATGGGGGGCCCAGGGCAGCCCCTCAGTAAGCGCGCCCCTGGAAGCAGCAGGCCCTCGGGACGATGGCTGATCATCTGGATGAAAGCGCCTCTCCTCTTCACCACCGACTCCCGCTCTCGTCCAGCCCCGTCACCTGAAGCCTCTTCCCGGACACACCGAAGCTAATTGGCGTGCCTCACCGAGCCATCGGACAGCTGAAAGTATGCTGCGCCTAGCTTAACCACTATGCGCAGACACTCGTGATGTTTCGCTGGCTGTCGTCTGGCCCATCTTTGCCGTGGACCTTCTTCTCCCCGAACGCAAACCAAGTCCATAACCCTCAATGGTGCTCGGCTCGGCCTGAAATGGTGCTGCTGAGCACGCGGTTTCACCGTGCTCGCCGGTCTGGCCCCAACCTCTTCTGAAGTTGTCGTAGCGGTCACCATCGTAGCTGCAGACCCTCCACCCCCCTGTGGCCAAGCTCTGGAGGCATCTGGGGCTAGCACATTGGTGTCACTTGCTGGCACAGGTGCCTCTCCTCCACGCTCGGTACCCCCCTCTATCATTTCCCGAGCGCCAGCACTGAGACCCTCCTGTACCGAACCTGAGTGAGGCTGGTCTTGCTTGATTGCTGTGATGTCCGTTAGCTCTTCATCCCACACAGTGTCCTCATTGACCACCGGAACCGAAGGGTTCTATTGGCCACAACCTGACCATTCGTTCCCAGTGTCATCTTTTATGGCAAAATCCAGTCCAAAAAACAAATCACAGCCCATGGTGTTATCGCCTCGGGCCATCACGTGGAACATGAAGTCAACCATCTTCGCAGACTTGTACCAGACCGTTAACTCCAAAGTCCCAACCGTGCACAGCCTGCCACTTCCATAACCATACAACGGCGCTGGGTTACTTCTAATCCTGTAGTAGGGGAAAAACTTCCTCACCGTGGCCCAATTCAGTAATGATCCCTCCGCTCCCGTGTCGAGCAGCAGCGGTACCTCCACACCATCCAATTCCACTGTGCAGAATGTGTACCCGTTGGTACTGGGGGACACCGTATGGATGGTTGTCGGGGGCGAGCGGAGTGATTTCTTCTGTGGGGTCTCCAGCTCGGCTACACGGCACACTCTAGCATAATGGTTCAAGCGTCCACATCTGCTACAATGCTTCCCTCTAGCCAGGTAGTCCTTAGCCTTGTTGAGGTGCATCGCAGACCCACAACCCTTGCAAAGGGGTTTTCCCGGGGCAGACCTTCGGCTGGCAGCAGTGGCTTCCGCAGTATCATCGTCCAAGCTATCCTCGCTATCCGGGTCTGCAACATTTGCTGCAGCAGGAGGCTCTGGCGGCCACTGTGACTGGCACCAGTTTAGCTACAAAGCTAGCTTGTCTGCGGCCTCCAACTGGAGAGCTAGCTCGATGGCTCTGGCTAATGTTAAATCACAGGCCACTGTAAGTAGTCTAGCCCTCAATGCGGCACTACATGTGTGCTCTGCAAATTGGTCACGCACCAATTTTTCTTCCGACAGTCCAAAGCAACACTCGCTAGCTAGCTGCTTTAAATCGGTGACAAACTGATGAATAGGCTCACCTGCTCGTTGATGTGACGCTGCCGAAAGCGAATCCTCTGGACAGTCACGCTATCTGGAGTAAGAAAATGGTTTGCTAGCAGCTCCAAGATGTCTTCAAAAGAGTCCGAAGCTCTGAGTGTCTGCAGGACACCCTGGCCCTCAATACCCAGGTTGTGAACAAGTAGCGCACTGTGGAGGTAATAGAACAGGCGAGATGCGACGAGCTGGAAGGGTGCAAGGTTTTATTTCCTCCAACATAATGAAACATGCTTTGTAGCTCGGTGAGCTACTGCGTTGCTGAGGCATGTATAACCAGCTCTTTTATACAGTTATACAGACAGAGAGAATGCATGGCACATTAGCGTAGTAATTGTCATCTCATACATATCAGTCAATACATATCATTAGCATGACATCAGCTGGCGCCCGGATGTCCTCTCCGTCGTCTGGGGACGTATACATAACAGTCCATTGTTCTGCCCCTCTTCCTGCTTCTGGGTGTGAGAAGAATGTCCACCTGCTGTGTCTAGTGTCCCCCACAGCACATGCTTTTAACTTGTCGAGCTTACCCAGGTCGAGCATGGTGATGTATGTCTGGAAAGCCTCAAACCATCTTGGCCAAGGCACCAGCGGCTTGCCTGGGAGCTCGAGGAAGGGGCAAAGTTGTGTGATACATGCCTCCATGAGTTAATCCTCGATCGCCAAATGTTATGTATGGTAATATACCTTGATAAAGGATGAGGCCTGATTCCTGGACGAACACAGCTTTATTGAATGTTGGCAGAACAGCAGACACATGGTAGGCACCAGGCAGAGGGCACCGGTCAAAGAGACTGCAATATGGATGTCCTTTGGTATTTATAGATAGATTAGTTTATTTGACAGGGACAGTGCAATAAACATAGACAATTAATCAATGACAATCAATCTGATGTGTTGCACATAGAGTGTATAGCTATTAGCTAATTTGCAACTCTTGTCCCTGGATGGGCTTTAGAAAAGAGAATCAAGTAAAAAAAGAAAAAGAAAATACACAATAACCATATACATCAATGCAAAAAGATTATAAATATACAATTATAAATATTATAAATATTATAAATACACAAATATAACAACCTGATTCACATTTGCCTATTTCAGGCCTCCCTCCCTTCGTCACTCATTATAAACAAACACATTCATTCCTTCCCTTCATTCACTCTCACTTTGCAGACAATCAATTCATACATGAGTACATTCTTGTTTATTTTTCAGCCAGTTTTTAACCTTTTTAGTGAATGTTTTAAAGTCCGTTATTATTTTAATTACATTTGGCATTGTGTTCCAGATGTGACTGCCCTTTATAGAGAAAGCTGTTTGTCCAAATGTGGTTCTGTGGTGGAATATTTTACAGTTATTGTTAACAGAACTCCTGGTGGCTCTGCTGCTGTCCTGTCTTTGGACGAAACCAGCAAGTGGCTCGGGTGCTGATTTATGGAAACATTTGAACGTTAATTTCAGAAAACAGAGGTCAATGAAACTCTCAAAACTCAATAGGTTGTATTTTTTTTAAAACATTACAGTGATGCCACCTAATGGGCTTTTGGTCCAAGATTTTTAGGGTTTGATTATGTAATGAACCTACAGTATATGTCTTATTGTGGAAGGGGCTGCTTGAGCCCAGACTGTCAAACAGTATGATATATGAGAAAAAACCATAGAATGCATATACAGTACAGCTGCTTCGTAAGGTATGTAATATCTAATTAATTTAAAGCAGTTCAGATTTTCTTTTACTGTTCTTGAAATTTTCTTTATATGAAGATTAAATTTGAGTTGAGGATCTAGTACAATGCCAAGGTATTTGAATTCTGTAGCTAAACTGATGTCATGATCATGTATATTAACTTTAAAACGTTGCAGGTTACATTTTTTGATTGAAAAGCACATTGAGACTGTTTTCTGAAGGTTCAGCAATAGATGGTTCTGGAGGAGCCACTCTTGGACATCAACCATACTTGTAGACAGTACATCTGCAGCCTGTGCTGGAGTCTTGGCAGCTGTGTAAATAACTGCATC
This sequence comes from Pholidichthys leucotaenia, assembly GCA_020510985.1. NCBI lineage: Eukaryota > Metazoa > Chordata > Actinopteri > Cichliformes > Pholidichthyidae > Pholidichthys > Pholidichthys leucotaenia. The sequence continues at coordinate 116,279,474 of CM035845.1, read as the reverse complement.
ATCTGCATAAAGTTGGCATGTTGCAGCTGAGCAGTGTAACGGCAAGTCATTAATAAAAATGCTGAAAAGTAAAGGACCAAGAATGGACCCTTGTGGGATACCCATGCGGTTGTTTAAAAATGAGGATTTATCCTGGTGAACTTTTACACACTGTTCTCTATTCTGGAGATAAGATGCAAACCATTCTAATGTATCTGGGGAGAAGTTAAAAGATACCATTTTGGATAAAAGCAAACTGTGGTTTACAGTATCGAAAGCCTTTTTGAGATCTAGAAAAACAGCTCCTACCACATTACCCCTGTCCAAGGACTGTTTGACGTTTTCAATAAGGCAACAATTTGCTGTTTCTGTTGAGTATCCTGGTCTAAAACCAAATTGATGTGGATGAAGAAGTTGACTGTCTTGTAAGTAGTCTATCAGCTGTGTAGCTACAACTTTTTCAAGAACCTTAGACAGGACTGGTAAAATAGAGATTGGGCGGTAATTGCATATATCGTCTTTACTGCCTGATTTATGAACTGGTATGACGACAGCTTTTTTCCAGCCAGATGGAAATGTACTAGACCTAATGGAGAGATTAATGAGATGAGTTAGTGGTTTGATTAATATTTTGCTGTGCATTTTGAGAAAGGAGGTGCTCATATTGTAGATATCATTAGTTTTTGAGTTTGACAGTGTTTTAACAATACCAGCAATTAACTCCTCATTTACCTCATCGATGTGAAAAGAATCTGTTGGAAGTATGGAATTTGTGTTGTTGAGCACATTTGGCAGTACAAAAATTTTTGTTAAGTCTTCCACAGAGCCCACAAAGTATGAATTAAATTCATTTGCCAAAGTAACTTTGTCACTGACGGTCTTGCCATTGATTCTAAGTTCCTTTACCCCCTTCTGATCGTTTTTTTTATTAGTTAAGTTATTTAAATGCCTCCATAGGGAACTGTTGTTACCCTTTGCATGGTCTATCAGTTTATTGTAATAAGATATTTTTGATTTTCGCAGCTCATGTACCACTTTATTTCTTAAACTTTTGTACACAAGGTGATCATTTTGTAGTTTAGAGGTTAATGATGTTTTCAATGCAGAGTCTCGCCTCTTCATAAGTTTTCTTATTTCATTATTTAACCATGGTAGGCTAATCTTCTGTTGTCTACTTTTAATTTGCTTTGTAAATTTTTCTATAGACTTTGTGATTGTTGCAGTTATAAAATTACAACAATCATCTACTTCATATATTGACTTGAGCTGCTCCCAATTTTGATTCTCTAAGTAATGTTCAAACTCCTCATTTTTTGATTTGGGAATAATAAAATTTGATTTGTCAATATCGACTCCCCCAAAATACTGTAGTATTTTATATTTATTTGATATATTTTATAGGGCGGTGCAGTGGCGAAACAGGAAGTGCCCGCCACTACACCGCACTTCACAATAAGGTACTAAATCCTAACACCACACACACCTTTCCTGAAAATTTCACTAAAAACCATTCATAACTTTTTGAGAAATGTTGCTAACAGACAGACAAACCAACAAACCAGCGCTGGGAAAAACATAACCTCCTTGGCAGAGGTAATAAACAATTAGCCAAAAAACATAAATGAGCCTCAAAATAAAAGTAAACCTGTCCAAAGTGGACTTCATCATTAGTCATAGCAAACGTTGTCTCCAAACTTGCATTTTTCTTCACAATTTGCATCTTTTTTCTCTTAAGTTTGTAAAATATACACTACCGTTCAAAAGTTTGGGGTCACCTCAGACAATTTTGTGTTTTCCATGAAAAGTCACACTTATTTACCACCATGGGTTGTAAAATGAATAGAAAATATAGTCAAGACATTGACAAGGTTAGAAATAATGATTTGTATTTGAAATAATAATTTTTTCCTTCAAACTTTGCTTTCGTCAAAGAATCCTCCATTTGCAGCAATTACAGCATTGCAGACCTAGCATGATTGCACAAGGGTTTTCTAATCATCCATTAGCCTTCTGATGCAATGAGCAAACACATTGTACCATTAGAACACTGGAGTGATAGTTGCTGGAAATGGACCTCTATACACCTATGTAGATATTGCACCAAAAACCAGACATTTGCAGCTATAATAGTCATTTACCACATTAGCACTGTATAGAGTGTATTTCTGATTAGTTTAAAGTTATCTTCATTGAAAAAAAGTGCTTTTCTTTCAAAAATAAGGAAATTTCTAAGTGACCCCAAACTTTTGAACGGTAGTGTATGCTCAAAGATGCGGTGCTTTTTCCTTTAAATTTATTTTTCCTCTTAATTAAATTAGCATTTTTGAATCATTTATCTTGTAAATTTGCTCCCCCTAGTTCATATAAATTGTGGATTTTTTTTTTTTTACATGAAATTTGCATCTTCTGGCACCTAAAATTGCTTTTTTTTCAGTCTAAAGTTGCAAAAAAATTGTAAAATTTTGAGTTTTATTTTGTACAAATGGAGCTCTATTATTAACATAAATGGATATTCAGAACCACATTTGTGTTTACATATAACCTGCAGATCTGATATAAGAATAGCTGGTCAGCTGGTTTAGCCTGCCCAAATTTGCCATGCAACTGAAAGCCACTTTGCAACCCACCTTAACTACAGTCTTTCTAATAAGACTTTATATCACTGTTCCATCCATCTGTGCATGTCAAACAATTTGCAAGATATAGTAAGTTGATTCTGATACAGAATTGAATTAGAGTTCTTTTTTAAACTTTATTTTGAGCTGTATTTCAATGTAATGTGTGGCCCTGGAAACAACTTTATTCATCGTAAGTCAGTGTAACTGGTTGTGAAAAAAGAAAAAAAAAATCTCTGGAATTTAGCGTTTACCAAGGACACACACACAGTCACACCATCCTTTATATTGACTCACTTTGGTTTAACCTACCATATTTTCAGTGGAACAAGGCAAGTTACCCACAGCCTGAGACTCTGTAAGCTCATGTGAACCCACAACATGAGTAACACACTATGGCAGACAGCTAAGCAACGGTGGTTAGACGCGCTGTCAGATTTAGAATTTTAATTACTGTCCTGACGTTTGTGAACTCTCTCTCTCTCTCTCTACGTACGTGTTTTATATAAAGTGGGTTTGGGTTTATAGGTGTAACTATGGTTCATAGTTTATTTTTTCCCTGCGAGTATATTAACATTATTGTCAGACAGCTTTGCGTGACTCATACCGCAGATAAGTCAGTGATTCGCTGATGAGCGTTTATTAAGGCAAAGTACGCCTGTCGTGAACTTTAATTGTCTATTGGCGCCCCCAAGTGGACAACAGGAAAATTCACCACATAAAAAAGCCCCAGCTGACCCATAAAGTATAATCAACATTTCAGTTCGATAATGTGTACCTTCCGAACTTAATGAAACGACTCTCCCTTTTCTTTTGTAAAGGAGAGTATGTTTGTTATCTTAAGAAAAGGCTCTATTGTGTCATTGTGCAATTCATCCAAAATCTCTCTGCAATGTTGTAACACTACATTCCATAGCCAGATTTTCTGATTATTTGGGATTCCATAAACCAGAAGTCTCTAAAGGTAACGTTAACTCTGTTTGAGTTTTTTTTTTTTTTTTTTGAGAAACCAGACATTTAGAATCTTGTGAAAATAATACTGATGAATTAAGTCTCAGTCCTTGGACTGGAAGGGAAACTTGAACTTGAGATACCATCATAACATTGTTAGAATAACTGTATCTTGTACAGTAAAATCCACATCTATACAAATACATCTTATATACACATCTTAGAATGACACTTTACAGGTGGATCTCAGTAAATTAGAATATCATCGAAAAGCTAATTTATTTCAGTAATTCAGTTCGAAAAATGAGCATTACACATAAAGTGATATATTTCAAGTGTTTATTTCTTTTCATTTTGATCATTATGGCTTATAGCTCACAAAACCCCCAAATTCAGTTTCTCAAAAAATTACAATATTATATAAGATCAATTTTAAAAAGTGGAATTTTAATAGGAATGTTGGCCTACTGAAAATTGTGTCCATGCAATTATGTATGCACTCAATACTTGGTCATGGCTCCTTTTGCATGAATTACTGCATCAATGCAGTGTGGCATGGAGGCAATCAGCCTGTGACACTGCTGAGGTGTCATGGAGGCCCAGGTTGCTTTGATAGCATCCTTCAGCTCATCTACATTGCTGGGTCTGGTGTCTCATCTTGACAATACACCATAGATTGACTATGAGGTTTAGGTCAGGAGTTTGCTAGCCAATCAAGCACAGTGACACCATGGTCATTAAACCAGATATTGATACTTTTGGAAGTGTGGGCAGGTGCCAAGTCCTGCTGGAAAATGAAATCAGCATCTCCATAAAGACTTGATAAAACACAATGGAACAGCACCAGCAGATAACATGGCTCCATGGCTCACTGACTGTGGAACTGGCAATTCTCATTCGCCAACCTCATAATTTCTCTCGGCAGGTGACAATCACCAAGAGAAATACAGTATGTGCATAGGTGGATCTTATTATTGCTGGTCGATCGTTGTGACAGTGCCACACCAACACCGGATTCAGAGGCATCCACCTTAATGATGAACTGCTGACTAGCGCCAACCTGTGCCAGGATAGGAGCATTGGCAAACAATGCTTTGAGATGGCAGAACGCCCTGTCAGCTTTGTCAGACCAAGTAAAGGGTAGCTTAGTGGAGATGAGTTGTGTGAGGGCCGGGCTACCATGCTATAGTTACGGGTTACGGATGAAGCGATGACAAAAGTTGGCAAACTCCAGAAAGTGTTGCAACTGCTTGCAGGAAGAGGGGATGGCCCAGTTGGTCACTGCTTTGACCTTGCTGGGGTCAGCTTTAATCTGTCCATCAGCAGTGATAAAACCCAGGAAAGTAATGGAAGGGGTGTGGAACTCACATTTCTCTGCTTTGACATAAAGTTGGTTTTCCAGCAGACGCTGCAGGACTGTTCTCACATGTACACAGTGTTCATCATTGGAGCAGGAAAACACCAGAATGTTGTCTAGATAAACAATAATAATAATGGATTAGATTTATATGGCGCTTTACATGTCAAGTGACATCCCAAAGTGCTTACAGTGGGTCCATTATTCATTCACTCCAGGCAGACATTGATAGTGGGAAGCTACTTCTGTAGCCACAGCTGCCCTGGGGCAGACTGATGGAAATGTGGCTGCCAATCCGCGCCAATGCCTTTCCGACCACTACTGAACATTTATACACATTCATGCCCAGTGTCATGGACACTGGAGACAAGGTGGGTAAAGTGTCTTTCCCAGGGACACAACGGCAGGATGGCTGGGAAGAGCGGGATTCGAACTGCCAGCCCTCTGGTTATTGGATGAGCCGCTCTACCTCCTGAGCCACTGCCACCCACATTTCCCTCCTCCGTTTCATTTTTCACCAAGCTGGATGCCAGGAAGTTCCATTTTTATATGGTCTTTGGCATGACTCGGCCGGGACTTGAACCTCGACTTCCCGGTTGTGGGGCAGATGCTCTACCTCTAGGCCTCCACTCTGGTGGCACTGTTTGAAAAGAAATTGTACCTCTGTGACCCGGAAGTCCTACCCTTGTAAACATCTGCAAAATGTTATATCTGTTAAAAAAAAACAAAAAAACAGACAAGCTAGAGTTGGATTTATTGTCTTGATTAGCAAGCCACATTACCTTTGTGGTGGACTCTTTATTTCTTTTGAAAATTCCAAGAAAAAGCCAGCGAAGTGTGCCAAAGCCAAATTGCTATTGTGCTAACTAGCCACTGGCATGATGTCACGGTGACCACAAACCTACTACCTACCAAACAGATGAGGGTATTGTATTATAAATGCTGACTTCTGCACTTGATATTTGTTTACATGTCAGTGAAATTACAATATGCCTATTCTTTTCTATATTATGCTCATTGAAATGCTTAGCAACAGTTAAGTGGGTACATTTAGATGGGATTGGTTTTTTTTTTTTTTGGCAGCACAAAATAACTGGTTAAACATCCATCCATCCATATTCTACCGCTTTTCCAAAGGTCTGGGTCACTGAAGATAGGCGTTCAAGCAAAGAAGTCCAGACTTCCCTCTCCCCAGCCACCTGCTCCAGCAGTTGCCAACTCCTCAGTAAGGAAAGTAGCTAATGGCTGTCTTAAGAGTTGCTAGAAGTCGCTAAATGATGTCATCGCCCAACTTGCACAATTGGTCATCTGCATGTAATTGTAATGGACGCTGCAGGAGAGAATAATGTCGTGGGAGAGACAAAAAGTGACTAAAAAATCTAAATATGTTTAGAACTACATATTAACTTTCTTCTGTTGATTCTTGGTTTAATTTTGCCCTTTAAATAGGCCATCACTTCTCAAAATAACTTCATGACTTTAATGCTTTGTCTAGACCCACATTACATAAATCAGTTTTGTCCTGCATTGTTAAATGTTAGAATATCAAATTTAATCAAAAGACTGTTATGTGGGGTGGAATTGCAAACTCTACATCCAACCCTCCCCCTTTATCCGGGCTTGGGACAGTACAGTCCCAAGTACAACCCGTGTATCATCTCCAAGAAACGGCTTCAACCAGACTTTGAATTCAGGATTTCATTCCCACTCCTTTCTGTATTTTTGAGCATACAGTTTAGACTGCGACATGATGAGCTAGTCAGCTAGATGTTTATCTTCTGTCACAGAGAGACACACACACAGTGGACGAGGTATGTGACTGAGGCTGTAAGTCAAATGCAGTGATTTATTAGTGACACTGACAGTGAAGAAATATTTGCATCCCGCTCTGTAGAACAGGGTGGAATTGGCGGAGGGTTTGTGCACGCACAATTCATTTGCAGTCTGGACACGAGTGGCGTGGGTCTCCTCTCTGACTGCAGCACGGGGCTACTGTAGGCTGACTGCCTGTGAGTGCTGTGGGATGGGGAGAGGCTCACGGTAGCACCCACTGCTTGCTGAGGCAGTAACTGCAGAGCAATAGTGCTTTCACGTCAGTCTCCAAAACACCAGAAAAGTTGCCAGTAACACCAGAAAAAGTCACTAGATTTGTCGCTAGCTGCTTTTGACAAAAAAGTCGCCAAGAGAATTTGAAAAGTCACCAGATTTAGCGAAAAAGTTGCCAAGATGGCAACACTGTGCTCCAGCTCTTCTGAGATGCCAAAGCGTTCCCAGGACAGCTGGGAGACTCACATTTTCAGGTCAGTATGGCATGCTTAGAACCAGTCTGGAGTAGGTCTGAAAAATAGGGACCGAAACTGTTACAGTTCCTAATGGAAAAGCCTACAAAGCGTACCGAACTGAACGGGGCCAAACAGGTACTAGTGGAAAAGGGCCATTAGTTTCTCCAACGTCTCCTGGGTCTGCCTCGGGGTCTCCTCCCTATGGGATGTGCCCGAAACACCTCAAGTGGGAGACGTCCAGAAGGCATCCTGTTCAGATGCCCAAACCACCTCAGCTGGCTCCCTTTGATGTGGAGAAGCAGCGGTTCAACTCTTGAGCCTCTGCTGGATGACTGAGCTCCTCACCCCATCTCTGAGGGTGAGTCCAGCAATCCTACGGAGAAAGCTCAATTCAGCCGCTCGTATCTGTGATCTCATTCTTTTGGTCATTACCCAAAGCTCACGACCATAGGTGAGGGTAGGAACGTAGACTGAGTGGTAAATTGACAGCTTTGCCTTAGAGCTCAGCTCCCTCTTCACCACGACAGACCGGCACAACGTCCGCATCACTGCAGATTCTGCTCCGATCCGTCTGTCAATCTCCCACTCAATTCTCCTCTCACTCGTGAGTAAGACCCAAGATGCTTAAACGCCTCCACTTGAGGCAGGAGCTCAGGAGGAGTTGATTTCACAAAAGTGGAACAGATGGATGAACTGACTGACCCATAACATGATCCCTCTTTGGTCTTCGCCCCCTTTGGGCTTTGACCGGCAGGGGATTAAAAAAAAAACATCTTAGGGTACAGAAAATACAACAAATTTTCCTTAAGAGTAATCACCTACCAATGGAAAAACAAAGGTAAGATTTTATGCTGCATTAAATTTCATAATTCACAATACCCCAACAGTTTACACACTGTACCTCTAAAGCCACTTTGTGGACGTTATCAAAAGACCCCCCCCCCCCGTAAAAAGAATTTACTCACTGGATCTGCTCTGTTAATGTTTCATCAGTGTTCCAGTGCACAGTTCACAAAATAAAACAGACAAACATTCATTCATATAACAAAACAAACATTATCAATAGCTTATTTCAAGTTTCTTTTAATGAGTAAGAAAAACTTCCCTACATGTTCATGGCACAAATTTGCTTTAGTAGTAGTTGAAATATAACACATTTAAAGTGTAAAAACGTTGAACTCATATGCAAATAAATAAATAAAAATCTAGACAGAAACAACTACACAGTACAGATTTATCTTACAGCACACACACTTATAAACAAGTGTAAGAACACAAGATTTAACAAATGAGACACAAATACCAGAAAGTGAGGCTGTAACAAAGGTCTGCATGTATATGTTTTTGTGCCTTGATAGTTTAAAAAAATGCATTTAATACTAAAAAAAAAAAAAAAAAGAAAGAAAGAAAAAAAAGCTTTTTTTTTTCTTCTTTTCCTTCCGAGGAGCAAGAGTTCATTTTCATCCCTCAAACCCTGAGCATCCTGGTTTTAGTTTCATGGCTCTGATATTTATAAAAGACACTCTGGTTGAGGGACGCACACATTCACACCCTACAGCTCAGTCTCAACAAGCTCTTGTCATCTCAAGAACACAACAGACGGAAATGGACATTTGAGCAAGTGGCTTCTCTCTCACGTACACAACTAAACAGCCATAATATCACAGTTTCTTCTCTTTGTCCGTTTCTGCGGTGACAACTTGAGGGACGATTTCATGACTCTGCAGCAGGGGGAAAAAAAAAAAAAACAACAACTTTAGAAATTTAAATATTAACAGAAAAAGTACCAATTACCCCAGCTTTACATGAGTGGCATCAGTGCTGTTTTGCTGTGAGAGTCAGAGGTGGGCAGAGTTGCCAGAAATTAAAATTTGCAAATATACCAGGAAAAAAAAAAAAAAAAAAAATCACATTTACAACCCCAATTCAGGTGAAGTTGGGATGTTGTGTAAAATGTAAAACTGAAAAACAATAATTTAAAATAAAAACACTTTTCAACTTATTTTCAACTGAATAAACTACAAAGACAAGGTAAATGTTCAAAGTGATAAACTTTATTGTTGTTGCAAATATTCACTCATTAGGGCCCGAGCCACTGATGGCGTCAGTGGGTGAGAGCCCTACTGTATCCGCTATGCCTTATTTCATTTCTCTATTAAAACGTGTTTATTTGAGGCACTGAACGGTAACGAAATGTGGATTTTTTTTCGCACACACCTCAGACCAGGTGAATTTTATAATTTATATTTTTTATATATTTATCGCCTCCCACTTGAGGTGTTTTGGGCACGTCCCTCTGGGAGGAGACCCCGGGGCAGACCCAGGACTCGCTGGAGAGACTACGTCTCCCAGCTGGTCTGGGAACGCCTTGGTATCCTCTCTGAAGAGCTGGAGCAGGTGGCTGGGGAGAGGAAAGTCTGGGTTTCTCTGCTTGAACTGCTGCCTCTGCGATCTGGACCTCCGAAAAAGCGGTAGAAGATGGATGTATATTTTTATATGGAAAAAATATGTGCCCCCCCCCACACTCCCAATTTTTGTGGGCAGGGCCAAACATACAAGGTCTATGGAGACCGGTGACACTAAAGTTTGCCGTACAGACACGAAATTTGGTTGAGGTGTGCACCCCCTCAAGACATGCAAAAAACGGCCAGCAGGAAGTCCACCATATTGCCTCAAAGCTGCCCTGCCTCCAACTGTTCCCCAAACCACCAACCGCATTTGAACAAACTCCTCCTCGGGGCCTTCTCCGATTGAACTCATTTTTGCATGGCAGCATCTATAGGCATGGGCCATTAAAAGTTGCATAAGTGTCTCACAAAAGCTCAAAGGTGTGGCCACGGTGCCATGGTGAAGTTTGACTCCGCCCCTTACAACATCAGACAGCTGTAACTTGAGCAAAACTTGTCAGATTTCCACCAAAGTTTCTATGAGCAATATTAGTCCTGCCCCAAATGCGTCTATTTTAAAATAATTGACAAAAGTTAGAGTGCCACCTAGTGGCTAAAGGAAGAATTGCTGAAGGCTTCTTTATTTCTCACGCACCGCTTGCCAGAATGACATGAAATTTTTTGAGGTTCATCAGACCCCATGGATGATCATAACTGCATATCAACTTTAGCACTGCTTCCCTGCTGTTACCACAGAAACACCCTCCTCGCCATTCACTCCGTGATCTTGTTAGGTGGGTTGGGAAGGTCCTGGAGTCACAAAATCTAGAACACAGATCGAGGTGACTGTCATCTGTAGTCCTATGTGGTTTGGCAACACATAACTGATATGTAAGTGTTGCCATGGCGAAGGTTGACTCCTCGTCATGGAACATCCAACAGTTGTAACTTTGACAAACTTTGTCTGATTTTCACCAAATTTTCTATGATGGATATTAGTCCCACCCTGCACGCGCCTATATAAAAATAATTAACAAAGGTCACAGCACCACCTAGTGGTTAGAACAATGGACGCTTGTAATTTGGACAAACTTTTTCGGATTTTCACCAAATTTTCTATGATGGATTTTAGTCCCACCCTGCACGCCCCTATATAAAAATAATTAACAAAGGGTATAGCACCACCTAGTAGTCAGAAAAATGGACACTTGTAACTTGGACAAACTTTGTCTGATTTTCACCAAATTTTCTACGATGGATGTTAGTCCCACCCTGCACGCTCCTATATAAAAATAATTAAAGGGTATAGCGCCACCTAGTGACTAGAACAACAGACACTTGTAACTTGAACAAGCTTTGTTCGATTTTCATCAAAATTTTTATAATGGATATTAGTCCCACCCTGCATGCTCCTATATAAAAATAATTAACAAAGGTTATTTCACCACCTAGTGCAGGGATGTCCAATCATGTGTCATGGAGGGCTAAGACCCTACAGGTTTTCTCTTCTACCCAGTCTCTTCAACAGGTGTTTTCACTGATCAACAGTCAATGGGAAGAAATTCAGTGGAATCTGCTGTTGAAGACACTGGTTGGAGGTAAAGCCTGCAGGGTCTTGGCCCTCCATGGCACATGATTGGACACCCCTGACCTAGTGGTTAGAAAAAGGGATATTTGTAACTTGGACAAACTTTGTCCGATTTTCACCAAATTTTCTACAATGGATATTAGTCCCACCCTGCACGCTCCTATCTAAAAACAATTAAAGGATATAATGCCACTTAGTGGTTAGAAGAACGGACGCTTGTAACTTGGACAAACTTTGTCCGATTTTCATCAAATTTTTTTACAATGGATATTAGTCCCACCCTACATACTCCTATATAAAAATAATTAACAAAGGTTATATCACCACCTCGTGGTTAGAACAAGGGACAATTGTAACTTGGACAAACTTTGTTCGATTTTCACCAAATTTTCTACAATGTATATTAGTCCCATCCCACATACTCCTATATAAAAATAATTAAAGGTTATAGCACCACCTAGTGGTTAGAACAACGGACACAACATGGACAAACTTTGTCCAATTTTCATCAAATTTTCTAAAATGGATATTAGTGGACTTCCGGTTATGGCTGCCACGTAGGACGGACGTGTCTCGCTCTGCTCTGCTCCTGGAAAAAAAAAATCGGCAAATAACTCTCTCATTTGGGACAGAACGTATCCCAGCATTTGGGCGAGGATATGTCGGCGAAGCCTAAGGCTGGAAAACCAGGAAAAGGAAAAAGCGAGCCGCCGAAACAGTCCAAATTAACGGACTTTCAGGTCTGTGACGCAGCAAACAAAACTCCATATATGGCGGAGGAGGCTGGCAACGCTGCGATTTCTGCGGGGAATGGCGCAGATGCGCTGATGGCTGCCATGAGTTCAATGAGAGCGGACTTTTCCTCTAGATTTGATGGGATTATGACAGCGTTGGAAGGAATAAGAAAGGAATTGGGTGACTGTGTAGAACGAACGGCGCAGATGGAGCTCCGTCTCGCTAGTGCTGAAGATGACGTCACCCGTCTTCAATTAAAGGTGCGCACTTTGGAAAAAAAAAAAAAAATCTCTGGAAGATAATATTTTGGATTTGGAATCTCGGTCGAGACAGAATAATTTGAGGCTGGTGGGTCTTCCAGAGGAATCAGAAGGTCGGGACGTATGTTCCTTTCTGGAAAAGTGGATTCCGGAGGTGCTGGGCAGCGAGGAGTTGCAATCAGCAGTGGTTCTGGAAAAAGCACATCGTATTGGCCCACGGAGAGATAAGGGACCGCCGAGGACCTTAATTATGAAGTTTCTTAGCAACAGAGACAGGATGAAGATCTTCAACGCTGCACGTGCTAAAGGAGAGATTAAACACCAGGACCAGCAGGTGCGGTTCTACCCAGATTTGGCCACAGGAATCCAGCAATTGAGGAAGCAGTTTGATCCCGTACGTAAGGAGCTGCGCAACCTTGGGATTCGTCATGGTGTAATCTATCCTGCGAGACTGCTGACCACGTATGAGGGCAGAACCCACATCTTCAAGACCCCAGAGGAGGCGCAGGAGTTCATCAAGAAGATCAAAGAAGAAGAAGAGACTGGTGGGAGCTAAGCATGAACAAAATATAAGGTAGAATAATTAAGCATTTGCACAGGCATCTGACTGACTTGAAGTAAATAGTAAGTTTACAAAATATAGATTGTATTATATATTAAAAAAACAAAACAAAAACAAAACAAACAAACAAACAAAAAAAACTATGATGTACAAAGTTGTTAAAAATTTTGGAGTTAAGTTGGAAAACTACAGAGGAGAGTTAATGTTACGTCATTAAAAGCAGTAGAGTTAGGGTGATTGGGAGGATGAAGAAGGAGTGGCTTAGGCTGTTCCCCGTGGGTGTGGAACGGTCGATGGCTATATCGGGAGACAGAATTTTTCTTTTGATTTTGGGGGGTTTGCCACAAGTGTGGGAAGGGGAAATTTGTTTGTGTGTAGTTTGTAGGATGAATGTTCAACCACTCATGTTTTTGCTTCTCTGTATGAGCATGTTTACACTGCAAGGTAATCCCAAACTCTCTATTGATCATGGACCAAAGTGTTAATCTTAATTTAACTTCATGGAATTGCAGAGGTCTACAAAATTTAAAAAAACTTAAACAAGTTATGAATAAAATAAAGGACATGGGTTCAAGAATTGTGTTTTTACAAGAAACTCATCTGATAGAGGAGGATGTTAAAAGAATTAGGAGTAGATGGCAGGGAAGTGTATTCACCTCTTCATTTTCATCCCGAGCCAGGGGAGTTATGACTCTCATACATAAATCAGTTCCTTTTCAAGTGAAAAATGTAATTGGAGACAAATTTGGAAGATATGTAATCATTCAAGGTTCTTTGCTATTAGAAAATATAAATCTTGTGAACTTATATGGTCCCAATATAGATGATCAGAAGTTCTTTGCTAATTTATTTCTCATCTTATCATCACTTACAGGGCAACATATAATAGCAGGGGATTTTAATTGTACATTGAATCCAGGTATAGATAGATCAACAGGACTGGATTGTACGCACATTGGATGTAGGATGACTATTAATCATTTTATGAAAGAATTGAGATTGTTAGATATATGGAGAGAAATGAAACCACAAGTTAAAGCCTATTCTTGTTATTCCAGTACCTACAAGACATTCTCACGTATTGATTATTTTTTGATTTCCACAGAATTAAGGTCCAAGATTCAAAACTGCTTTTATGATAACATCGTGATCTCTGATCATGCACCCTGTTGTCTAATATATGTAGATAAAAAATTGACAAAGGAATCAGGTAGATGGCAATTTCAGCATAAATGGCTTCAGGATGAGGAATTTGTCAAGTATATAGAAAAACAGATAGACGAGTTCTTTGACATCAATACTACACAAACATCAGCATGTGTAAAGTGGGAGGCTTTCAAAGCTTTTATTAGGGGACATATTATTAGTTATACAGGATCAAAATCTAAGAAGACTCGAGAGGAGAGAGCTAAATTGGAACATAAAATAAAAAATCTTCAGGAAAAACTGTATGCAGGAAGTGACCCAAGGTTGGAGAATGAATTACTGATTTTGAGAGCTGAATACGACAAAAAATCAGCGAATAGAGCTGCCTCGAGTCTTCCAAGATTGAAACAATCTTTTTATGAACAAGGTGAAAAATCAGGAAAATTATTAGCATGGCAGATTAAACAATTGGAAATTAAAACACCAATTACCAGTATTATAAGTAAGGGACAGGTAGTTATAGATCCTTTAGAAATTAATAGAGCCTTTAGAGATTACTATGAAAAATTATATGATACCAAAAATGAACCTGATTTAACAAAACTAAATGGGTTTTTGAACGAACTATCTATACCGTGTATTCCAAATGAAAACAGGGAGATATTGGAGTCTAAAATTAGTCAAGAAGAAGTTGGGCTAGCCATTGATAATATGAAATCAGGAAAAAGTGCAGGACCAGATGGTCTTCCAGTTGACCTTTATAAAAAATTTAAGAATAAATTAATAAAACCTTTTTTGGAAATGGTTTTAGAAGCATTTCAAAATAATAATTTACCATCATACATAAATAATGCCTTAATTATACTGCTGCCAAAACCAGGTAAGCCCTCTAATAAATGTGAAAATATGAGACCAATAAGCCTATTAAACGCCGACCTTAAGATAATCTGTAAAATTTTAGCAAGACGAATACAAGAAATTTTACCAAATATTATTAATCGAGATCAGAATGGCTTTATAAAGGGTAGACAAGGCTTCCATAATGTAAGAAGACTATTTAATATTATTTATTTTAATAAAGAAGCACTGGATACAGCTCTCCTATCATTGGACGCCGAAAAGGCCTTTGATAGAGTTGAATGGCCCTTTCTTTTTGAAGTCCTACAAAGGTTTGGACTTGGAAATAATTTCATAAAATGGGTTCAAATAATATACAATAATGCTACAGCAGAAATCCTAACAAATAACAATATTTCAAAACCAATAAAAATCAATAGAGGATGGCGACAAGGCTGTCCACTTTCACCTTTACTGTTTACTATGGCAATTGAACCTTTAGCGATAGCGATACGTTTACATTCACAAATATATGGAATTAAAGTTGGACCAACAGAACATAAAATCTCCCTGTACGCCGATGATATAATTTTGTTTATGTCGAATCTAAAAAAATCAATTCCAACCTTGTTGAATTTAATAAAGAATTTTGGGGAAATATCAGGATATAAAATAAATAAAACTAAATCTTCAATATTAATGCTAAATGAGACCCAGAGAAATTACCCAGCCCCTGAGGTAAATCAATTCAATGTTGTAAATCAGTTTAAATATTTAGGAATCCAAATTATGCCTAAGCTAGAATCAGTCGCCAGTGTCAACTATGAAGCCTTAATGTCAGATATCAGTGAGTTAACTCAGAGATGGATGTCACTACCAATGTCGATGATCGGGAGAATCAATATACTTAAAAGTAATATTTTACCTAAAATACTTTATTTATTTCAATACATTCCCTTACCACCACCTTTAGATCTATTCTCAAGAATAAAAAAAAAGTTAGTGGAATTTATATGGAACAACAGGAGGGCTAGATTACGTTTGTCTTTATTATATTTACCATTTGATCGTGGAGGTCTGAAATGTCCAAATTTTATGTTGTATTATTGGTCGGCACAACTGAGGTCTATGACATATTATTTTTCATCAAATGATCTCCCTCACTGGACTGAAATGGAATCATACAATTTACCTTTACCTCTTCCCATATTCATATACTCAGATTCGGCAAAAAAATTACAAAAACAAGTTAAAAATCCATTTGTAAAGCATATGATCAAAATATGGTGTGAAGCTAAAAACTATTTAAAAGAACCACAGTTATTGTCACAATTTAGTCCAATATGGGGTAATCAATATTTTAAACCAGGGAGAGCGGACGCTGTATTTAAAGTATGGAATTTAAAAGGGATACAAAAGATTCAGGATTTATATTTGCCATGTGCAGACAACATAATGTCTTTTGAAGAGCTGAGGATCAAATTTAATCTCAATAGAACACATTTTTTTAAATATCTTCAACTTAGAAACTTTATTCGATCAAATCAAAATAAAGCTCTCACTCGACCTATTTATTCATCCTTGGAAAAAATGATGATGAAAGATAGTAAAAGAAAGGGTATTATTTCAGAGTTTTATAACTCATTGACACTATCTTCAAGTGAAAATTCACTGAAAAGATTAAACTACTGGAAAGAAGATCTGCAAATTGAAATTTCAGAGGAACAATGGGAATTGGCTTGTACAGAAGCTCAAACCAAATCAATAAATGCACGCCTTAAATTGATACATTTCAAATGGTTAATGCGGATGTATGTTACACCGGAGGAGTTAAATAGATATAACAAAAATATACCAGATACATGCACAAAATGCATGGAAAGTAAAGGAACCCTATTTCATTGTTTATGGGAATGTAGATTAATAAGAATGTTTTGGGAAGAGGTGAGGGTAACAATTGAAAAAATAATCTCAAAACAAATCATATTGAATCCTAAACTGTTTTTGTTGGGTCTGTACCCAGAAAAGCATAATTTTAATAAAAGTGAAAGAACATTCATAGACCTCAGTTTGCTTAATGCCAAAAAATGTATTGCACTATTATGGAAAAAGACTCATAGACCAGATGTGACTCAGTGGTTAAGACAGATGTTAACAAACCTTCCATTAGAAAGAATAACATATATACTAAAATCAAAGGAAATTGTGTTTGAGAATATATGGAGACCTTTTATTGATTATGTAAAAAATTTAAACATAACTCTTGAAGAAGAAGGTGAATGATGTGTGTGGACCTTGTAAATTCCAAACTGGTGAACATAATATGTATACTTATGTATTGGATTGTCTAGACTAAACAGAGGAGCATTGTTGAAGATTTGATTTTGTTGGTGGTTGTTGGTGTTTTTAGTGCATTTTTTTTTTTTTGTAGTACTTTAGTGTTAGTGTTTGATTGTTTGTATCATGTTTGTTAAAAAAAAAAAAGGTTCAATAAAGATATTGTGGAAAAAAAAAAAAAAATGGATATTAGTCCCACCCTGCACGTTCCTATATAAAAATAATTAACAAAGTTATAGCACCACCTAGTGGTTAAAGAAAGAATTGTTAAAACTGTTTATTAAAATTTTTCTATCATCGGGTGCAAAAATGACATGAAGGAATGGCTACGACTCATTGACAACACACGTACATAGTACAGAACTGTTTCCATGGCAACCAGCATGCTTCAATGGCTTCCTCACCATGTAAAACATGAGAGTTACAGCTCAGACGATACTTCTCTGATTTGGACCTAACTTTGCACAATGCATACTAATCCCACTCTGAACACGTCTATATATCAATATTCATGAAATTGTCACAGCACCACCTAGTGCTGACATGAGGTACTGCACAAAATTGTATCAACTTTCGCTCAAAGACCAGAAGTCAGAATGACATGACGTTTTCAAAAGTTTCTAAGAGGGTATTAGATTACCCTCAGTGGAAGTGACATTTGTCCTGTGATCATCACAGTTGCCATGGAAACCCACTCCTTACTATTTAATACATTTTTTACTTTGGAGGGTTGGGAAAGTCTGAGGGTTATGAAATGTGGAACATAAGTCAAGGTGACTCTCTTCTGTAGTCCTTTATGGGTCTGCAACACATACCTAACATGTAAGTGTTGCCACGGCCACATGCCGAAGTTTCCCTCTTCACAATACATTGGACAGTTGTAACTTGGACAAATTTCATCTGATTTTCACCATAATTGCTATGGATATTAGTCCCACCTTGCACGCTCCTATATTCAAATGATTGACAAAAGTTATAGCACCACCTACTGCTTACAGGAAGTACTGCATGAAACGGTTTTCTTTATTATTCACGCAGCGCTTGCTACGACAACAGGAAATTTTCCGTGCCAGCTAGGTCCAATGGGCGGTGGGATCTGCAGGTGCACGGGGGAGGAGGGGGGCTTTACAGCTGCTTGCAGCTTTAATTTTGAATTTGATTCCTGCAACATGTTCCACAAAAGCTGGAACAGGGGCATGTTTACCACGGCGTTACATCCCCTTCCCTTTTAACAGTTTTTAAGATCTCAAACAGTTTTTCTGGTCACCAAAAAAATTCAAACATGTTTCAATTTTTTTTTGGCAAATGTATTTTTCCACAAACAGTTGCAAATGTTTGCAAAATAGTTGTAAGCATTTGCAAATGACTGTAACATGTTTGCAAACAGTTGTAACACTTGTCACTACAGTTCTTTTTGGTTTGCCAAGTCATGAGCACTGGCAAAAAAACCAAAAAACAAAAAAAACACTAGATGGTCTGACAGACAGTCTGGGGTTTTACTGTATTATTTGAATAACTTTGAACAAAATCTACATTTCTCCCAGTCCATGACTTTTATTAAATGCGTCTTTTTTTTTTTTGTTTCCTGAACTCTGAAATGTATTAAAATAAAATGCAAACTATTTCGGCACATTTATTCCTTGGACCGCCACCCGCTGTCATTCAGGCCACAGTTGGTCACAGCTACAACCATTTAAGAAAATATGCCCATATAAGAAGCGTTTCATTTTCCAGGGATGTCTTTGCAGTCTGTGCTTTTTTTTTTTTTTTTTTTTCCATTTTATTGCCTTTTACCTCCTAATATTACACTGCATATTCTGATTCCGGGAGACAAAATAGCAACAAACAAATATGGATAGAGGAAAAACTCCCAACAGACTTGGAGCCTGAATTTCCAAAAAAAAAAAAAAAAAGATCACTGTCCGCTGTCCAGATTGTTTAATAATAGCAGTCCAATAAATCTCAACAGAACCGACAGAAACGGTAGCTCTTCTGATGAGTGCTTGCACACTATCTCCAGATGAAGGTAGGGCTCGCTATATTTACATGTTGATTAAAAAAAAAAATACAGTGTATATACTGTATATCTATATAGCCTAAGGATGCTTTCACACCTACAGGCTTTAATTTGTTTCAATCACACTCGAGTTCGTTTTCTCCATTAGTGCAGTTTGCTTTGTCTGGTGAGAACATGGTAATCGCACTCAAGTGCGCACCAAATCAACCATACCGTGGTCTCGATTTGAATCAAATGGTGAACTCTGGTGTGATCCTGCAGGTAAACTGTAATCATGTTTACTGATGTGGGATGATGAGAGTTGCGGT
Source organism: Pholidichthys leucotaenia (assembly GCA_020510985.1). Classification (NCBI taxonomy): domain Eukaryota; kingdom Metazoa; phylum Chordata; class Actinopteri; order Cichliformes; family Pholidichthyidae; genus Pholidichthys; species Pholidichthys leucotaenia. The sequence continues at coordinate 116,260,113 of CM035845.1, read as the reverse complement.
CAGCTAATCGTTTAAACAAAAACTAAACATTACCCTATGGCAGAGTATATGACAGCCGACAACTTTATATATGTGGAAAATTATCTTTTAAATTGACAAACATATATGTAACTCATGGCAAAATTTGATTGGGATCAAAAGATAACTTTGCTTTTGCTATTCATTTCAATGGAGAATTTTTTTGATTTAACCACTTGCGCTCCGTTGTTCCGCGGGCGGGCAAGTCTCTGTGTCCTAGGACGCACGAGGGCGCACTCCTGCCCCCATGTGCGCACTCGGACGCATAGTCCAGATTGTGGTGATGTAGGTGGTGTTGGCGTCCAAGCCCCACTGAAAAAAAAAAGCTGCAGACACAGCCGCGAACAGATTAGTTCATCTGATTGACCTCTCATTCGACTAATAAGAGCCTTGAATTGGGTTTCTGAAACCTTGAAGAGCCAATGAATGAAGACCTAGGAAGGAGGACCCGCCTACTGTGAATGCAGGAGCCAATTGAAGCACAGAAGTTCAGGCTGGGTGAAGAGAGATTTACTGCTGCAGCAGATGAAAACAAAGGACGCTGGACGAATCTGCTACAGACCCCGCAGCATGGAGACCACCCACAAGTGGGACCTGCACTCATTCCAGCAGAATAGACGTTTAGGATTCTCTTCCGTCATCATAGACCGACGGAGGCCGACGACAAAGGTCGTAAATCATTCACCAAAACCGCAATATTGGAATTATGTTTTGATCGGGATCCACGAGCGGAGCAGCGTCGCGTTCGTCTGACAATGGGGAAGAGAAGTTCGCCAGGACTCTGCTGCTGTGAAGAGGTAAGGTGTTATAAGCTAAATTATTATTTCTCCCTGAAAACTGTAATCCAAAAATGACTTTTGACCGATCGGTAAATTACAACTGTACGGCGCACGCACTTCGTGCGCCGCGATAAACGGTTCATTTGCCGTGTTCGGACCGTGAACGCGCTTCCCCCCCCCCCCCCGCTGCAGAAGAGGAGCGGGGGGGGGGGGGGCGTTCACGGTCCGAACGCCCCCGGTCCGCGGGGGGAAGCCGCTCTGACTGCGCAGCGGTCGTCACATACACATATGAGTCTATTCCTTCATGTAGCGATGGCCGTGCTCTGTAGCGAGGGGGGGGACAACCCCCCACCCACACACACACAGTAGCGAGGGGGGGGAAGCCGCTGTGACAGCGTTGCTGTGGAAACATGCAACGAGTGTAATCCGTCATGTAGCGAGGGCCGAACTCCGTCCTTGGTAGCGGGGGGGGGGGGGGGGGGGGGACGAAACACCCCCCCCCCCACACACACACACACACAGCCCTGAGTGTGACCTTTCATTAGAGCCTAAAATGAAGATTCTACATTGAATTATTCAAACGTTACAGACGTTTTTCCAAACTGTGCCATTTGGCACAATTTGGCACAGTTCCAAAACGCCTGGGAACTACCTGAGAACAAAGCTGTGTAAAATATTCATTTTTTGTGGTATTGTTACCAAATTTGGATCTCAGCTTGATAACACTTGGTTCTACATTTCTGTTGCATTTTCCAGCCGGATCGGACAGCTGTGTGTTATTTGCAAGCATTTGTATCCAAAAAAACACCGTGTCCAAATTTATTTTCTTCAAGTTCAGTATGTTTAGATGACTGTAACTCAGTGGCCGGAGCACGTAGAGAGATTATGTTTTTTTGCCAAAAAATTCAAAGTGTTTTCTTTTAAATGAGACCAACCCCATGAAGATGCTGCAAAGGGTTGAATAACAGCTTTCGATTTACTTTGGGCACGTTATTTTTTGGCATTTTTAAGAAAATTGCCCGGAGTGCAAGGGGTTAAGGTCCCATATGCGGAAGTAGAGGGGTCATGACTTAGGCTCTCTATTGCCAACAATCATTCAAACTCATTCCCAGTGAGAGTTGGACTCCACCAGGGCTGCCCTTTATCACCGATCCTGCTCATAAATTTTTATGGGCAGGATTTCTTGGTGCAGCCAAGGAACGGAGGATGTCATGTTCGGTGACCACAGGATCTCATCTCTGCTGTTTGTAGATGATGTCTGTTGGCGCCATAGAGCAATGACCTACAGGTCTTGCTGGGACGGTTTGCTACTGCGCGTGAAGCTGCCGGGATGAGAATCAGTACCTCCAAGTCTGAGTCCATGATGCTTAGTCAGAAAAAGGGGAATTGTCCTCTCTGGGTTGGGGACAAGCTCCTGCCCCAAGTGGAGGAGTTCAACTATCTCGAGGTCTTATTCACAAATGAAGGGAAAATGGAGAGGGAGGTTGATAGACAGATCGGAGCAGCATCCTCAGTGATGCGGATGTTGTACAGGTCTGGTGTGGTGAAGAGGGTGCTGAGCTCTAAAGCAAAGCTGTCGATTTACTGGTCAATCTACTGTATATTCCTACCCTCACCTATGGCTATGAACTTTGGGTAATGACCGAAAGAATGAGCTCGTTGATACGAGCAGCTGAAATGAGCTTTCTCTGTAGGGTTGCTGGACTCACCCTTAGAGATAGGGTGAGGAGCTCAGTTATCCGGGAGAGGCTATGAGTAGAGCCGCTGCTCCTCCACATCTTAATGAGCCAGCTGAGGTGGTTTGGGCATCTGATCAGAATACCTCCTGGACACCTCCCACTTGAGGTGTTTCAGGCACGTCCCACTAGGAGGAGACTCCGAGGCAGACCCAGGACATGCTGGAGAAACTATGTCTCCTAGCTGGCCGGGGAACGCCTTGGTGTCTCCTCTGAAGGGCTGGAGGAGGTGGCTGGGGAGAGGGAAGTCTGGGCTTCACTTCCTGAACTGCTGCTTCTGTGACCCGGACCCCTAGAAAAGCGGTAGAAGATGGACGGAAAACTCACCTTTCAGAAAAACATTTGTTGCTGACGCAGCTTATGGAGGAAGAAAACAAACTACCAAATATTTTAATATTCGCTCTGGATTGCTCCCAAATATTCTGAGCCCCAAACCTGTTATCCAGGACAGCCCTACATAAATGTGCAACTTTTTTGCATACATGTGTTTTTTCATAAATTTGAATTTATTTCTTAAAATTTATTTTTGTCAGAGTCACAGGTAGCCAACATGGACAACAGAGACACATCTTGACCTCAGAGTTGCAGACTGCATTCAAACATGCAGGACACTGGATTTACCTATGACTTCAGCCGCATCATCTTCCAGGGGGTCAGTGCTTGTTACGTACTTGCTGCCAAATATCTGTACCAACTGCTCGAAATATTTGCACTCCTGTTTGTCTCCTCTGAGAAAAAAAGGAAAGAGTGATTTTAGATATTAGAAGTGGAGAGGACGTAATACTAAAAACCCAACCTAACCATGAAGAAATTTGAACTTTTTTTTTTTAGAACAAAACTATCTTAGCAACAGTGATGTTGAATAATGAAGCATTGTGCTTACTTTCTGCCCTCAAGAAACTGCTTGAAGTTGGTCCTCAGCCTCTTTATCCGGGACTGACATTGTTCAGGAGTTCGTTGGTAGCCCTGGCTGGTCATGACCTGAGAGATCTGGATGAAGAGCTGTTTGTTCTTTGCGCTGCCCTTCAGGTTCTCTTGGATTTCCTTGCTGCCCCAAATGTCCAGAAGAGCCTCGGTCTCCCCATCAGCCCAGACCAGTTTTGTGCTGTCGATCGCCCAACTGTTGCCTAAGATAATTAACCGTGCCAGAGATTAAAGACCGAACACAGAAAAATGTACAACCAATGTGCACCGATGATCAGTGATAATAATAATGCATCAGATTTATATAGCGCTTTATCATAGACACTCAAAGACGGTTTTACAAATAAGATACATTATTCATTCACTCCAGGCAGACAATGGTAGTGGCAAGCTACTACTGTAGCCACAGCTGCCCTAGGGCAGGCTGACGTAAACGTGGCTGCCAATCCCCACCACCATCCTCCCCGACCACCATTGAACATTTATACCCAGTGTTATGGACACTGGGGGCAAGGTGGGTAAAGTGTCTTGCCCAGGGACACAACAGCAGGATACAGTATCTGGGGAGAGCAGGATTCAAACCACCAACCATCTGGTTATTGGACGACCTGCTCTACCTTCTGAGCCACTGCCACCCCCACGAGGGCTGTTCATTAAAGACTTCCCCTGACTCACTTGTAGGAGAATAAAATTGCACACGTATAAAGCTACATACCTCTATAGGTCTATAGGTAATTTGCAGCTCTAAATCCCTAAGAGTTTCTCTTTTACAGGTGCTAAGGTGGAGTAAGGTGTGATAATGGAGCCAGCTGAATGCAGGGCAGTCATCAGGTTCTTGTACTTGACAGGCCGCACACCACAGGAGATGTTCAATGAGATGAAAGAGACTTAGGGGGAGGATGTCCCACTATATGACCTAGTCAAGCACTGGCATCGACAGTTCAAAGTGTGGTTGGACATTGGTGGAAAAGGCAGCCATTCCTGGGTGACAACAGTGCACCACTGATGAAGACACCATCTGTCAAATGGAGTCCACTATTTTGGAGGACTGCCACATAACCGTTCGATAACTAGCTCAAGATGTCAAAATCAGTGTAGGGTCTGTGGAAAAAAATAATTCATGGATGGATGGAATGCATATAATAATAATTCATGGACAGATGCATAAGTTGTCTGCACAATGGATTTCCTGGTTGTTCACACCTTTCCAGAAACAGGAATGAGCCATGTGCCATGTACCAAAAAAACCAGGAGGACTTCTTCAACAGACTAATCATGCAGGACAAAACATGGGTCCACCCCATGATGCAGAGACTAAAGCCCAGTTGAAGCAATGGAAACATTATGAATCATCATTTCTGAAGAAAGCACGTGTCCAACACAGCTAGCAAGGTAATGCTCATAGTCTTTTGGGACCAGCATGGAGTATTGATGATGGATTTCCTGGCAAAGGGTACCACAATTACCAGACTTACTATTCTTCCCTGCTGCAGAAATCGTGGAAGGCCATTAAAACCGAAAAGCATGGCATGCTAACCCCAAGGTGTCCGCTTTCTGCAAGACAATGCCTCAATTCACAACTTGCATGTTGCCCAGATGAAGCACGGTCCTGTGGCTATGAAATCCATCCTCACCCCCACTTACTCTAGGACCTTGCACCATCTAACTTCCATTTCTTTCCAACCATTAAATCAATTTTGAAGGACAAGCACCTCCAAGACGATGAAATGCTGATTTCCAAGATCAAGCTGTGGCTTCTGATGCAACCTGCAGACTTCTACAGGTGAGGTCTCCACAGATGCATAAAGCAATGGGAAAAGTGTGACCCTTGGTGGCATCTACAGTGAATATAAAAAGTCTACACACCCCTGTTCAAATACCATGTTTTTATGATGTAAAAAAAATGAGACCAAGATAAATCATTTCAAAACTTTTTCCACCATTAATGTGATCTATAACCTGTACAACCCAGCTGAAAAACAAACTCAAATCTTTTAAGGGGAAAAATATTATTATTATTTTTTTACAATAACCTGGTTGCATAAATATGCACATCCTTAAAATAATATTTTGTTGCAGCACCTTTGGCTTTTATTACAGCACTCACACAGTCTTTTTGGGTAGGAGTCTATCAGCGTGGCACATCTTGATGTGGCAATATTTGCCCACTCTTTGCAAAAATGCTCCAAATCTGTCAGATTGCGAGGACATCCCCTGTGCACAGCCCTCTTCCGATCACCCCACAGATGTTCAATCGGATTCAGGTCTGGACTCTGGCTGGGCCATTCCAAAACCTTAATCTTCTTCTGGTGAAGCCATTCTTTTGTTGATTTGGATGTGTGCTTTGGGTCATTGTTGTGCTGAAAGATGAAGTTCCTCTTCAGCTTTCTAGCAGAAGCCTGACAGTTTTGTACCAACACTGACTGGTATTTGGAACTGTTCATAATTCCCTGCACCTTTACGAAGGCCCCAGTTCCAGCTGAAGAAAAACAGCCTTGAAGCACAATGCTGCCACCACCATACTTCACTGTAGGTATGGTGTTGTTTTTGGTGATGAGCAGTGTTTGCGTGTTTGCGCCAAATATACCTTTTGGAATTATGGCCAAAAAGTTCAACCTTGGTTTCAGGGGATCATAACACATTTTCCCACGTGTTTGGGAGATTTCAAATGTGGTTTTGCAAAATGTAGTCAGGCTTAGATGTTTTTCTTCGTAAGATAAGACTTCCATCTTGCCATCCTACCCCATAGCCCAGACATACAGTGGTGTGAATAAGTGTTTGCCTCCTTCCTGATTTCTCATTTTTTTTGTATGTTTGTCACACTTAAATGCTTCAGATTATCAAACAAATTTAAATATTAGACAAAGACAACACAAGTAAACACAAAATGCAGTTTTAAATGAAGGTGTTTATTACTAAGGGTAAAAAAATTCTAACCTACATGGTCCGGTGTGGAAAAGTGACCCCCCCCCCCCCCTCCGGGTTTAAACCTAAATTAACTGTGGTTTATCACATCTTTGGAAAGCTGTGTTTAATTTCTCTAGCCATACCCAGGCCTGATTACTGCCACACCTGTTCTCAATCAAGAAATCACTAAAATATGACCTTCCCGACAAAGTGAAGTAGACCAAAAGATTCTCAAAAGCTAGACATCATGCAAGACATCATGTAGCAGCAAGAGGGAAAGGGAATATTTACAAGACAGTAGTGAGACCTGCTATGATGTATGGTTTGGAGACGGTGGCGCTGACAAAAAGACAGAAGGTGGAGTTGGAGGTAACAGAGGTGAAGATGCTAAGATTTTCATTGGGAGTGACTAGGACGGACAGGATTAGAAATGAGTATATCAGAGGGTCAACTCAGGTTGAGCGGTTTGGAGACAAAGTAAGAGAGGAAAGGCTGAGATGGTTTGGACATGTGTAGAGGAGGGAAAGTGGATATACTGGATATACTCTCTTGTTCACTCTTTATACTGCGGACTTCTCACACAACACAACACATTGCCATCTACAGAAGTTCTCTGATGACTCTGCGATCGTTGGTCTCATCTCCAGCGGAGATGAAGCTGAGTACAGAGGGCTTATCCAGGACTTTGTGGACTGGTGCCTTCGGAACTGCCTCCAGATCAACGCGAGGAAAACTAAGGAGCTGGTGGTGGACTGCCGCAGGCATGGGCAGCCCCTCACAGCACCAGTAAATATACAGGGAACAGACATCGAGATGGTGACATCCTACAAGTACCTGGGTATTCATCTGAACAATAAACTAGACTGGTCACACAATACTGACGCACTCTACAAGAAGGGACAGCGCAGGCTGTTCCTGCTGAGGAGACTCAGGTCTTTTGGTGTACAAGGGGCGCTGCTGAAGTCATTCTATGACACGGTGGTGGCATCAGCCATCACTTTTGGAGTGGTCTGCTGGGGCAGTGGCATTACTGCAGCCGATAGGAAGAGACTGAACAAACTGATTAAGAAAGCTAGCTCTGTCCTGGGGCAACGCCTTGATCCGATGGAGGAGATAGGAGAGAGAAGGACGGTGGCTAAACTGTCATCTCTGCTGGAGTCCGAGTTCCACCCTATGCAGGACATACTGGATGCACTGAGGAGCTCATTTAGCAGCAGACTACATCATCCCAGGTGCACAACCGAGAGGTTTCGTAGGTCCTTCCTACCAGCGGCTGTCAGACTGTACAACCTAAGCAGGGCTGCTCGCAGAGATAGCAAAAAGACGTAACAAACTAATAGTTTTTTTTTTTGTTTTTTTTTGAATGCAAAAGATGCAATAGACTTACACAATGGTCCTCTCCGGCATACAACTAGGAACATACCGGTCGCTATGGAGGGTGAGAATATGTATGGGCACATAATCATACCATGTAGGATAACTAAATAGACGGTTATGCTGTTTCATCCCACCTAGCAACAATGCTCTGCACTGTGTGTGTTTATATATTTACATATTTATTCCATCTAGCTACAATGCTCTGCACTGGGTGTGTTTATATTTATATATCTATATATTTATTCCATCTAGCTACAATGCTCCGCACTGTGTTTTTATATATCTACATATTATTCCATCTAGCTACATTGCTCCGCACTGTGTGTGTTTATATACTTGCATATTTATTCCACCTAGCTGCAATGCTCCATACTGTGGGTGTTTATATATTTACATATTTATTCCATCTAGCTACAATGCTCTGCACTGTGTGTTCATATATTCATATATTTATTCCATCCAGCTACAATGCTCTGCACTGTGTGTCTGTGTGTGTGTGTGTGTATATATATATATTTTATAGTAATATGTACATATGTATATTAGCTGCTCTTGCTTGCTTGTTTTTTCTTGCCTTCTGATTGTTGCTCTGAGTGTTGCTATCCCTGTGCTGTTGCAATCCTGGAATTTCCCCGTTGTGGGACTAATAAAGGCTTATCTTATCTTATCTTATCTTAAATGATGCTGAAGATGGAGCTGCCAGGCTGGAGGAAAAGAGGAAGACCACAGAGAAGACTCATGGATGTAGTGAAAGAGGACATGGTGTTATGAAATGCCTGAACGGCAGGGAGGAGAGACCCAGATGCTGGACTGCAGTTTGTGATATTTATTAACAAAAATAAAAAGTCCACACAGAATACAAACACAAAAATCCAAAAAGTGCACAAAGCAAAACTGAGGAGCAACCGGGAGAAAACAGGATACAAACGTCAGGACGGGAACAGGGTTCTGACGTAAATGATTCTTGAGACACCAGCAAACAGAAAAGAAATAACCGCCCTTAAATAGGGCCAGAAACAATTAAACACAAGTGGTAACCGGTGTGAATCACATGAGCGGGCTGGGGAAGAAGATGATGACAATCAGCTGTGAGTCATGAGGAGAGGAGACGGGGCTGACAGCTTGACAGGGGCACCACCCACAACCAGGGAAAAACCCGGAAGTGCCTCTGACAGCTGCAACCCCAGAAAGAGAGAGAAAAAAGGAACCAGCAATATACAAATATAATGAGATGATAAAGACACGCATGTCACGACGGCCCTCACGGACCGTCACAAGACGCCTCAGTCACCAGTGAGTTTGCAGTGGTAATTTATTGTAGAGTAGGCAGAACACTCACAGAACACATACAGTGGCTGGGTGAAATCTGAGCCGGGGAACACCCGATGCGCCAGACGACAACGTTAATGATGAGCTAGGCAAACAGGGACATACCTGAGCATATAGGAGCACCATCAGAACGTAGTAGAATATAACAGATGATCATAACGGAGCATAACAGGAGAACATAACAGAGACTGCCGCGTTGGAGGACATTTAGCACCCGCTTATATCTCTGGCGGCTAATGACCCCAACGCGGCACAGCTGCTCCTAATGACAGCGGAGCAGCAGCAGCTGACTGACAGCAGGGAGCTTCCCCGGGCGCCTACACAATAAGAGCCCGAGGAGCTGGAAGGAATCCTCAGCTGCCAAAGCCAGGGAAACACAAGATATGAGACCCGAGTGTGGCCAGAACAGACACTCGGGTTATGACAGTACCTCCCCCCCAAGGCCGAGCTCTGAGCGGCCTGAGTAACACCCAAGCCCCCCACCCCCCACCCCCCTAGGGTGGGTGGATGGGGCGCTGGCAGGAGGGAGAGAGACACAACCAACAAGGCTATAAAGGTAGGGGGAGGAAAAAAAACCCATAATCCCCAAAAATGTGGGCAACCACAATAAATTGAAAATAGGTAACATACCTTTTGGCAATTAGAGAGACATAAGGTGGAAGAAAACCCCCCCCCCACCAAACTCAGAAACAACCTGGTGAGCCACAAAAACACAAAACAATCCCCCCCGTCCCACACACACACCTCAACAGTCCCACAGACGAGATCAGGAACCCGGAAAGGGTGCAGTCCAGACCCGGAGGGATGGGGGCAAAAGGTTCGGGGAGTAGTCCGGTAACGAGAGGCCACAGAACAGGGAGGGGAAAAGAGGACAGTTCGGGCGGCCTACCCCAGTCCCATGCTCGGGAGAAGAGAGTTTCAGGCGGCCGGAGCAGGTCGCCGCACAGGAATACAAATAGGTCGGGGGGCCGACCCAGAGAACCAAACCGACGAGACAGTCCTTCAGGCGGCCGTCCTGCAACACCAGCCCACCAGAACCGTTGGGAAGAAGTAGCCGGTGGTCCCGCTGAAAAGGGGGGAGATGAGGGGGAACCGGGCGGAGCGTTCGGGACCCCAACGGCCCCAGGTGGAAATGGGTAGTGCTCCTCAGGGAGACGAGGAGGATGACGGTGGAGATGAGGGTGAAGAAGAAAACAAGCCTGTCCAGCATCCGGTGGCTGGGGATCTGCAGCTCCCTTACCGAACCTAGGACCTGCTGGTGCAGCACCCACGGTGCACCCCGATTGGGCCTCCGGAACCATACCCACGGTGGACCCCGATTGGGCCTCCGGAACCAAACCCATGGTGGACCCGGTCGGCGTGGCACCAGACTCGACCTCCAACCCCGAAACCGGAACCTCTGGCGCAGCAGGCGAGAGCAGCCCCTCGCCGGCGACCCTGGGAGAAGACTCACACAAGAGAGAAAACCCGGGATCAGGATCACCGGCAGCGCCAGAACCCGGCGAGATAAGCTCGGACGCAGCGGGCGGCTGCACCCGGCTCATCTCCCCTTGAGACAGGCGAAAGTGCTCTAAAAGGTGAAGAAGAAAGATAAAACAGAGCACTTGCCTGAGCTCGGGTTCTGACGCTGTCCAGGACTGCGATGATCCGGGCTCAGAAGTCAGGAGGTCGTCCTCAGGCTCCCACTCAGCTGCGTCGGGCTCCGCAGCTGGCATGATGGTGCGTGCAGCTAGAAAATCCTCCGGCACCGATGTCCACGCCGGTGGCCCGCACGGCGTGGTGGCAGGAGAAACTCGCCCTGCTGGACCGGACCGCTCCTCCGTGGAACCCCGGGGACGCTTCTTCATCGGCGATGGCTCCACGCTGCAGTCCGCTCTCCTCCTCCGCCCATGGCGTGGCTGCGGAACCAGAACCAGGCTCTCCAGAACCGCAGGCCCCCTCCTCATCCAGCGACGTTGGCCTGACATCGAGGACCGCTCAGCGGGGGGAGACACAGAGGAAGCAGGGTTAACACTTTCATCCACAGCGGGTGGAGGGAGCTCGGGGGGCTGCATTCCCCGAACTCCACCCCTAGGAGTCAGACAAGGCAAAACAATGTCAAAAGGAGAGAAATTATCATGCACTTGCCTTTCCCCTAAGGGTAAGATGGTCCCCGCTGTGGGGGACGTCGTTCCTTCCTTTTCCCGCTGGATGGCGACAGAGGGCCCTCTGGGAAGACGAGATGAGGCCACTCGAGGCGGATCCGGGATGAGGCTCGCCGAAACGGAGCTCTCGTGACACACAGCAGCCAGGATAGGCGACGAGGAGGAGGGGGCGACAGCCGGGGTCAGTCGGGCATGGAGCGCTGACGGGACAGCAGGCGAGGACCCGGGAGAAGACGAGGCTGCGGGAATTCCCCTCTGACGAGGCGCAGGAGTGACAGCTGTGTGGGGGGTGGAGTCCTTGCGGCGACCCGGAACAGCATCCAGACGGGGCTCTAGCCGAGGTTGGAAGCCGGAGTGACGACGGTTCCTTGTAGGGGGTGAGGCGAAGGTGAGGTCCGGAAATCGCCGTTCCTGAGCGGAAACAGCGGCAAGCAAGTCCGCGAACTCAGGAAACTCACGCAGCGCTGGATTCCTCTCCACCAGTCTAACCGCCGCCACCACATGCTTCATACATGCTGGAGGATTCACAGCAGAGCAAGCAGCAGCCACCCGGTCCCAGATCTTGTCTGCTGTCAGCTGCAGCTTCGCTGGGGGAATCCCGAGTGACGACATGTCCGATGGGAAAAGACCTCCGGATGGTACGAACTCCCGGGCCGGAACGGAGGCAGGAGCGGGATCCCGAAGCGAGGGGCGACGTGTCCTCCGCTTCAGCTTCCTGCCAGGATTTCCCTCGAGCCCTCGGAGTATCTCACGCTGGGTGGCGATGTCATCTCTCCTCATGCTTACCTCTGGATGATTGGTGAAGCGGGGAAGAGAATCCAGAATCTCCTCGGCTAGGTCCAGGTATCTATGAACGTTGCTGGGAGCGTCCAACAGCGTAGCGGTGAAGATGGTGTAGTCTACCTCCTTCAGAACCTTCGCTTGCTGCCTGCCAAGGCGCCGACAACGGCCCCTGGATGACGACATACTCCCCGCTGCAGACACTCAGACAGGTAGGAATAAACAGTCCACTACTGCAAACTACACGGTGAATGGCGTCTCGATACAACGCCTCCTCTCCGGGCGTCTGGCGGCAGTCTACTGTCACGACGGCCCTCACGGACCGTCACAAGACGCCTCAGTCACCAGTGAGTTTGCAGTGGTAATTTATTGTAGAGTAGGCAGAACACTCACAGAACACATACAGTGGCTGGGTGAAGTCTGAGCCGGGGAACACCCGATGCGCCAGACGACAACGTTAATGATGAGCTAGGCAAACAGGGACATACCTGAGCATATAGGAGCACCATCAGAACGTAGTAGAATATAACAGATGATCATAACGGAGCATAACAGGAGAACATAACAGAACATAACAGAGACTGCCGCGTTGGAGGACATTTAGCATCCGCTTATATCTCTGGCGGCTAATGACCCCAACGCGGCACAGCTGCTCCTAATGACAGTGGAGCAGCAGCAGCTGACTGACAGCAGGGAGCTTCCCCGGGCGCCTACACAATAAGAGCCCGAGGAGCTGGAAGGAATCCTCAGCTGCCAAAGCCAGGGAAACAAAAGATATGAGACCCGAGTGTGGCCAGAACCGACACTCGGGTTATGACAACGCAAACCAAAACATGTAAATAACAAAACTACAATGAGCGTAAACAGGAAAATAAGTCATACTAAGAAACAATACAGAATACGTGAAACCCAACTAACGATAAAATAACAGGAATTAGAACTCAAAAAATACAACACTATACAAATATGGTAAAAGGCAAAGAGACAGAGCACGGCGGAATCCCCCGTGTTCAGATCGTGACACATGGAGAGGAAGATGCTACAGAGGAAGACGCAAAGGATAGGGTGAGATGGAGAGAGATGATCCGCTGTGGCAACCACTAAAGGCAGCAGCCAAAAGAAGAGAAGTATGTACATTGCGTTCAAAATTATTATACAAATAGGATCGTGGGCTCGATCCCAGCCCCTGACCAACAGTGATCTGTGTGGAGTTTGCATGTTCTCCCCGTGTCTGCGTAGGTTTACTCCGGGATTTCTCCGGTTTCCTCCCACATGCCAAAAACATGCAAGTTAGGTTAATTGGCACCAACTGGGGATTCTAAATTGTCCTTAGGTATGACTGTGACAGTGAATGGTTGTCTGTCTCTCTGTGTTGGTCCTGCGATGGACTGGCGATCTGTCCAGGGTGTACCCTGCCTCTCGCCCAAAGATGCTGGGATAGGCTCCAGCCCCCCCGTGACCCAAAAAGGATTAAGCGGAAGAAGATGGATGGATAGAATTTTAGTGTCATAAACAATCAATTTTTTGTTTTTCAATTAAACTCACGGATGATATTGTGTCTCAGTGCTCTCTGGATCACTGATATCAGTCTCAGACACCTGTCATAATTAGTATGCCAGGTGAGCCCAATTAAAGGAAAACTACTTAAGAAGGATGTTCCATATTATTAAGCATGTCACAGGTTTCAAGCAATAAGGGAAAGAAAAAGGATCTCTCTGCTGCTGAAAAGCATCAATAAGCATCAACAATAAAAATCTGTGTCAACAAATTTTTATGATCGACGTTATTGACAGTGTCTACTAATCGTTTCAGCTCTAGATCACACACTAGTTTTTTTTTATCATTCCATCCAAACTCTCATTTTAATTGTGGACTTACCGTTGGGAGTCTATAGATTAGACATTAATGTAGGATGAACGAACAAGGAGTGTGGGACGTTTTACTTTTCGCTGTAACTCCTCAGAGAGACAGGAGAGGTGTCCACATCTGCCTTGGCTGCACGCCCCAGGTTTCCAGCCAGGCCAAAGTCGCCCGCATCGTGCCTTGGGTTGCAGTTCTCCCCCCAGCAAGCTCCCTAACTGTCACCTGTCAGCCCCTGGCAGAGGCTGCCAAGAGTAGGCTTGCTTCATAGCAGGGGGTTGGCGGCGGACACGCCAGATCTTTTTTTTCCCTCCCGCCCGAGAGGGACTGGGACAGAGAGCGGCAAACCTCAGCAGACCCCTGCACGAGATGGGGGAGACCCTCGGTTGGCCAAAGTAACAGGAGAGGGAGCACTTCATCTCCCCACAGGCCAGGATCAACTTCCACGCCATCGTTAATCAAAGTCTGCATAGGCATCATCCTCTTTTCCGGAAGTTCTACACTACACGAAGTGCGCACTACATTAAACCATTCATCTGATTTTTCAGCTCACCATTCTTCCCCGCTTGTTCTTTCTAACATAACTAACTGGGCATCAGTTGTGATTGATGCCTTCCTTATTACCAAGCAGTGTTACTATCGCGTGCATTTTGGCTCACACGCACAGGCTTTAGCCAGCGCAAAACCCGTCTTATTTAACTGTCACGATCATAGTTCACTTTAGATAATGTAACTCTTTGCATTAAAGGGATGGGCATGTGCGCTTTGGATTGGATTATCCAAAACACATATATGAATAGTAAGACTGGCCTCTTTGCGTCAAGCGCCAGTGGAAAGTTCATTTCTACGCTGTTGTGACAAGGAAATGAACTTGGAGATGCCCATAAAAGTGTTCTGCATCAGTGACAAATGACTGACTGACCACGTCGTTATAATACGGCCCAAAATGTCTTTTTATTCTGTGTTGCCAACAAGGGGCAGGTACATTTGACCAACAAAAGGCCTCAGTAACTCAGATTCACTGCTTTGTTCATACCTCATATGTATTTATTTTAGATTACTTTATTATTTTGCAGGTCCTTTCTACCTACAGCTGTCAGACTCTATAACCTAAGCAGGGCTGTGCACAGAGATAGCAAAAAAACGTGACGACCTAATAGTATTGAATGCAAAAGACGCAACAGACTTACACAAAATGGTCTCCTCCAGTACACAACTGGGACAATATCAATCGCTACGGAGGGTGACAATATATATGGGTACATATTCATACTACGTGGGGTAACTAAATAGACGGTTATGCTGTTTATTCCATCTAGCTACAATGCTCCGTACTGTGTATATATATTTATATATTTATGTGTACATATGTATATTCGCTACTCTTATTTTATTTTCTTATCTTCTAAATTATTGCTCTGAGTGCTGCTATCCATGTGCTGTTGCAATCCTGGAATTTCCCCATTGTGGGACTAATAAAGGCTTATCTTATTTTCACATTTGAGTGTGTTTGTTAATTGCTAACCTGTTTTGTTGTGCATATTCATTTCAGATTTAGTTACCTCACTTGTTTTAGTTGTTTTGCTCTATTTAAAACGTTTTAGGTTTAAAAATTGACTTTTTTTTGTCAAGCACCAACTTTATGAAGGGTTGGGTGTCTGTGTGCATATGGGGGTGGGGTCATAACAACACTTCCCTTAGGGCCCTACTTCGACCAGGAGCAGTCATTGTCATGAATTTGCTTTTTAAATTAGTTTCACCTGTGTTTGTGTTGAGTTCATCATGATCGTAGTCATCCGCATCATCTGTGACCAGTGCGTCCACAACCAAATCCTCCTCTTTCAGCTCCTTGCTGAAGATTTTTTCCATCTCATTGAAGAATCTAAAGTCTCTCCTGCATTTAAAGGGGGGAAAAACTGTTAAACAAAAGATACTTCTCATTTCAATAACCTGTTATTGACTGACAAAGATGAGCATTTCTCTAGGAACTCAATGTACCCAAAGCACAGTGCAAATTAAAACATATGTATGATTGAACATATGTATCATTTTCTTTTTAATCAAAATGTATCAACTCAAAAAACTTTCGGTTATAAGAGTATTAGGATTTTTTTTTTTTTTTGTCTGGTCAATCCACTTTTTACAAAAATAATAAATACAGGAAAGATTTTGTCTGTTTACTTCAGTGCTTGACAATTTCTATGATAGAAAAAAACCTTTTTGAGCACTTTTTTGGAAAAAGTAATCTGAATACAGCCATTATACTAGTATAATGATGGAAAGACAGCTGTTTAAACTGGCCTGTTAACAATGGGTATAGGCAACATTTCTCCTTGTAAATTTCACAGTATATTTTTGTAAATTAACTACTGTTTCTTTTGGACAGCACGGTGTGATAGTGGTTAGCACTGATGCCTCACAGCTCAGAAGTTCCAGTTTCAAATCACCAGGCTGGCAGGGGTGGGAACTTTTCTGTGTGGAGTTTGCATATTCTCCCTGTGCTGTGTGGGTTTACTCCAGACACTCTGGTTTCCTCCAACAATACAAAGATATGTATGTTAGGTTAATTGGTGACTCTAAAATTGTCCCCAAGCATCTGTCTCTGATAGGCCCTTAAAACAGAGGGTTTGTGTACCTACTAGTTAAGTATACCACTAGTTTTCTAGTCACAAAGTGACTAGAAAAGAACTGTACAATTACAGGTCCTTTTGCAGTGCATCCAGAAAGTATTAACAGTGCTTCACTTTTTCCACATTTTGTTATGTTACAGCCTAATTCCAGAATGGATTAAATTCATTTTTTTTCCCTCAAAATTCTACACACAATACCCCATAATGACAACGTGAAAAAAGTTTTTTTTTTTTGAGATTTTTTTGTAAATTTATTAAAAATAAAAAACTAAGAAATCACATGTACTGTATGCAAGTATTCACAGCCTTTGCTTAATACTTTTTTGATGCACCTTTGGCAACAATTACAGCCTCAAGTCCTTTTGAATATGATGCCACAAGCTTGGCACACCTATTTTTGGGCCGTTTCGCCCATTCCTCTTTGCAGCACCTCTCAAGCCCCATCAGGTTGGATGGGAAGCGTTGGTGCACAGCCATTTTCAGATCTCTCCAGAGATGTTCAGTCTGGGTTCTGACTAGGCCACTCAAGGACATTCACAGAGTTGTCCTGAAGCCACTCCTTTGATATCTTGGCTGTGTGCTTAGGGTCGCTGCCCTGCTGAAAGATGAACCGTCGCCCCAGTCTGAGGTCAAGAGCGCTCTGGAGCAGGTTTTCATCCAGGATGTCTCTGTACATTGCTGCATTCATGTTTCCCTCTATCTTGACTAGTCTCTCAGTTCCTGTTGCTGAAAAACATCCCCACAGCATCAGAATCAGAAAAAAATTTATTGCCAAGTACATTAACAGATCACTGATAACATACGAGAGAATTTGACTTGACACAGAAAATGAACCTGCATTTCCAGTGACGCGGCTGCATCAGAGACGCGCCTGCCATGATGCTGCCACCACCATGCTTCACTATAGGGATGGTATTGGCCTGGTGATGAGCGGTGCCTGGTTTCCTCCAAACATGACGCCTGGCATTCACGCCAAAGAGTTCAATCTTTGTCTTATCAGACCAGAGAATTTTGTTTCTCATGGTCTGAGAGCCCTTTAGGTGACTTTCGGCAAACTCCAGGTGGACTGCCATGTGCCTTTTACTAAGGAGTGGCTTCCATCTGACCACTCTACCATACAGGCCTGATTGGTGGATTGCTACAGAAATGGCTGTCCTTCTGGAAGGTTCTCCTCTCTCCACAGAGGAACGCTGGAGCTCTGACAGAGTGAACATCGGGTTCTTGGTCACCTCCTTGACTAAGGCCCTTCTTCCCCAATTGCTCAGTTTTGATGGCCCGCTAGATTTTAGTTTTTATTTTTAATAAATTTGCAAAAATCTCAAAACTTTTTTCACGTTGTCATTATGGGATGTTGTGTGTCGAATTTTGAGGAAAAAAATGAATTTAATCCATTTTGGAATAAAGCTCCAACATAACAAAATGTGGAAAGTGACACGCTGTGAATAGTTTCAGGATCCACTGTAAATTCACCATTTTTTACTTTTAAATTTTTGAACCTTTTCTCTTAAATTTGCAGGGGTTTCTCCCCATATACTCTATTTGTATGTTTTTTGCTTAATTATTATATGTGAGGTTTTTTTTTTTTTTCAAAGCAAGATGGACCTACTGGTCAAGGCAGGAAACTACTGAAGGTTGCAAATCCCTGGTCTAACTCATCAAAATTGACTTGTGAGCAAGTTTAAGCTGGGTTTATGCTCCACCTTCACTCTGTGCATCTGCTCAGGCGTAAGGCTTGTGTTACGTCCATTTCATCATTGTTTCGAGTCGCAGGGCCTCTGTGGGTGAGTACGTGCAGTGACTGTGTTGCCTGTGACTGTTGACTATGCATGTGCAAGATGCAACCTCCTGTTCAAAAGGTGGCACTACTGGTACAGCATACAAAGATGAAGAATTAAAAAAAAGTGACAAGACCAGAGAAAGAAAAGAAAAAGATGATTTGTGGTAAAAGTAGTAAACAGAGAAGTTCCTTTTCTCGTCTTCGTGTAGTCACTACTGTCATTGCTAAAATACGCATGGCTCGTGCTTTTCTTCTCTTTTATGTAGACTGAGCTGGTGTGTCAGTATATGTGCTTATCGGCTGGGGTGAAAGTGCAGATGATGGTTATGCGGATTTGTTAAAGGCTTTGACGAGTAAAAATATTACTCGTCAATATTATAAATATATGCCCAAAAATATTTGGACAGTGACACAAGTTTTGTTATTTTAGCTGTTTACGAAAACATATTCAGGATACAATTATATCATCAATATGGGCTTAAAGGGCAGACTCTCAGCTGTAATTTGAGAGTATTCACATTCAAATTGGAGCAAGGGTTTAGGAATTACAGCTCTTTAATACGTAGCCGCCTCTTTTTCAAGGGACCAAAAGTAATTGGACAATTGACTCAGAAGGCTGCAAAAAAAAAATAACAAGACTGCATGGGCTCTTCCCTCGTTAACCTGTCATCAATTAAGCAGTTAAAAGGTCTGGAGTTGATTCCAGGTGTGGCGTTTGCATTTGGAAGCTGTTGCTGTGAACACACAACATGCGGTTAAAGGAGCTCTCAATGGAGGTGAAACAGACCATCCTGAGGCTGAAAAAAAAAGAAGAAATCCATCAGAGAGATAGCAGAAATGTTAGGAGTGGCTAAATCAAGAGTTTGGTACATTCTGAGAAAAAAAGAGTGCACTGGTGAGCTTGGGAACTCAAAAACGCCTGGACGTCCACGGAAGACAACAGTGGTGGATGATCGCAGAATCCTTTCCATGGTGTAGAACAACCCCTTCACAACATCCACTCAAGTGAAGAACACTCTCCAGGAAGTAGGTGTATCAGCATCTACTGTAAGTCTACCATAAAGAGAAGACTTCATGAGAGTAAATACAAAGGATTCACCACAAGGTGCAAACCATTAATCAGCCTCAAACATAGAAAGGCCAGAATTGACTTTGCCAAAAAACACCTGAAGAAGCCAGCCCAGTTCTGGAACAGCATTCTTTGGATAGATGAGACTAAGATCAACCTGTACCAGAATGATGGGAAGAAGAAAGTTTGGAGAAGAATTGGAACAGCTCATGATCCAAAGCACACCACATCTTCTGTAAAACATGGTGGAGGCAGTGTGATGGCATGGGCATGCATGGCTTCCAATGGCACTGGGTCACTTGTGTTTATTGATGATGTGACAAAAGACAGAAGCAGCCGGATGAATTCTGAAGTGTATAGGGATATACTTTCTGCTCAGATTCAGCCAAATGCAGCAAAGTTGATTGGACGGCGCTTCACAGTACAGTTGGACAATGATCCAAAACATACTGCAAAAGCAACCCAGGAGTTTTTTAAAGCAAAGAAGTGGAATATTCTGCAAAGGCCGAGTCAGTCACCAGAGCTCAACCCAATCGAGCATGCATTTCACTTGCATGCTCAAGACAAAACTTAAGGCAGAAAGACCCACAAACAAGCAACAACTGAAGACAGCTGCAGTAAAGGCCTGCCAAAGCATCACAAAGGAGGAAACCCAGCGTTTGGTGATGTCCATGGGTTCCAGACTTCAGGCAGTCATTGCCTGCAAAGGATTCTCAACAAAATATTGAAAAGTAAGATTTTTACTTAGGGTTATGTTTATTTGTCCAATTACTTTTGAGCCCCTGAAATGAGGAGCGTTTGTATAAAAATAGCTACAATTCCTACGTGTTTAATCATATATTTTTGTTCAACCCCTTGAATTAAACCTTAAAGTCTACACTTCAATTCCGTTGTAGTTGTTTCATTTCAAATCCAATGTGGTGGCATGCAGAGCCCAAATCATGAAGATTGTGTCACTGTCGAAATATTTCTGGGCCTAACTATATACAGTAGGTATGTACAGCTGCTTGTGCGCTGGCCTTGTCCAAAGCATAGGTGCATCACAACAGAAAGGAACATAAACCCAGCGTTAGGGTTGTCACAATATCAGATTTCCATTACACAATTCCTGGGGTCTGAAATATTTTTGTAAAGAAATTTGCATAATATCTGCAGAAAAGGTGGAGAAAAAAGTCCTATCAGACAAATTGATAGTTTTTTTCTAAATATTGTATATATACTGTGTACAAAGAAATATTGCTAATGAATGGTGAAAAGACCAGATAAAGTGCATGTGTATCATTAACAAATACAATTTCAATTATCACAATTTAAATTTCAGTTATTGTCAACACTGCAATATCATGACAGCCCCAGATGTGATTAACAACAAAACAATTAAACAGTGCATATGATATATCAGTACTATGGAGGTTATTTGAGTCACTGGCGCATTGGCCGTAGAACGCAAGAATTCCTGTCTGAAACAGGTATCCCAATCAGGCTTTACAGGCCCAAATGTAGGCTGTGTTTGAAAGTGGAATACAAAGAGGTGTAGATTGTATGTAGGCAGTCACATGTTAGACTTTAACAAATATAAAAGGGACTAAAGGGCACTAGGATTTTTTTGATTGTGTGAATATTAATTACAGAATACCTAATTATTGAAAATGAATGGGACATCCAATATTAGCGACTGTTTCAGATCCCTTGTTCATTTGTTTGTCAGATCACTCATTTGTGTGATCTTTTATCACTTATTTTCATAATAGTGTATCTTGCACTTTGGGGAATGGGAGTTGTTCAGTCACCATTATACAGTAATTGTTTTAGTTTATATCACTGTTCAGTGATGGAGTTCAGTGTAATAGTGAATTTCTTCTGTGTATCATCAGTAAACTCAAGCAGTACTATAACAGGACACGTTTCCAAATATTTGAGACCCATTGTAGTGCATCATTTTATATTTTAGCAATATTTTGTTATTAAAAGGTTTTTAAAACTGTAATCAATTGGATTAACTACAAAACAGCCAACATTATTATATACAGCAGAAGGACCTGTTTGACTGCAACCGTTGCATCAGTGTTGCCCATTTGTCTGTAATCTAAAAATGATTAATTTTGTTATTTGGGCGTTTTTGTGTCCTGCATTTGGTTGTTAAGTCACTTCGGCCATTCCGCTCCACAATCATGGTGGTATTATTATTAAGTTTTTAATGTTTAGATACTCGTGCGGGAGGGGGGACTCGCGGTCCTGCAAAGGACAGTGGTACCACACGGGTGAAGCAGCAGTCGGGACTCCCGTCTACCACCGAGCGGGCAGGCTGGGTGTGCCTCCCCGCCAAGGACTGTGGTCCGCCCGGTTGGGCTGCTGCTTCTCCCGGCATGTCCTGTGTTAGACACACCGGTGTTATTTGTCAGACCCGGTGCTGGATGACGCTCCACCCAGTCTGCTCACGCACCTCGTGTTCTCCCCATATGGCAAATTATCCTTTAGACCTATGCAATCATGGCAACTTTATGGTATAATTTTTTAAGCATTAAATCTTCAGTATTATCTTTTTCTAGTCAAATCTGTCGCTCTTAGCTTCCTTGTTTTGCTCATGGGAGTGCTGTGGTTACTGATGCCACGTATTATCCAATCAGCAAGGAGTCAATCCGAAACCCCGCCCACATTTCTAGAAGCCAAAGCATGAGGAGAGAGTGATGACTAAACTTTTATTGATAAAAATTACATATTTTGACTGAACAACTCCATACTTGGAGATCCACACCCCCGTGACCTCAGCAAAGCACTTATAAAATCGGAAGTCAGTCAGATGAATGGTTTGAGAGATATCAGAGGAACAGACACAGACAGAGATTCCTTGCATTTATAGATAGATCACTCACTTTTCATGGAGGAAGCCATGTTTAAGGCGCTTAATGCGGGTGTAGCACTGCTCCGAGGTCCTAATAAAGCCATTATCACTCATTTTGTCAGAAATGTACTGGAACACGTGTCGGTTCTTCAAGCAGCCCTTCAGAGTGAGCTGGACACCATCTTCACCCCAAATCAGCAACAGGGTACGAGTCTCGTGGTCCGACCAAGGCGTCTTTCTGCTTGAGTCAGTGAGGAGATGGCTGGTGGAGGGCTGCTCATCTATAAAACCAGGAACAACAGAGGTCTTACTTGGTATTCATCTTTAAAATTTATGGAGAATTTGCAGTGTTTATAAACATACACAAGACATGATCATTGTCCATGAGTGTATGCAAACTGGAACTGGCGGCACTGCTGTCCTCATCAACAAACACGGAGTCATCACCAAGCACCGGGGCGAGGAGGTTAAAGTATCGAAACGCCGTGGGACGCCCTCCACTTCTGGAAAACATAAATCCATAGTCAGCTGGGAGCCAGCATAGTGAAATAACATGATGAATAAATACTTGTCAATTAACCTCCGGATGTTGCAGTAACGCCTGTAAGTCTTCTTCAGGCTTTTCATCCGTGTCTGGCACTGCTCTGCTGACTTCAAGTAGCCAATCGTGGCCATTTTCTCTGCTATCTCTGCAAATATGTGCCCGTTGTGGATTGAGGTTTTCAAACTGTGCTGCACATCATCTGCTGCCCACACCTCTATAAGAGCACAAGTCTCCTGCTCAGTCCACGATGAGCTCACGCCATCTGCACCTCCTGCAGGTGGATATCAGACCTGTGACTCGGAAGATAAGCATGTCCACAGCTTTGTCAATGCGTCAAAGAATAAAACACCATACCTGGATCCAGGTCTGCTTGTTCATCTCTTTCATCATACTCGTCGATGGAAACTGCCTCCTGCCCCAGTACTTGCTCCAGCTGCTTGTAGAACCTATAATCTACTTTTCTTCCACACCTAAAAGGTAGAAATATACATGGATTATTCGGAATTAAAGAGATATATTATTAAATTTTCACTTTTTCCAGTGCTTTCTTGAATGAATATGTACGCAGAGGGGCTACCAATGCAAAAACTCTGCCAAAAACACAACCCTGTTACTTTGTTAACATTTGCCTTGGTCTCAATAGGCCTCATTCAAAGGGCTGTTTGGATTTTTCCCCAACTGTTGTGTCCTAGACGAAGTTCAGTGAAATGACACTTGCCCCTCCAAATGTTTATCATCCCCCATTTTAATGATGGCAGCAGTATATGCACCAGTGTAAACTTCCAAAGCCACACACTGGCAGCACCGCTAACCTAGACAGTTAAGCAGAACTACTCCTCTTTACTACTAGACATCTGTGTTCCCACCTGGTTCATTAGTCCACATTTGATCATATATCTCACTTCCAAGCATTACTCTGACTTATGTCATTATATTTTTGCTGGGATGGCCCTGTACCGACACTGGCAGTGCCACTAGCCAAGTTAGCCTAGCTTTGTACCACATTTATAACTTACAAACAAACCTCGCCCACCCCGTCCAACATCCGTGATCCTAGTCTGACAGTCTACAGCAGGGATAGGTAACCACTGGCCATTAAATGCAAAAATACTGCAGGTTTTGATTCCAGCCAGCCAGCCAGCCAGTGAAGCAGATGTTTTCATTGATCAGCAATGAGATGGAATTCAGTGAAATCACCTGTTGACGAGGTTGGTTGGAAACAAAAGCAGCAGTGGGAGCAGTGTTTTGATTCTCACCGACTACCCCGATCTACTATATACCCCATTCCTGTAAGTTATTTTAACTTGTTTTACTATATTCTATCACACTCTGACCGGGCCAGCAGCAGTTACCCAGGGTGAGAGCTGTTTCAACAGCATTAGCCACAGTTAACAGGGCCACCCATTCACTCATTTAGGTTAGTTTTTGTATATTATACCCCAGCGACCAGTCCTATTTTACCAACCACTCAAACCACACACCCCTGTCCCCCATGATGCTTATTTTTGCCTTTACCCAATCACATTCAGCCAATTTATACAATAATTAGCGCAGGCTCTGTCCTATAACCGCAGCTATCCAGCCAATGTTAACTCCCACCACAGATCTCAGAAGTGATAAAAGAGAGGGGCTGCGTGAACTGGGGCTTATCAGCATAAAGGAACAGTCGCTGAAATGGCCTGCTGTGAAGAAAAGGTGTTTAATCTGGGTAGAAAATGGCACTGTAGTATTTTATCCCTGGGGTATTTTGATCAAAGCACGTTAGACATTTCATTATGTCATTATGACATCTCATTTCATTATATACCTCTGGCAACTGTGTCAATAAGTGGAAAGAGGGCATAACATGTCTCATTTAAATACACAGACAATGGGAATATTAAAAACTGATCTTACTTCTTTCTCTCATAGCACTGTCTAAAGTTGTTCCTCAGTGCCTTGATTTTGCAGCGGCACTGCTCCGATGTTTTTGAGAATCCGTGGTCATACAATCTCTCTGAAATCTCAGCGTAAACATGCCCGTTGTGGACAAACCCCCTCAGGGCCTTCTGAACATCTTCTTCACCCCAGATATCGATCAATGCCAGGGTCTCCTCGTCTGACCAATAGCTGGGTGGTGCCTTTTCTGCTGTCATGCTTATTTCCACATCTGACACCACACACACACACACACACAAAAGTTGGTGTCAGTGACAGGAAAAACACACAATTTGAAGCTTTCTTTAATCAAATCCCCAATTATTTGTGCCTAAAGGAACAGACAACTTAAAAGCAATGCTCCTAAAAATGGTGAATAACACTTTTTATATTCTCATAAAATGTGTCTGGATAGTTCTCTGGATGTCTTTTCTTTTAGACATCCTAAAAGATAGCAATACTGTAAAAATAAATCATTCAGTTTAAAGAGTTCCCACACATAGTCTCATTTGTTAAAGTGACACCGCCTAAAACAGAGGTTTTTTTTTCTTGTCAACATGTCTAACATATTTTTTATGACTTACAAGACATACCAAGAGCAAAATCACTCAAATGTGTCACGTCTGTGTTTTCTGCTGTCAAATTTCAGTTAAGGTAAGTTTAGAGGGTGCATTTTTGGTGACACAACTATAACAGGTCTGTAGTGTTGAGCCAATCGGGACATAACTGTCTCTGGATTGGCTTAAGACAGTCTCCGGGGCCAGTTAGCATTTTTGGGTAGCTGCTTTGAAAACCTGACCCAAATTAAGATGGGTTTTACCATTAAACTGCTTTTAAGGACCGATACAGTTTCAGTCGTTATCTTGGGTCACTGTGCATACAACTGGGAATGTCCTTCAACCAGTAAGTCTTTTTATCGCAGGATTTATTCTGTTTAATGTAGCACTAACCACCATTAGCTTTGTGGGATGTGGGTGGGCCTAGTCACAGAGCCTGGCGTTTGAAAGAGGAGGAAAAGTGAAAAGATTTTGACACAAAGCTGTAAGACAATGAAAGGGTTTTTTTTTGTAGAAAAAAGGGCATAAGATACCATTTTAGACAAGAGAGATTTGGTTTTTTATAGGGGATTTATATCCAACGGAGTGTGTCTTTGAATATATATTTCCACCTGTCTAATAGTTGCTGGTAATCTGCTATTTTAATCCCAGGTAAGGTTACCATTTACAGTATACAGAAAAAAACTGAAATAACCCTATCATATTAACCTACACAAACTTTCATCCTGATGGTCTTTTGCATACGTATGTGATGGCATTGTATTGTGTGAAATTTTCATTGACAGTGAAAGCACCACAGTGAGCAAGCCCACATACCCCATGCATCCCCACATCAGAGACCCCTAATGGTAAATGTGATTAACATAAAATGGACTGAAAAAGTACAAGTTCCCCTCCACAAAAAATGGAACCCCTCATTAGAGGCCTCTGAAAAATGAACTCGTCCAAGGTATCGATGAGTTAAAGCTTCTGTATAAATATGAAGTCAATCCAATGAGGAATGTAGAAGCTATAGTGACCACAACCTAAAAAGACCCCCCCCTCCCAAAAAAAATGGAACCCCTCATTAAATGTGCCCCAAAACTGAACTCGTCCAAGGTATTGACCAGGGAAAACTACAGTAAAAATTTGAATGGTAAATGGCGCTCATTTATATAGCGCTTTTTACTCATCTCTGGATGACCAAAGCACTTTACAGATCCTGCTATCCACCCATTCACACACTGATGGCGGCGGAGCTGCCATGCAAGGCGCTGACCTGACCCACCAGGAGCAACTGGGGGGTTCGGTGTCTTGCTCAAGGACACTTCGCCATGCAGACTGCAGAGAGAGCGGTGATCGAACCACTGACCCCTTCGATTAGCAGTCGATAACACTACCCCTGTGCCACAGCCGCCGCCTTAATTTGAAGTTAATCTGAGTAGAAATGTAGAAGCTATAGTGGCAACAAAATGTCGTATAAACGGACATCGGGTTAAAAAGATTATGTCCTCCTGCAACTTCACTGCATGAGCTATAATAACTGCCAACACCAACAAAGCTTGCTTGAAGTTTTTTTTTACAGTAGACACTTATTTATAAATCACTTTGGCTAATCAGTACAGTTTTACGACTGATAAAGCAAACAATTTGCATAATCCATCCTTTTCAAAAATGAAGAGCTGTGTAGTAGACATGTGACATGGCTTTGTAAATTTTAAGGGGCCCACATTGTGCAGAATGGTGTTTCTGTAGTTTTCAACTTCCACCTACTGTATATGCAGTTAAACCATTAAAAGTGCTCACTTCAGTTTATGTTGTATTATTGGTCGGCACAACTGAGGTCTATGACATATTATTTTTCATCAAATGATCTCCCTCACTGGACTGAAATGGAATCATACAATTTGCCTTTACCTCTTCCCATATTCATATATTCAGACTCGGCAAAAAAATTACAGAAACAAGTTAAAAACCCATTTGTAAAACATATGATTAAAATATGGTGTGAAACTAAAAAATATTTAAAAGAACCACACTTACTGTCACAATTTAGTCCAATATGGGGTAATCAATATTTTAAACCAGGGAGAGCGGATGCTGTGTTTAAAGTATGGAGTTTAAAAGGGATCCAAAAAATTCAAGATTTATATTTGTCATGTTCAGATAACATAATGTCTTTTGAAGAGCTGAGGTTCAAATTTAATCTTAATAGAACACATTTTTTTTAAATATCTTCAACTTAGGAACTTTATTCGATCAAACCAAAATAAAGCTCTCACTCGACCTATTTATTCATCCTTGGAAAAAATGTTGATGAAAGACAGTAAAAGAAAGGGTATTATTTCAGATTTTTGTAACTCATTGACACTATCTTCAAGTGAAAATTCACTGAAAAGATTAAACTACTGGAAAGAAGATCTGCAAACTGAAATTTCAGAGGAACAATGGGAATTGGCTTGTACAGAAGCTCAAACTAAATCAATAAATGTACCTCTTAAATTGATACATTTTAAATGGTTAATGCGGATGTATGTTACACCGGTGGAGTTAAATAGATATAACAAAAAACATACCAGATACGTGCACAAAATGCATGGAAAGTAAAGGAACCCTATTTCATTGTTTATGGGAATGTAGAATAATTAGAATGTTTTGGGAAGAGGTGAGGGTAACAATTGAAAAAATAATTTCAAAACAAATCATATTGAATCCTAAACTGTTTTTGTTGGGTCTGTACCCAAAAAAGCATAACTTTAATAAAAGTGAAAGAACATTCATAGACCTCAGTTTGCTTAATGCCAAAAAATGTATTGCACTACTGTGGAAAAAGACTCATAGACCAGATGTGACTCAGTGGTTAAGACAGATGTTAACAAACCTTCCATTAGAAAGAATAACATATATACTGAAATCAAAGGAAAGTGTGTTTGAGAATATATGGAGACCTTTTATTGATTATGTAAAAAATTTAAACATAACTCTTGAAGAAGAAGGTGAATGATGTGTGTGGACCTTGTAAATTCCAAACTGGTGAACATAATATGTATACTTATGTATTGGATTGTCTAGATTAAACAGAGGAGCATTGTTGAAGACTTGATTTTGTTGGTGGTTGTAGGTGTTTTTAGTGCATTTTTTTTTGTAGTACTTTAGTGTTAGTGTTTGATTGTTTGTGTTATGTTTGTTAAAAAAAAAAAAAAAAAGGTTCAATAAAGATATTGTGGAAAAAAAAGTGCTCACTTCAGAGATTTACACACTGCCCTTATCTGGTTAAACTCATAAAAAACTAGCGGACTGCACTTCCATCATCATACTCCAAAAGGTCCTGCTTTCAGTTCCCCTCCCATCGCAGTCCTGCGGTCCTTTTCACATCACCAATATCACCTCCTGAGTCTCATCAAAGCACAGAGCAAAACACTCTGCAGTGTGTCCACTCAAAAGTAGAGAGTCTGAGCGGCCTGTTAGCATCAGCCCTAACAGTTAGCTCCTCCTGGATGGACGTTAAAAAATATTTGTGATCATATAAAAAACCAAGCCGGTAACAATCAGCAAACTTGAAACATGTCTAGGAAACATTACACTAAGGATGGATGGATGGCCCCGGCTTGCCCCCGTTTGGCTCATTTTGCTGCCGGTTTCTTAGGTACCGAGCTAGTCCAGACAGTGTAGCTTGCGTTTCACTGGGATGCTGCTGTCCCCACAACACTGGACTGCACTTCAGTCCCACAACTCATAAGTAAATTATTCAAATGTTTAATCAACGAAGCTGAGAGGCTCTTGTTAGGTCTGTTTGCCCCGTGTTTACCTCAGGGTCTGAATCTACTGAAGAACCTTTTAACCAACGTTATAAAGCAAAGTAGAAAGCTGCACTGCAAAGCACTCAGGAAACCTTTAACCAGTCAGATTAGAGTCTCTATAATATTAACAAACAGGATGAAAAATGACTGTTTCAGACAAAACCATTTTTGAGGAGTTGTAAAACAACATAGAAATTGTTTTGGTCTTTAAAACATGTCCTTACGGATGTTAAAATTTAATATTAATCCCTGAAAAAAGGCAAAATATGGGCCCTATAACAGGTTAAAAAAAGCCTTTATGTAAATCAGCCTTGTAGGTCTGTACGGTAAGATGAGGTTAACAGTCTGGGTTCACACATTTGTAATAGTATCTAAAGTTACCCTGTCTCACATGTACTTTCTGTGTGGTAATGTCTATAAAAGTTAAGGGCAGCGTGCATGTGTCATAACCACATGTTATTTACGTAAGTCCCTCACCCACAATCAGAATTAAAAAAATAAGATTGCTGAGCTGCTGAGGTTATATGTGGCCATAGCGGATACTTTACCTCTTTCAGTCATCGATTTTCCATTTGATTCTTCTAATATCTCAATAGAATCTGTCACCCCAGCGGTTGACGCTGATGGCTGCTTTTCCAGAATTTGTTCAAGCAGATCATAGAATTTGAAGTCGATTTTCCCACATGAGCTGCAGGCGATACGAGAAAGGAATTAACTCAATGTGACTTCAGCTGGAGATAATTTAAAGTGCGTGTGTGCAGATTTTACCCCATGCTTTCCTGACACTGTCGATAGACGGATTTCAGCCGTTTGATCCTGTTGTAGCACTGTTCTGGGCTGCGGGAGAACCCGTTAGCACTGAGTTTCTCTGATATTTCAGTGAAAATGTGACCATTATGTGGGGAGCGTCCCAGGCACTGCTGGACCTAAATGAAGATGAAAGTTGTTTGCTTTTTTATATTTGAAAACACTGTTTTTATGATTGCTTATCAAGCATGGCTTAAACAAAGTGAAACAATGAAGTTAAATGAAGTATGAATGAACAGTAACTACTGGGCAGGTTATGCCCTTCCATGTCACTATTAAAACAGGGCTTGAGCTGCATTACCCGTGGGTCTCCCCAGAGCTCTAGAAGGATGATCGTCTCTTTGTCTGACCAAGGGACCTTCTTCCTGTCCTCTTGAACTTCCACGGCAGTCTCTAAACAGACACAAACACAAGTGCACAATGATCAGAATGCATACTACTTTAGTCTTTGATAATTTGTAATATTTTCCTTTTCTTTTACTGATAATGTTTTTCTTTTAGCCATACGTCTCTTGCGGCATACATTTCTTGTATTTTCTGTCAAAACAATACTGATAACCTCAACGACTGCACTGTCTGAGCCAACAAGTCAAACACGTCAAAGTGAAACTGTATTTGATTTAGTGCAAATACAAATGGTGGGACAAAAGATAAAACTGTAATTGAAAATGCAAAATAATATGAAACAAAACATCATCCCCAATAAAAAGCCGCAGTTACATTTTTTTAATACTCAAGATTACTAAAATTTTGAAACAAAAGACAAAGACCTGAACCATATTACAGTGTGGTTGCTTCATTTAAAGTAGTAAGAAATATGAGGATTAAATACTCTGCATAGTGTTGCAAAACCCCTGAGGATGGTTTAACTTGCAGTTCAGAGTGTAGAAGCCTGTATGTATTTTTAGCTCCCCTTAAAGGAAATATTCTGAAAGTACAGACAGAAATGCCTGCATATCATACAATACAGGGATGTCCAGGCATGTCCCATGGAGGGCTGAGACGTTCCAAGTTTTCTTTCCCCTAGTCACTAATGCAAGTGCTTTCACCGACCAGCAGTCAGTGGGAAGAAATGCATTGTAATCACCTGCTGAAGAGACTGGTTGTAAGGAAAACCTGCAAGTCTTGGACCTCCATGGGTGGGGACTGGGGTAGTCAGTGTGTGGTCTGGGACAACTGTCACACACTGAACTAAGACAGGTCTTTTGTCTATAGCATATGTCTGCAGCCTGTGACTATCAGTGGCTCGCCGTGTTTTTGACAATGTTAAGTCAAACTAGGTTTCTGAAGACTAACGTCTTGAAAAAGGAAACAACTTGTTGAATAAAGTGAACATGAATGAAAGCAGCAAGATGGACAAGAAACAGTCTACAGCAGCTCAATGGGTGTGGCCAGAGCAGCTTGCAGCTTGGGTGGAGCTAATCTACCTGAAGTTTGAAAAGGGGTGGAGCAGCAGAGAACAGGAAACAGAAGGAGTCGTGCAGATACACTGCTGAGTGATATTTAAGTTCTTAGTAGCAGCAGGACTGCAATGTGATTGGCTAAAAAACATCTACAAACAACCAGAGAGGCAGCCGGTAAGACACTAAAGTTTAATATTATGTTGAAGCTGCTTCCTATGGAAGACTAGTGATGTTAAAACTGAGGCCTCATGAAGCAATGAGCAACTTTGAGACAACTGCTTCATGAGCAACACGGTGTTATGAAACATCTAATAAAGACTGCCATCTGGTGACTGACTGTCAGAACTGCATCTGAGTTGAAAACCTGAAAAAGGGCAATAATCTATATCACAGGTTGCACTACACTTTTTATGTCATTTTCTCAAACAGGCTTGTAAAAATTCTGTCAATCAGTTACCTATCATTTTAATTGACTTTAATTAGATCACCCTCTATATAATCTGTCAAATGATAGACAGCTTTCAGAATTTGTAGTCATTGCTTGAAAAATTCTGTGGAAGGACAACTTTCAGTGAACGAAACCTCTGATGTATATATATATAGAGAGAGAGATAATGCAGGGCAGACATTAACACCGGCCAATGGCTGGTGAATTTCAGCAGTGGCCGGTATGACAGCTACACTCTACAGCCACTTTGGCCATGTGCAGCCATGAAGGGGTGTCCCAATCCATAGGGGTAGGGGTTGTGATGTTATGCTTGACACCGCCCACTCAATGCTGATATGCGCAATATAAAGCCGAAGTGTCTTGAGCAGTTTTTTTTTTTTTTTAATTTAATAGCACAAAATACAACATGCAAACTCTCAATGAGGATGTAGGTTACAAAAGAGTTACAAAATCAGAACTTTCACAAAAAATATACAAACTTCACATTCCAATTAACAAGAAAAAAGGGGTATATTAAAAGAGAGAAAGAGCACAACATTTCTCTGATAAATAGTCTGTTTTTATTATAGTAATAGGAGCTGTCCAATGTCTCTTGCAATTTCTTTTGCATCATGAGCAGTGCATCGAGCGCTGTTTCAGCACACCCAGTCATGTGACCGTAGCAAGCCAGGCCTCGTTATGTCGGTCACATCATGTAACTTGACGGTAGTGATGTTATGCTCGACACCGACTCAAGCAATATAACGCGGAAGTGTCGTGAGCAAAGTGTCGAGCACTGTGTCAACATGCCCACAGTCATGTGACTGTAGCAAGCGAGGCCTTGTTATGTCGGTTACATCATGTGACTTGAGGGCTTGCAGGAAGTTTAAGAGGGAATTAGATTTTTTTTTGTTTGCTTTGTATTGTTTGTTCCTGCCATCCAATATTGAATAGACCTCAGATGGCCAAATGCTCAAAAAAAAAGTATTGAGATTTTTTTTTCAGGCTTTTCAACTCTGATGCAGTTCTGACAGTCACCAGATGGCGGTCTTTATTAGATGTTTCATAACACTGTCGCTCATGAAGCAATTGTCTCAAAGTTGCTCATTATTTCATGAGGCCTCGGTTTTAACATCACTACTTGAGGGCTCACGGGAAATTTGAGAGAGTTCTATTGGAATTAGTTTTTTTTTTTTTGCTTTGTATTGTTTGTTCCTGCCATCCAATTATGAATAGACCTCGAATGGGCAAATTCTAAAAAAAAAAAAAAAAAAAAAAAAAAGATTGTGATTTTTTTCAGGTTTTCTGCTCAAACGCAGTTCTGACACTCAGTCAGCAGATGGCACTCTTTATTAAATGTTTCATAACACTGTGTCGATCATGAAGCTATTGTCTCAAAGTTGTTCATTGTTTTATAAGGCCTCAGTTTCACCATCACTAATGTATCTACAGTATCTCACAAAAGTGAGTTCATCCCTCACATTTTTGTAAATATTTAATTATATCTTTTCATGGGACAACACTGAAGATATGACACTTTGATACAATGTGAAGTAGTCAGTGTACAGCTTGTATAACAGTGTAAATTTGCTGTC
Organism: Pholidichthys leucotaenia; assembly: GCA_020510985.1. Classification (NCBI taxonomy): domain Eukaryota; kingdom Metazoa; phylum Chordata; class Actinopteri; order Cichliformes; family Pholidichthyidae; genus Pholidichthys; species Pholidichthys leucotaenia. The sequence continues at coordinate 116,226,912 of CM035845.1, read as the reverse complement.
CCCTCAAAATAACTCAAAACACGGCCATTAATGTCTAAACTGCTGGCAACAAAAGTGAGTACACCCCTAAGTGAAAATGTCCAAATTGTGCCCAGTTAGCCATTTTCCCTCCCTGGTGTCATGCGACTCGTTAGTGTTACAAGGTCTCAGGTGTGAATGGGGAGCAGGTGCGTTAAATTTGGTGTTATCGCTCTCATACTGGTCACTGGAAGTTCAACATGGCACTTCATGGCAAAGAACTCTCTGAGGATCTGAAAAAAGAACTGTTGCTCTACACAAAGATGGCCTAGTCTATAAGAAGATTGCCAACACCCTGAAACCGAGCTGCAGCACGGTGGCCAAGACCATACAGCGATTTAACAAGCCAAGTTCCACTCAGAACAGGCCTCGCCATGGTCGACCAAAGAAGTTGAGTGCACATGCTCAGCGTCATATCCAGAGGTTGTCTTTTGAAAATAGACGTATGAGTGCTGCCAGCATTACTGCAGAGGTTGAAGAGGTGGGGGGTCAGCCTGTTAGTACTCAGACCATATGTCGCACACTGCATCAAATTGGTCTGCATGGCTGTTGTCCCAGAAGGAAGCCCCTTTTAAAGATGATGCACAAGAAAGCCCACAAACAGTTTGCTGAAGACAAGCAGACTAAGGACACAGATTACTCAAACCATGTCCTGTGGTTTGATGAGACCAAGATAAACTTATTTGAATCAGATGGTGTCAAGTGTGTGTGGCGGCAACCAGGTCAGGAGTACAAAGACAAGTGTGTCTTGCCTACAGTCAAGCATGGTGGTGGAAGTGTCATGGTTTGGGGCTGCATGAGTGCTCGCGGCACTGGGGAGCTACAGTTCATTGAGGGAACCATGAATGAGAACATGTACTGTGACATTCTGAAGGAGAGCATGATCCCCTCCCTTCAGAAACTGGGACGCAGGGCAGTATTCCAACACGATAACGACCCCAAACACACCTCCAAGATGGCCACTGCCTTGCTAAAGAAACTGAGGGTAAAGGTGATGGACTGGCCATGCATGTGTCCAGACCTAAACCCTATTGAGCATCTGTGGGGTGTCCTCAAACGGAAGGTGGAGGAGCACAAGGTCTCACATCCACCAGCTCCGTGATGTCATCATGGAGGAGTGGAAGAGGATTCCAGTGGCAACCTGTGAAGCTCTAGTGAACTCCATGCCCAAGAGAATTAAGGCAGTGCTGGAAAATAATGGCGGTCACACAAAATATTGACACTTCGGGCACAATTTGGAGATTTTCACTTAGGGGTGTACTCACTTTTGTTGCCAGCAGTTTAGACATTAATGGCTGTATGTTCAGTTATTTTGAGGGGACAGCAAAGTTACACTGTTATACAAGCTGTACCCCGACTACTTTACATTCTATCAAAGTGTCATATCTTCAATGTTGTCCCATGAAAAGATATAATAAAATATTTACAAAAATGTGAGGGGTGTACTCACTTTTGTGAGATACTGTATGTGTAATATTGAGTGCATGTAATGTGTTGTTTAATGTTACTAAACCTAATTCTAACTTGTGTAATACTGTCCCTGACTTCTACTCAAATAGCGACTGCAATGATGATAACAAATCTCCTCGTCTCAAAAAATCCTCAGTTTGAGTGGTTAATCAGACCCCTTTTAAATCCTTCACTGGGGTCGTATGCAATGCCGAGCCCTCTCAAATTTCTCGCCAGGTCTCAAATCACGTAATGTGACAACAAGGCCTCATTTGCTACGGTCACGTCACTGTGGCCATGCTGACACAGTGCTCGGCACTCTGCTCATGACACTTCCGTGTTATATTGCTCAGATCAGTGTCGAGTGAGGCGGTGTCGAGCATAACATCACTACAAACAACCAGAGAGGCAGCCGGTAAGACACTAAAGTTTAATACTATGCTGAAGCTGCTTCCTATGGAAGACACTTAAGTCAGCACAGACTTTAATTACCACCCTGAGTAACAAGCTACAGCTGCTGAGCATTTAAGTAGTTATGGTTGTAAAATTCATTGAACTGGCTTTCATGTACGTTTTTCTTTACACTGTTCCTTTATTTAATCACTGGTGGGGACAATTTGATTAAGAGAGAATTTTAAAAGTAAAAACCTCACTGGTGGTAGTAATTTAAAACAGTAAATGTACTGGTAATTGAATAAATATGGGGTTTAAAAATATAACATTACAAAAAATAGAAAATGAAAAAAAAAATAGTAAAATAAGGTTGGTTGTGGTTTTAGGATGGTAACTTACATAAGTTAATTAATGAATTATGACATTTTATCTTAATGTATTTAAAGGAGTTAGTTATTTGGTGCTTAACTGTTTATTGCTAATTATAATTATTTATTGCTATTTGGAGGTTGTATTTGGATTTTTTTGAATATTGTACAGTTTTAGAGTGGTGTTTTTTTTTTTTGTTTTGTTTTATTTGCATTAGGTTTTTTCACCATCCTTTGACCTGCAAGCCTAAAGGCAATGTCCATATTCCTAAAGAATTAAATAAAGGAGAAAAAATGGACCAGCTGTTTGGTCATGCTGCAACATTGCGTGGAGGTCGGGGGCAGTGCCTTTGGCATGGCAAACCGGGGTGGTGGTTCCTCTCTTCAAAAAAGGGGACTGGAGGGTGTGCTCCAACTTTAGAGGGATCACACTCCTCAGCCTCCCCTGGGAAGGTCTATGCCAACGTACTGGAGAGGAGAGTCCAGCCGTTGGTCGAACCTCGGATTCAGGAGGAGCAATGTGGTTTTCGTCCTGGCTGTGGCACATCGGACCAGCTCTTTACCCTCTCGAGAATTCTCGAGGGTTCGTGGGAGTTTGCCCAACCAGTTTACATGTGTTTTGTGGACTTGGAGAAGGCATTTGACCGCGTCCCTCGTGGTTTTTTGTGGGGGATGCTTCGGGAGTATGGGGTATTGGGCTTGTTGCTACGAGCTATTTGGTCTCTGTACGACCGTTGTGTGAGTTTGGTTCGTATTGCCAACACTCGGTCGGAGTCATTCCCAGTGAGAGTTGGACTCCGCCAGGGCTGCCCTTTGTCACCGATCCTATTTATAATTTTTAAGGACAGGATTTCTAGGTGCAGCCAGGGAATGGAGGGTGTCATGCCTGGTCACCACAGGATCTCATCTCTGTTGTTTGCAGATGATGTTGTCCTGTTGGCTTCATCCAGCGATGACCTACAGCTCTCGCTGGGACGGTTTGCCGCTGAGTGTGAAGCGGTTGGGATGAAAATCAGCACCTCCAAGTCCGAGTCCATGGTCCTCAGCCGGAAAAACGTGGATTGTCCTCTCTGGGTTGGGGACAGGCTCCTGCCCCAAGTGGAGGAGTTTAAGTATCTTGGGGTCTTGCTCACGAGTGAGGGGAAAATGGAGCGAGAGATTGACAGATGGATTGGAGCAGCATCTGCAGTGATGCGGACGTTGTACCAGTCTGCTGTGGTGAAGAGGGAGCTTAGTTCTAAGGCAAAGCTGTCAATTTACCAGTCAATCTACGTTCCTACTCTCACCTATGGTCACGAGCTTTAGGTAATGACCGAAAGAACAAGATCACGGATACAAGCGGCTGAAATGAGCTTTCTCTGTAGGATTGCTGGACTCACCCTCAGAGATAGAGTGAGGAGCTCAGTCATCCGGGAGAGGCGCAGAGTAGAACCGCTGCTCCTCCACGTTGAAAGGAGTCAGTTGAGGTGGTATGGGCATCTGATTAGGATGCCTCCTGGACGCCTCCCACTTGAGGTGTTTCAGGCACGTCCCACTGGGAGGAGACTGCGGGGCAGACCCAGGACTCGGTGGACAGACTATGTCTCCCAGCTGGTCTGGGAACGCCTTGGTATCCTCTCTGAAGAGCTGGAGCAGGTGGCTGGGGAGAGGGAAGTCTGGGCTTCCCTGCTTGAACTGCTGCCTCCGCGACCCGGACCTCCGGAAAAATGGTAGAAGATGGATGGATGGATGGATGTTTGGTCATTTGTGTGGAATGCTGTGAAAAGCTCTGACTAGATGGGTCAATCCCTTTCAAGCGGGGAAGCATAGAAAAAACCTGACAGACAAAAAAAAATGTCTCAACTTTAAGTGAAAAATGCTGCAAATTTAAGTCACATATTTCCAAGGTAAAAGAAACGTTACATAAATAAAACTGAAGTTTTACATATTTAAGATTAAAAACCTTTCCTCACTTTGAAAGGACAATTTATAACCTGGCTTTATTTAAATATATTTAGAGGGTGCATGAAAATTTTTGTAGCTAAAATCTGCTTACAAATTTTCATTAGATGAAAAAAAACAACAACCTGAAAACCAAACAAAACAAATACATAAAACCACAATAAATTGGAAAACTGTATTTACAATGCTGAAAAAAAGTTCTATATTCACAATCACCATTTAAATTTAATAAATACTTAAACAACAAGACTACTTTAGAGCAGTGTTTTTCAATCAGGGTTCCCTGGAACATTCAGGTTTCTGTGGGAAATTTTCTAATTTCATTTCTTAATTGGTCCAAAAAATGGCAAGTAATTTGCTATTTTTGTGCATATGTTCTGTAGGCACTCCTGCATACACGCACAACGGTGATTTATTTTCAATTTTTTCAAACAGCTGAGAAGTGAAATCAGTAAATTTTCCACAAAAACCTGAACATTCCACAGCATCCTAGTTGAAAAGCACTGCTTCAGAGACTATTACTAACTACTCTCTCACCATGTCTGTAACGCACAGTAACTGTTTAATGAATCTGTGGACACTGATTAAAAAATGGGGAGATTAAAGACAGAAGATAATCATCCACGCTTTCTCAGAAATATTGAATTTACCGACGTCCTGATGGTTGTAGGAAGAAAAGTTGTCTTCTTCAGGCTCTGCTGGTGTTTCGTCCAACTGCAGCACAGAAGGGAAATCCTTCACTAAAATTCTTCCCAGTTCGTTGTAAAACTTGCATCGCACTTGATCCTGCCCTTTCAGACTACCAGGAATAAGAGAAAAATAAGAACAAAGTGGATATATATTCATAAATCAATTAAATTTGAAAAAACAAAAAACTTTCCATTTGTTCCACATTAAGCATACATACTTGTTATGGTAGCATTGTCTGAAACTTGATTTGAGCCTCTTCATTCTTGTCTGGCACTGCTCCGGTGTTCGGGCGAAGCCCTGTGCCGCCATGTCACCGGATATGCTGGAGAAAATGTTTGCGGTTTTGGGTGCTCCTCTCAGTTCCTGTTTCAGCTTCGCTTCAGACCACGAGTTGATGAGGGCCAAAGTCTCCAAATCTGTCCACGGAACGCTTCTCGTTCCTGAAAACACAAATACGGACATGTGAAAAAATTAGGACTCCCCATTAAATATTCAGTTCTTCATTAAGAAATGTTCACATATTGATGTCTAATCTTGTTTTTATTTATCTCTGGAAAATGTGATTTAATTACAGGTAAATAACACATTAACCTTGTTTTACTCATTAAACAAAAGATAAAAATGTGTACTCTAACTGAGGAAAAGCTAGGATATCCTACTGCCTAATAGCTAGTGTTAATCCCTTTGGCTGAAATAACTTCAGTGAGACACTTCTTGTAGCAATCTACCAGTCTCTGACATCGGTCTGAGGAAAGTTTGTCCCACTCCTCAACGCAGAATTCTTCCAGTTGTGTGAGGTTTGAGGGGTTTCTTGCATGTACAGCCCGTTTCAAATCACCCCACAGCATCTCAACGGGATTAAAATCTGATGGTGAGCTGGCCAGGTCCTGCTGCAGCAAAGCATCCCCAAACCATGACACTTCCAACTCCATGCTTCACAGTGGCATGAGGTTCTTTTCCTGGAATGCTGTATTTGGTCTACGCCAAACACGCCCTCTGTTCTGGTGTCCAAATAATTCAATTTTAGACTCATCTGTCCAAAGAACATTATTTCAGAAGTCCTGGTCTTTGTCTATGTTCTCTCTGGCAAACTTCAGTCTGGCCTTCATGCTTCTCTTGGGAGAGCAAAGGTTTCCTCCTTGCACGCCTCCCATGCAAGTTAAACTTGTGCTGTCTCTTTCTGATTGTAGAGGCATGTACTTTCACATCAACATTAGCACGAGCCTGCTGTAGCTGCCATGATGACATTTTAGGGTTTTTGGAGACTTTTTTTTTTTTTAGCATCTCGTGGTCTACTCTCGGGGTGAACTTACTTGGACAGTCAGACCTGGGCATGTTGGCAGTTGTTTTGAATGTCCTCCACTTGTAGACTATTTTCTGGACAGTGGAATGGCTGATTTCAAATTCTTTTGCGATCTTTTTAAATCCCTTACCAGACACAAGCTGCCACAATCTTCTTTATGAAGGCCTCAGACAGCTCTTTCGATCTCACCACGGCGTTCACTCTCACTTCAACAGTCAGTAGCACACCAACTAAGGGTGCTTTCACACCTCCAGGCTTTAGTCCATTTCAATCAAACTCAAGTTTGTTTTCTCCGTTAGTGCAGTTCATTTTGTCTAGTGAGAACACGGTAATCGCACTCAAGTGCGTACCAAAACAACCATACCAAGACCACCTCTTTGGTTCGAATTAAATGGCAAACTCTGGTGTGGTCCTGCAGGTGAGAAAGCGACCACACTAAAACGGGACCAGCGGCAAATGGTAAAACATTTTATGCCACTGTACATACCTGATAGAGCTTTGAGAATATCTGTGGCTGAGCACGTCACAGTTCCCCCCCACAAACCCCCCCCCCCCCATAGATTATGCTACAATTTGTATTATTTTCTCCCAGAGATGCATAAATACACTGTAGCCATCCTACTTCCTGTATTTACCTTTCCTGTTCTCGCGGCAAAAAAAATCTGAACAATAAGAACAGCGAACGTTCTGATTTAAGTTTCGTGGGATTTAACGTGACACAGTTTGGTCTGCCTCAATTTTTGCCTGTGTGAAAGGGGACCGAACCGAGGAGAAAATGATACAAAGTACCAAACTTGTGATTTTAGCCGTTTTAAGTGGGAATAAATGAGGGGGTGTCCTAATTTATTCCTCACTAGAAATTGCATGTTTTTAGAATGACATTTTACAAAACATTTTAAAGTCTTTTCTTCAGTTTTAATTGTTTAGTTATATTACCTGACTCTCCCAGTATTGTTAAAATATTTATTAAATATCCATATGTCCAAATATGTTAAAAAAAATACATAGGCTTTCATAGGGTGTCCTCATTTTTTCACGACTGTATTGTCCAGTCTAATAAAGGAGAACTAACTAACTAACTAACTAACTAACCTGCACTTATATAGCGCTTTTCTAGTCACAAAGACCACTCAAAGCGCTTTCATTAATACTAACCCTCTATTCTAAGGGCCTATAGGAAACAGATATCTAGGGACAATTTAGAACAGCCAATTAACCTAACATGCATGTTTTTGGCATGTGGGAGGAAACCGGAGAAATCCCGGAGTAAACCCACGCAACATGGGGAGAACATGCAAACTCCACACAGATCACTGTTGGTCGGGGGCTGGGATCGAACCCACGACCTCTCACATGACTACATGGGTAATGTGTTATTAGCCCGCCTAGAAATGGGGGGAAAAAAAAAAAAAATCACAGCCAACATTTTAATGTCTGTGCTGAAATTCAACACTGCTACTTATTGTGTGTATGCAACTTGTAAACAATACAGTATTTCTGCTGAGCGTATTACAAGCCCTGTTGGGTCTAAGTTTCTAGACATAAACAACAGGTCAAAACCTTTTATCTCCATATTCAGTCTTTTAAGTTCTTTTCAAATAAACCCAGTCAATTGGTCACCCTTCATAATTCACGTGGTATTAGAAAAGCCATGTGAATTCTCGAAAATCTTAAGATATTAAAGACTCGTTTCTGATAATCCTGTGCCTTTTTTAAATCAGGAAATTTTCAACATGTTTTCTTGTAAATGTGAGCATTACTCTTGCCAGTGGGGGAGGTTTGGTACACATATGTACCCATTTCCATTTGGCTGGTTTGGCCCAAGAACTGCAAGTCCTCGTCACCGTCTCGAGATTCGTCTTCATTGATCAGGTCCTCTACATCATAGGTGATCTCAGGAATGGCAGGAGAAGACGAGGAGTTGAGGACCCGCTCCAGATAAGAGTAAAATTTATGTTCTTGCATGGAGCTGCCCCTGATGGTGGAACACAGAAGAGCATAAGCAATGGCAGCGATGGGACATGAAGATATAAGAGCAGCCAGAAAGAATCTGTCATTTAATATAGACTTGGCCTGTTGTGTCAAGGGAATTTAAACATCTGAATTAAATGCAATTAAATTAAATGAATTAAATTAAAGTTGTACTTAGAAACACATTAATGTAAGCAATTATTTGATTGATTTAAAGGCTCTCAACATTACCCCTTTGCTCTGGCCCGGAAGCATTTCTTCAGCCGTTTGATCCTTGTCTGGCACTGCTCCACTGTTCTCATATAGCCCATCTCTGCCATCTTTTGTGCGATTTGAGTGTATATGTGGCGGTTTTTTACACAGCCCTTCAAAGCCTGCTGCACAGAGTCTGCCCCCCAAATATTGAGCAGATGGAGGGTCTCCTCATCCGACCACGGGACTTTTGGGTCAGTCAGAACCGGGAGAGACGCTTCCTGAGAGTCTGAAATTAGACATATATACGCCACTGAAGCTATGATGACAACAATACAAGCAAATGTAGACTGAACATGAAATGGTACAAACCTGTATATTCTCCCCATATCGAGATTAAAGGAGATTCACCTGAATTCTCACCATCTACTGAGGAATCCCTGTAGGGGGACAAAAATTTAAAAAAAAAGTTGACACCTGCTGACTAAATGAAAAGTCATTTTCTCCATCTTTAGTCTCCAAGAAAATTATTACACATTTGTATGTGTCACGTGGAATGAAGTGGAAAAAAAGATGATAGAAAATACGGTAATAGAATGTTAGTTGAAAAATGAAGACGGATATTAACCTAACAACAGGTGATTTAAAGGGACAGGTAACCAAATCAAATTGAAATTTTTTTTTTGTGTTGTCGTTCAATCAAAATTCTGTATTTACTCGCATGATTGCCCAGAGTTGCGTAGTGATTAAACTGCCCTGATTACGCACTTTTTCCACACAGATCTCAGAGGTGGTAATGAAATGTCTGACATGCTTTGGTCAAAATAACTCAAGGTTTCATTACTGCAGCACCATTTTACACACAGAGAGGACGCTCTCCTTAAAATGGGCCGTTTTATGGCATGTTGCTTTAAATGCTAATGAATCCCAGTTCACCCCACCTCCTTAGCCATACCTCTGAGATCTGTGATAGCTGTTAGCTTCAGTTGTTGGACTGACTAAAATGCTAACTAAAGGTGGCTGAATGTGAGGGTGTAAATGCAAAAATAAAGCATTCTCAGAGACGAGGGTGTTGTTTAAGTGGTCAGTAGCACATGGCTGAAGTGTGATAAGCACAGAAATAACCCTTAATGAGTGAATCACTGCTGGGGAAGTGTTTGAGCCAAAGTGGAATAATCTATTAAAAAAAAACTAAAATAACATCTATGAACAAAATATGTATTCAGTGGGTGGTAGATGATCCAGCTGGGAAGAAGGGTCTCTAGCAGGGATGGACAGAATATATAGAAAACAGACAAAAGGAACGTCAAGGCACAGCTAAGCTAAAGGCTAGCGGACTCCTTTCTCTGTTTGTACCGGTCAGGTTGGCCTCGAAGTCAGTCAGACATCCAGCTGTGGCTGCTCAGACCAGCTAATGCTAGCAGCCCAATCTACCCAGCTATCACTGCCAAAATATAACAGAACAAGCCAGAATGGTGAGATATATATATATATATATATATGTATAATCGACTGTAGATTCATGAGTGAGCTGTTCTAGCACGGTGACGACAAGTTACAGTAAACAGCCCCCCCCCCCAAAAAAAATGGTGGCCTTAGAAGGAATTTCACTTGAGTCCTTACATGTTAACTTTGGCATGCCTAATATATTTAACTGACGATTAGCTGCACTGGAGTATTTTGAATTTTGATTTGTCAAAAACTTAAGAAAGGGTTAATTTAAAGAGGATTGTTGAAGCTGGTATGAAATTTCAAAAGCATTCCATCCAATTACAGTTTGATTATTTAACTTAAAAATCACAGAGGAAGGTGATCTTGAACCAGAGGAAAAGTCATATATTGTTATGCACATCCAAACAAAAACTATGGCAAATTTATTTTTATTTGTGTAGATGCCACATGACTGGAGATTTTTGAACTGATGGTGGAAAAAATGGAAATACTAAATTTATTATTTAATTCACATCCATCTAAAAAAATGAACAAAACATTTTTGGATTTCTTACAAGAAAGCTGAGGCCTCCACAGGGTGCTTTGTGGGAACGTCCATGCTGTCGCTGAGCTTCCTCTTCCTGAGCGACTGCATTACCCTCAGGCTTTGGCTGCTCTGACTGGCTTCTGAATCTGAGTTTGCATTCTCATTGGATATAGTGAGGTCTATGGTTTCAGCACATGGTCGAGTGCCAATTGTGGTTTGTACTTTTCTCTCCTGGGAAACGTTCCCGCCTCTCAGCTGCAGCTGCCAACTGTCGGAGTCCCTTGCCTCCCCGAGTCCCAGCCTGATTGTGTCCGAGCTCCTCCTGCTTAGCCTCTCTTGGCTCCTCATGTTGATGATGGGCGTGCTGAGAGGTCCTTTGTGTTCTGAAGTGGTTGAGTCTTTGAGAGCAGGTGAGCAGGAGGCCGTATCCATGGCAGGTTTGGTCCCAGGAGGCAGTGACAGGGAGGAGAGGATGCAGTCATCCATGGGTAATAATGTAGGATCTACAGATGAGAGTTTAGATGGTTAATTAGGATGTGGCTTGGTTTTCTTCAAACATAAATCAGAGAGAAAAACAGTTGCAAAACATGTCTAATCTAAGTATCAGCACACAGAGACGGGCTGTTTTGCACTCGTTCGCCATCTCTCTGCTCTACTTTTCAGTCTCCCTTTTGCTTCACCCCCACTGATCACGACAGATGGCTGCCCTCCCCGAGCCGGATTCTGCCGGAGGTTTCTTCTTCTACGAGGTAGTTTCATCCCCCCACTGCTGCTGAATTTTACTTGCAGGGAATTGTCACATCCCTCTATAATATGATTTTATAACTTGTATTTCAAGCTATAGAGGAGAATGATAGGCTAGGGATTCATAAGAAAGAGATTATCATAACAATGATGGAAGGGCATGTTTCACTGTTGGCTGATTATAGTGAAATACCTTTCTCTTTGAAGCGGCCAAGGTTCTTGTGGTGCTCCAGGACGGCCTTCATGTCCTCAGGCGGCAAAAACGATTGTAAACAGTCACTCAGGAATGAGGGAACATCTTTGATCAAAGCTGCCAACTGAGAGGACAAAACAAGTCACAAGTTTTAGCAGTTTTGCAGTCTTTCATTCATTCAACCTATAATTTGGGCTCATAAATACAATGGTAAATGGTGTTCACTTATATAGCGGTTTTTACTCATCTCTGGATGACCAAAGCACTTTATAGATCCTGTTATCCACCCATTCACACACACATTCACACACTGATGGAGGCGGAGCTGCCATGCACAGGCGCTGGCCTGACCCACCAGGAGCAACTGGGGGTTCAGTGTCGTGCTTAAGGACAGTTCGACATGCAGACTGCAGACAGAGTGGGAATACAATCACTGATCCTCCGATCAGTAGTCAGCCACATTACACCTGCACCACAGCCACCCCTTACAACGATGTAGGGACCTCATTTACAATGCAGCCAGGAAAGAAAAATAATTTAAAAGCTCCTGGACTTCCATCAGATCTAATCTTGCACAAACACCATTTCAATAATGGCACCTCTCTTTGTTCCAACGCTACTCAGATGCTCTTATTTTTCTGCTCTTTTGTTTTTTAATTTTTCTTTTCTTTCACTTAAAAAAGGGTGTTGTAATAATTTTTTTCCCAATGTTGTCAAAAAAAAGGGGGAATATGTGATGAAAATGTAAACAATGCAATGCTGTAATGACATGTATACCCTTTACAAAAACTTAAATTAAAAAAAAAAAAGCTCCTGGACACAAGAAATACCAATACTGATATACAGAAAAGAGGTAGAACAATAAAAAACAATGAAATCCAAAAAAGAATAGCCAACAAAACAATAAAGATTAAAGAAAAAAGTAACAATAATCAAAATTAAAGCTGCAAGCAGCTGTAAGCGGGTATCGCCCCCCCGCCGAACCTGGCGCCCATCGTACTTGGCTGGCTCGGAAAATTTCCCATCGTTGCGGCAAGTGCTGCGTGAATAATAAAGCAAACTGTTTGGCGCAGTACTTCCAGAAGGTGGCGCTATAACTTTTGTCAATCATTTTTATGTAGAAGCGTGTGGGGCAGGACTAATACCCATCATAGCAATTACAGCGAAAATTGGACAAAGTTTGTCCAAGTTACAACTGTCCAATGTATTGCGATAAGGTAAACTTGGGCATGTGGCTGTGGCTTACATCTTAGGTACATGTTGCAGACCTTTATAGAACTATAGATGAGTCACCTTGACTTACATTACACATTTCGTGACCCCTGGACTTTCCCAACCCTCCAAAGTATAAAAAGTATTGAATAGTGAGGAGTGGGTTTCCATGGCAACTGTGATGATCACAGGACAAATGTGACTTCCACTGAGGGTAATCCAATGTGCTCTGAGAAACCCCTGAAAATGTCATGTCATTCAGACTACTGGTTTTTGAGCGAGAGTTGATACATTTTGTGCAGTACCTCATGTCAGCACAAGGTGATGCTGGAACAAATTCATGAAAATTGATATACAGATGTGCTTAAGAGTGGGATTAGTAACCATCGTGCAAATTTTGGGCCAAATCAGAGAAGTATCGTCTGAGCTAACTCTCGTGTTTTGCATGGCGACGAAGCCATCAAAGCATGCCAATCGGCATGGAAACAGTTCTGTACTATGTATGTGTGCTGTCATTGAGTCCTAGTCATTCCTTCATGTGATTTTTGCACACAGTGAGACAAAAAAAAAAAAAAAAATAATTCAGCAATTCTTCCTTTAACCATAAGGTGGTGCTATAACTTTTGTTAATTATTTTTATGTAGGAGCGTGCAGGGTGGGACTAATATCCCTCGTAGAAAATTTGGTGAAAATTGGACAAAGTTTGCACTAGGTGGCACTATAACATTTGTTAATTATTTTTATATAGGAGCGTTCAGGGTTGGAGTGATATCCATCATAGAAAATTTGGTGAAAATCAGACAGTTTGTCAAAGTTACAAGTGTCCGATGTTCTAACCACTAGGTGACACTATAACTTTTGTTAATTATTTTTGTATTTGAGTGTTCAGGGTGGGACTAATATCCATCGTAGAAAATTTGGTGAAAATCGGACAAAGTTTGTCAGAGTTACAACTCTTCAATATTCCATGGTGAGGAGTCAACCCTATGTCGCCATGGCAACACTTACATATCAGTTATGTGTTGCCCACCCATGTAGAACTACATATGACAGTCACCTCGACCTATGTTCCAGAGTTCATAACTCCAGGTCATTCCCAACCTTTCCAACAAGATCACAGACTAAATGGCGAGGAGGGCGCGTCCATGGTAACAGCAGTAACGCCATGCTAAAGTTGATGTGGAGTTATCATCCATATGGTCTGATAAACCTCAGAAAATTTCACGTCATTCTGGCAAGCAGTGCATGAGTAATAAATAAGAGTTTTCAGCAATTCATCCTCTAGGTTCATCAATTCATCCACTAGGTGGCGCTATATCTTTTGTCAGGTATTTTTATATAGATGTGTTTGGGGCGGGACTATTGGCCATCATGGAAACTTTGGTGGACATCGGACAAGTTTTGCTCGAGTTACAGCTGTCTGATGTTGTAAGGGGCAGAGTCAAACTTCGCCATGGTGCCCTGTCCACACCTTTGAGCTTTTTTTTTTTTTCCCACAATATTTTTTTATTGAACCTTTTTTTTTTTTTTTACAAACATAACACAAACAATCAAACACTAACACTAAAGTAATTAAAAAAATGTACTAAAAACACCAACAACCACTAACAAAGGCAGATCTTCAACAATGCTCCTCTGTTTAGTCTAGGCAATCCATTACATAAGTATACATATTATACATTCACCAGTTTGGAATTTACAAGGTCCACACACATCATTCACCTTCTTCTTCAAAAGTTATGTTTAAATTCTTTACATAATCAATGAAAGGTCTCCATATATTCTCAAACACAATTTCCTTTGATTTCAGTATGTATGTTATTCTTTCTAGTGGAAGGTTTGTTAACATCTGTTTAACCACTGAGTCACATCTGGTCTATGAGTCTTTTTCCACAATAGTGCAATACATTTTTTGGCGTTAAGCAAACTGAGGTCTATGAATGCTCTTTCACTCTTATTAAAGTTATGCTTTTCTGGATACAGACCCAACAAAAACAATTTAGGATTCAATATGATTTGTTTTGAAACTATTTTTTCAATTGTTACCCTCACCTCTTCCCAAAACATTCTAATTTTTCTACATTCCCATAAACCAGGGGTGTCCAACCAGGTGCCATGGAGAGCCAAGACCCTGCAGGTTTTCTCTTCTACCCAGTCTCTTCAGCAGGTGTTTTCACTTATCAGCAATCAGTGGGAAGAAGTTCACAGAAATCTGCTGTTGAAGACACTGGTTGGAGGTAAAACCTGCAGGGTCTTGGCTCTCCATGGCACATGGTTGGACACCCCTGCCATAAACAATGAAATAGGGTTCCTTTACTTTCCATACATTTTGTGCACGCATCTGGTATGTTTTTGTTATATCTATTTAACTCCACCGGTGTAACATACATCCGCATTAACCATTTAAAATGTATCAATTTAAGATGTACATTTATTGATTTGGTTTGAGCTTCTGTACAAGCCAATTCCCATTGTTCCTCTGAAATTTCAGTTTGCAGGTCTTCTTTCCAATAATTCAGTCTTTTCTGTGAGTTTTCACTTGAGGATAATGTCAATGAGTTATAAAACTCTGAAATAATACCCTTTCTCTTACTATCTTTCGTCAAGATTTTTTCCAAGGATGAATAAGTAGCCCCCTCATGGATCGTCACCTTATCGTGGTGGGGGGGTTTGCGTGCCCCAGTGATCCCAGGAGCTATGTTGTCCGGGGCAATTTGCCTCTGATAGGGTCTCCCAAGACAAACTGGTCCTGGGTGAAGGGCCAGACTAAGAACGATCCAACAGACTCTCATGATAAATTGTATATCAAGGATTCAGTGTACCCCGCCCGGTATGGGGTTACCGGGGCCCCACCCTGGAGCCAGGCCTGGGGGAGGGGCTCGAAGGCTAGCGTCTGGTGGCCAGGTTTCCACCCATGGGACCCGGCCGGGCTCAGCCCGAAGGAGTTACATGGGTCCGCCCTCCAGTAGGTTCACCACCTGCAGGAGGGATCATGGAAGTCCGGTGCTATGTGGATTAGGTAGCAGTCAAAGGCGGAGACCTTGGCGGACTGATCCCAAGCTTTCTAAACTGGCTTTTGGTACGTGGAATGTCACCTCTCTGGTGGGGAAGGAGCCTGAGCTGGTGTACGAGATTGAGCGATACCGGCTAGATATAGTGGGCCTCACCTCAACACACAGCTCCGGTTCCGGAACCAGTCTCCTGGAGAGGGGCTGGAGCTTGGCCTTTTCTGGAGTTGCCCCGGGCGAGAGGCGACGAGCAGGGGTAGGTATTCTTGTATCGCCCCACCTTGCTGCCTCTATATTGGAGTTTTCCCCGGTGGACGAAAGGGTTGCTTCCCTGCGCCTTCGGGTTGGGAAACGGGTCCTGACCATCATTTGTGCCTATGCACCAAATGATGTTTCAGAGTACCCACCCTTTTTGGAGTCTGTGACTGGGGTGCTGGAGGGTGCTCCTCCTGGAGACTCCATTGTCCTACTGGGGGACTTCAATGCGCACGTGGGCAACGACAGTGAAACCTGGAGGGGGGTGATTGGGAGGAACGGCCTGCCCGATCTGAACCCGAGTGGTGTTCAGTTATTGGACTTCTGTGCTAACCACAGTCTGTCCATAACGAACACCATGTTCAAGCATAAGGGTGTCCATATGTGCACCTGGCACCAGGACACCCTAGGCCGCAGGTCGATGATCGATTTTGTTATCGTATCATCAGACCTGCGACCGTATGTCTTGGACACCCGAGTAAAGAGAGGTGCAGAGCTGTCAACTGATCACCACCTGGTGGTGAGTTGGATCCGATGGCAGGGGAGGAAGCCATTCAGACCTGGTAGACCCAAACGTATAGTGAGGGTGTGCTGGGAGCGTCTGGCTGAGGCCCCTGTCCGGGAGGTCTTCAACTCCCACCTCCGGAAGAACTTCAACCACATTCCGAGGGAGTCTGGAGACATGGAGTCTGAATGGGCCATGTTCTCCACCTCTGTTGTTGAAGCGGCGGCCCAGAGCTGCGGCCGCAAGGTGGTCGGTGCATCTCGTGGTGGCAACCCCCGAACCAAGTGGTGGACACCAGTGGTGAGGGGGGCCATTAAGCTGAAGAAGGAGTCCTATCAAGCTTGGTTGGCTTGTGGGACTCCCGAAGCAGCTGAGGTGTACCGGCAGGCCAAGCGGAGTGCAGCTCGGGTGGTTGCTGAAGCAAAAACCCGGGTATGGGAGGAGTTCGGTGAGGCCATGGAACAAGACTTTCGGTCGGCTTCAAAGAGATTCTGGCAAACTGTTCGGCGGCTCAGGAGGGGAAAGCAGCTCCCCGTCCACACTGTGTATGGTGCGGATGGGACACTGTTGACTTCAACTGGGGATATCGTCGGGCGGTGGAAGGAATACTTCGAGGATCTCCTCAATCCCACTGATACGCCTTCCACAGAGGAAGCAGGGTTTGGGGACAAGGGGGATGACTCGCCTATCACAGGGGCTGAGGTCGCCAAGGTGGTTAAAAATCTCCTTGGTGGCCGGGCCCCGGGGGTGGACGAGATTCGCCCCGAGTACCTCAAGGCCCTGGATGTTGTTGGGCTGTCATGGTTGACACGCCTCTGCAACATTGCGTGGAGGTCGGGGGCAGTGCCTTTGGCATGGCAAACCGGGGTGGTGGTTCCTCTCTTCAAAAAAGGGGACCGGAGGGTGTGCTCCAACTTTAGAGGGATCACACTCCTCAGCCTCCCTGGGAAGGTCTATGCCAAGGTACTGGAGAGGAGAGTCCGGCCGTTGGTCGAACCTCGGATTCAGGAGGAGCAATGTGGTTTTCGTCCTGGCCGTGGCACATCGGACCAGCTCTTTACCCTCTCGAGAATTCTTGAGGGTTCGTGGGAGTTTGCCCAACCAGTTTACATGTGTTTTGTGGACTTGGAGAAGGCATTTGACCGCGTCCCTCGTGGATTTTTGTGGGGGGTGCTTCGGGAGTATGGGGTATCGGGCTTGTTGTTACGAGCTATTCGGTCTCTGTACGACCGTTGTGAGAGTTTAGTTCGTATTGCCAACACTCGGTCGGAGTCATTCCCAGTGAGAGTTGGACTCCGCCAGGGCTGCCCTTTGTCACCGGTCCTGTTCATAATTTTTATGGACAGGATTTCTAGGCGCAGCCAGGGAATGGAGGGTGTCATACTTGGTGACCACAGGATCTCATCTCTGTTGTTTGCAGATGATGTTGTCCTGTTGGCTTCATCCAGCAATGACCTACAGCTCTTGCTGGGACGGTTTGCCGCTGAGTGTGAAGCGGCTGGGATGAGAATCAGCACCTCCAAGTCCGAGTCCATGGTCCTCAGCCGGAAAAAGGTGGATTGTCCTCTCCGGGTTGGGGACAGGCTCCTGCCCCAAGTGGAGGAGTTTAAGTATCTTGGGGTCTTGTTCACGAGTGAGGGGAAAATGGAGCGAGAGATCGACAGACGGATTGGAGCAGCATCTGCAGTGATGCGGACGTTGTACCGGTCTGTTGTGGTGAAGAGGGAGCTTAGTTCTAAGGCAAAGCTGTCGATTTACCAGTCAATCTACGTTCCTACTCTCACCTATGGTCACGAGCTTTGGGTAATGACCGAAAGAACGAGATCGCGGATACAAGCGGCTGAAATGAGCTTTCTCCGTAGGATTGCTGGACTCACCCTCAGAGATAGGGTGAGGAGCTCAGTCATCCGGGAGAGGCTCAGAGTAGAACCGCTGCTCCTCCACATTGAAAGGAGTCAGTTGAGGTGGTATGGGCATCTGATTAGGATGCCTCCTGGACGTCTCCCACTTGAGGTGTTTCAGGCACGTCCCACTGGGAGGAGACCCCGGGGCAGACCCAGGACTCGGTGGAGAGACTATGTCTCCCAGCTAGTCTGGGAACGCCTTGGTATCCCCTCTGAAGAGCTGGAGCAGGTGGCTGGGGAGAGGGAAGTCTGGGCTTCTCTGCTTGAACTGCTGCCTCCGCGACCCGGACCTCCGGAAAAGCGGTAGAAGATGGATGGATGGATGGATGAATAAGTAGGTCGGATGAGAGCATTATTTTGATTTGATCGAATAAAGTTCCTAAGCTAAAGATATTTAAAAAAAAATGTGTTCTATTAAGATTAAATTTGATCCTCAGTTCTTCAAAAGACATTATGTTATCTGAACACCTTTGAGCTTTTTTTTTTTCCACAATATCTTTATTGAACCTTTTTTTTTTTTTAACAAACATGATACAAACAATCAAACACTAACACTAAAGTACTACAAAAAAAAAAAAAAATGCCCTAAAAACACCAACAACCACCAACAAAATCAAGTCTTCAACAATGCTCCTCTGTTTAGTCTAGACAATCCAATACATTAGTATACATATTATGTTCACCAGTTTGGAATTTACAAGGTCCACACACATCATTCACCTTCTTCTTCAAGAGTTATGTTTAAATTTTTTACATAATCAATAAAAGGTCTCCATATATTCTCAAACACAATTTCCTTTGATTTCAGTATATATGTTATTCTTTCTAATGGAAGGTTTGTTAACATCTGTCTTAACCACTGAGTCACATCTGGTCTATGAGTCTTTTTCCATAATAGTGCAATACATTTTTTGGCATTAAGCAAACTGAGGTCTATGAATGTTCTTTCACTTTTATTGAAATTATGCTTTTCTGGGTACAGACCCAACAAAAACAGTTTAGGATTCAATATGATTTGTTTTGAGATTATTTTTTCAATTGTTACCCTCACCTCCTCCCAAAACATTCTTATTAATCTACATTCCCATAAACAATGAAATAGGGTTCCTTTACTTTCCATGCATTTTGTGCATGTATCTGGTATATTTTTGTTATATCTATTTAACTCCTCCGGTGTAACATACATCCGCATTAACCATTTGAAATGTATCAATTTAAGGCGTGCATTTATTGATTTGGTTTGAGCTTCTGTACAAGCCAATTCCCATTGTTCCTCTGAAATTTCAGTTTGCAGATCTTCTTTCCAGTAGTTTAATCTTTTCAGTGAATTTTCACTTGAAGATAGTGTCAATGAGTTATAAAACTCTGAAATAATACCCTTTCTTTTACTATCTTTCATCATCATTTTTTCCAAGGATGAATAAATAGGTCGAGTGAGAGCTTTATTTTGATTTGATCGAATAAAGTTTCTAAGTTGAAGATATTTAAAAAAATGTGTTCTATTGAGATTAAATTTGATCCTCAGCTCTTCAAAAGACATTATGTTGTCTGCACATGGCAAATATAAATCCTGAATCTTTTGTATCCCTTTTAAATTCCATACTTTAAATACAGCGTCCGCTCTCCCTGGTTTAAAATATTGATTACCCCATATTGGACTAAATTGTGACAATAACTGTGGTTCTTTTAAATAGTTTTTAGCTTCACACCATATTTTGATCATATGCTTTACAAATGGATTTTTAACTTGTTTTTGTAATTTTTTTGCCGAATCTGAGTATATGAATATGGGAAGAGGTAAAGGTAAATTGTATGATTCCATTTCAGTCCAGTGAGGGAGATCATTTGATGAAAAATAATATGTCATAGACCTCAGTTGTGCCGACCAATAATACAACATAAAATTTGGACATTTCAGACCTCCACGATCAAATGGTAAATATAATAAAGACAAACGTAATCTAGCCCTCCTGTTGTTCCATATAAATTCCACTAACTTTTTTTTTATTCTTGAGAATAGATCTAAAGGTGGTGATAAGGGAATGTATTGAAATAAATAAAGTATTTTAGGTAAAATATTACTTTTAAGTATATTGATTCTCCCGATCATCGACATTGGTAGTGACATCCATCTCTGAGTTAACTCATTGATATCTGACATTAAGGCTTCATAGTTGACACTGGCGACTGATTCTAGCTTAGGCATAATTTGGATTCCTAAATATTTAAACTGATTTACAACATTGAATTGATTTACCTCAGGGGCTGGGTAATTTCTCTGGGTCTCATTTAGCATTAATATTGAAGATTTAGTTTTATTTATTTTATATCCTGATATTTCCCCAAAATTCTTTATTAAATTCAACAAGGTTGGAATTGATTTTTTTAGATTCGACATAAACAAAATTATATCATCGGCGTACAGGGAGATTTTATGTTCTGTTGGTCCAACTTTAATTCCATATATTTGTGAATGTAAACGTATCGCTATCGCTAAAGGTTCAATTGCCATAGTAAACAGTAAAGGTGAAAGTGGACAGCCTTGTCGACATCCTCTATTGATTTTTATTGGTTTTGAAATATTGTTATTTGTTAGGATTTCTGCTGTAGCATTATTGTATATTATTTGAACCCAATTTATGAAATTATTTCCAAGTCCAAACCTTTGTAGGACTTCAAAAAGAAAGGGCCATTCAACTCTATCAAAGGCCTTTTCGGCGTCCAATGATAGGAGAGCTGTATCCGGTGCTTCTTTATTAAAATAAATAATATTAAATAGTCTTCTTACATTATGGAAGCCTTGTCTACCCTTTATAAAGCCATTCTGATCTCGATTAATAATATTTGGTAAAATTTCTTGTATTCGTCTTGCTAAAATTTTACAGATTATCTTAAGGTCGGCGTTTAATAGGCTTATTGGTCTCATATTTTCACATTTATTAGAGGGCTTACCTGGTTTTGGCAGCAGTATAATTAAGGCATTATTTATGTATGATGGTAAATTATTATTTTGAAATGCTTCTAAAACCATTTCCAAAAAAGGTTTTATTAATTTATTCTTAAATTTTTTATAAAGGTCAACTGGAAGACCATCTGGTCCTGCACTTTTTCCTGATTTCATATTATCAATGGCTAGCCCAACTTCTTCTTGACTAATTTTAGACTCCAGTATCTCCCTGTTTTCATTTGGAATACACGGTATAGATAGTTCGTTCAAAAACCCATTTAGTTTTGTTAAATCAGGTTCATTTTTGGTATCATATAATTTTTCATAGTAATCTCTAAAGGCTCTATTAATTTCTAAAGGATCTATAACTACCTGTCCATTACTTATAATACTGGTAATTGGTGTTTTAATTTCCAATTGTTTAATCTGCCATGCTAATAATTTTCCTGATTTTTCACCTTGTTCATAAAAAGATTGTTTCAATCTTAGAAGACTCGAGGCAGCTCTATTCGCTGATTTTTTGTCGTATTCAGCTCTCAAAATCAGTAATTCATTCTCCAACCTTGGGTCACTTCCTGCATACACTTTTTCCTGAAGACTTTTTATTTTATGTTCCAATTTAGCTCTCTCCTCTCGAGTCTTCTTAGATTTTGATCCTGTATAACTAATAATATGTCCCCTAATAAAAGCTTTGAAAGCCTCCCACTTTACACATGCTGATGTTTGTGTAGTATTGATGTCAAAGAACTCGTCTATCTGTTTTTCTATATACTTGACAAATTCCTCATCCTGAAGCCATTTATGCTGAAATTGCCATCTACCTGATTCCTTTGTCAATTTTTTATCTACATATATTAGACAACAGGGTGCATGATCAGAAATCACGATGTTATCATAAAAGCAGTTTTGAATCTTGGACCTTAATTCTGTGGAAATCAAAAAATAATCAATACGTGAGAATGTCTTGTAGGTACTGGAATAACAAGAATAGGCTTTAACTTGTGGTTTCATTTCTCTCCATATATCTAACAATCTCAATTCTTTCATAAAATGATTAATAGTCATCCTACATCCAATGTGCGTACAATCCAGTCCTGTTGATCTATCCACACCTGGATTCAATGTACAATTAAAATCCCCTGCTATTATATGTTGCCCTGTAAGTGATGATAAGATGAGAAATAAATTAGCAAAGAACTTCTGATCATCTATATTGGGACCATATAAGTTCACAAGATTTATATTTTCTAATAGCAAAGAACCTTGAATGATTACATATCTTCCAAATTTGTCTCCAATTACATTTTTCACCTGAAAAGGAACTGATTTATGTATGAGAGTCATAACTCCCCTGGCTCGGGATGAAAATGAAGAGGTGAATACACTTCCCTGCCATCTACTCCTAATTCTTTTAACATCCTCCTCTATCAGATGAGTTTCTTGTAAAAACACAATTCTTGAACCCATGTCCTTTATTTTATTCATAACTTGTTTAAGTTTTTTTAAATTTTGTAGACCTCTGCAATTCCATGAAGTTAAATTAAGATTAACACTTTGGTCCATGATCAATAGAGAGTTTAGGATTACCTTGCAGTGTAAACATGCTCATACAGAGAAGCAAAAACATGAGTGGTTGAACATTCATCCTACAAACTACACACAAACAAATTTCCCCTTCCCACACTTGTGGCAAACCCCCCAAAATCAAAAGAAAAATTCTGTCTCCCGATATAGCCATCGACCGTTCCACACCCACGGGGAACAGCCTAAGCCACTCCTTCTTCATCCTCCCAATCACCCTAACTCTACTGCTTTTAATGACGTAACATTAACTCTCCTCTGTAGTTTTCCAACTTAACTCCAAAATTTTTAACAACTTTGTACATCATAGTTTTTTTTTGTTTGTTTGTTTTGTTTTTGTTTTGTTTTTTTAATATATAATACAATCTATATTTTGTAAACTTACTATTTACTTCAAGTCAGTCAGATGCCTGTGCAAATGCTTAATTATTCTACCTTATATTTTGTTCATGCTTAGCTCCCACCAGTCTCTTCTTCTTCTTTGATCTTCTTGATGAACTCCTGCGCCTCCTCTGGGGTCTTGAAAATGTGGGTTCTGCCCTCATACGTGGTCAGCAGTCTCGCAGGATAGATTACACCATGACGAATCCCAAGGTTGCGCAGCTCCTTACGTATGGGATCAAACTGCTTCCTCAATTGCTGGATTCCTGTGGCCAAATCTGGGTAGAACCGCACCTGCTGGTCCTGGTGTTTAATCTCTCCTTTAGCACGTGCAGCGTTGAAGATCTTCATCCTGTCTCTGTTGCTAAGAAACTTCATAATTAAGGTCCTCGGCGGTCCCTTATCTCTCCGTGGGCCAATACGATGTGCTTTTTCCAGAACCACTGCTGATTGCAACTCCTCGCTGCCCAGCACCTCCGGAATCCACTTTTCCAGAAAGGAACATACGTCCCGACCTTCTGATTCCTCTGGAAGACCCACCAGCCTCAAATTATTCTGTCTCGACCGAGATTCCAAATCCAAAATATTATCTTCCAGAGATTTATTTTTTTTTTCCAAAGTGCGCACCTTTAATTGAAGACGGGTGACGTCATCTTCAGCACTAGCGAGACGGAGCTCCATCTGCGCCGTTCGTTCTACACAGTCACCCAATTCCTTTCTTATTCCTTCCAACGCTGTCATAATCCCATCAAATCTAGAGGAAAAGTCCGCTCTCATTGAACTCATGGCAGCCATCAGCGCATCTGCGCCATTCCCCGCAGACATCGCACCGCCGCCAGCCTCCTCCGCCATATATGGAGTTTTGTTTGCTGCGTCACAGACCTGAAAGTCCGTTAATTTGGACTGTTTCGGCGGCTCGCTTTTTCCTTTTCCTGGTTTTCCAGCCTTAGGCTTCGCCGACATATCCTCGCCCAAATGCTGGGATACGTTCTGTCCCAAATGAGAGAGTTATTTGCCGATTTTTTTTCTCCAGGAGCAGAGCAGAGCGAGACACGTCCGTCCTACGTGGCAGCCATAACCGGAAGTCCCTTTGAGCTTTTTACTGTGACTTATGCAACCTTTAATGCCCATGCCTATAGATGCCGCCCTGTGAAAATGAGCTCAATCGGAGCTGGCCCCTAGGAGGAGTTCGTTCAAATGCGAGGAGTGGTTTTTGGTCAACTTGGAGGTGGGGTGGCTTTGAGGCAAGATGGCAGATTTCCTGTTGGGCGTGGGTTAGGGCCACAATTATGTTTTTTGCATGTCTTGAAGTGATGTACACCTCACCTGAATTTCGTGTCTGTACGGCAAACTGTAGTGTCGCCGGTCTCCACTGACCGTGTACGTTTGGCCCTGCCTACAAAAATTGGGGGTGGGGGGGGCACATATTTTTTCCAGTTTATTTAATTTTTCACCGGGTCTGAGGTGTGTGTGAAAAAAATATCCCCATTTCATTAACGTTCAGTGCCTCAAATAAAGGCGTTTAGACGGAGAAAGAATAATAATAATCCGAGCGGCTACAATAGGGCTTTCGCCCACTGATGTTGTCAGTGGCTCGGGCCCTAATAACCAAAATAAAAGAAAGGCTTTGATCTAAAACAGGAGCAACTGAAAGTAAAACATGACATTTAAAACTGAGAGGGGAAATAGTATTTTGAGTGGAGGAATGCAAATTTACAACAAAATTTGCAAAACAAATTTAGGGAACAATAAACACCAAATTTACAAGAAAAATACTTGCAAATTTAAGGAAACAAAAACCTGTATATTTACAAATAAATTAATAAATAAAATGTACATGAGCACTCTGAGGCAAGTGCAATATTCCCTGCCTCCGTTTTCTTTGAAGATCCCAATACTTACTGATGGAGAGCAGTTTTCAACTTTTCAATATAATTACTGTCGCAGAACCAAAATATGATCGCGGCGAGTGACATCATCAATGCATTTAGCTATGTATGCTACAACAATCTCAGTGTACTCCTCTATGTTTGTGTGAGCATTGTGTGTGGCTGCATGCTCGAAAGTGTCCAATACAGAGATGGAAGATCTCAAGAATGTTCTGGCCGACATCTTCAACATCTCCCTGAGTCAAGCTGTTGTTCCACGTGTTTCAAAACTGCAACCATAATACCAGTCCCAAAGAAGCCCGTCCCATCCAGCTACAACGATTACTGGCCTGTAGCACTGACCTCCATCATAATGAAGTGCTTCGAGCGGCTGGTCATGCAGAACATCAAGTCCACCCTGCCCCCCTCCCATGACACATCTCAGTTTGCATACAGATCAAACAGATCCACAGAAGATGCTATCGCTGCTGCTCTCCATCCAGCCCTCACCCACCAGCGCTCAAAGAACTCCTATGTGCGAATGCTGTTCTTGGACTGCAGTTCAGCATTCAACATAATCACCCCCCAGCACCTAATACAAAAACTCAGACACCTGGGACTCAAAACCTCTCTGTAACTGGGTGCTGGACTTTCTCACAGGGAGGGCACAGAATGTGCGGGTTGGCAGCAACTCCTCCAAGACCATCACACTGAGCACAGGGGCCCCACAAGGGTGTGTGTTCAGCCTACTGCTCTTCACATTGCTGACCTATGACTGCGGACCAACCTATAGCACCAACAACATCATCATCAAGTTTGTGGATGATACAATATGGTGGGCCTCATCACCAACAATGAAGAGGCCAACTACAGAAATGGGGTGAGCCAACTGGTCCAGTGGTGTAAAGACAATAATCTCTGAACGTGGGAAAAACCAAAGAGATTATGGTCGACTTCAGGAGAGGACACACACAGCATCCCCCTCTGATCATCGATGGAGCAGCTGTGGAGAGGGTGAGGAACACCAAGTTCTGGGGGTGCACATCTCTGAGTACCCCTCTTGGTCCAACACCACCACATCACTTGCCAAGAAGGCTCAAACTCACCTCTATTTCCTCTGCAAACTGAGGAGAGCACAAGTCCCACCCCCCATCATGTGCTCATTCTACCGGGGCACCATCAAGAGCATCCTCACCAGCTGCATCACGGTGTGCTACAGAAGCTGCACCGCCTCCTGCCGGAAGACACTACAGCGCATAATGAAAGCAACCAGCAAGATAATCGGTGCCCCTCTGCCCCCCCCCCCGGACATCTACCACGCCCACCTCACCCACAGAGCCATCAACATTGAAGGCGACACCTCCCACCACTCACACTCCCTCTAAAGCCTTCTGCCCTCGGGGAAAAGGTACTGGAGCCTGTGGGCCTGCTCCACAAGACTACTAAACAGCTTTGTTCACCAGGCCATCAGGACCCTGAACTCTGCCCACTCTCCCGCCCCACCCCTGGACTGTAACACACTCACCCACACAATAACTACCTCAGGTGTTTGTACAGAAAGACTTCGCACACCAACAGTAATTACATCTGCTGCTGTATGTCTCTGCACCTTACTGCAACCATTTGCACAAATACCATACCTGCTGCTGTCTGTCTGTTACTGAAATAATGATCATGTGCAGTCCAATCTGTCAGTTTGCACCTACGCTACCGCAATGAACTTGCAGTTACGGGTGTTATGGCTCCACTTTTTCTGTATATAGGATTGCTGGGTGTTACTGTTTACCTTTATTTGCACTATGGAATTGTTGGGTTTTATCTTTTATCTTTATTTGCACTATGGGTAGTATTACTGTACATAGACTGCCGTTGTTTTCATCCTTTTTCCTTCTTTTCTTAACCCCTTGCACTCCGGGCAATTTTCCTAAAAATGCCAAAAAATAACGTGCCCAAAGTAAATCGAAAGCTGTTATTCAACCCTTTGCAGCATCTTCATGGGGTTGGTCTCATTTAAAAGAAAACACTTTGAATTTTTTGGCAAAAAAAACATAATCTCTCTACGTGCTCCGGCCACTGAGTTACAGTCATCTAAACATACTGAACTTGAAGAAAATAAATTTGGCCACGGTGTTTTTTTGGATATAAACGCTTGCAAATAACACACAGCTGTCCGATCCGGCTGGAAAATGCAACAGAAATGTAGAACCAAGTGTTATCAAGCTGAGATCCAAATTTGGTAACAATACCACAAAAAATGAATATTTTACACAGCTTTGTTCTCAGGCTGTTCCCAGGCATTTTGGAACTGTGCCAAATTGTGCCAAATGGCACAGTTTGGAAAAACGTCTGTAACTTTTGAATAATTCAATGTAGAATCTTCATTTTAGGCTCTAATGAAAGGTCACATTCAGGGCTGTGTGTGTGTGTGTGTGTGTGTGTGTGTGTGTGAGTGTGTGTGGGGGTCGTTCCCCCCCCCGCTACCAAGGACGGAGTTCGGCCCTTGCTACATGATGGATTACACTCGTTGCATGTTTCCACAGCAACGCTGTCTCCCCCCCCCTTGCTACTGTGTGTGTGTGTGGGGGGTTGTCCCCCCGCTCGCTACAGAGGACGGCCATCGCTACATGAAGGAATAGACTCATATGTCTATGTGACGTATTGACAAATAAGAATCTTTGAATAAGCCCATATACAACAAAGTATACAACCCACAGTTGTAGGTCAGGATCCCAAGGTGAACCTGTGTAGCAAGTATGGTGACCCTAGAGAGCTTTACACGTTCTATAGTAAGAAATCATAGGGAGTGCCAACCTTGACTTTTGACCTTTTGACCCCAAACCTGTAGTCAGAGGTTATGGTCTCAGAGTGAACCTGTGTACCAGGTTTGGTGATTCTACCTTTCTTTGTTGTTGAGATATAGTTTATAAGCCATGTTGATGTTGATCTTTAACCTTGGGATCCCAAAACCACAGCCACACTTCAGGGTCACAGGGTGAACTTGCATACCAAGTTTGGTGGCCCTAGCTTTACTCATACAGTAATAAGGCATAAGGAATATTAACCTTGACCTTTTGACCCCAAAACCAAAGTCAAAGGTCAGGATCCCAAGGTGAACCTGTGTAGCAAGTTTGGTGACCCTAGCTTTCTTTGTTTCCAACTTTAGAGGGATCACACTCCTCAGCCTCCCTGGGAAGGTCTATGCCAAGGTACTGGAGAGGAGAGTCTGGCCGTTGGTCGAATCTCGGATTCAGGAGGAGCAATGTGGTTTTCATCCTGGCTGTGGCACATCGGACCAGCTCTTTACCCTCTTGAGAATCCTCGAGGGTTCATGGGAGTTTGCCCAACCAGTTTTCATGTGTTTTGTGGACTTGGAGAAGGCATTCGACCGTGTCCCTCGTGGTTTTTTGTGGGGGGTGCTTTGGAAGTATGGGGTATCGGGCTTGTTGTTACGAGCTATTTGGTCTCTGTATGACCGTTGTGAGAGTTTGGTTCGTATTGCCAATACTCGGTTGGACTCATTCCCAATGAGAGTTGGACTCCGCCAGTGCTGCCGTTTGCCACCGATCCTGTTCATAATTTTTATGGACAGGATTTCTAGGTGCAGCCAGGAAATGAAGGGTGTCATGCTTGGTGACCACAGGATCTCACCTCTGTTGTTTGCAGATGATGTTGTCCTATTGGCTCCATCCAGCAATGACCTACAGGTCTTACTGGGACAGTTTGCCACTGAGTGTGAAGCGGCTGGGATGAGAATCAGTACCTCCAATACGAGTCCATGGTCCTCAGCTGGAAAAAGATGGATTGTCCTCTCCGAGTTGGGGACAAGCTCCTGCCCCAAGTGGAGGAGTTTAAGTATCTTCGGGTCTTATTCACAATTGAGGGGAGAATGGAGCGAGAGATTGACAGACGGCTCGGAGCAGCATCTGCAGTGATGCGGACGTTGTACTGGTCTGTTGTGGTGAAGAATGAGCTAAGCTCTAAGGCAAAGCTGTCGATTTACCAGTCAGTCTACGTTCCTACACTCACCTATGGTCATGAGCTTTGGGTAATGACCGAAAGAACGAGATCACGGATACAAGCGGCTGAAATGAACTTTCTTCGTAAGATTGCTGGACTCACCCTCAGAGATGGGGTGAGGAGCTCAGTCATCTGGGAGAGGCTCAGAGGAGAACCGCTGCTCCTCCACATTGAAAGGAGCCAGTTGAGGTGGTATGGGCATCTGATCAGGATGCCTCCTGGATGCCTCCCACTTGAGGTGTTTCGAGCACGTCCCTCTGGGAGGAGACCTCGGGGCAGACCCAGGACTCGCTGGAGAGACTATGTCTCCCAGCTGATCTGGAAGCGCCTTGGTATCCTCTCTGAAGTCCTGGAGCAGGTGGCTGGGGAGAGGGAAGTCTGGGCTTCTCTACTTGAACTGCTGCCTCTGCGACCCAGACCTCCAGAAAGAGGTAGAAGATGGATGGATAGCTTTCTTTGTTGTTAAGATATAATTTATAAGCCATTTTGATGTCGATCTTTGACCTTGCAATCCCAAAACCATAGTCACATTTCAGGGTCACAGGGTGAACCAGTGTACCAAGTTTGGTGACCCTGACTTTACCTGTTGTACAGTAAGGGTGTAAATCATCCAAAATGTGTATTAGATACAACTACTAAAACCAAATTGCAATATGCACATCCTCAGTGTACAGTATATCAACCTATGGTAACACGTTTCAAAACAATCGGACCAGGACTTCCGGGAAGACGGCGGAGAGACATAACGCTTAAACAGAGAGCTCTCCCTAGTCGGATTAAAAATCTTTGGTAAATGGCCAACTCGACATAAATGGATCAATAAACCAAGGGATGAAAACACGAAGGAGCCGGGCACATGGACAAAAGCAGGGTAAAACTAAAGAATCCCTCTTCAACAACACAGGAGAAATTGCTGAACACGAGGCCCAAAAAAACGAGGTGACTACAGCAGAGAAAATGGAGGACGCCAAACTCGATATTATGAACACTGGCTTCACCAATATAAGTAAAGACATAAAAGACTTCAAGCGACAACTCCAACAGGATTTAACGGCTCTTAAGGAAGAACTGAAAAAAGAGAAGGAGGAAATTATGGGTCTCCGAAAAGAAATGGAACGCAAGCTAACTGAAAACATGGAGGAACTGCGCACTCAACGGACGTGTATGGAAGAAGCACAGGCTCGAATATCAGAGTTGGAAGACTGGAAGACCGAGGCAAGCGAGCGGCTGCAGACCCTGACGGCACAAACACAGAGGATGCAGGAAAAAATAACCGACCTGGAGAGCAGGTCCAGGCGGAGCAATATACGCATCTTCGGGATTCCGGAGGGCATTGAAGGCAACTCGATGACGAAATTCATGGATCATTTCTTAAAAAAAGAGCTTGAGCTGCCCGATGAAACAGACCTGCAGATCCAACGAGCGCACAGAGCCTTGGCACAGAACCCGAATCCAAACGCTACACCCAGGTCAGTTGTGGTAAACTTTCTAAAATACGACATAAAGGAAAGAATCCTGACACAAGCGTGGAAAAAAAAAAGATACGAGTCGGCGACAAACAGATATTCTTTGATCATGACTACCCGACAGAAATTGTGCAGCAGCGAAAGAAATATGCCAA
Source organism: Pholidichthys leucotaenia (assembly GCA_020510985.1). Taxonomy (NCBI): domain Eukaryota; kingdom Metazoa; phylum Chordata; class Actinopteri; order Cichliformes; family Pholidichthyidae; genus Pholidichthys; species Pholidichthys leucotaenia. The sequence goes on along the minus strand of CM035845.1, from coordinate 116,196,373 downwards.
CATTAAAAAAATACTGAAAGAGAAAAAAATCAGATTCCAAACGCCGCTAACGAAGATGAGAATTCATTGGGAGGACGGCGTGAAAACCTACAACACGGCCAGAGAGGCAGCGCGGGACATGACGGAGCGAGGCTTTGTGGTAAGCGTACCGGACGAAGTGGCTGGAGCAGCGGCGACACGGAACGCATCGCGACAGCCGGAGTGGGGGCGAGTGAGCGGCAGAAGGCGGGAGACGGATGTGGCGCACCGGGCCCAAGAAAAACTGCAAGGCTTTCAACGGAAAGCCTAGATTATAACAAAAATTAAGAAGGACACAGAAGAAATGAAGGCCAAGAAGACAAGGTAAAAGAGAAACAAACGGCTAGGAGAGGTTTAAGTGATTTTTGTTGGACATTTCTAGACTAATGACTATTACTTGGATAGTAAATACAGGTCTAGGGAGGGCCCCTCACTCGGTGAGGACATTCCCTCCACCCTCCAACAGGGACCAATGGGCAGAAGAAAGACCCAAAGTGCGAAGGTCGAGGTTCGTTAATGTGTTTTTGTACATATATGTGTTAGTTTTGTTGTTAAAGGGGTTAGGAGCACAAGTTAAAAAAATGGAAAAACATGAATATGGTTAAAAATCTTAAGATAATGACACTAAACGTGAATGGTCTGAACTCACCTGTTAAAAGGGAAAGAATAATAAGAAAATTCAAGAAGGAAAAAGCCGAAATTATATTTATGCAAGACACACATTTGAGCAAGACAGAACATGAGAAACTAAAGAGATTTGGCTATAAGAACTCCTACTACAGTTCATTTAAGGGAGGAACTAAAAGGGGGGTTATGATACTAATTTCAAATAAAATACAATTTGAATGTGAACAAGAAATCCAGGATAAAGAAGGCAGATATGTAATAGTAAAAGGAAGAATAGATGGTATGCAGATCACATTAGTGAACATCTATGCTCCACCAGAAAGTGACAAGGGTTTTTTTCAACATCTGTTTGATCTCATAACAACACACAGTGAAGGAGTCCTAATTTGTGGAGGAGACCTAAATGCTGTCATGGATCATGAAGTTGACACAACAAGTGTTAAGAAGACAAAAAAACATGTAACAAAGTTCATAAGAACCTCACTGGCAGAAATGGGTATGGTAGACATATGGAGGGACCTGCACCCACTCGAAAAAGACTATACACATTATTCAGCAGTCCATAAAGTACACTCTAGAATAGATTACTTCCTTATGAATGAAGGTGACAGACACAGGGTGAGAAATTGTCGGCTTGGAGGGGCAGAAATATCAGATCATAATCCTATATGCATGGAAATATATTTAAACAATAGAAAACGACAAACAACATGGAAACTTAATGTAGGACTATTAAATGATGAGAAAATTAAAAAGAATAAAGTTAAACATAAATGAGTATATCAAGGAGAATGATAATGGAGAAGTGGACCCAACAATACTATGGGACGCACTAAAAGCTGTGTTAAGAGGTAAATTAATTGTTGAATCAGGAAAAGCAAAAAAGTCTAAACTGGAATCATATGAACAAAGATGTGAGAGACTGAGGGAATTAGAACGTAAATGTAGAAGAGCTTGGAATAACGAGGCGATGTGACTTATAAACCAAAGTTTATTATCAGCTTCGCTCCTCTAACAAGTCTCATCTAGTGCAGCAGCAGAAGAAGTAAGAGAGCGAACACATTCGGCTCTGTGTACTTATACTCACACACAACAAAAGACATTTTTTTTTTTTTTTTTTGTTACTTATTTTTACCCGTAGGTAGACTTGGTTTGCAGTCTGGTGACAAGCCACCGGCTGCTGGTCGCTGCGTGCGCGAGCGCCCTAAACCTACATGTTTTTGGTGTGCGGGAGGAAACCGGAGAAATCCCGGAGTAAACCCGCGCAACACGGGGAGAACATGCAAACTCCACACAGCTCACTGTTGGTCGGGGGCTGGGATCGAACCCACGATCTCATGATCCCCACGGTCCCCCGGCCGAGGGTAAAACTGTGCTGCCACAGTGCTAAACCACTGCGCCACCGTGCAGCCCAACAAAAGACATGCATCTCAAAGCTGACATCCCCCATTACTTAATCCCCTCTTTTGTCTTCGTACCCCTCCACCTGGCCCTGGGAGGTCAGGGCGACCTATCTGGTCTCCACCGCAGTGCCTCGGATGCTCTTTGATCTTCACTGGCGGTTGAGACCCTTTGTCCTGTTCTGAGGTGTGAAGTCGCTTTACATATGTAGTCACCAAACATTCTCACATGCTTATACATATGTAGGTTATGGGATATATGATTAATATAGACCACAGCCCCCCCCCAAACGACTAAGAAAAGGACAATAGAAAAATTCACAGTTTAAGATAATTATTATGACATACTAACTGCTACACCTCTTGACAAAGAAGAAACTTTCCAGCAGCTATGCTCCTGTAGAGAATTCAGTGGTAATCATAACAGCATAGTAATATCACAAATCAGTCCTAAACTGTTACAGCACAATTAGTGAACAACTTTTGAGTAGTTTGCCTCAGTCCCTGTGCCGTCTGGGCTTAAATCTTCTTCCGAATCTGCTGTGGGTCCGTTCGGGCGTCCTGGTGGGACCTTCCTGTAAGGAATCTGCAGCTTGGGAAGGAGAATGATTATTTGTTCCCTGCAGGGGGGCTGAGTCTTTTCTCTTGGGGGGTCTACCCCGCCGAGGTGCTCTCGCCAACCGTGCAGGCTCGTCTCTCAACAAGAAGGCAGGTTTAAGTCTGTCAATGCTGACTGTTTCTTTTCTGTCCCCAAAATCAAGCACAAAATGCTTATCACCAGGTTCCAGCACTCTGAATGGTCCATCGTATGGTGGGTGGAAAGTTGGTTTTAAAGCTTCATGCCTAACAAAAATGAATTCAGCGTTTTTTAAAGCTTGGGGGACAAAAACCCGTGGAAAAGAGTGATGTGCCGGCCCGGGGAGAGTCCGGTCCGTTGCTGCCTAAAAACCTCGGGGCTGGAAGATGCCCTGGCTCTGGGTTCTCTGGTAAAAATTCACCTGGGAGCCTGAGAGGTTGTGCAAAAACTAATTCTGCTGGGGAGGCGTCTAGATCCTCTTTAGGTGCAGCACGCAACCCCAATAAAACCCAAGGAAGTTTATTTACCCAATTTGTATCCATTAGTGAGGCTCTGAGGGCGGCCTTTAAAGACCTGTGAAAACGCTCGCATAACCCATTAGCCTGAGGGTGATAAGCGGTGGTGCGGTGAATTGTCGCTCCTAAGCTGCTGGCCATGGCTGACCAAAGCTCCGAGACAAATTGAGGCCCCCTATCGGACGTGATGTCCGATGGGACGCCGAAACGTGCCACCCAGTTTGTCAAGAAAACGCGAGCGACTTCCTCCACTGTGGTTGACGCCAGAGGGACCGCCTCAGGCCAGCGCGTAGTGCGGTCTATCATCGTTAACAGATGTGTGAAACCTTGGGAGGAAGGTAGTGGTCCCATGAGGTCGACATGAACGTGGTCGAACCTTCTAGCAGGGATTCGAAAAGGCTCTAGAGGGGCTTTTGTGTGTTTGTGTATTTTGGCGCGCTGACAAGAAATGCAAGTCTTTGCCCATTCTTTTACGTTTTTGCGCAGGCCAGGCCACACAAACTTTTCGGCGACCATTTTAACCGAAGCGCGCACACCTGGGTGCGCGAGGGAGTGAATTGAGTCGAAAATACGGCGGCGCCATGCAGCTGGGACTACCGGGCGAGGTCGGCCGGTTGAGATGTCGCATATTAGGGGGGGTACACCGTCGCGTAAACCCCTTTCCTCCAGCCTTAACCCTGTTGGTCCAGACAGGAGTGCGTGCACGTCCGCGTCACTACTTTGCTCCTCCGCCATGGCTGCATAATCTATCCCTACGTGGATTGGGGCTGCGTATGTGTCCGCGTTGGCGAAGAGTTCTGCGGCTGAGGTAGTATAATCTGTCTCCTCGCGCTCTGGCGATGTCACGGCGCGAGAGAGGCAGTATGCTACCACGTTAAGTTTGCCTGCCACATGTCGAATGTCTGTGGTGAACTCTGAAATCGCAGCTAGCTGTCTTTGTTGCCTGCCTGACCACGGTTCAGAAATTTTAGCCATCGCAAAGGTGAGCGGTTTGTGGTCTACAAAAGCCGTGAAATGCCGCCCTTCCAACCAGAACTGGAAGTGGCGGATGGATAAATGAAGCGCTAGCAGCTCCCTGTCAAAGGTGCTGTATTTACGCTCAGTTTGGTTTAGCAATTTGCTGAAAAATGCCAAAGGTTGCCAGGTTCCGCCGACGTGTTGTTCTACAACCGCCCCTATGGCCAGGTCTGAAGCGTCTGTGGTTAGCGCAATGCGGGCCGAGGGATCGGGGTGAACCAACAATGTGGCATTAGCTAGGGCACTTTTTACTTCCGCGAAGGCGCGTTCGCGCTCCGGGGTCCATTCGACCACGTTGGAAGGTTTTTGTTTTCTGAGCGCGTCATATAGGGGCTGCATGAGCTGAGCTGCGCGGGGGAGGAAACAGTTGTTAAAAATTAACCATTCCCAAAAATTCTTGCAGCGATTTGACCGTTTGTGGCCGTGGGAAACTTTTTACTGCGTGAACTTTGTCTGGCAGTGGGACTGCCCCCTTCGGTGAAACTCTGTGTCCCAAAAAATCGATTTGTGACACGCCGAATTTGCATTTGGCTGGATTGATTATTAACCCGTGCTCTTCTAGTCTCTGAAAAACTATAGTGAGATGCTGTTCGTGTTCTTCCTCAGACGAGCTGGCTACCAGCATATCGTCGAGGTAGACGAACACGAAAGGGAGGTCGCGTAATACTGCGTCCATCATCCGCTGAAAGGTTTGAGCAGCGCCTTTGAGGCCAAAAGGCATCTGCAAAAATTCAAAAAGACCGAAGGGGGTTATTACAGCTGTTTTAGGAATGTCTTCTGCTCTAACGGGGACTTGATGATAGCCGCGGACCAGGTCTATTTTTGAAAAAATGCGCGCACCCGCCAGATGTAGTGAAAAATCTTGGATGTGAGGAATAGGGTAGCGGTCATGCGTTGTCGCATTGTTTAATCTGCGGTAATCGCCGCACGGTCTCCAAGAACCGTCGGATTTCGGGACCATGTGAAGCGGTGACGCCCAGGGGCTTTTTGAGTGCCTGATAATGCCTAGTTTTTCAAGGGTGGTAAACTCGTCCCGAGCTATGGCGAGCTTGGACGCGTCTAAGCGCCGAGCTTTGGCGAATACGGGTGGGCCCGTTGTGGGGATAAAGTGTTCGACCCCGTGCTTAGCCACTGTAGCTGAGAATTTGGGAATTGTGAGTGCTGGAAATTGGGTGAGGAGTTGATCAAACTTACCTCCTGCTGTCGTGACGCTGGCCTGCACGGGTGGTGGAGAAACTCGAGCTGAGCAGGGAATAGAAGCAAAGGACAGTGCATTAACCAAGCGTCTGTTCGCTAGATCGACTAATAACCCATGTGCACACAAAAAATCTGCGCCCAACAAGTTAAAACTCACCGCCGCTACAACAAATGTCCATCTGTAGTAGCGGCCATGGATGCAGAGGGGCAGGTTCCTTTCGCCAAAAGTGTCGATGATGGAGCCGTTGGCTGCCACCGCTCCATTGCCCCGGGGGCCCATGGCCTGGTCTGCTTGGGAGGGCATGATAAAACTCAGTTGAGCTCCCGTGTCAATGAGGAACTGCTTGCCGGTGTGTCCGTCCGTCACATATAGAAGCTTGCTTTTTTTCGCCGAGAACCGCCGCGGTTAATGGTTCTCGGCTTTGGCGTTTCCCGAAATCGTGAATTTGCAGGGGGGAATGCACTTGTAGGCCTTCTCGGCGAAGCGGTGGTGGTAATAACAGACGTCGCTCCGTCTGTTACGTCTTGGCCATGTCGTTGTCACGGCGGGCGGAATCTGCTCCGTGGTTTGTGGCTCCCCGTGGCTCCGGACATCAGCGTTGAGGTCTGCGGATGCTGCTGTGGGTGTCTGTTCCTTGCAGGCGTTGACGAGTCGCTGTGCTTCGTGAGCCAGCGTGCGGAAGTCTTGCTGGGTGCTGCATCGCATGTTGGCAAGTGTCCCTCTCATGTGTGGCGGCAGCTTACTGAGGAATATAAATTGGAAGAGGAAATTGTCATTGTCCTCTTCTTTAAGTTGCAGCAAGTCCTCCATGAGGGCCTTGGGTCTGCATCCTCTGTGGCCGTAGACCGCCAGGATCCTCTCGGCTCTCTCCTCGGCAGAGGGGACGAAATTCGCCATGATGGTCGCTTTCAGTTCTCTGTATTTGTCCTGGGCCGGCGGCCGCTGGATTATGCTCCGCGCACATCTCGAAGTGGCGGCGTCGAGTTTGGCGACGATGTGATAGAACTTTGTATCGTCAGCCGTGATGCCCGCAAGTGCAAACTGGGCTTCAGCTTGCTGAAACCACGAGGCGGGGTCTTCCTGCCAGAAGTCCGGCAGCTTGACGGTGACGGCATTTGTGTGGACCGTCACTGATGTGTCTGCAGGGTGAGAGTGCCTTCCTTCGGCTCTCGCCGTGGCGCTGGTGCTCGGTTGAGCCCTCTCTATCACTTCTGCCGTGGGGGAACGTCGTCCATCTGTTCCCCTGTCTGCATGGGCGCCGGCGTCTGCCTGGGTCGCCACAGATGAGTCAATCGCGGGAGAACGCCTCTGGTCCATCCTCGCGTCAGGGTCACCAGTGTAGAAGAGCTTGGAATAACAAGGCGATGTGACTTATAAACCAAAGTTTATTATCAGCTTTGCTCCTCTAACAAGTCTCATCTAGTGCAGCAGCAGAAGAAGTAAGAGAGCGAACACATTCGGCTCTGTGTACTTACACTCACACACAACAAAAGACATGCATCTCAAAGCTGACATCCCCCATTACTTAATCCCCTCCTTTGTCTCCGTACCCCTCCACCTGGCCCTGGGAGGTCAGGGCGACCTATCTGGTCTCCACCGCAGTGCCTCGGATGCTCTTTGATCTTCACTGGCGGTTGAGACCCTTTGTCCTGTTCTGAGGTGTGAAGTCGCTTTACATATGTAGTCACCAAACATTCTCACATGCTTATACATATGTAGGTTATGGGATATATGATTAATATAGACCACAGTAAACATCAAAACACAAATGACCCCAAAAAATATCAAGAAATTAAGGAAGAAAAAATAAAGATAAAAGAAATACAAATAGATGAAATTGAAAGGAAAAATAGATATTTAAAACAAAAATATTATGAAACGGGGCCAAAGGCCACAAAACTGCTGGCAAAACGGTTAAGAAAGCAACAAACAGTGAATAATGTATATAAGATTAAGGACCCCATCACAAATAAATCCACAGTTACCCCAGAAAACATCGAAGAAATATTCCATAAATTCTATCAAGAACTATACTTGCAACCTGAAGAGACAAATGTTAAGGATATTAAAAAATTTCTATGCACATTGGACTTGCCATCAATAGGAAACCAACAAAATGAAAAGCTATCAGCAGAAATAACAACACAAGAGATTAAAGATGTGATTAAGTCACTAAAAAATGGTAAATCACCAGGTAGTGACGGATACCCGTCTGAGTTTTATAAACTGTTTATAGAAGAACTCACGCCACAGCTCCTAAAGTCATCTAATTGGACATTAAACAACAACAAAATACCTCCATCATGGAACGAAGCCATTATTTCAGTTATTTTAAAGCCAGGGAAAGATAGGGAACAATGCGGAAACTATAGGCCAATCTCTTTATTAAATGCGGATTATAAAATATATACAACAATTATCTGTAAACGAATAAAGACATTCTTGGCGGAATTGATAGAGGATGATCAAACTGGTTTCATAGAGGGACGCCAAACACATGACAATATCAGGAGAACAATACACATAATTAATCAAATACATAAAGAAAAGAAAAGCGCAGTAATAATGAGTTTAGACGACTTCCGGTTATGGCTGCCACGTAGGACGGACGTGTCTCGCTCTGCTCTGCTCCTGGAGAAAAAAAATCGGCAAATAACTCTCTCATTTGGGACAGAACGTATCCCAGCATTTGGGCGAGGATATGTCGGCGAAGCCTAAGGCTGGAAAACCAGGAAAAGGAAAAAGCGAGCCGCCGAAACAGTCCAAATTAACGGACTTTCAGGTCTGTGACGCAGCAAACAAAACTCCATATATGGCGGAGGAAGCTGGCGGCGGTGCGATGTTTGCGGGGAATGGCGCAGATGCGCTGATGGCTGCCATGAGTTCAATGAGAGCGGACTTTTCCTCTAGATTTGATGGGATTATGACAGCGTTGGAAGGAATAAGAAAGGAATTGGGTGACTGTGTAGAACGAACGGCGCAGATGGAGCTCCGTCTCGCTAGTGCTGAAGATGACGTCACCCGTCTTCAATTAAAGGTGCGCACTTTGGAAAAAAAAAAAAAATCTCTGGAAGATAATATTTTGGATTTGGAATCTCGGTCGAGACAGAATAATTTGAGGCTGGTGGGTCTTCCAGAGGAATCAGAAGGTCGGGACGTATGTTCCTTTCTGGAAAAGTGGATTCCGGAGGTGCTGGGCAGCGAGGAGTTGCAATCAGCAGTGGTTCTGGAAAAAGCACATCGTATTGGCCCACGGAGAGATAAGGGACCGCCGAGGACCTTAATTATGAAGTTTCTTAGCAACAGAGACAGGATGAAGATCTTCAACGCTGCACGTGCTAAAGGAGAGATTAAACACCAGGACCAGCAGGTGCGGTTCTACCCAGATTTGGCCACAGGAATCCAGCAATTGAGGAAGCAGTTTGATCCCGTACGTAAGGAGCTGCGCAACCTTGGGATCCGTCATGGTGTAATCTATCCTGCGAGACTGCTGACCACGTATGAGGGCAGAACCCACATCTTCAAGACCCCAGAGGAGGCGCAGGAGTTCATCAAGAAGATCAAAGAAGAAGAAGAGACTGGTGGGAGCTAAGCATGAACAAAATATAAGGTAGAATAATTAAGCATTTGCACAGGCATCTGACTGACTTGAAGTAAATAGTAAGTTTACAAAATATAGATTGTATTATATATTAAAAAAACAAAACAAAAACAAAACAAACAAAAAAAAAACTATGATGTACAAAGTTGTTAAAAATTTTGGAGTTAAGTTGGAAAACTACAGAGGAGAGTTAATGTTACGTCATTAAAAGCAGTAGAGTTAGGGTGATTGGGAGGATGAAGAAGGAGTGGCTTAGGCTGTTCCCCGTGGGTGTGGAACAGTCGATGGCTATATCGGGAGACAGAATTTTTCTTTTGATTTTGGGGGGTTTGCCACAAGTGTGGGAAGGGGAAATTTGTTTGTGTGTAGTTTGTAGGATGAATGTTCAACCACTCATGTTTTTGCTTCTCTGTATGAGCATGTTTACACTGCAAGGTAATCCCAAACTCTCTATTGATCATGGACCAAAGTGTTAATCTTAATTTAACTTCATGGAATTGCAGAGGTCTACAAAATTTAAAAAAAACTTAAACAAGTTATGAATAAAATAAAGGACATGGGTTCAAGAATTGTGTTTTTACAAGAAACTCATCTGATAGAGGAGGATGTTAAAAGAATTAGGAGTAGATGGCAGGGAAGTGTATTCACCTCTTCATTTTCATCCCGAGCCAGGGGAGTTATGACTCTCATACATAAATCAGTTCCTTTTCAGGTGAAAAATGTAATTGGAGACAAATTTGGAAGATATGTAATCATTCAAGGTTCTTTGCTATTAGAAAATATAAATCTTGTGAACTTATATGGTCCCAATATAGATGATCAGAAGTTCTTTGCTAATTTATTTCTCATCTTATCATCACTTACAGGGCAACATATAATAGCAGGGGATTTTAATTGTACATTGAATCCAGGTGTGGATAGATCAACAGGACTGGATTGTACGCACATTGGATGTAGGATGACTATTAATCATTTTATGAAAGAATTGAGATTGTTAGATATATGGAGAGAAATGAAACCACAAGTTAAAGCCTATTCTTGTTATTCCAGTACCTACAAGACATTCTCACGTATTGATTATTTTTTGATTTCCACAGAATTAAGGTCCAAGATTCAAAACTGCTTTTATGATAACATCGTGATTTCTGATCATGCACCCTGTTGTCTAATATATGTAGATAAAAAATTGACAAAGGAATCAGGTAGATGGCAATTTCAGCATAAATGGCTTCAGGATGAGGAATTTGTCAAGTATATAGAAAAACAGATAGACGAGTTCTTTGACATCAATACTACACAAACATCAGCATGTGTAAAGTGGGAGGCTTTCAAAGCTTTTATTAGGGGACATATTATTAGTTATACAGGATCAAAATCTAAGAAGACTCGAGAGGAGAGAGCTAAATTGGAACATAAAATAAAAAGTCTTCAGGAAAAAGTGTATGCAGGAAGTGACCCAAGGTTGGAGAATGAATTACTGATTTTGAGAGCTGAATACGACAAAAAATCAGCGAATAGAGCTGCCTCGAGTCTTCTAAGATTGAAACAATCTTTTTATGAACAAGGTGAAAAATCAGGAAAATTATTAGCATGGCAGATTAAACAATTGGAAATTAAAACACCAATTACCAGTATTATAAGTAACGGACAGGTAGTTATAGATCCTTTAGAAATTAATAGAGCCTTTAGAGATTACTATGAAAAATTATATGATACCAAAAATGAACCTGATTTAACAAAACTAAATGGGTTTTTGAACGAATTATCTATACCGTGTATTCCAAATGAAAACAGGGAGATATTGGAGTCTAAAATTAGTCAAGAAGAAGTTGGGCTAGCCATTGATAATATGAAATCAGGAAAAAGTGCAGGACCAGATGGTCTTCCAGTTGACCTTTATAAAAAATTTAAGAATAAATTAATAAAACCTTTTTTGGAAATGGTTTTAGAAGCATTTCAAAATAATAATTTACCATCATACATAAATAATGCCTTAATTATACTGTTGCCAAAACCAGGTAAGCCCTCTAATAAATGTGAAAATATGAGACCAATAAGCCTATTAAACGCCGACCTTAAGATAATCTGTAAAATTTTAGCAAGACGAATACAAGAAATTTTACCAAATATTATTAATCGAGATCAGAATGGCTTTATAAAGGGTAGACAAGGCTTCCATAATGTAAGAAGACTATTTAATATTATTTATTTTAATAAAGAAGCACCGGATACAGCTCTCCTATCATTGGACGCCGAAAAGGCCTTTGATAGAGTTGAATGGCCCTTTCTTTTTGAAGTCCTACAAAGGTTTGGACTTGGAAATAATTTCATAAAATGGGTTCAAATAATATACAATAATGCTACAGCAGAAATCCTAACAAATAACAATATTTCAAAACCAATAAAAATCAATAGAGGATGTCGACAAGGCTGTCCACTTTCACCTTTACTGTTTACTATGGCAATTGAACCTTTAGCGATAGCGATACGTTTACATTCACAAATATATGGAATTAAAGTTGGACCAACAGAACATAAAATCTCCCTGTACGCCGATGATATAATTTTGTTTATGTCGAATCTAAAAAAATCAATTCCAACCTTGTTGAATTTAATAAAGAATTTTGGGGAAATATCAGGATATAAAATAAATAAAACTAAATCTTCAATATTAATGCTAAATGAGACCCAGAGAAATTACCCAGCCCCTGAGGTAAATCAATTCAATGTTGTAAATCAGTTTAAATATTTAGGAATCCAAATTATGCCTAAGCTAGAATCAGTCGCCAGTGTCAACTATGAAGCCTTAATGTCAGATATCAATGAGTTAACTCAGAGATGGATGTCACTACCAATGTCGATGATCGGGAGAATCAATATACTTAAAAGTAATATTTTACCTAAAATACTTTATTTATTTCAATACATTCCCTTATCACCACCTTTAGATCTATTCTCAAGAATAAAAAAAAAGTTAGTGGAATTTATATGGAACAACAGGAGGGCTAGATTACGTTTGTCTTTATTATATTTACCATTTGATCGTGGAGGTCTGAAATGTCCAAATTTTATGTTGTATTATTGGTCGGCACAACTGAGGTCTATGACATATTATTTTTCATCAAATGATCTCCCTCACTGGACTGAAATGGAATCATACAATTTACCTTTACCTCTTCCCATATTCATATACTCAGATTCGGCAAAAAAATTACAAAAACAAGTTAAAAATCCATTTGTAAAGCATATGATCAAAATATGGTGTGAAGCTAAAAACTATTTAAAAGAACCACAGTTATTGTCACAATTTAGTCCAATATGGGGTAATCAATATTTTAAACCAGGGAGAGCGGACGCTGTATTTAAAGTATGGAATTTAAAAGGGATACAAAAGATTCAGGATTTATATTTGCCATGTGCAGACAATATAATGTCTTTTGAAGAGCTGAGGATCAAATTTAATCTCAATAGAACACATTTTTTTAAATATCTTCAACTTAGAAACTTTATTCGATCAAATCAAAATAAAGCTCTCACTCGACCTATTTATTCATCCTTGGAAAAAATGATGATGAAAGATAGTAAAAGAAAGGGTATTATTTCAGAGTTTTATAACTCATTGACACTATCTTCAAGTGAAAATTCACTGAAAAGATTAAACTACTGGAAAGAAGATCTGCAAATTGAAATTTCAGAGGAACAATGGGAATTGGCTTGTACAGAAGCTCAAACCAAATCAATAAATGCACGCCTTAAATTGATACATTTCAAATGGTTAATGCGGATGTATGTTACACCGGAGGAGTTAAATAGATATAACAAAAATATACCAGATACATGCACAAAATGCATGGAAAGTAAAGGAACCCTATTTCATTGTTTATGGGAATGTAGATTAATAAGAATGTTTTGGGAGGAGGTGAGGGTAACAATTGAAAAAATAATCTCAAAACAAATCATATTGAATCCTAAACTGTTTTTGTTGGGTCTGTACCCAGAAAAGCATAATTTCAATAAAAGTGAAAGAACATTCATAGACCTCAGTTTGCTTAATGCCAAAAAATGTATTGCACTATTATGGAAAAAGACTCATAGACCAGATGTGACTCAGTGGTTAAGACAGATGTTAACAAACCTTCCATTAGAAAGAATAACATATATACTGAAATCAAAGGAAATTGTGTTTGAGAATATATGGAGACCTTTTATTGATTATGTAAAAAATTTAAACATAACTCTTGAAGAAGAAGGTGAATGATGTGTGTGGACCTTGTAAATTCCAAACTGGTGAACATAATATGTATACTTATGTATTGGATTGTCTAGACTAAACAGAGGAGCATTGTTGAAGACTTGATTTTGTTGGTGGTTGTTGGTGTTTTTAGGGTTTTTTTTTTTTTTTGTAGTACTTTAGTGTTAGTGTTTGATTGTTTGTATCATGTTTGTTAAAAAAAAAAGGGTCAATAAAGATATTGTGGAAAAAAATAATGAGTTTAGACGCAGAAAAAGCATTTGATAGGGTTAATTGGATGTTCCTATATAATGTGCTGGAATGCTTTGGATTTAACGAAAAGTCAGTGCAATGCATAAAGACACTGTATCAAAAACCTGTGGCAAGAATCAAGATAAACGGTAGCTTAACAGACAAAGTAAATATACAAAGATCAACTAGGCAGGGATGCTGCCTATCGCCCACCTTGTTTGCTCTGTTCATAGAGCCACTGGCTCAAGCGATGCGACAAAATAAGAAATTAAAAGGTGTAACAATAAAGGGAGCGGAACACAAGATCGGGCTGTTTGCAGACGATATTATAGTTTTCCTTGAATAACCAGATGAATCAATAATGGAAATGATGGACTTGATAGAAAATTTTGGAAAATTATCAGGACACAAGATAAACATAACAAAAACACAAATACTGACATTCCACTAAAACCCTTTAAACCACATAACTGATAAGATCAAACTAAACTGGAAACAAAAAGAAATAAAATACCTTGGAGTGAACATACCTAAAGATTTAAGCAAAAGCTATAAAGCAAACTATGATAGGTTAGAACAAGAAATAAAAAAAGATATTGTTAGATGGTCAATCTTAAACATGGATCTGAATTCAAAAATTAAGACAAAATCAGCATACAACCTAGACTGCTTTACCTCTTCCAGGCTCTACCAACAGAGATTCCTGGTGCCCAGTTCTCAAAGTGGGACAGGATGATATTGAGATTTGTTTGGGGAGGTAAAAAGCCAAGAGTGAAATATAAAACTCTCCAATTACCAAAAGAGAAAGGAGGCATGGGCTTACTGAGTCTAAAGGAATATTACTACTCAGCACAAATAAGATATATCATATGTTGGTGCGACGGAGGATACGAGGCAAAATGGAAAGAAATGGAAAAGGAAATTGAGGGACTCCCAGTACAAAGCATAATAGGAGATATGGATGCATATAAGCAAATCAAACAAATAGACCCAATCACTAAATTTACTTTGGAACTGTGGTATAAAATAGTACAAAAGTATAATATAAAGGAGGACATAAAACGAATCGGCAAAGCAAGATAGGGGATACAAAAATCTTAGTCTAGTGGCTAGGAGGGGTTCCCATGCACCCCCCGGAAATCAACTTTTAACCAGCATTTCTGGAATGCTCTGGATAAGCTGTTAACGAAATGCCTTGTTCCCAAGCTTGCAAAATGTCCCACGGGACTTTTTTATGCTAATTTTATGTAAATTATTGCCGCCATTACCAGAAAATGCATTTTTTGTTATATCTCTTTAAATGTTTGAGAAAACTCCTTAATTATGGCTTCTACACCCATGTTATGAAGGTCAATTATCACACTGAACCTATTTTCAGAATGCCCATATTTGTATAGAACAAGAAAATATGCAAATTAGGTCCGCCATTGTGCAAAAATCTTTATTTCTCTATATCTCTACCAGTCTTGGACATAGCCTCACCAAAATGGTTTCTACCTCCCTTATTACATGGTCAAACAATACGATAACGTTATCATTGTTGTGAATACACGTGTTACTCGTATGTTATGAAATCCTGTAATTACGGCTGCCATTAAGAAAAAATAGTTTTTTCGCCCTATTTTGGCTCCTTTTAGAGATAAACGTTTTCTGGGAGCTTCTACCTCCCTATTAACATGGTCAAGGAACATGATAAAAACTAATCATGTGTTCATTTCTAACAGTAATATGTAAATATTACGCATCATCATCATCATCATCCTCTTCTTCTATGTCGTCTTCTGCTTCGTCTTCAGACTCTTCTTCTTCACTGTCGTCTTCACCAGCAGTATCTAGGATATCTACGAGTGAAGTAGGTAGCACCTCTCCATAGTACCAGATGGGTTCTAGTACTTCCTGGTCTGTTCTTAACCAACCCTGACCCTCATCGTGTGGTTTCGGCTTTTCGAAGATAGCTTGGTGAGCTCGTTTGTACAGCGCAACCCGGTAGTTTGCATGCTGGATGTGTGGCTTGAGCGCAGAGCGGCACGGAGGGAGACGTGACAGGTCGACTTTTGACTTGGTAGTGAGCCTCTCACCTTCACCAACCATCTTTCGAAGCAGTTTGACATGTACAGTATCCACGGACGATTCACGAGGCTGCCCATACATGATACAGGTGAACTTCTCCAGCTGCGTAACCACTTCAGGGTCGACGTTCCAGTTCTCTCCAAGCTGACGGAATGCCTCATGAAACCTGGAGCTCTTCTCAAGTTTTTTCAGAGGACCGACTTTTCCTTTTCCTTTAAAGGAGCTTGTACAATCTTCTCCAGCGAACACGTAGAAGCCAAGTATGGTGGAACAGTAGCTGCGTCCCAAGGACTCAGCAATTTCCAAGAGATTGAGTAGCTTGCGGTGTTTGCCAGATCCTGTGTCCAAGTAGACAGTAAGGTTTATTGTATGGGCATGGTAGAGCAGAATCACGAAGATATCCGTGTCTGGCATACGGACCACAGCATTCTCATAGCCAATTCTGGCGGCAAAGTGAAGGTATAGCACCACCCTTGTGTCAGTTTCTTCCTTATCACTGTATATTTCGGGGAGTTCTCGCTCTTCCACCTGAAAGCAATGAAATACAAACAAAGTTTTTTACTTCAGTAATTGCATGGGCATAAAAGTAATTGAAATGTTATTGACAGACCTCCCCGTTCGAAACGACCAGTTCATGGGCCCGTCCTTCAACAATAATCACTGCTTTCTGCGTGTTTTGGAGCCTCGATGCTGCTTCTCGGCCACTCCAAATGCATAGTAGCAAATTACATAATTGCTTTTTGTTCTCGTCATTGGCGAGGAACACTTTGAAGTTGTATGGCTTCCTCGTCGCAGGACCTGCGAGAATAATCTTCTCTGATTTCCCACGCCTCAACCTCTCCTGCGCCTTGATCGATTGTGGATAGTAGCTGTCAGTGGAAAACAAGAAATGCTTCCTGGCTACCATTTGGTCGAGTATTTGCAAGCAAATCTCGCCGCAAGTGGGAGGAAGATTAGACAGCGTATGAAGCAGAGCCATGCCATCTTGAATAAACAGGGCGTCTTTGGGGTAGGAAAGGTCTTCGCTGGCGTGGTCGTCGAGGATATAGTGAAATCAACAATAATCACTGCTTTCTGCGTGTTTTGGAGCCTCGATGCTGCTTCTCGGCCACTCCAAATGCGTAGTAGCAAATTACATAATTGCTTTTTGTTCTTGTCATTGGCGAGGACCACTTTGAAGTTGTATGGCTTCCTCGTCGCGGGATCTGCGAGAATAATCTTCTCTGATTTCCCGCGCCTCAACCTCTCCTGCGCCTTGATCGATTGTGGATAGTAGCTGTCAGTGGAAAACAAGAAATGCTTCCTGGCTACCATTTGGTCGAGTATTTGCAAGCAAATCTCACCGCAAGTGGGAGGAAGATTAGACAGCGTATGAAGCAGAGCCATGCCATCTTGAATAAACAGGGCGTCTTTGGGGTAGGAAAGGTCTTCGCTGGCGTGGTCGTAGAGGATATAGTGAAATCAACAATAATCACTGCTTTCTGCGTGTTTTGGAGCCTCGATGCTGCTTCTCGGCCACTCCAAATGCGTAGTAGCAAATTACATAATTGCTTTTTGTTCTCGTCATTGGCGAGGACCACTTTGAAGTTGTATGGCTTCCTCGTCGCGGGATCTGCGAGAATAATCTTCTCTGATTTCCCGCGCCTCAACCTCTCCTGCGCCTTGATCGATTGTGGATAGTAGCTGTCAGTGGAAAACAAGAAATGCTTCCTGGCTACCATTTGGTCGAGTATTTGCAAGCAAATCTCGCCGCAAGTGGGAGGAAGATTAGACAGCGTATGAAGCAGAGCCATGCCATCTTGAATAAACAGGGCGTCTTTGGGGTAGGAAAGGTCTTCGCTGGCATGGTCGTCGAGGATATAGTGAAAGACACTGGCTTTGATCGTCTTAGAGAAGAAGCCATCTGGTGTTCCAAGACTGGGAGGTACTGGTAACAACGGAAACTTCATAAGTTCGTCTAGGTCCAAAGGATCTTCCTGGTCTTGGGAATTGACAAGGAGCAGAAAGGCAAGGTTACTCTGCTCTCGATACTGTATAACCTGAAACAATCAACAACTTCAGAATTTTAGTAACAGTTTGCTTATGAGCTGTTTACAAAGCTTAAGGCATTAGAGTACCTTTCCCTGAGAGGATGTCAGGGTATATACAAATATGGGTATTCTGGAAATAGGTTCAATGTGACAATTGACCTTCATAACATGGGTGTAGAAACCATAATTAAGGAGTTTTCTCAAACATTTAAAGAGATATAACAAAAAATGCATTTTCTGGTAATGGCGGCAAAAATTTACATAAAATTAGCATAAAAAAGTCCCGTGGGACGTTTTGCAAGCTTGGGAACAAGGCATTTTGTTAACAGCTTATCCAGAGCATTCCAGAAATGCTGGTTAAAAGTTGATTTCCGGGGGGTGCATGGGAACCCCTCCTAGCCACTAGACTATCTGGTGAACAAGGGAATCACAGCATGGGGCAATATGGGAAAAAAAAGATTTCGGGAGTTTTGTAAACATGAGAAGAAAATTTAAACTAGAAAAATCTGAATTCTTCAGATATCTGCAGATGAGAGATTATTATATGAGGAAGATTAGGCATAACCTCCACACAGATGTGATCGAGATTATACAATTCATTTTAAGCTCGTATGCAGGAAATAAAATAAGAATTATTTCAAAGCTATATCAGAAACTTACGGCAAACAGACGTTCAAGTAACTATATAAAGGAGAAATGGGAGAAAGAGCTAAATTTAAACATAACAGAAGAAAACTGGCAAGAAATATGGAAAACACAACACACATCAACAAGTTCAAGGACATGGAGGGAATTTGGATGGAAAAACCTGATTCGCTTTTTCATTACACCACAGATCCAAAGAAAATATACAAATACCAAATCTATATGCTGGAGGGGCTGTGGGGCTCAAAATGCAGACCACTCGCATATGTTTTGGAAATGCTGCAAAATCTCATCATTCTGGAAATCTATACATGTGACAATACAGAGGATATTAGGATATAATATACCAATGAACTGTAACTTGATGTATTTATGTGATCTTAAAAGAGACAATGTAATACAGGCTGAGGACAGATATTTAGTTAAAATCATGCTGATTGCATGTAAAAAAAACAATCACAACAAAATGGCAATCAGAAGTTCTTCCTGACCAAGAGCAATGGACAGACATTGTTGAGGATATACGTTTAATGGAAAAACTAACATATCGACAAAGAATGCAAGAAAGACAATATGAAAAAAAAATGGTGGAAATGGACACACTACAAAGTGCAACAACGAGACAGAAATTGAAAGAATAACCAAAGACACTGGAAAAACCAGAAGAATTAAGAGATGGAAACTAAAAACTTGATGCTCCAACATTTGTCCGCCCCGTTTTTTTTTCTTCTTCTTCTTCTAGCTCCTTTTTTTAAATATAGAGACTGTGATCTGAATGTAATATGTATGATGAAAAATGAATAAAAATCAAAGTTACAAAAAAACCCAAACTGTGGCGCATATGTTGGTTACATATTCCCCACAAATGTGTTGCTGTTTGTTTATTGTGTGCTTCACGTCTCATGGAACAAAGAGGACTGAGACTCTGGGATTCAGCAGAGGAGTGTGAGATTCGGCCTTTGTTTCCGGGAGAGGACCGGGGAAGATTTCCGGGCCACAGAGACCAGAGGACAATGGCGTGAGATCAAAGGGGTTACTTTGTGGTTGAGATTAAGTACCATGTGACTGTATGTTTGATCAAACACCATGTGACTGCTGTTTCGTGCCCAGGGTATAAAACCCCTGATGTGAGATGAAAATTTCCTCTTGATTTGCTTTGAGATTTGTTGGAGATGTGCTCTGTGAATAAAGCTGAATCTGAGGAACAAACTCAGCCTCATCCTTGAACACATTCTCCACAAAACAAGCATTTACCTCAGGAACAACTACTATAACTTCTTGCAGCTCTATACTGACGGTTCAAAGAATAAAGAGGGCTCTGATGGAGTTAAGAGTATACGTCCCAGAATTTAAAGTGACCATCGCAAAAAAGCTCTCCAACAATACATCCATGTTTACAGCAGAGATGGTGGCAATAATTATTGCTTTGCAGTGGGTGGAGGAGGTCAGACCAGACCGGGTGGTGGTGTGCACGGACTCACTTGCAGCGCTAAAAACCATACAGACACTAAAATCTACAAGGGAAGACCTGGTGATTGAGCTATATTACAGTTTATTTAGGATACACAGGGGTGGTGGAGAAGTTCAGTTTTGTTGGGTTCCTGCACATGAAGGGTTGAAAGGGAATGACTGTGCAGACAAATTAGCAAAAAGTGCTCTTGGAAAAGAAATAACTATACCATTGTCTCTTGGAAAAGGTGAAGGGAAAGCCGTAATCAAGAAAAAAGGAACTGAGCTATGGCAAAAAAGATGGGATGAAGATCATAAAGGTAGATCGTATTACAAAATACAAAAATCTATTGCAATTAAGAATTTCATAACAACCAAAAGGAGGGAAGACATCATTATGGCGAGACTCAGACTGGATCATACAGGTTTAAATGGCACTTTACTCACCATGGGGAAAAGCGAAAGTGACAAATGTAGAGAATGTGGAGTAAAAGAAAATGTCGAGCACATCTTATTACACTGTCACAAATACGGAAATGAAAGACAGATAATGGAAAATGAAGTCTGAGAAGCCGGTAGGGAATGGGATTTAACTGGGATTCTGGGAACAGATGGAGATGGAGAGGCAATAAGAATCACGAGAAGGGCTCTTTTCTCTTTTTTAAATAACGCAGGATTAAGTCATAGAATTTAGGGGTCGGGCTCAGATGACATGTTACACACTCTTGTATAGTAGGTGGCGGTATGCACCTTTCAGTTGTTTGCTATCCGCCAGTAACCGAGAGAAGAAGAAGAGGAGGACTACAGCTCCTGACCAGATAGTGATGATACAGAATGAAGTACATGGCGGTAATGCACCTGTAAGCTGGTTGCCAACCGCCAATCAAATCTAAAAGAAGAAGAGGAGGAGAACTGCTGCAGAACTGCTGTCAGAAAAGATGCTGTGAAGATGAAACACCTGAGGTTCGAGCACATCAGGGAAGATCCCGTGAAGATGACACAGCTGAGGTTCGAGCAGTACCTCCCAGGCATGACTTTGTTGCGCGTCAGAAAAGATGTCGTGAAGATGAACGCCTGAGGGAACAACACACCCATCTGAGACAGGAGGAGACCCTTCACCAGCATAGGGTACGACAGACAAGGGATGCACAGACAGACAGAAAATGTGTGGCAGTGCGCCATGCACATGCTGAGTCACTTGAAGCCCAAAATGCCCACAAAGTGAGCAACGCTGCACGCCAGGCAAGGCACAGACAAGCTGAGACCGAGGAGATGCGGAATAGTCAGCTGGCCGCCAACGTTGCACACCAGGCAAGACACAGACAAGCTGAGACCGAATAGGACACACTACTTTAAACCACACCCATTCGAAGCAGTAAATCTGGAAATCTCACTGAGTTAGGCAGAAGGCACTCTATAAATTCAAGAAATCTCTGTCAGTGTGTCAGTCTGTCGCCTGATTAATAATAAGACACACTATTTTAAACCACACCCATTCGAAGCAGTACCCTTGAAGAATGGCAGTCTACACTACAAATGTGTAAAATCCCAAGCAAAACGCTGATTTTCTCCGGGTGCTCCAGTTTCTGGGTTTTGACGGGCATGCACAGGTCTTCCTGAACAGGGTCAAAAGCCACTTTTTGCTCAGATCTATTTTCATGATCCTGTCCATGAACTGGAATTGCAAAGCACCAATCCCTCAACCAGTGGTCTGAACGAAGAAGAGGAACAAGAAGACCCACCAGATGGAGAGCAATACAGTGAGGAGAACTGCTGCACATCAGAAAAGATACTGTGAAGATGAAACACCTCAGGTTCGAGCAGTACGCTGCAGGCATGACTTTGAACAACACAGCCGTCTCAGACAGGAGGAGACCCTTCAGCAACGGGCATGCAGAAATACTTGCTTATACTTCGTTTCTACGGGCATGGACGGGTATGCACGGGTATATACTAGTATAGAGTGATGTTCCTGTTACGACCCGAGCGCTGGGTTCTGTCTGCGCTCGGGCTACGCACAGCTCGCTGCCGGCCTTGACAGCTGTGGGTTGTATTCTGGCCTCACCGGGCTCTTATTGTGAAGGTGCCTGGTGGGGCTTCCGCCTGTCAAGGCTGGTCAGCTGCCTGTCATTACTGCTCGTTAGTGTTCGCCTTTATAAGGTGGACACTGACAGCAGTTAAATCGCAGGAGTATCGTCAAAACGTCGTCAGACATCGTCAAGTAAACCTCGTTAGACCTTCATGTCAGGTTCGTGTTCTTTGGTCTTATCATAGTTTAGCTCGTAGTGGCTGGGGTTAGCCCTCCGAGCCCGTGTATTGCTTAAGGTGTGTTTTTGCCCTGAGCGGCTCATAGTCTTGTCTTGTGTTATTAATAAATCACCATCATTGCAAAACTCACTAGTGGACTCTTGGCGTCTTATGGTGATCCGCGAGGGTCACCGCATGACAGTTCCTTTTCTGAAATGCTGTTATTTTTATGCCAGATGTAACGGGACACACACCTTCCACAAAGTTCAACTTTTGTCTCGTCAGTCCACAAAGTATTTTCCCAAAAGTCTTGGGGATCATCAGGATGTTTTCTGGCAAAACTGAGATGAGCCTTTGTTTTTTTTTCTCTTTCTTATGGTGGAGTCATGAACACTGACCTTAACTGAGGCAAATGAGGCCTGCAGCTCTTTGGATGTTGTTGTGGGGTCTTTTGTGACCTCTTGGATGAGTCGTCGCTGCGCTCTTGGGGTAATTTTGGTCAGCCAAAATTGGCCTAATTTTCTCCAAATGAATGAATGAATGAATGAATGATGATGATTTTTAAAGCTATATTATTTTGAAAGTTGTTAAGAATTCTTTTTGCTTTATTCCAAAATAAATAAAGAAGAATATCAGACAACCAATCCACTAGTTGTCAAATTGAGAGTTTGGAGAACAGATGAAGGATACAGATTTATATTATATTAATACAATTCAATAAGGAGCATTATGAGGAAACATACAAAGGATGAAAAGTAGCTTCTTCTAAATAAAATTTTCATCTCTAGTTTATTAAAATATCTGGAACTAAAGCTGTCTGATCACTGTTGAAAGTAGGAGATGGATGATATTTTTCAAATTTAAACAATTTATGAATGTGATGACAATTAAAAACTATACAAAAAATTAGGGTCAGATATTCAGAAATTTATTTTTCAGCACAAAACAATTTGTAGTATACTTCGAATACTTTTATTTCATGAATAAAGCTATATATATAAAGCTTGACAGTTTTTTCCCACACTGTTGTAGTATGAATTCATTAATGCCACAAAATATTCAGAGCTGTGTACGTATATAAAAAACTTCATAAGCAGCATAATCTTTAAACGCCAATCTGCCGTAGCGGCCCTCAAACACTTCTCTTTTAGTCAGAAACTGACGAAATGGCTCTTTGGTTGGCAAAGGTTGTAGACCCCTGATCTAGGAGGAAGAACTATTTTTGTGAAATCAACAATACCCACATCTCCTGACCTTTGATAATGACTTTGAGCTCAACCTGGATGCAGACAAACCTGATCATGATTCTATGTTTGTTGAGAATTAGGGCAGTTGCCTAGGAGGAGTAACAACTGTCATAAACATAAGCGCTGCGATCTCCTGATCATCCTGATCATCACATTAACACCTTTCGGCTTCCCCGGAATTGGCTGAAAACAATCTGGCAGCTGCAATGTATTCCACTCAGCTGACTGTATTTGAGCCAAATGAAAACACTCGAGAAACAATTAAGTGGTAAACGCTCAATAAGCACTTCACAAATGAGTAAACTCAGTGCCTTTCTGGCCAATGACTAACTTTGAAATGTTTAAATCAGGAATTTGCACAGCCGGTTATAGGTTATAATTTTCAAACAAAATCACAATAAAAGATGCAGTCCACAGAAGAATACAACAACTAAACATGGCTGATTTAATGTATTTTTAGTTTGGAAATGTCATCTCATAATCTAGTTGAAAGTGGAAATCAGGAGGACAGAGTCTATTGGGACACTGAGATAGACCTGGACTCAGTTAACTCTGTTTTGTAATGGAGACAGCTGAGCCCCAGGACTGAGCCCAAGTGCTGCAGTCAGCCTGGAATAATGTCAGTGAAATATTCTGGATATTCATTTAGTAAAAAGCATAAAAACAACATCTAGAGCCCATAAATCCCCCTGGTAGTTGTTACTCAACAGAAATAAAGATTGCACTCAATCAATGTCTTGATAGAAGAGCCAAATATATTCAGTGACATAATGAATAGGTGGTTTGGACTACCAAGTCATTTGAACAGCCTGCTTAGATCTAGCTGCCAACATATAATCATTGTGTAGGATAATAACCCACACCATTGCTCATGAAGCATCATAAAAAGTACTATTGGCTAGATGGGTAGAAAGCACCTTGAGTGGTCAATGTGATTAGAAAAGTCCCACAAAACCACCATTTCTGTTGCCATTTTTGGTTCCACATTATTCTCATTGTGCTGCTGGCTGAAATAGACTGCCAAACTGGAGTAGAAAAAACATGGCACCCACCTCTGTGAATTCTGGAACAGGCAGCAGCTCCTCCAGTCTCGATATGAACTCCCACACCAGCATCTCGAGTGCTGCGTCATACTTTGGACCAAAATACACAGGAAAGATTTCCTACAGCGGAGAAAATGAGACAAGAGAGGTTGGGGTGTGAAGATGTTGAAAACTGTAACCTGTCTCAATGGGCACGGTGCAGCACAGTGTGACTGCAGAGGTTTGCTTCAGTTCCTTCAGTTTCTGGTGTTGGTAATATTAATGATGGGTCAGGTTTATGAGGCTCTTCAATTAGCCACTCTGCTGAGTCAGCATAAGTTATTCTGAGACAAATGAACTTGCTCGGGTCAACTGAATGAATCGCCCACGATATGCCCTTTTCCCACATGTTGACATGGATCTCAGAGGTCTTCAAGAAATGTCTGGTATGCTTTGGTCAAAAGACCTCTGGGATTAAATACTGCAGAACCATTGTCCACCCCGCATAAGAAGCCTCCCTCAAAACCCTTCTCAGGGCATTTTGGAGTAAATGTTAAAAAGCCTTATGTTGATCACCACCTTATTGTGGTGCATGGGTTTGGATGCCCGCATAATCCCAGGAGCTATGCTGTCAGGAGCAACTTGCGTCTGGTAGGGTCTCCCATGGCAAACAGGTCCTTGAAGGGCCAGACCGAGAGCAGTCCATTGGATCCCCATGAAAAAGTTACAACAAGGACCCAGTGTACACAATGAGCCACATAGGTCCGCCCTTCAGTGGGTTCACCACCTGCAGGGGGGGATCATGGAGATCATACTTGGACTACTGCCCCCAACCTTGACCCCAGGATAAGCGGTAGAAGATGGATGGATAGACACTAATAAGTCCCAGTTCACCACACCCTCCCTTTTCTATCACTTCTGAGACGTGGGGCTGATGCCATATTGAGGCCACCGTTAACTGGTTCGCCAATGGTTCCAGTAGTGAACACAGCCTGAGCTAATGTAAAATTAGCTGAATGTGCTGAGTAAACAATGCTAACGGTCCATTCTCTCAGGCCATTCTGGCCCAAAAAAACAACAAAATAGGCCAGAATGACACAAGATATATTATCAACTGTGATTTAATTAACCAGCAGGCAAGACAGATGTTAGGTAGGATGACTAGATTTTACACTGAAGAGCCATAAAATCTTTGGTGAGCAGCTACGTCAACTCCTTCTAAGCATTGTCGGTATGTGGATTTAGACACTCACAGAGATGTGCCCGTGCTCCTAAATAATCTTGACTTTGTTTTGTTGGCTAGTTTGAGAGTCACATGTGGGAACAAGCTTTTAACTTCCAGATGTATTCAAAATACTTTTTAAAAATATTTTTGTACTGTGAAGCTCTACCTAACAGCTGAAGCAGGCTAATCATTGGAGGAGAATGATGCTGCTGCTGCAGCTCCAAAACTGAAATGGTTAATTTTTAATTCAGTTACAGTGTCACACTGGTGGAAATTACCCTGCTCACTGCTGGTTAGGAGGTGGATGGGATGCTACTTATATAAAATCTTTATGCAAAAATTCAATTCTCAACATTTAGAGCAACATCACATCTAAACATCTAGAGTCCACCCTTTGCTAAGAATTTTTATTTGGTAACACACTACAACAATCCCCTCCATGGGTCGTCACCTTATCGTGGTGGAGTGGTTTGTATGTCCTGATGATCCCAGGAGCTATGTTGTTGGGGGCAACTTGCTCCTGGTAGGGTCTCCCAAGGCAAACTGGTCCTGGGTGAACGACCAGACTACGACCAGTGGGGCTTCATGAAAAAAGTTACATCAGGGACCCAGTGTACCCAAAGGAGACACATGGGTCTGCTCTCCAGTGGGCTCACTACCTGCAGGAGGGATCATGGTGCTATGTGAACCAGGTGGAAGTCTGAGCTACTCTGCCTGGACTGATGCCCCCATGACCCGGATCCCCGGATAAGCGGTGAAAGATGGAATGAATGAATGAATGAACTTCAACAATTACACAGCTGTATCTGCTACAATATACTGTAAAAGGAAGGGCCATGACATTCAAACCACTGTTGGTAGGAATTTACCCCCCCCCACCCCCAAAAAATAGTTTTAACCATTCTGGTTACCATGCCTCGTCTAGCAGTGGTTCAATCTTATTCGAAAAGAATGGTACCCACATAGGACCACAAAACTGTTTCCACTGAGGTTGCAATTACTAATGGTAAAAAAAATAAATCAAAGAAAAAAATAATCTTTGATTAGCACATTGCTTGGTTCTCAAACCTATTAATTAAACTGCAGGCAAATTCTTTACTGAAGTTCGTGTTAGCAACAATTCTTGCAGTTTACAGGTTCTGAAAAGAAACCAAAGATAACGTTGGTGGAAAAGAGGTAACGTGTGCCAGGAAAACCTCCACCACCAGCAGCCTGGGCAGTTGACACAGTTCTGAAGCCAAACTGAAACACTACCATCTGTGTTCCTCAGCAGAAATCCGATTCGTCAGACTGGGCTACAGTTTTCCAGTCTTCAGCTGTCCAGTTTGGGGGGGGGGGGGGGCGCTATGCCTGCTGCAGCCTCAGATTTTTGTTCTTGGCTGACAACAGTGGAACCTCACATGGCCTCCTACTGGTGTTGCCTGTTCAACACAAAGGAGGACGTGTTGTGGATCCTTTTGTGGTGAGCAGTTTGCCTGGTTACCTTCTGTAGCCTCGCTGTCACCTTAAATAAGTCTGTTTCCATTTGCTTGTAAGGAATATAGGCTATATGAAAGTTTACTTCTGGAATTAAGTAATGAAAAATAAATGGCAAATTACACATTATTTGAACTGTTGTGATGCAACTTTATTCCTCCTGCTAAAGTGGCTAGCAGGGAACAGTCTACTGTTAAATTCTACCAGCATTTGGTTGGTGTGCCTGAGGGACGTCATACCTGGAAAAAATATTTTCTTTCAGATGGATCGTCCAGTAACGAGTGAACCAGCTCCACAAAATTCACCTCAGATTCTTCCACTTGGTTAATGGTCACCTGGTTAATAAAACACAAAAAAAAAATGCTCAAAGGTATTGAGATGGAAAAGCTTTGATGCTCAGTTTGGATTGTAGCCAGTTAAAAAAAAAAAGAAAAAAGACAGTCATCATGAAGCTTTAACAACTGAAGTGATCCCCAGAGCAGTTGTTTGTTTTGCTGCTGAAGTTGACTTACGTGGTGATCCTTTGCGGTGCTCACGGGAGCTTTGATTCTGTCCAGATGTGGCTGAATGGTCTGCATGTCCACAGGATGATCCCCTCGACACATCTCCAGAACCAGCTGGTTTCAGAAATTACAGATGACAAGACTGAGAAACATTCTGGATCACTGAGCTCTTGGTCCATGTACTTCTCAGAATCTACAGTGTAAATATTTAATAATGCTTAAGTGATGCAGAAAGGGACTGACATCAGGGATGTCACGAAACACAGTTTTGGGGCTCCGAATGTGCGCGAGTAATCCAGAGTGAGTATTTGAATATTCTGTCTTTCCTCTCCAACAGTGGGTGGCAGCAGCATCAAAGTCTTATCAGAAGTTTGTGACTTTTCTTATAAATGTGGAACATTTTTTGTGCAAACTTGTTTTCTTTTCTATGTAGATTTGAGCCTTCTTTCCTCTCAAAAAAGTGACTTTTCTTACATATGTGTGCCTTCTAGATGTAAATGTACAACTTTTTTTCTTATAAACATGTCATTTTCCCCCCTTGGATTTCAAGCTTTTGTCATAAATTTAGACTTTTTTTCTCATGAATTTTCATTTTGTAAATTGATTTTTTTCTTATACATCTGCTAATGTACTCATGTAAATCTGTGGATTTTTATATTTATTTATTTTAAATTTATATTCTGTTCCTTGTAAATTTGTGAATTTTGTTCTCCAGTTTTTGACATTTTTAATTTTGTAAAATGGGCAGTAATAAAAACAACTGAATATCCAAATATCTGCTGTATACCCAGATAATTGAATATTTGAGTAGTTCTACTTGACATTAATTTTTTCTGATTTATATCTGATTCAATATCAATTCACAGATGGATATTGCCATTACAAGATATTTCTTGCATATGAAAGAATCTCTCAGAGACCTGGTGTTGTAATTTGTACCAGTAACCCTTCCACTTGTTGATTACCTCCACCAAGGAGGTAATGTAATTGGTGGTTTGTCTGTCTGCTAGCAGGATTACGCAAAAACTACAGGATGGATTTTGATGAAATTTTCAACAGAGGTAGCCCTTAGGCCAAGGATGAACCCATTAAATTTTGGTGATGATCTGAGAGTGCATACCTCCACCAAGGACCTTGTTTGTAGTTGTGCAGCAGGATTACACAAAAACTACCGGTTGGATTTGGATGAAAATTTCACCAGAGGTGGTTCTTGGGCTACAGAGGAAGCCACGACACTTTGGTGATGATCTGAGAATGCATACCTCCACCAAGGCTGCTATCTTCTCACAGCGTGTTACAAGAATCCTCCAAAACTAGTGGATAGATTTTGATGCAATTTTCACCAGAACTGGCTTGTAGCCTACACATGAACCCATTACATTTTGGCGGTGGTCCATGAGGGACGGAAGGAGCCTTGGTGGAGGTATATGCTCTGAATACTTTTCTAGTTTAAATATTTGAGCATCAAAAGAACTCTTGTAAACTTCCTGCAAGTTTCACACACATGACAAAGCATTATATTTAAAAAAAATATATATCTGCTCTGGGAACGTCTTGGTATCCTCTCTGAAGAGCTGGAGCAGGTGGCTGGGGAGAGAGAAGTCTGGGCTTCTCTACTTGAACTGCTGCCTCCGCAACCCGGACCTCCGGAAAAGCGGTAGAAGATGGATGGATGGATATATCTTAATATTTTTGTGAATTGATATCAGATCATTCAAATGAAAAATCGATTCAATATTGATTAAGTAGCTTGGTACTCAGCTCCTTCACTAGCCAATGGGCCAGTATTAGTAAATTGATTTTTTTTTTTTTTTTTTACATTTGCTGGGTTTTTTCTTGTATTTTTTTCCTCTCATAAATTTCCAACTTTATTGTAAGTTTTCAATATTTACCTCCGCCAAGGGGAGGAGGTAATGTTTTTGGAAGCATTGGTTGGTTGGTTTGTCTGTCTTTTAGCAACATAACTCAAAAAGTTTTGAACAGATTTTGATCAAATTTTCAGGAAAGGTGTGTAATGGCACGGGAAACAGATGATTAGATTTAGGTGGTGATCCGGATCACGATGTGCATGCAGGATTTTTTTTTGGTGGAAAATAATAATAATATTACTGGCTTTCCTTTTAAGACGTGTCACGGAGTTACGTTCACCTCCGCACCCATACACAGTGGATGCGTTCCAATCGCCCAATAGTATACTCTGAAGTGGACTGCACAGGGTATCCGCTATATTAACTGAGATTCCAAACCGAAGGGAGCAACTGGTCTTCACTTCAAAGCGAACTGAGAACCGAGCAGGGAAGAAGTGAACAACGGTACATCACTTCACCTGAAATTAACAAGAAGACTACCCATAAGCCATTGCGCCTCAAATACAAGTAAAACAAACTATTGTTGCTAATGTTATTAACAAGCTAAATTGATGTTGGTTATTGTTTATATCAAGTGACTGTAATAAAAATATATTTGTATTAATATTTTATTTAACAAATATAAATTATCCACCATAGTATCAGTACGTTAAAGTATTCAAAGGAAGAGGTTAGCAAAGAAAAAGTGGGATACTCTGGGAGATGAAGAAAGTAGACAGGAGTATTTGGAATCTAGGTGCATGGCAAACAGAGAGGTGGAAAAGGCCTATAGTGAGTTGTATGAGAGGCTGGACACTAAGGAAGAAGAAAAGGACTTGGTATCGACTGGCTAGAGAGAGCTTGAGCTGGAAAGGATGTACAGGAGGTTAGGTTGATTAAGGACAGAAACGTTAATGTACTAACAAATGACAAGTGTGTTGAGAAGGTGGAAGTAGTACTTTGAAGAGCTGATGAATAAAGAAAATGAGAGCAAGAGGAGGGTGGATGAAGGAAAGATGGTGAACAAGGAAGTCCCGAGGATTAGCAAGGCGGCTTTGAAGAAGCTTTGAAGAGGATGAAGAATGGAAAAGCGGTTGGTCCAGATGGCATACCAGTGGAGGTATGGAGATGCTTTGGAGAGATGGTGGTGGACTTTTTAACCAGATTGAAGAGTGAGAGAATGTCTGAGGAGTGGAGAAGAAGTGTTTTGGTACCAATTCTCAAGAACAAAGGTGATGCTCAGAGCTGTAGTAACTACAGGGGCATAAAGTTGATCAGCCACACTATGAAGATATGGGAAAGAGCTGTTGAAGTTAGGTTAAGAGGAGAGGTGACAATCAGTGAGCAGCAGTACGGTTTCATGCCAAGAAAGAGTACTACAGATTAGGGCTGTGTGATATGACGATATCCTGTATATCGGTGACACGATAAACGTCTGCCGTTTCATATGAAACGTTGTATCGGGACACATACCCCGTTTCTACTTGTCACCGCCCCGCATCTCCCCCGCAGTGCGCCAGGTGGGTTCCGGTAGTTAGCACCACAGCAGCTAAAACATCAAGCTAATGTTTTGCTGCTACTTCTGTGCAAGGGACGTGGGACTTTTTCCCTACTGTGCTGCGTCGGAGAGGATAGTCCTCTAACCTTGTTTTAATTGAAGTAACGTTAACACCATCTCTCTCTAATTATAAAACGGCAAATGCTAAATGACGATGCTAACTTGCTGCTAATAGGAAACGTGTATCAGACCATTGTTCTGGTTTAAATCACTGCCGAGTTTCTTAATTTTGTCTGAAAAAAATATTACTAAAGCCGCAAAAGTGCGTGACAATGGCCGCATACACACTAAATAAATAATAAATAAATTAAGGCGTGTCGGAGGAACAAACTGGCTCTTAATGTAGCTTGATTTCTAATAATTTTTAATTAGTCAAGTAACGATAATGAATAAAGTTGAAGTCATCTCAAATTCACATTAAACAATTTTATAACAATTCAAAATTAAGAGGGAAAAAGTGCATAAAATTAATGACAGATGAATTTGTACAATTGATTTTTTTCAGTATGTACTTTAAAATGTAGAAAAAGAGATGGTCTTTTTATTGGTTATTGTATATAAACTATAGAGTTTACTGAAAAATGTATATTGTGATATACAGTGGGGCAAAAAAGTATTTAGTCAGCCACCAATTGTGCAAGTTCTCCCACTTGAAAAGATGAGAGGTCTCCAATTTTAATCATAGGTATACCTCAACTATGAGAGACAAAATGAGAAAAAAAATCCAGAAAATCACATTGAACGATTTTTAATGAATTAATTGGTAAATTCCTCAGTAAAATAAGTATTTGGTCACCTACAAACAAGCAAGATTTCTGGCTTTCACAGACCTGTAACTTCTTCTTTAAGAGGCTCCTCTGTCCTCCACTCGTTACCTGTATTAATGGCACCTGTTTGAACTCGTTATCAGTATAAAAGACGCCTGTCCACAACCTCAAACAGTCAGACTCCAAACTCCACTATGGCCAAGACCAAAGAGCTGTCAAAGGACACCAGAAACAAAATTGTAGACCTGCACCAGGCTGGGAAGACTGAATCTGCAATAGGTAAGCAGCTTGGTGTGAAGAAATCAACTGTGGGAGCAATTATTAGAAAATGGAAGACATACAAGACCACTGATAATCTCCCTCGACCTGGGGCTCCACGCAACATCTCACCCCGTGGGGTCAAAATTATCACAAGAACGGTGAGCAAAAATCCCAGAACCACATGGGGGGACCTAGTGAATGACCTGCAGAGAGCTGGGACCAAAGTAACAAAGGCTACATCAGAAACACACTACGCCGTCAGGGACTCAAATCCTGCAGTGCCAATGTGTCCCCCTGCTTAAGCCAGTACATGTCCAGGCCCGTCTGAAGTTTGCTAGAGAGCATTTGGATGATCCAGAAGAGGAATGGGAGACTGTCATATGGTCAGATGAAACCAAAATAGAACTTTTTGGTAAAAACTCAACTTGTCGTGTTTGGAGGAGAAAGAACACCATACCTACTGTGAAGCATGGGAGTGGAAACATCATACTTTGGGGCTGTTTTTCTGCAAAGGGACCAGGACGACTGATCCGTGTAAAGGAAAGAATGAATGGGGCCATGTATCGTGAGATTTTGAGTGAAAACCTCCTTCCACCAGCAAGGGCATTGAAGATGAAACGTGGCTGGGTCTTTCAGCATGACAATGATCCCAAACACACTGCCTGGGCAACGAAGGAGTGGCTTCGTAAGAAGCATTTCAAGGTCCTGGAGTGGCCTAGCCAGTCTCCAGATCTCAACCCCATAGAAAATCTTTGGAGGGAGTTGAAAGTCTGTGTTGCCCAGTGACAGCCCCAAAACATCACTGCTCTAGAGGAGATCTGCATGGAGGAATGGGCCAAAATACCAGCAACAGTGTGTGAAAACCTTGTGAAAACTTACAGAAAACGTTTGACCTCTGTCATTGCCAACAAAGGGTATATAACAAAGTACTGAGATGAACTTTTGTTATTCACCAAATACTTATTTTACCGAGGAATTTACCAATTAATTCATTAAAAATCCTTCAATGTGATTTTCTGGATTTTTTTTTTTTCTCATTTTGTCTCTCATAGTTGAGGTATACCTATGATGAAAATTGGAGACATCTCTCATCTTTTAAGTGGGAGAACTTGCACAATTGGTGGCTGACTAAATACTTTTTTACCCCACTGTATATATGCATATATATCATCGGCAATTAAGATTACTTATATTGTGATATGAAATTGTGGTCATATTGTGCAGCCCTACTACAGATGCAATGTTTGCTCCAAGAGTGCTGATGGAGAAGTATAGAGAAAGTCAGAAGGAGTTGCACAGTGTCTTTGTGGATCTAGAGAAAGCATATGATAGGGTGCCAAGAGAAGAAGTGTGGTACTGTATGAGAAAGTCAGGAGTGGCAGAGAAGCATGTGAGGGTGGTGCAGGCCATGTATGAGGACAGCAAGACAGTGCTGAAGTGTGCTGTAGGAGTGACGGATGGATTCAAGGTGGGGGTGGGATTACATCAGGGATCGGCTCTGAGCACCTTCTTGTTTGCCATGGTGATGGACAGGCTGACAAATGAGGTCAGGCAGGAGTCTCCGTGGACCATGATGTTTGCAGACGACATTGTGATCTGTAGTGCGAGTAGAAAGCAGGTGGAAGAAAACCTGGAGAGGTTGAAGTATGCTCTGGAGAGAAGAGGAATGAAAGTCAGTAGAAGCAAGACAGAATATATGAGTGTGAATGAGAGGGAGGCAGGTGCAACGGTGAAGATGGAAGGGGTAGTAGTAGTGAAAGTAGATGAGTTTAAATACCTGGGGTCAGCTATCCAAAGCAATGGAAAATGCACAAGAGAGGTGAAGAAGAGAGTGCAGGTAGGGTGGAGTGGGTGGAGATGAGTGTCGGGTGATTTGTGACAAAAGGGTAACAGCAAGAGTGAAAGGGAAGACTTACAAGACGGTAGTGAGACCTGCTATAATGTATGGTTTGGAGACGGTGGCACTGACAAAAAGACAACTTAATAGTTTTATAATATCATTTATCTGGTGCAAAAAAAGACCTTGGCTGAGATAATAGTTTTCTCTGCTTACCCACTAAACAAGGTGGGCTGGCAGCACCGTCTTTCTTTTTATTATTTGGCTGCACAAAGTAGGTTTATTGCAGAATGGTGTTTAAATGATGCTAATTCCACCTGGCTCAGTTGTGAATCGGCCTCCTTGGGTCAAGTACCCTTGTGGAACTTGCTCTTTATCTCCCCTAGAGAAACATCAGATTTAATCCAAAACAATATAATACTGAAAAATATGTTGTATGTATGGGGTCAGATTAGAAAACTGGAAGGTCATGTTAACTCTCTCTCTCTTTATTAACCCCCTTACATGGAAATCCTGACTTTTCTCCTGGACTTTGTGGTGAATTTACTGACTGGAAACGCAAGGGTATAAGAGTAATTCGTGACCTGATGAGTGGGGGTTCAGTTCTTACATTTCAACAAGTTAAGGAGAAGGTTGATATTTCAGATTAGGATTTTTTTTAAAGTTTATCCAGGCCCATAATTTTATATTGCGCAAACTTAAGGATTTTAATGGCACATCAACCATGTCTCCCATGGAATCAATGCTGTCTGATAATAGATAGCTGAAATTTATTAGTAAAAAAATTTACAGGGTATTTTGTGATCTTAAAGAGGACAATTC
Organism: Pholidichthys leucotaenia; assembly: GCA_020510985.1. Classification (NCBI taxonomy): domain Eukaryota; kingdom Metazoa; phylum Chordata; class Actinopteri; order Cichliformes; family Pholidichthyidae; genus Pholidichthys; species Pholidichthys leucotaenia. The sequence continues at coordinate 116,161,931 of CM035845.1, read as the reverse complement.
TAATAAAATCAAAGATAAACGGGAATCTGACTTGAGTTCCTCTATAACTCCTGACACTAAGGATAGTTTATGTGGCCAACCTTTTAAATTCTTAGTCACAAATTCCGCCTGGGAGAGACAGTTTAAAATACTGCACAGACTGTACATTACTCCTGAAATCAGACATAGGGCCAACTCAGGCCTTTCAGATCTCTGCACTAAATGTCAGTCAACAGTGGGTTCTTTTTTCCATTGTATGTGGAGCTGTTCCTCTATTCATCAGTTCTGGGGTACGATTATTCAGCAGCTTAACAGGATTTTTAATTGCACTCTACAGACTGGGGCACGAACCTGTTTGTTGGGACTAATGAACTACCGGATAATTTTTCAAGTATGAAGTTTTTGCATATTCTTCTGTACAATGCATGAAAATGTATTCTCACATTGTGGATTTCTGACAAAGCCCCTACTTTGCATCAGTGGTTGAGCAGTGTGATTAGTACCATCCCTCTCAAGGCTTTCTCTACAGCTTTAATGGCCAAACCTTTCCTTTTTTATCGCACTTGGGACCCTTTTCTTAAATATCTTGGGGCTACTAAAGCCCAGAAAATGCGATCTGGATTACTGGAACTGGCTTGGAGGGAGGCTCCAACTTCATAAACTCATTACCTCTGACTGTGGTAAAGTGTATTACTAATTAGGCTCTTCAGTGATGGAATCTGTTTCCCTATTATCTATAATGTGTATACACCCTTGTGTGAGTATGTGCATGTATGTATCCCCCCCCCCTTATTTTATTTTACATTTGTGTTATGTTTTTTTTTTCTCTTCATTTTTGCTTTGCTATAAAGTTTAATAAAAACATGTTTGGGGGAAAAAAAGACAGGAGGTGGAGCTGGAGGTGGCAGAGTTGAAGATGCTAAGATTTTCATTGAGAGTGACTAGGAGGGACAAGACTAGAAATGAGTATATCAGAGGGACAGCTGATGTTGAGCGGTTTAGAGACAAAGTAAGACAGGCAAGGCTGAGATGGTTTGGACATGTGCAGAGGAGGGATAGTGGATATATTGGACAAAGGATGTTGAAGATGGAGCTGCCAGGCAGGAGGAAAAGAGGAAGACCACAGAAGATTCATGGATGTAGTGAAGGAGGACATGGAGAGGGTTGGTGTTACACAGGAGGATGAAAGGGATAGGGTGAGATGGAGACAGACGATCTGCTGTGGCGACCCCTAAAGGGAGCAGCTGAAAGAAAAAAGACATTATCAGTACATGTCTATGGTTACCGTGGTAACGCATGGAGGAGGGAGCCGACGGTTACAGGGTGTTCCAAATGGAGAAATTTTGTGAAGGGCAGTTAACTGACATTCCCTGAGAACGGAGTAGGGAATACAGTTGAAGTACACTGTGGATCGGAACATAACCTGCATGTGATGGTTGACATTATTTCAACTGAAGACGCCAAGTAAAAGCAAGCAAACTGCAGTTTATGAACGGATTTTGATGACATTTTCAGGATAGGTGTGTAATGGCACGGGAACAGGGTACCGGCAGACAAGCTAAGGATGTCTTGTGAGGCACATTACCCCCATCCATCCATCCATCCATCTTCTACCGCTTTTCCGGAGGTCCGGGTCGCGGAGGCAGCAGTTCAAGCAGAGAAGCCCAGACTTCCCTCTCCCCAGCCACCTGCTCCAGCTCTTCAGAGGGGATACCAAGGCGTTCCCAGACTAGCTGGGAGACATAGTCTCTCCACCGAGTCCTGGGTCTGCCCCGGGGTCTCCTCCCAGTGGGACGTGCCTGAAACACCTCAAGTGGGAGGCGTCCAGGAGGCATCCTAATCAGATGCCCATACCACCTCAACTGACTCCTTTCAATGTGGAGGAGCAGCGGTTCTACTCTGAGCCTCTCCCGGATGACTGAGCTCCTCACCCTATCTCTGAGGGTGAGTCCAGCAATCCTACGGAGAAAGCTCATTTCAGCCGCTTGTATCCGCGATCTCGTTCTTTCGGTCATTACCCAAAGCTCGTGACCATAGGTGAGAGTAGGAACGTAGATTGACTGGTAAATCGACAGCTTTGCCTTAGAACTAAGCTCCCTCTTCACCACAACAGACCGGTACAACGTCCGCATCACTGCAGATGCTGCTCCAATCCGTCTGTCGATCTCTCGCTCCATTTTCCCCTCACTCGTGAACAAGACCCCAAGATACTTAAACTCCTCCACTTGGGGCAGGAGCCTGTCCCCAACCCGGAGAGGACAATCCACCTTTTTCCGGCTGAGGACCATGGACTCGGACTTGGAGGTGCTGATTCTCATCCCAGCCGCTTCACACTCAGCGGCAAACCGTCCCAGCAAGAGCTGTAGGTCATTGCTGGATGAAGCCAACAGGACAACATCATCTGCAAACAACAGAGATGAGATCCTGTGGTCACCAAGCATGACACCCTCCATTCCCTGGCTGCGCCTAGAAATCCTGTCCATAAAAATTATGAACAGGACCGGTGACAAAGGGCAGCCCTGGCGGAGTCCAACTCTCACTGGGAATGACTCCGACCGAGTGTTGGCAATGCGAACTAAACTCTCACAACGGTCGTACATTACCCCCACGGTATGTAAACACACAGCACTGGACAATGTTTCATTTTTATTACCTCCGCCAAGAGGAGGAGATAATGTTTTTGCTGGTGTCATGCCAAAAAGTACACTGTAATTATCCAATGTTGACACATAGAATATGTATTTTTACAGTATCTACATGTATATAGCCATTAAATCTATGTATTTTCCATGTAACCTTGTGAATGCATTATTTTAATTGTTTTTAATCCTACATTAAGTTTGTTTCTGGTTCAAAATGCATCCTAAGTGTTAACTTAGCGCTGCACCGCGTTTTTCCAGAAGGAGCGGTCCCGCTGCCCGATAAAGTACGCGCGATAACGGAGTTTCCCCAACCGCAGACAGTTAAAGCATTGCAAGAATTTTTGGGGATGGTCAATTTTTTAACCGCTTCCTCCCCAGCGCGGCACAGCTCATGCACCCACTGTACGCGGCACTAAAGAAACAAAAACCTGCAAATAAGGTCGAGTGGTCCCCGGAACGGGAGTGCGCTTTCTCCCAGGTCAAGTCGGCCCTGGCGAACGCTGTGTTATTGGCACACCCGGTGCCAGCAGCTCGCATGGCACTAACCACGGACGCTTCCGACGTAGCAGTTGGGGCGGTTGTCGAGCAACTGGTAGCAGGGAGCTGGCAACCGCTTGCGTTTTTCAGCAAAACATTGCGCGATAACGAGCGGAAATACAGCGCGTTCGATAGGGAACTTTTAGCCCTGCATTTGGCCATCCGCCACTTCCAGCTCTGGCTGGAAGGGCGCCGTTTCACCGCGTTTGTAGACCACAAACCATTAACATTTGCAATGGCCAAGATTTCAGAGCCTTGGTCGGGCCGACAGCAGAGACAGCTGGGCGCGATTTCGGAGTTTACCACCGACATTCAACACGTGGCGGGCAAACACAATGTAGTGGCAGATTGTCTCTCGCGCGCAGTTGCAACGCCAGGCCCCCAGGGGGCGGACACGGTGGCCGTGGACGCGGGCCAGGCTTGCGGCGCGGAAGCGCTCGCAGCCCCGGTCTGCGTGGGTTTAGATTATGCAGCCATGGCCGCCGAGCAGGTTAGCGATGCGGATGTGCGCGCGCTCCAGTCTGGGCCAACAGGGCTAAGGTTGGAGCACAGGGTGCAACAGATAGGTGTGCCTCCTCTAATCTGCGATGTCTCGCACATCCGGGCGTTCGCGCATCGATCAAAATGGTGGGAGAAAAATTTGTTTGGCCGGGGCTGCGTAAACAGGTCAAAGAGTGGGCCGCAGCCTGCGCAGCGTGTCAAAGAGCAAAGATACACAAGCACACACGGGCCCCCTTAGAACCTTTTCACATCCCGGCCAAACGCTTCGACCATGTGCATATCGACTTGGTGGGACCCCTCCCGCTGTCGCAGGGGTTCACACACCTTCTAACCATGGTGGACCGCACCACGCGCTGGCCAGAAGCGGTCCCCCTGGCGTCAACTACAGCAGCAGACATTGCGCGCGTGTTTTTAACGGTTTGGGTCGCGCGTTTTGGAGTCCCGTCAGACATAACGTCTGACAGGGGTCCCCAATTCGTTTCCGAGCTCTGGTCATCCATGGCCCTCAGTCTTGGGGTGAAAATTCACCGCACTACCGCTTATAATCCCCAAGCCAACGGTTTGTGCAAACGCTTTCACCGGTCATTGAAAGCAGCCCTCAGAGCGGCTCTCACGGACACAAATTGGGTTGATAAACTTCCATGGGTTTTATTAGGGTTGTGTTCAGCACCTAAGGAAGATTTGCAAGCCTCTCCGGCTGAGCTAGTTTTTGCCCAACCCCTCCGGTTACCGGGCGAATTCCTTCCAGAGAGCCCCGCACCAAACCGCCCACCCGCTCAGCTGCTGCAGAGCGACACGGGATGAAACACCCTCCCCGGCCCAGTTCATCACAGTTTCCCACGCGTTTTTGTGCCTAAGACCTTAAAGAACGCAGAATTTTTTCTTTGTCAGACACGACGCTCAGAGGCCAGGTTTAAGACCGCCTTATGATGGACCGTTCAGAGTGTTGGAAACTGGGGAAAAACATTTTTTGCTCGATTTGGGTGACAGGAGGGAATTAGTCTGCATTAACAGACTCAAACCCGCTTTTGTGTTGGCTGATGAACAAGTGCAGTTAGCCAGGGCCCCCCGTCGCGGCAGGCCACCAGGGAGACACTGTTCTAAGCTTTCACAAGGATGTGCTAACGACTCTAATCCACAGATGCAAGAAACAGCTACAGGCAGATCGAAAACTGCTTACAGCAGATATGGCAGGAGGTTGAAGCCCAAGCAGTTGGGAGTGTGATATGTTGTGCCATTTTGCTGTTCTGTGTGATATGACATGATTCTATGAATATTGGGGTGTACCTTGTCCTTATTTAGACGTTTGGGGGGGGGGTTATATGGTGCATATTTAGGGCGCATATATGGTATTCATATTCCCCGCATATACCTAGTAGGCATGACGGTGCATATTCTGGAAGCTTCACGTCTTAATGGCCAAAGAGGACCTGACCCTGCAGAGACCTACGGGAGGTGTTAAGTTGCTCTTGCAGGAGACGGGAAGTTGGAGAGAATGTCCCCGCAGGAGCCCCGGAGGCTAGAAGGATGAGAGACAATGGAGATGCCAAGGAGCCTCGGGGGCTGTATGTTTACTAAAGGACTGTGGGTTGGGGGTGTGTTATTTGATGTTGGGGGTTTGTGACTTTGGAGAGTGTAAGAACTGTGAAGGACGATTGTTCTGCCTCTTTTCTGAGATTCTGTGCTTGTTAGAGGATGTGACCTCTCAATAAACCAACCCTAAGAAATAAACTCAGTCTCGTCTGTGAAAGGCATCCTCTACAAACGATATTTTATTATACCTAACCCAGTACTGTTTACCTATTGAAATATACATTTTATGGCTAATATAACACATCCATCCATCCATTTTCTACCGCAGTAAAAAGCGTAATAATTCATCATTACCGCGGAAGAAAGCCATAATATAGCCCCATAACTACAATATGACACCTGGTGATCAATTTTTGGCAGCTGATCATTTTTTGCCACAACACCGGCATTGCTATGTCTGTCTGTCTCTTAAGCAACATTACTCTGAAATTTATTAACAGATTTTAATGAAATTTTCAGTAAAGGTGTGTAAAGGCATGGAGAACAGATGATTACATTTTTGTGATGATCTGGATCACCACCTGGATCCAGGAATTTTTAGGAAAAATCAGTATCAACTTGGTTAAATTTTACTTTTGTTGTTTCACCAGAATTTCTGTAGCCATGTTACCTAATACTATTTATTTGTTATTTCAATAGAAGGAAACCTGAATTAGTATTTTTCATCAGTATCAAATGTTGCATTTATAAAACTGCTGCATTTCTAACAATGCCATTTGGGGGAAAGGAGCTGCTTGCCGGAGGTCTACGTGCTCCGAGTGCTTTTCTAGTTGTTTTTGCTGCTGTGTCTGTCTGTTAGCAGGATCACGCAAAAACTCATTGATGGATTTGGATAATATTTTCATCAGAGGTAGGCCTTGGCCCAAAGACGAACTCATTATATGTTGGAGGTGATCTGTGAGTGCATACCTCCACCAAGGCCCTATCTTTCAATATACAGATGGATAGCAATATGGATGAACAATGGGAGGGAGCCTTGGTGGAGGTATGTGCTCTGGGTGCCCTCTAGTTTTATCATAGTTTTGTGACTTTCCATCATAAATTTGCAACCTTTTTCTAAAAAAATTGCATCTTTTTTGTAAATGTGTCATTGCTTATAGTGATTTTGACTTTTTTCATCATACATTTGCAACTTTACCTGTGACTTTGTAACTTTATTCTTGCAAATTTGTGTTTCCTTCCCCACAAATCAGAGTCTTAATTGTGGTAAATTTGTAACATTTAGTAACAGTATCTTAATTTTACAATTTTTCTTCTAAATGCAATTCCATTGTCTTTTTGTGGAGACAATACACAGATTGGGCATAACATTATGACCACCTGTCTAATATTGTGTTTGTCTCCCTTTTGCGGCCAAAACAGCCCTAACCTGTCGAGGCATGGGCTCCATGAAAGCCCTCAAGGTATGCTGTGGTATCTGGCACTAAAATGTTAGCAGCAGTTCTGTAAGTTGTGAGGTGGGGCCTCCATGGATTTGTTTGCACATCCCACAGATGCTCAACTGGACTGAGATCTGGGGAATTTCGAGGCCAAGTCAACACTTCAAACTCGTTGTTGTGCTCCTCAAACCATTCCATAACCCTTTTTGCTTTGTGGCACAACACATTATCCTGCTGAAAGAGGCCACAGGTGTCAGGGAATACTGTTTCCATGAAAGGGTGTACAGTACACCTCTGCTAACATCTTGTGGCAGATACCACAGCACACCTTCAAGGGTCAAATGGAGAACATGCCTTGACGGGTTAGGGCTATTTTGGTAGCAAAAGGGGGGGGCCAACAAAATATTAAGATAGGTGGTCATAATGTTATGCCTGATCGGTGTATTAGGCCAATGATGAATTTCACAGGCACTTGATAATGTCAAGCCCTGGACACCAACACTACCACCAATAATTATTGTAGAAGAATAGTAGTATTAGACAAACTGTAATAAGTCCTAACCAAACATAATACAACACTGAAGTAATTTACTCTCAATAAATTACAGTGGGGTAAAAAAGTATTTAGTCAGCCACCAATTGTGCAAGTTCCCCCACTTAAAAGAAGAGAGAGGTCTCCAATTTTCATCATAGGCATACCTCAACTATGAGAGACAAAATGAGAAAAAAAAAATCCAGAAAATCACATTGTTTGATTTTTAAAGAATTTATTTGCAAATTATGGTGGAAAATAAGTATTTGGTCAATAACAAAAGTTCATCTCAATACTTTGTTATATACCCTTTGTTGGCAATGACAGAGGTCAAACGTTTTCTGTAAGTCTTCACAAGGTTTTCACACACTGTTGCTGGTATTTTGGCCCATTCCTCCATGCAGATCTCCTCTAGAGCAGTGATGTTTTGGGGCTATCGCTGGGCAATACGGACTTTCAACTCCCTCCAAAGATTTTCTATGGGGTTGAGATCTGGAGACTGGCTAGGCCACTCCAGGACCTTGAAATGCTTCTTACGAAACCACTCCTTCGTTGCCCGGGCGGTGTGTTTGGGATCATTGTCATGCTGAAAGACCCAGCCACATTTCATCTTCAATGCCCTTGCTGATGGAAGGAGGTTTTCACTCAAAATCTCACGATACATGGCCCCATTCATTCTTTCCTTTACACGGATCAGTCGTCCTGGTCCCTTTGCAGAAAAACAGCCCCAAAGCATGATGTTTCCACCCCCATGCTTCACAGTAGGGATGGTGTTCTTTCTCCTCCAAACACGACAAGTTGAGTTTTTACCAAAAAGTTCTATTTTGGTTTCATCTGACCGTATGACATACTCCCAATCCTCTTCTGGATCATCCAAATGCTCTCTAGCAAACTTCAGATGGGCCTGGACATGTACTAGCTTAAGCAGGGAGACACGTCTGGCACTGCAGGATTTGAGTCCCTGGTGGCGTAGTGTGTTACTGATGGTAGCCTTTGTTACTTTGGTCCCAGCTCTCTGCAGGTCATTCACTAGGTCCCCCCGTGTGGTTCTGGAATTTTTGCTCACCGTTCTCGTGATAATTTTGATCCCACGGGGTGAGATCTTGTGTGGAGCCCCAGATTGAGGGAGATTATCAGTGGTCTTGTATGTCTTCCATTTTCTAATAATTGCTCCCACAGTTGATTTCTTCACACCAAGCTGCCTACCTACTGCAGACTCAGTCTTCCCAGCCTGGTGCAGGTCTACAATTTTGTTTCTGGTGTCCTTTGACAGCTCTTTGGTCTTGGCCATAGTGGAGTTTGGAGTAGTCGTTTGAGGTTGTGGACAGGTGTCTTTTATACTGATAACGAGTTCAAACAGGTGCCATTAATACAGGTAACGAGTGGAGGACAGAGGAGCCTCTTAAAGAAGAAGTTACAGGTCTGTGAGAGCCAGAAATCTTGCTTGTTTGTAGGTGACCAAATACTTATTTTCCACCATAATTTGCAAATAAATTCTTTAAAAATCCTTCCATGTGATTTTCTGGATTTTTTTTCCTCATTTTGTCTCTCATAGTTGAGGTATACCTATGATGAAAATTGGAGACCTCTCTCATCTTTTAAGTGGGAGAACGTGCACAATTGGTGGCTGACTAAATACTTTTTTGCCCCACCGTATAAGAGCAACCATCGACAATCCTCAACAACAAACCACAACATGTTCAAATTTAAATCAGAACGACTGAGAAGCAAAAACACTACTGACCCTGGCCCTGAGTCCCAGGATGAGCTGAGCTCTCTGACTGTAGCTCATCAGCTCTGGGACCAGCTCCGTTACCATAGTAACAAACTCCTCCAGCATCCCATAGTGGTCCACAAGTCCCCGCTGCACTACTTGCCACACTGCAGCTGACAGCAGCTGCAAGGGTGGGGCCAGGAGCCGCAGATAACGGGCTGGAAGATCATTACCTGAAGTGGAGATAGAAGAGACAAAAAGGGGTTTCAGATTTGAGATGGGAGATATGTTAACGTTTTACGCAACTGACAAAACTCCTGCAATTGTCTGATAATGAAGATCCAAACACAGGTTCAGGCTTGAAATGTATGGAAACCAAATACAGGACTTCAAATGTTGAAATGGCAAAGATGTTATATGAATTTGTTTCCCCTACTAGTTTGGTCACACATCTTCTATCAGGCGTTCTAGCTGTATTAGACCAAATGGATTCATGGAAACATCACAGATTGGTCAGGTATTCTGTTAAGAGGATAAGTCAAAAACTTCCATTTTAGTGAATTATCTTCTCAGATGGCTTTTCCCCAAAACTCACATCACCGTAGAAAAATGACTAATATATGACAACAAATTACCAGCTTCACATAATATTGTACCTTAGCATTAGATTAAGTATTTTGCTGTACCAACAACACCTGCATGAACATTAAAGTGCATACTGTTTACCAATTTGGAAGTTTTGAGCTCTTGTGTGGAGTTTTCATGGTGTTAGTAATCTCACTGTTTAGGAATAAAGTGCAACCCATTAGCACCTTTTAACTGTGGTCACTGTCATTTATCCACATTTCTACAGCAAACAACATCCACCTAACACTGCCTGCACTCGGCACGCATAAGTTAACCTGACGTGCATTGGCAAAAGCTGTGTAAAACAACGAGATGACATTAGTCTTTCAGGTGCACTAACAGCAGCATCCATCAAACTCCACAAACTCACCACACGAGTAATTACTGACCTTTATACTCTGGACTACATGTGCCATTGGGTTAACGGGGGGAAGAAGCCGTGAGAGTAATGATCAGGTATAAAATATGACACGGATGTTTTAGCTAAACACAGATGGAGCATCGCTGCTGGGGTGATGGAGGACAACCTTCACTTTCTAATAAGATCACGGCAGTTACCATCGAAACACGGCAGTAATGTCTCTAGCAGATAAAAGCGTGTATTTTTCCATTAGCCGTGTTAAGGTCACGATAGACTCACTGATGACTACACAAACATCAGGGATCACGAGAGCCATATTATATATGTGTGTGTGTGTGTGTGTTTTTCATTAGGATACACGCACCTCGGTTGCTTCCACTTTCAGTTCCACGTTTTATTTCCATTTAGCAGCCGAAAGGAAGGAAAAACGGCCAGATGTTCGCTTCGGTTTGTAGCTATGATGAAAAATACATAAATGCAACGGATTACATTAACTCCGCTAATGTTTTGGCTAATAAAACGATATTCTGCGATCGCCAAACCACCAAAATGCGAGCGAAAATTGGTTAGCCGTGTGGCCTGGATCTCGGTTTTATTCCCGCAAAGAAGAGGAGAAGCAAAACAAAGGTTTCTGGTCCCATCCGCCTCAGTCCAGATCTCTGCAAACCCTCTTTCCTGGTTGGTTGACGAAGACCGGATCGACCCTGAAATTCAGGTTTTACAACTCCAGAGGGCGCCAGTTGACAAAAATATTGGGTCTATGTCGTATCGGTTCTGATGTACGCTGTGGTGAAATCAGTTGAAGTAATAAAATGGTATAAAATAAAATATTGGCTATTTTTTTCCACAACAGTAAAGAGGATGAACTATATTAAAGCTGCCAACTATGCATTTTCCAGTGACTAATTTTAGGTTTTGTCATCCTCAAGGGTGTATATAGGTAGTTTTGAAAACCAAAAAAATATTACTCTGTTGTTTTACAGCTCATTAAAAAGCTGGCTGTAAATGTGTCTGAAACAGTCAGTTTTCATCCTCATTATTGAGCCCCTAACCTGAAAGGGTAAATGTTTTTTGAGTGGACCGATCACAAGGAGAGTGGGGTGTGTTTGGCTTCCCATGAGCAGTGTTTTTTTTTTTTTTTTTTAAAGTGACACTCCGGCAAAAAGCAAGTTTTTTCTGTTGTTATCATGTCTGTAACATGTTTCTTGTGATTTACAAGACATATCAAGAGCAAAATCATCCCAAACTCCCAAGTATGTGGTTTTCTGCTGTTAATGTCTGCTTAAGCTCCGCCCTCCCCACCGCCAAAACAGGCAGATTTGGACAGTGTTTCTAGCTAGTCGGTATTCCTGCTTAGCCTTCGTCTTTCGGCTGCTCCCTTTAGGGGTCGCCACAGCGGATCGTCTGTCTCCATCTCACCCTGCTTACCAATCAGATGGACACTCTTACTCTTGTTGGCTACCTCAGGAAGAGGGAAGAGCCTAGGAGCAGCAGGATTGAGGCAGAGGGGGTTGAAGGGTCCGTTTTGCACAGCAAAGCAGTGGAGGAGGAGTCCACCAATCACGTGCAGGGGTAGTAGCAGAGAGAGCCGAGAGATGCAAGATGTGGGGGAGGGGGCCCGATTTGAATGTGGCTGTGCCAGACTATGGTCTCAGCAGATGGTCGCCTGTGGGCTGAGAGCAGCCACATTCAAATCGGATCCCCCCTCTCCCCACCCTGCTCAGTCGCAGGCGGACGGGGGGGCTGCTTGTTGGTAAGATAAGATAAAATAAGCCTTTGTTAGTCCCACAATGGGGAAATTCCAGGATTACAGTGGCAAAGGGATAGCAACACTCCGAGCAATAGTAAATAAGATAAGGTAAGAACTGGTTTGCCAAAGCAGTAAATAAATATACATATGTACACAGTTATATACACAGTGTAGATGCATTGCAGCTAGATGGTATCAGCAGCATTACGATTTGTTAAATTACCCGCAGAATGTAAATATGTACCCAGACAGTATATTTCACATTTGAATCAGTAGTGTTGTTGCCACCCTCAGTAATAATTGTAATTAATTGTCTTAGTTGTGTATTGGAGGGGACGATCTCTATTGTGCAAAGTTGTTACATTTAGTACGTTTAATACAACCTCTATGAGCAGCACCGGTTAGATTATAAAGTCTGACACCCGTAGGTAGGAAGGACCTGTGGAATCTCTCCCTCGAGCACTTAGGATGGCACAACCTACTGCTAAATGAGCTCTTCAGTGCATTCAGCGTGTTCCGCATGGGGTGGGGCTCGGACTCCAGCAGAGATGACAGCTTAACTACCATCCTCCTCTCTCCTATTTCTTCCACTGGGTCGAGGTGGCGTCCCAGAACAGAGCTAGCTTTTTTGATCAGCTTGTTCAGTCTCCCCGTCGGCTGCCGTGATGCCGCTGCCCCAGCAGACCACTCCAAATGTGATGGCTGATGCCACCACTGAGTCATAGAAGGTCTTCAGGAGTGCCCCTTGCACGCCAAAAGACCTGAGTCTCCTCAAGAGGTACAGCCTGTGCTGCCCCTTCTTGTAGAGTGCATTGGTGTTGTGTCACCAGTCCAATTTATTGTTCAGGTGAACACCCAGGTACTTTAAGATGTCACCATCTCAATGTCTGTTCCCTGGATGTTTACCAGTGCTGTGTGGGGTTGTCCTCGCCTGCAGCAGTCCACCACCAGTTCCTTGTTTTTTCTCGCATTGATCCAGATCTCTTCAAAGTCATCTACTTTCACTACCTGTACTCCTTGCATCTTTACCAGTTCACCTGCTTCCCTCTCATTCACACATTTATTCTGTCTTGCATCTATTGACTTTCATTCCTCTTCTCTCTAGAGCAGGGTGTTATGTCCATAACTTGTGGTTACAATAAGCAGGCAGGAGGTGCAGTCAAGTGCAACTTTATTGTAGGAACCAGTAATACAGTAGGCGCTCCGTACGGCCAAGAGGGTCGATGGTGAAAGAGCCAGAGCCTCTTCTGCCCTAGCCCTTTATAACCCGGGTGACGGCGGAACTGGAAAGGTGGGTCGTCACCCCCACTACACCCAGGGAGTACCCGGCGCCATCTTGGTACCCCCCCCCCCCCCCTGCAGAAAAATGTCAAGCACACCAATCAGGCCCTCCCAAACTTAAACCCAACTCACACGCTAAAAATACAATATGCACAGGCCTATCCAATCACACAACTACCTAGAGGAAGCAAGTAGACTACTGCCCCCCCCATGGCTTAGATGGGTTATTCTGCCATCTGTGATTCTACAAAGTCCATAAACAAAAATAGCCATGTTCCTACAAACTAAATTAATCCCATAACACACATATTTATATACAAACACAACAAGGAATATAAACAGACAGCATGTATACTCTCCATCCGTTGCCACCCCCTCACCCCAACACACCCACCCCAAAACTCAGGCAATTCACAACAAACAATATAATACAAACAGTGTTGAGGATTTTTTTTAAAAAACATAGGACAACCACACAATAAGTATATGTGAAATGCATTAAGCAAATGACTTGGGGCTATAAAATCAAAGCAAACATATGTCAAAAATCACTCACCAGTCACTTCACAGACCGGGTAAAAGGGCCACCCCTTGGATTTCCATCTGGTGGATCCCGCCCGGAGTGCCTCTGCTTCTTGGCCTCTGGGGATGAGCTGCTTCAGCGTCTCCTCTTCTCCACGCACCGCAGCTCGTTGGGGTGTCTCCACAAGTCATCAGACAGCTTCAGGTAGCCATCTTCCCGGGTAGCTATCACTGTCAGCCGCCCCTGTCCATCATGTCATTTTCTTTTCTTATGAGCCCCCCTCAGCCAAGCCTCTCCTCTGGGCCGAACCTCGTCTGCGACCCGTAATGGAGCACGACTGGGCTTCAAATGCCCCCGACGTCTAATCCGGACTTTTTCTCTGGGTCGCACCGTTCCTCCGACCTGGTCTGAAGCTCCTGCTGGCCTCCAGTGTTGCTGGGTGGCATGTCGTACTATTGCACCAGCCGGTCCTGCCCCGCTCTCTTTCATTTGACGCGCTGGCAAAGCCACTGTAGCTCCTTGCTTCTCGTGATCCTCACGCTGCACTACAGAAGCAGAGGGGGCTAGCGATTCGGCTCCATCTGTCGTCACAGGTGTCCCACCGTGCCATCCAGTTCCCACACCAAGGGCAACGTAGACACTGGCACCGGGACCCTCCTGTGACGATCCATGGTGGGTCTCGTCCTGACCCATTCCCAGACTACTAGGCCAGTCAGTGTCCCAAACCGCATCATCGTCCACATAGGGGGCAGGTCGGTCCCACAGACCACAGCCCGACCACTCCTCTCCGGTGCCGCTGGTGATCTTGAAGCCCAGGCCGTAGAACATGTCACACCCCATGATGTCCGACCCTCTAGCTCAGGGGTGGGCAAACTACGGCCTGCGGGCCACATCTGGCCCGTTGGTCTTTTTAATCCGGCCCGCCAAAGATTGGTACATAATTGCCCAAATTATATCATAATTATGACTGCATTCATTTGACCTTGTCCTGTAATACCTGGTAATTCCACCAGGTGACGCATTAGGTGCAGCAAAACACTTGATTTTGCAGAGCCCGGGCTACTCTGTTATTACTCTGCTACTGCTCTGACAGCAGAACCCATTTGCAACAATGAGTGGGCCAAAGAAACATGTCACACCCCATGATGTCCGACCCTCTAGCTCAGGGGTGGGCAAACTACGGCCTGCGGGCCACATCTGGCCCGTTGGTCTTTTTAATCCGGCCCGCCAAAGATTGGCTGCACGGTGGCGCAGTGGTTTAGCACTGCGGCAGCACAGTTTTACCCTTGGCCGGGGGACCGCGGGGATCATGAGATCGTGGGTTCGATCCCAGCCCCCGACCAACAGTGAGCTGTGTGGAGTTTGCATGTTCTCCCCGTGTTGCGCGGGTTTACTCCGGGATTTCTCCGGTTTCCTCCCGCACACCAAAAACATGTAGGTTTAGGGCGCTCGCGCACGCAGCGACCAGCAGCCGGTGGCTTGTCACCAGACTGCAAACCAAGTCTACCTACGGGTACAAATAAGTAACAAAAAACAAAAAAAAAAAAAAAGAAAAAAAAAAAGAAAAGAAAAGTCAACAGCGAGTGCTGAGTGTTTAATAAGGAATGGACAACTGAATACTTTTTCACTGAAGTCTGGTCAAAGGCTTACTTGCCAAGAAACCGTCGCGGTTTTAAAGGAATACAACGTCAGTCATCACTTTTCCACCAAGCATGCTAATTACGCTAACAACCAGTCAACGCAAGAACGGACGGCTACCGCTCAGAGGTTGGTAGCTAAATTGCATGCTCAGCAAAACACCTTTATCCGACAAACTGCCATCCAAGAATCAAGCACGAAGGCAAGTTATTTGCTGGCATTCAAATTAGCGAAGACCAGTAAGCCTTTCTCCGAAGGGGAGTTTCTCAAAGAGTGCATGGTAGAGACAGCAGATATCTTGTGTCCTGAGAGCAAAAAGAAATTTGAAAAAATTAGCTTATCACGCAGGACAATGACTTGCCATGTTGAGCTGATTGATGAAGACTTAGCTAGCAAGCTAAACAAAAAAGTGGAGTTATTTACATTATATTCCTTGGCACTGGATGAAAGTAATGACATTAAGGACACCAATCAGCTTTTAATTTTCATCAGAGGGATTAATGACAATTTTGAGATAACGGAGGAGTTTTTGGCCATGAAATCCCTAAAAGGGAAAATGCGGGGAGAGGACTTGTATAACAGTGTGTCAGGGGTCATCATGAGGCACAAGCTACCCTGGAGTAAGCTCGCCAACGTTACCACAGATGGATCGCCAAATCTGACAGGAAAAAATGTCGGGTTGCTCAAAAGAATCCAGGAGAGGGTGAAAGAGGACAACCCCGAACAGGAGGTAATTTTCTTACACTGCATAATCTACCAGGAAGCACTGTGCAAATCCGTATTGCAGCTTGACCACGTAGTGAAGCCAGTTGTAAAGCTTGTTAACTTTATTCGAGCGAGGGGACTTCAGCATCATCAGTTTATTAAGTTTCTTGAAGAGACTGACGCCGATCACCAGGACTTGCTTTACCATTCCAATGTCCGCTGGTTAAGTTTGGGGAAAGTATGTCAGTGAGTGTGGGAGCTGAAACAGGAGATTATCTCATTTTTGGAGCAACTTGAGAAAGCTGACGATTTTCCTGAGCTGAGTGATACCGATTGGCTTTGTGATTTAGCTTTTGCTGTGGACATACTGACACACATGAATGAGCTGAACGTGAAGCTACAAGGGAAAGATCAGTTTGTGCATGAAATGCACACAAACGTCAGAGCCTTCAAAACCAAGCTAGCTTTATTCTCTAAACAAATGTCAAACAAGTCATTCACTCATTTCCCCACGCTGGCAACACTGAAAGAGGCCTCTCGACATGTGAAAAAATACAGGAAATCACTGGATGACCTGCATGGAGAATTCTGCCGTTGGTTCTCTGAGTTTGGAAAAATTGACAAGTCAGTTCAGCTGGTGTCATGTCCCTTCACACAAGATCCTGAAACGGTGCCACAGGAGTTGCAGTTGGAACCGACTGATCTCCAATGTGACACCATCTTGAAGGAGAAGTTCCACTCTCTTAAACTGGATGAGTTTTATGCTTCATTAAGCCCAGCAAAATTTCCAAACATCCAGATGACACAGAGGATGCTAGTGTTGTTTGGCTCTACATAAGTCTGTGAACAGACTTTTAGTGTGATGAACACCAACAAAGCACCTCACAGATCCCAGTTGAGTGATGAACACCTCAGATCTGTTTTGAGAACTGCCACAACAAAACTAACAACAGACTTCGACGCACTGGCAAAAAAGGGTGATCAACAACACTGCTCCCACTAAAAGTGAATGTAAGTATTAACACTGCAATGCCATTTTTATGTTTATCTTTGATATGCTGATATGATATGATATGCTTTGATATGCATCTGGTGCTGGCCCGGCCCGTCTGTCAAATTTTAAAAGTCAATGTGGCCCCTGAGCCAAAAAGTTTGCCCACCCCTGCTCTAGCTGCTACCACAAATCGGACATTTGTCATAGTTGCCAACTTGTACCGGTCCGTTAAGTCCAGCGAACCCACGATGGCTAGTTTGTTTCCACCATGGCTGTGGTACGACGCCGACGCTTCTCTTATGCGGTAGTATGGGAACAGCCTCCTCACAGTGGGCCAGCTCAACACCGAAGCCATCGCTCCCATGTCCACTAATGTCATGGACTGGGCTGGAATTGTCAGCCCAGTTCCTTGGCCCGGAGGCTGTCGTGCCCTCAGGAGGGTGTTTTTTCCCTTAGCTGTCTCTGGGCTCCTCCTGGGAGGCTCTGAGCTCTGCTCAGCTTTTGACAGCTCAGCCACGTCCCTCCCTCCTGCCAGTCCATGCCAGCTAGCTGCCTTTTGTTATTTTCCTCTCCTTGTTTGTGCACGCACACACACATATCTTCACCTTCATTCCCACTCTTATGCACTCCTTGCATACACACTCACTCACACACACATTTATTCTCATCTACATGCTCAGATTCTCTTGCATCCTCTTGCATTCACTCACACACGAACACCTCCCCCCCCCCCCCCCTTAGCCTCTCTGATTCTACACGCACACCTGTTTCCACTTACTCTCTTCCACTCTCTCTCTCGTCTCTCCACACCGGCATGCGCTCAGCTCGTTAATGTTGTTGTATTTAAGATCCAAGTTCGCTGTTGTGCATTGTCGGGTGATTGAGGTGTATTTCCAGAGTAGCCTTCATCTGTCAGTTCTCCCCCTTGTTTCCCTCACTCTGTGGACTTCTTGGATTAACTCGGACTGCTCCAGCTGTGTGAGTACTAACTGTTTTGCCCCTGCCGACCAGTTCCGTCTGGTGGTTCCTTTCCCGGGCACTTCTCCGTTCCTCCTCTGCAGTCCCAGCTGCCATGGAACAATTTCCCCATGTTTTACTCACCTGTTCTGTTGAGCGTCCTTGAGATATCCCTGTACTCCCTCAACTCCCTGGTTCTTGTTTATTTGGACTGTTATGTTTTTGTTCTGCACAATAAAATGCACACAACGTACTCCTGCAAGTGAGTTTATTATTTCTGCCTCTAAACGGCAGATAATTCATGACAGAATCACCCGACCAGTTAAAAGCCCAGTGGAGACGTGTGTGTGTTTTTTCACCCTTTTGTGTTTTCTCGTCCAGCAGTCTTCCAGCATGGATTTTGCTGTTTTTTGGACTTAACCCAGAGGAGTGTGCAGCGGCCGAGCATGCGGCAAATTTCGCTTCCTGGGCTTGTGCCACCCACTCCCTGGAGGTGAATTTATATCTGCTGGACATAGCTGTCGGGGTGATGCAGATGTGTCCCAGCCCCTGCAAGTATCTGGGGCTGGTACCGCTGCTCACCCAGATTTGCGAAACCCGGCAATGCTGTGAGGAAGCGGTGAGAGGGTCCTCCGCAGCACCATCCAGGCAGCCAAAGAAGCGCTCCCAGAGGCCGAATGCCCAGCACACACTTCCCAGATTGGTGTTCTCTCTTCCTTCTAGTTTGCCAGATTTCTGTGGAGGAGCTCCAGATTTTGCAGTCCACTGGGGCTCCCCCATCAGCTGCTGTCACTGCTCCACTGTCCTTTGTCTCCGTTTCCCCCGAATCCTCGCTGGTCCCAAGAGGGAGTAGCCAGATGCCAGAGGAGCCAAAGGAGAGAGAGGAGCCCAAACCATCCTTCGTCGAGACGTCGGAAGAAACCCTCTTCTTCATCAACGGCCATGGCCTCTTCTTCATCAACGGCCATGGATTTGACGTCACCCCCGGCTATTCCTGCAGCAGAACCAATCTCCGTGCCAGCTGTTCCACCAGCCTGTGCCCTCTCAGCATACGCTGCCGGAACGTCTCCCCTTGCCACTGTGAGATCTGCCGGGGGTTCCCCAGACATTTCCTCGTCTGCGCCGCCAGAACCGGGTCCTCTTCCGTTCCCTGAGGGGCCTGTTATGGTCGTTGACGCCGGGGAGGATGGTAGCTCGCCGTCACCATGTTTTGCTCACCTGTTCTGTTGAGCGTCCTTGAGGTATCCCTGTACTCCCTCAGATCCCTGGTTCTTGTTTATTTGGAGTGTTGTATTTTTGTTCTGCACAATAAAATGCACACAACATACTCCTACGAGTGGGTTTATTATTTCTGCCGCTAAATGGCAGATAATTCATGACAACTAACAACAGCACTTCCACACCGTTCAGCAACACATTACAATAAATGTACCCATCTGTGTTCAGAGAGACGGTATGAACAACCGTATGAGTCACGGCGGGGGAATCCGCTCCACATCTTCGGTCTTCCTGCTCAAAATTCCTGCAGGCCCTGGCGAAATGATGCAGGAGACCACACTTGCCACAATGCTTGCCTTTTACTGGACACTCTCTTGCCTTGTACCAGTGCCTCGTGGACCCACAGCCATAACACCTTGGCGAACCCAGGACGGACCTAATTCTTATAGCGGCAGCGTACTGTTCTTCATCCTCGCTGTCTTCGCTATCCGGGTCCACAGCCAGCGCCTTTATCCATGGTTCTGAGTGCCCCAGCAAACTTCTCTCTCCCAAATCCTTTGATAACTTCTCCACAGCCTCAAACTGTTGGGCTATCTCGATGGTTGTGGCTAATGTCATTTCACCCGTGTGTGTCAGGAGCCTTGATCGTGCTGCAGAACAGAGGACGTGCTCCGCTAGTTGGTCACGGACCATTTCATCCTCTAACTCTCCAAAATGGCACTCCATCGCCAGCTGATGCAGATCTGCAACGAACCGCTGTACTAACTCTCCAGTCCGCTGGCGGCGCTGCCGAAACTGAATTCTTTTGACTGTGATGTTTTCTGGGGTGCGAAAATAGTGCACCATTAGCCCCACCACGTCATCAAAGCTATCACTAGCGCCCAGTGTGCTGAGAATCTGCTGACCCTCCATGCCAAGACTATGGACTAAAATGGCTGTCGCATGCAGTTTTTCCAACTCACCAAGGTCCAGGGCCACCAGATAGTTTTGGAAGGCCACGTACCACCTCTCCCAAGGAACAGGTGACTTGCCTGGGACCTCCAGAAACGGCCGCAAGCCAGAAAAACCCTTCTCCATACCTTTTACCTCGTCGCCAAATGTTATGTCCATAACTTGTGGTTACAATAAGCAGGAAGGAGGTGCAGTCAAACATATTTTTGTTGTAGGAACCAATAACACAATAGGCGCTCCGTACGGCCAAGAAGGTCGACGGCGAAAGAGCCAGAGCCTCTCCTGCCCTAGCCCTTTATACCCCGGGTGATGGCAGAACCGGAAAGGTGGACCGTCACCCCCACTACACCAAGGGTGTACCTGGCGCCATCTTGGTACACCACACAGGGGTGTCCAATCATGGCATTACAGGCTTTACCTCCAACCAGTGTCAACAGCAGATTGTCACTTCTCCTCTTAACCTGGCTTCAGCAACTCTTTCCCATATTTTCATAGTGTGGCTGATCAACTTTATGCTTCTATAGTTACTAAAGCTGTGAGCATTACTGTTGTTCTTGAACACTGGTACCACAACACATCTTCTCCACTCCTTGGGCATCCTCTCACTCTCCAAGATTGTGTTAAATAATCTGGTTGAAAGGTCCACTGCCATCTCTCCTAAACATCACCATACCTCCACAGGTATGTCATCTGGACCAACTGCCTTTCCATTCTTCATCCTCTTTATAGCTGCCCTGACTTCCGCCTTGCTAATCCTTGGAACTTCCTGATTCACCATTTTTCCTTCATTGTCCTCTCTGTTGTTTTCTTCATTCATCAGTTCCTCAAATTACTCTTTCCAGCTTCTCAACATGCTCTTCTCACTCGTAAGTACATTACCATCTCTGCCCTTAATCTAAGTTGCTCCATATCATTTCCAACTCATTCTCTCTGCCTAGCCAATCAATACAAATCCTTTTCTCCTTCCTTAGTGTTCAGCCTCTCATACAACTTGCTATATACCTTTTTCTACCTCTTTTTGCCATACACCTAGACTCCCAAGTACTCCAGTCTACTTTCTTCATCTCCCTGCTTATCCCACTTTTTCTTTGCCAAGCTCTGCCTTTGAATACTTTCCTGTACCTCCTCATTCCACTACCAAGTCTCCTTGTCTTCTTTAATCTGCCCAGAGGATATAAAATACATTTTTCTAGCCAGTTCCTCAATACTTTTGCTGTACTTTCCCAGTCATCCAGTAATTCTTCCATACCACTCAGAGCCTGTATCAACTCCTTCCTGAACTCTGTGTGACCTTCTTCTTTCTGTAACTTCTCCCAGTTAATCTTTGGCTCTGCTGTCACTCACTTCCTCCTCTTGCTTTCCAGTTATCCTACAGACTACCATCCAATGTTGCCTAGCTACAATCTTCCTTGACACAACTTTGCAGTCCTATCCTATCCTTTCAGATTTCTTCTTCTGCATAAGATGTTGTCCACCTGTGTGCACCTTCCTTCACTCTTGTAAGTCACCCTATGTTCCGCTCTCCTCTTGATAATATCAAGAGGATCTGGTTTCTTGAACACACAGTATTGTGGAGAAAGAAATAATCAGGCAGAGAGGTCCAGATCATATCAAACTTTATTCAACTCTCTCTCTCCATTTCTCTAGAAACACAAGCAACAAAAGAGTAACAGCTCTCAGGCACCTCTGCTCTTAAATCGTACCATGATTTAGGTCAGCCTTCTCTGTGTGCTGCCTTAACATCAAAGCCTTTGTAATTCCCATTCTCTTTGTCACTGTTCACACCAACACACCACCCCCACATCCACACACAAACCCCCCATGACAATTCCTTTTTGTCTTTAAGTCTGAGTGTAAATATACTGAGGTGAGGTGGATCCCCCCCCCCCCCCAGACTCAGACTGAGCCTTGACCCTCATGTCCTTTGGGCTTCAGCTTACGTCCGTAGCGGCTGTAATGTGGGATCTGCGGCTTCGAGGTTGGGGGTGCGTCCGTCTGTGGGGGGAGATTGGGAGGGGGGAAAACATCATTAGCATGCCCTTGTGACTGATCTGACAAGTCATTTACCTGGGGAGTTCTCAGTGGAGGTCGTCCGCGCCGAGGAGTTCGGGCCAACACCACTTGCTCGTCTGATAACACGAAAGCGGGCTTAAGCCTGTCTATACAGACTGTGTCTCTGCATCCCCCCAAGTCTAACACAAAATGTTTCTCCCCGGGTTCCAGCACTGTGAACGGGCCATCGTAGGGTGGGCGCAAGGGGGTCTGGTGGGCATCGTGCCTGACAAATACGAACACCACGTCCTTCAAGGCCTTTGGCACAAAAGCGCGTGGAAAACAGTGATGGATCGGACCGAGTACCGTCCCTGACACTGCGTTACGCGGTGAAAGCGGGGATGGATCGGTGTTCGGCGCGGGGCTGTCTGGCAAAAATTCCCCTGGGAGCCGCAGCTGCTGGGAAAAAAAACAGCTCTGCTGGGGAGGCTGCCAAATCCTCCTTCTGTGCTGAATGCAACCCTAATAGAACCCACGGCAACTGGTCCACCCAATTTGCATCCGTAAGCAAAGCACTGAGCACTGCTTTAAGCGATCTATGGAAACGCTCGCATAACCCATTGGCCTGTGGGTTGTACGCGGTTGTGCGATGAAGTGAGACGCCCAGGCTCTGGGCCATGGTGGACCAGAGGTCGGAAACAAATTGCGGGCCCCCATCGGACGTGATATCCAAAGGGGCGCCGAAACGTGCCACCCATGTCGTCAAAAAAGCACGTGCAACTTTTGCAGATGCGGTGGAAGCTTGCGGGACTACGTCGGGCCAGCGCGTGGTGCGGTCCACCCTGTCAGGAGGTGCGTGAACCCTTGCGATGGCGGGAGGGGGTCCATGAGGTCCACGTGAACGTGGTCGAACCGCTTAGCCGGGATATGGAACGACTTCAAGGGGGTCTTTGTGTGCCTGTGCACTTTAGCTCGCTGGCACGCTACGCAGGCTGCAGCCCACTCTTTCACCTGTTTGCGCAGGCTCGGCCAGACGAACTTCGCTTCCACCATTTTGACTGATGCACGCACTCCTGGGTGCGCCAGGGAGTGAACTGACTCAAAAGCGCGGCGGCGCCAAGCACGTGGGACCACCAGCTGCGGGCGGCCCGTGGAGACGTCACAAATTAGGGCCTCCCCCCCGTCTTTCAGTACTCTGCTGTCCAGCCTTAACCCTGTTGGTCCAGACTGGAGCGTGCAAACATCCACATCGCCGCTCTGCACAGTGGCCATGGGCGAGTAATCTATGCCAACGTAGACTGGGGCCACTAATGCACACGAGAGGCAGTCTGCCACCACGTTGAGTTTACCGGCCACATGCTGAATGTCGGTTGTAAACTCCAAAATTGTGGCCAGCTGTCTCTGCTGCCGGCCCGACCATAGTTCCGAAACCTTGGCCATCGCATACGTTAGCGGCTTGTGGTCTACGAACGCAGTGAAGGTGCGCCGTTCCAGCCAGAACTGGAAGTGGCATATGGCCAGGTGGAGAGCCAGTAACGCTCTGTCGAATGCACTGTATTTACGCTCACTGTCGCGCAAAGACCTGCTAAAAAAGGCAAGCGGCTGCCAATAACCGGCGACGTGCTGCTCCACGACAGCCCCTATGGCCACGTCCGAGGCATCGGTAGTGAGCGCTATCCGAGCCGCCGGGTCTGGGTGCGCCAGCGGTGCGGCGTTCGCCAGAGCTGTTTTAATCTCGGAAAACGCCTACTCCTGCTCAGGAGTCCAGTGGACTCTGTCCGCCGGCTTCCGTTTCTTAAGTGCGGCATACAATGGCTGCATGAGCTGGGCCGCGCAGGGGAGGAAATGGTTGTAGAAGTTAACCATCCCCAAAAACTCCTGCAGCGCCCTGACCGTCTGAGGCTGGGGAAAATTCGCCATGGCGCGCACCTTATCCGGCAAGGGTGTCGCACCCTCCGGTGAGATGTGGTGGCCCAAAAAATCGATCCCCACCACCCCAAACTGGCACTTTGCTGGGTTGATTATTAATCCGTGCTCCTCCAACGTCTGGAAAACTGTCCTGAGGTGGGTTACGTGTTCGTCCTCGGACACGCTGGCCACGAGGATGTCGTCCAGGTAGACGAACACAAACGGCAGATCGCGCAACACCGCATCCATCATGCGTTGGAATGTCTGCGCCGCACCTTTTAACCCCAAAGGCATGCGTAAATACTCAAACAAGCCAAACGGGGTTATTACTGCCGTTTTAGGTATGTCCTCAGCGCGCACCGAGACCTGGTGGTAACCGCGGACCAGGTCTATCTTGGAAAAAATGCGTGCCCCGGTGAGGTGAACGGAAAAATCCTGAATATGAGGGATGGGGTAGCGGTCGTGCGCTGTGGCGTTGTTTAATCTGCGGAAATCTCCGCACGGTCGCCACGATTCCTCGGCCTTAGGAACCATATGTAGTGGGGATGCCCATGGGCTGTTTGAGCGTCTGATGATGCCCAACTTTTCCAAGTTGACAAACTCCTTGCGCGCTATGGCCAGTTTAGCTGCATCCAGGCGCCGAGGTCTTGCGAAAACGGGCGGCCCCGTGGTGGTAATGAAGTGCTCCACCCCGTGTTTAGTAATGGTCGCTGAAAACGTTGGGACCGTGAGTACTGGGAACTGGGTGAGTAGTGTGTGGAACTTACGCCCTGGAGCTGTGACGTTGGCTAGTGTTGTTGGCCCAGCTCCTCGAACTGTACAGGGGAGAGAATCAAAAGACATAGCGTTAATCAGGAGTCTGTTAGCAACATTGACTAGTAGTCCGTGTGCACACAAAAAATCAGCGCCTAAGATGGGGAAGCTGCATGCCGCTATGACGAATGTCCATTGGTATGTATGGCCGTGCAAGTCTTAATGTCTGAGCCGTTTGTGGCCATCAGCTCGGGGCCGCTAGTTCCCGTCAGCCGGTCAACGTAGGACGGCAGGATGAGGCTCTTTTGGGAGCCGGAGTCCACGAGGAACCGTCTCCCCGAGCGTGAGTCTGTCACATAGAGCAGCTTGCTTGCTTCACCGGTGGTCACAGCTGCTACCGACTGCCGGTCCTGACGTTTCCCGAACGCTTGAATTGGCACGATGGCACGCATCAGCGTGCGTCCTCTCCAAAGCAGCGGTGGTAGACACAGAGCGTGTCTCTCTGGTGCTTCTTGGCCCCTGCTGCAGCCACCATCACTGGCTCCTCGCCTCCGCTGGCCGTCTTGCTGGGGTCCAACGCTGCTGCGTTCACTGTGAGGGCTCTGGTGGTGAGGATAATCTGATCTGCCTCCTGGGCTAGCGCACGGTAGTTGTGCGTGGCCAGCAGCAGAGAACTGGCAAGGACCGCTCTGGCCGCCATCGGGAGGTTCCGGAGGAAAAGGTGAGCAAAGAGGAAATGCCTGTCATTTGTGCCCATCAACGCCAACATCTTCTCCATCAATTCGACTGCCGACCCGTCTCCTAACTCGGAGCGCATCAGGAGCCTCTCCGCTCTCTCACAGTCCGGGAGCGTGTAGTGCCGGGTCAGTGCGGTTTTGTAAGCGCCGTATTTGTCATGGGCTGGGGGTAGTTGGAGCAGGCTCGCTACCTGCTGAGTTGTGCGTGCATCCAGCGCTGCGACCACGTAGTAGTATCTGGTGTCATCTGCCGTTATTCCCCGGAGCGCGAACTGGGCCTCGGTGTGGAGGAACCAAGACTTCGGGTCGTGTAGCCAAAAGTCTGGGAGCTTGACCGAAACGGCGCATGCGTCGCTGGTACTTCCCGTCTGGGTCATCTCCGGGGTGTTCGCCTCGCGTTGCATTGTGAGTCAAGGGTCACCAGTGTGGAGACAGAAATAATCAGGCAGAGAGGTTCAGATCATATCAAACTTTATTCAACTCTCTCTCTCCATTTCTCTAGAAACATAAGCAACAAAAGAGTAACAGCTCTCAGGCACCTCTGCTCTTAAATCATACCACTCATGATACTACTCATGATCAATCATACCACCGTTTATATCCTGCCCAGCGGGAACGCTTTCAATGCGGCGAACGCTATCGTGGACTGTGTACACAGACAACTGGAACGCACTCCTGAAGCACCTTGTTTGATTTTAGGGGATTTTAATCACTGCAAACTGGATGCGGCACTGCCTGGCTTCAGCCAATATGTGAACTGCAGTACAAGGGGGAAAAATATTTTGGACAAATGCTATGGGAATGTCAAAAATGCATATAGCAAGGGTTAAGCCCCCTTAGGGTCCTCAGACCATAATGCTGTTCATCTGATTCCTATTTACAAGTCTTTGCTTAAAAGCAGCAAACCACAGACAAAGACAATCTTCATATGGGACAATGAAGGCATAGAAACTTTGAGAGGTTGTTTTTCTTGTACCGACTGGGGACTCTTCCATAACTTGGAGTTGGAGGAGGCCACAGATACCATAACTGAGTACATAAAATTCTGTAAAGAAAATGTTTTACCTCAGAAAGTAATCACTGTGTACCCTAATAATAAGTCTTATATTTCCAAGGAATTAAAACAGTGCATAGTACAGAAAAAGATTGCTTTTAAGAATGGGGACATGTTAAGTATGAAAAATATACAGAAAGAAATTAATTACAAACTAAGAACAGCTAGAGATGAGACGAGGAAGAAATTTAAATCTGAATGCCTAGGAAAAAGTTCTAGGAAACTGTGGGACTCAGTTAAAGTAATGACAAAAGATGACTCCATCCAAAAGATGACATCCCATCCGTGGGCTGCACGGTGACGCAGTGGTTTAGCACTGTGGCAGCACAGTTTTACCCTCGGCCGGGGGATCGCGGGGATCATGAGATCGTGGGTTCGATTCCAGCCCCCGACCAACAGTGAGCTGTGTGGAATTTGCATGTTCTCCCCGTGTTGCGTGGGTTTACTCCGGGATTTCTCCGGTTTCCTCCCGCATACCAAAAACATGTAGGTTTAGGGCGCTCGCGCACGCAGCGACCGGCAGCCGGTGGCTTGTCACCAGACTGCAAACCAAATCTACCTACGGGTACAAATAAGTAACAAAAAAAAAAAAAAAGCTGCATTAATGTAATGAATGAGGAAGAAAAGGCAAACGAGTTGAATAATTTCTTTTGCAGATTTGAGACTAGAGATTTTTCTCATGAACAAAAAGCTGCTCTGGACGCTATATCAGTATTAGGCTTTGAAAAAATTATAGTTGACCAGCATGTTGTGGAAAGATTTTCCTCACGTATGTGCCCCAGGAAGGCATCTGGACCAGACGGGGATCTCTGGGCGCTTACTGAAGTCATGTAGTGAGGAGCTAGCAGAAGCCTGGAGTCCCATCTACCAGAAGTCTTTAGATACGTGTTCTGTCCCAGTAATTTGGAAAAGCTCTATTGTAGAAGAGCTGGAAATGATGAGGCGGTTTTGTATTAAAAACAGAATCAGAATCAGAATCAGCTTTATTGGCCAAGTATGCACAACACATACAAGGAATTTGACTTTGGCTAAAAACTTGCTCTCGTTGTTCAGGTGAAGGATTTAAATAAGGATTCAATGACAACCAGAGTATGTACAGTAAATTACAGTCTGTCCACGTTTCTATAAAAGGATGCAAATATATACAGGAATATATGCAGTTATTTACTCGGACTACCACACTTTGCAGAAATATATGAAAAAATATACAATCACACAGTATTTCAATGTGGGCTCAGATTCAGTGATATAATGTGAATGAAGTAAAAAGCAGTGTGAGAGTTATGTGCAATGTAATAATGGATGAAAAGTCATGAGTACAGCAAACAGGTAGGACTAGGTGAATGTTAGGAGTTCATCAGAGTGATGGCTTGAGGAAAGAAACTGTTCCTGTGACGGGTGGTTTTGACCTTCAGTGATCTGTAACGACGACCAGAAGATAGAAGTTCAAACAGTTTGTGGCCGGGGTGTGATGGGTCAGCAGAGATGTTTCCCGCCCGTTTCCTGGTTATGGACCGATATAAGTTCTCAATGGAGGGTAGGTCGGTACCAATGATCCTCTCCGCAGACTTAATGATCCGCTGCAGTCTGGTCTTGTCCTGTTTAGTGGCAGATCCAAACCAGACAGTGATGGAAAAGCAGAGGACAGATTGGATGATGGCGGTGTAGAAGACAGCCAGCAGCTCCTGAGGCAAATCAAACTTCTTGAGCTGACGCAGAAAAAACAACCTCTGCTGGGCCTTTTTCCGGACAGTGTCAATATGGGAGGACCACTTCAGTTTCCGGGAGATTGTGGTACCCAGAAACTTGAAGGAGTCCACAGTGGACACTGTGCTGTTGAGGATGGTGAGTGGGGGGAATGAAGGGGGGTGTCGCCTGAAATCCACAGTCATCTCCACCGTTTTGGCTGGGTTAAGTTCAAGATGGTTCTGGCTGCACCAGAGGATCAGCTGCTCCACCTCCCGCCTGTATGCAGACTCATCATCATCCCGGATCAAACCGATGACTGTGGTGTCGTCCGCAAACTTCAGGAGCTTCACCGAAGGGTCCTCTGAGGTGCAGTCGTTGGAGTAGAGGGAGAAGAGCAGTGGGGAAAGGACACATCCTTGGGGGGCGCCAGTACTAATTTTTCGGGAGCTGGATGTAAATCTCCCTAGCTTCACCTGTTGCCACCTGTCAGTCAGAAAGCTGGAGATCCACTGGCAGGTGGAGGGGGGCACCTTGAGCTGGAGGAGTTTCTGATGAAGAATGCCTGGGATGATGGTGTTGAACGCTGAGCTGAAGTCGACAAACAGGATCCTGGCGTACGTCCCTGGGGAGTCGAGGTGTTGCAGGATGTAATGTAGTCCCATATTCACTGCATCATCCACTGACCTGTTTGACCGGTAGGCAAACTGCAGTGGGTCCATCAGGGGGCCTGTGATGACCTTCAGGTGGTTCAGCACCAATCTCTCCAAGGATTTCATGACCACAGAGGTCAGAGCAACAGGTCTGTAGTCGTTTAATCCTGTAATAGAGGGTTTCTTGGGAACTGGAATGATGATGGAGCGTTTGAAGCAGGAAGGCACTTCACGCAGCTCCAGTGATCTGTTAAGGATCCGGGTGAAGATGGGGGCCAACTCGTTGGAGCAGACTCTCAGGCAGGACGGAGACACACCATCAGGTCCTGCAGCCTTCTTGATCTTTTGTCTCTGAAAGACCCGGCGCACCTCCTCTTCACAGATCATTAGTGCTGGTGGGAGGTCAGAGTGGAGGAGGGATGGAGTTCCTGGGGCTGCAGATAATCCTTTTGTGTGGGTGGGAGGTGAGAACTGTAGGTTCTTTTCAAACCTGCAGTAAAAGCTGTTTAGGTCATTAGCCAGCTGGAGGTTTTCCGCAGGGTGGGGGGATGGTCTCCTGTAGTTGGTGATATTCCGTAGGCCTCTCCAGACAGAAGCAGAGTTGTTAGCTGAGAAGTTTTTTTGTAACTTCACACTGTAGCTCCTCTTAGCAAGCCTGGTCTCCTTCGTCAGCATGTTTCTGGCCCGCTTGTACAGAGTCCAGTCACCAGTCCTGTAGGCCTCCTCCTTGGTCTGACGTAGCTGCTTCAGTTTAGGAATGAACCAGGGTTTATTGTTGTTGTATATGCAGAAGGTCTTGGTCTGCACACACATGTCCTCGCAGAAACAGGTGTATGACGTCACAGTGTCAGTGAGTTCATTTAGGTTAATGGCTGCAGCTTCAAAAACACTCCAATCTGTGCAGTCAAAGCAGGCTTGTAACTTCAGCTTTGATTCCTCAGTCCATTTCTTCACAGTCCTTACAACAGGCTTGGAAGTTTTTAGTTTCTGTCTGTATGTTGGAATAAGATGGAGCAGGCAGTGGTCAGAAAAACCCAGAGCTGCACGGGGGACAGCATGATAGGCATTTCTTAAAACTGTGTAACAGTGGTCAAGTGTATTTGTGTCCCTGGTGGGACATTTAATATGCTGTCTGTATTTAGGAAGCTCATTTGTGAGATTAGCTCTATTGAAATCACCCAGAATGATAAGCAGAGAGTCTGGATGTTTTTCCTCCACCTCTGCTATCTGGTCAGCGAGGAGCTGCAGTGCCTCCGTTGTACAAGCAGCAGGCGAGATATAAATTCCGACCAGAATAAATGAGGAGAACTCTCGCGGTGAATAAAAGGGTTTACAGTTTATGAACAGTGACTCTAGGTTAGGGCTACAAAACTTCTTCAACACTGTGACATCAGTACACCAACCTTCGTTTATGTAGAAGCAGATTCCACCACCCTTAGTCTTTCCAGAAAATTCTCGGCTGCGATCAGCGCGAAACAGTTGAAATCCGTCCAGACGCACCGCGCTGTCCGGGATGTGTTCACTCAGCCAGGACTCCGTGAAACAAAGGGCGCCAGATCTGCTAAAATCCCGGTTTTTGTGAGTCAGGAGCAGCAGTTCATCCATTTTGTTCGCCAAACTGCGGATATTTGCCAGATGGATCGATGGGAGCGGCGTGCGAAATCCTCGTTTCTTCAGCCTGACTAACGCACCGGCACGTTTACCACGCCGCCTTCGTTTCCGGCCAGCGCCAATAGCCGCTGCTCCCACAGCTAAGATGGACTGAAAAAACTTCAGATCAGCAGCAGTAACTGGCGGAGAAGTTGCATTGGGAGGTAGTCTGAGTGAAAGTAGTTCCTCCCTTGAATAGGTGATTCGGACAGAAGAGCAGAAGTCCAAAAAAACACACAAAATTATCAAAAACATCAGAGAGCAGAAGCCAGTGGCTGCCATCCGCGGCGCCATCTTGGATTTTTTTTTTTTTTTTTTTTAAAAACAGAGTCTTTAATGAACAACTCTTCTATCTTGTCTCATCTGGTGCAGAGCTTGGCAGAAGGCAAAAGAGGAAGATTTCTGCCCAGCTCGCTGGTTAAATACAGGCACACATCAAAGACATGCAAAACACAAGCCGACATCCCCCGTATCTTAATCCCCCCATTGTCCTGTTAACTCCTCCCTTCGTCTTGGGAGGTGATGGGAAAACCTCTCCTCGCCTTAGGGGGTGAAGGTGTCAAGTCTGTCGCCGCCGCGTCCTGTGACGTCATTGGTCTTCACACGGCGGTGAGATTCCTTTGTCCTTTCGGAGGTGTGAAGTTCCTTTGCATATGTTGCCCCAAACATTTCCACATGCTCTAACATATGCAGGTATGGAATATATGAGTAATATATACTACAGACCCCCCAAACAACTAGGAAAGGACACAGAAAGATTCACAGTCTAGGGTAATTACTAAGACATACTACGTGTTACAGCTGTTGCCACAGAAGAAACTTTCAAGCAGCCATGCTCCTAAGAGAGTTCAGTGAAAACATAACAGCATAGTATAATCATAAGTCAGTCCTAAACTGTTGCAGCACAATTAGCGAAAAATTGCAGAGTAGTGTAATCAGTCCCTGTGCAGTCTGGGTTTTAATCTTCTCCCAAAGCTGCTGTAGGTTGGTTTAGGCGTCCTGCTGGGACCTTGTTGTGAGGACTCTGCAGTGTGGGAAGGAGAGAGATTATTTGTTCCCTGCCTGGGGGCTGAGACTTTTTCCTTGGGGGGTCTGCCTCGCCGAGGTGCTCGCGCCAACTGTGCAGGTTCGTCTCTCAACAAGAAGGCAGGTTTGAGTCTGTCAATGCTGACCGTTTCATTTCTATCCCCATAATCAAGCACAAAGTGTTTGTCACCATTTTCCAGCACTCTGAACGGGCCATCGTATACTGGGCGTAACGTTGGTTTTAGGGCTTCATGCTTAACAAAAACAAACTCGGCGTTTTTTAAAGTTTGAGGAACAAAAACTCGTGGAAAGGAGTGATGAGCTGGACCGTGGAGAGAGTCCGGTCCGCTACTGCCTAAAAACCTTGGGACTGGGAGGTGCCCTGGTTCCGGGTTTTCTGGTAAAAATTCACCTGGTAGTCTGATAGGCTGAGCAAAGACTAATTCTGCAGGGGAAGCATCTAAATCCTCTTTAGGTGCCGCACGCAACCCCAATAAAACTCAGGGAAGTTTATTTACCCAATTTGTGTCCGTTAATGAGGCTCTGAGGGCGGCCTTTAAGGACCTGTGAAAACGCTCGCATAACCCATTAGCCTGAGGGTGATAAGCGGTGGTACGGTGAATTGTTGCCTCTAAACTGTTGGACATGGCTGACCAGAGCTCTGAGACAAATTGAGGCCCCCTATCTGACGTGATGTCTGATGGGACGCCGAAACGTGCCACCCAATTTGTTAGAAAAACGCGAGCGACTTCCTTCGCTGTAGTTGCCGCTAGAGGGACTGCCTCTGGCCAGCGCGTGGTGCGGTCTATCATTGTTAGCAGGTGTGTGAAACCCTGGGAGGAAGGCAGTGGCCCCACGAGGTCGACATGAATGTGGTCGAACCTTCTAGCAGGGATGGGAAAAGGCTCCAGAGGGGCTTTTGTGTGTCTGTGTACTTTGGTGCGTTGACAAGGAATGCAAGTTTTTGCCCATTCTTTTACGTTTTTGCGCAGGCCTGGCCACACAAACTTTTCGGCAACCATTTTGACCGAGGCGCGCACACCTGGGTGCGCGAGGGAGTGAATTGCGTCGAAAATACGGCGGCGCCAAGCAGCTGGTACTAACGGGCGAGGTCGGCCGGTTGAAACATCGCATATTAGAGGGGGCACGCCGTCGCGCAACCCTTTTTTCTCCAGCCTTAACCCTGTTGGTCCAGACAGGAGCGCGCGCACGTCCGCATCACTGCCTTGTTCTTCCGCCATGGCTGCATAATCTATCCCTTCATGGATAGGTGCTGCATATGTGTTTGCGTTTGAGAAAAGCTCGGCTGCTGAGGCAGTGTAATCTGTCTCCTCGTGCTCTGGTGGTGCCACAGCGCGAGAGAGACAGTCCGCTACTACGTTAAGTTTGCCCGCTACGTGTCGAATGTCTGTGGTGAACTCTGAAATCGCAGCTAGCTGTCTTTGTTGTCTGCCCGACCAAGGTTCTGAAATTTTAGCCATAGCAAAAGTGAGCGGTTTATGGTCCACAAAAGCCGTGAAACTCCGCCCTTCTAACCAAAACTGGAAGTGGCGGATGGACAAATGGAGCGCCAGCAGCTCCCTGTCAAAAGTGCTGTATTTGCGTTCCGTCAGGTTTAGCGATTTGCTAAAGAATGCTAAAGGTTGCCAGACCCCCTTGACAAGTTGTTCTACAACTGCCCCTATGGCCAAGTCTGAAGCATCTGTGGTTAGAGCAATGCGGGCCAAGGGATCTGGGTGGACTAACATTGTGGCGTTAGCTAGGGCGTTTTTAACTTCCGCAAAAGCGCGTTCGCGTTCCGGGGTCCATTCAACCGCGTTGGAAGCTTTCTTTTTTTGAGCGCGTCATACAGGGGCTGCATGAGCTGAGCTGCATGAGGGAGGAAACGGTTGTAAAAATTAACCATCCCCAAAAATTCCTGTAGCGATTTGACCGTTTGGGGCCGTGGAAAACCTTCTATCGCATGAATTTTGTCTGGAAGCGGAACTGCCCCTTTCGGGGAGACTCTATGTCCTAAAAAATCAATTTGCGATACGCCGAATTTGCATTTGGCTGGATTAATTATTAATCCGTGCTCTTCTAGCCTCTGAAAAACGGTAGTGAGGTGCTGCTCGTGTTCCTCTTCAGACGAGCTGGCTACCAGCATGTCGTCGAGGTAGACAAAAACAAAGGGGAGGTCGCGTAAGACTGCGTCCATCATACGTTGAAAAGTCTGAGCAGCGCCTTTGAGGCCGAAAGGCATTCGCAGGAATTCAAAAAGGCCGAAAGGGGTTATAACCGCTGTTTGAGGAATGTCTTCAGCTCGGACTGGGACTTGGTGATAACCGCGGACTAAGTCTATTTTTGAAAAAATGCGCGCACCCGCTAAATGTAGTGAAAAGTCCTGTATGTGAGGGATGGGGTAGTGGTCATGCGCTGTAGCGTTGTTTAATCTGTGGTAATCTCCGCACGGTCTCCAAGAGCCGTCGGATTTAGGAACCATGTGAAGTGGTGAAGCCCAGGGGCTCTTTGAGCGTCTAACAATGCCCAATTTTTCTAGAGTTGCAAACTCGTCACGTGCTATGTTGAGCTTGGCTGCGTCTAAGCGGCGGGCTTTGGCAAAAACGGGAGGTCCCTTTTGTTGGAATGAAGTGTTTAACCCCGTGTTTAGCTACAGTGGCTGAGAATTTGGGGGTTGTGAGTGCTGGAAATTGGGTGAGGAGTTGCTCAAACTTACCTCCTGCCGTGGTGACGTTGGCCTGCACAGGTGGTGGAGAAACTCGAGCTGAGCATGGAATAGAAGCAAAAGATAGTGCATTAACCAGGCGCCTATTTGCCAGATCCACTAATAACCCATGTGCACACAAAAAATCTGCGCCTAACAAGTTAAAGCTCACCGCTGCTACAACAAATGTCCATCTGTAGCTGCGGCCGTGGATGAGGAGGTGCAGGCTCTTTTCACCAAACGTGTCGATGTCAGAGCCGTTGGCTGCCACTGCTCCGTTGCCCCGGGTACCCATGGCTCGATCTGCGTGGGAGGGCATGACGAAACTCAGCTGAGCTCCTGTGTCGATGAGGAACTGCTTGCCTGTGTGTCTGTCCGTCACGTATAACAGCTTATTTTTCTCGCCGAGAACCGCTGCTGTTAACGGCCCTTGGCTTTGGCGTTTTCCCAACATCGTGAACTTGCAGGGGGGAAAGCATTTGTGGGCTTTCTCGGCGAAGTGGTGGTGATAATAACAGACGTCGATCTGTTTGTTACGCTTGGGCCGCGCCGTTGTCACCGTGGGCTGGGTCTGCTCCGTGGGTCGTGGCTCTCTGTGGCTCGGGGCGTCAGTCTTGAGGTCTGCGGATGCCGCTGTAGGTGTCCGCTCCTTGCAGGCGTTGACGAGCCGATAAGCCTCGCTGGCCAGTGTGCGGAAGTCTTGGTGGGTGTTGCACTTCGTATTGGCGAGTGTCCCTCTCATGTGTGGTGGAAGCGTGCTGAGGAAAATAAACTGGAAAAGGAAATTGTCATTGTCCTCCTCCTTGAGCTGCAGCAAATCCTCCATGAGGGCCTTCGGATTGCACCCTCTGTGGCCGTAGATCGCCAGGATCCTCTCGGCTCTTTCCTCCGCTGGTGGGACATAGTTCGCCACGATGGTCGCCTTGAGCGTCTCATACTTGTCCCGGGCCGGTGGTCGCCGGATCAAGCTCCGCACACACCTCGAAGTGGCGGAGTCGAGTTTGGAGACGATATGGTAGAATTTTGTATCGTCTGCTGTGATGCCCGCCAGGATGAACTGGGCTTCAGCTTGTTGAAACCAAGAGGCGGGGGTCTTCTCGCCAGAAGTCTGGCAGCTGGACAGTGACGGCGTTCGTGCACACCATCACTGTTGTGCCCGCCGGGTGAGAGTGCCTTTCCTCGGCTCTCACGGCGGTGCTGGAGCTCGGTTGAGCCCTCTCAATTCCTTCTGCCGGGGGGAACAGCTGTCCGCTTGTTCCCTCGTCTGCGTCGTCGCTGGCGTATGTCAGAGTCGCCACGGATGAGTCGCTTGAAGAACGCCTCAGGTCCATACTCGCGTCAAGGTCACCAGTGTAGAAGAGCTGGAAATGATGAGGCGGTTTTGTATTAAAAACAGAGTCTTTAATGAACAACTCTTCTATCTTGTCTCATCTGGTGCAGAGCTTGGCAGAAGGCAAAAGAGGAAGATTTCTGCCCAGCTCGCTGGTTAAATACAAGCACACATCAAAGACATGCAAAACACAAGCCGACATCCCCCGTATCTTAATCCCCCCCATTGTCCTGTTAACTCCTCCCTTCGTCTTGGGAGGTGATGGGAAAACCTCTCCTCGCCTTAGGGGGTGAAGGTGTCAAGTCTGTCGCCCCGTGTCCTGTGACGTCATTGGTCTTCACACGGCGGTGAGATTCCTTTGTCCTTTCGGAGGTGTGAAGTTCCTTTGCATATGTTGCCCCAAACATTTCCACATGCTCTAACATATGCAGGTATGAAATATATGAGTAATATATACCACACTATTATAATTCCTGTACCAAAAAAAGCAAGCTGCAAAGAGAATAATGACTATCGTCCTGTTGTACTGACCTCACTGGTAATGAAGTGCCTCGAGAAGATTGTCATTGACATTCTGAAAACTGATTTTGGAGGACTTTTGGATCCTCTGCAGTTTGCTTATAAAAATAATAGAAGTACAGAGGATGCCATTTTAACTTTAACTCATTCTGTGTTTAAACATTTGGAGGAGACAACCTCATATGCGCGTCTTTTATTGGCTGATTTTAGTTCAGCTTTTAACACACTGCAGCCACACCTTTTAATTAAGAGGTTAAATGATTTTAAAGTGCATCCTGTCATTATTAAATGGCACCACTCATTTTTAACTTATCGTAAACAGTAAGTTAGTGTAAATGGAACTTTATCTAAATCCAGAACCCTCAGCTCAGGAGCTCCCCAAGGCTGTGGTAATTCACCATTTTTGTTCACCTTGTACACTGATGAGTGCAGAAGTGTTTATCCAGGCAATCAAATTATTAAATTTTCTGATGACACTGCTATTTTATCACTACTTCAAAAGACTCATGATCTGTCAAGCTATTTTATAGAAATTCAGAGGTTTGTCAATTGGTGTGATGACAGTCATCTCATTTTGAATACTGATAAAACAAAGGAGATGGTGTTTGACCCTCGGGAGTTGGTGACCACAGGCCTGTGGTCATCCACAACCACACTATAACACAGGTTAGTTCTTATAAATATTTGGGAGTATTTATTGACAATTCATTAACCTGGAGCACACATATTGATTACCTCTGTAGTAGACTACAACAGTGGCTGCATTTCTTGCGTAGATTAAGAATACATGGCGTTGATAAAAGGATTAGGTTGTGGCAACCTGGGGAGTGCATAATGGTTTACCACCTTAGACAGGAACAAAGGAGGTGTGAAGTTAACCTTTTGTGTGTGAGAAGTTTCTAGATGCCCTAGTAATATAACAGGGAGGTGTCAAGGATGAATGGACTGACTGCAGCTGGGGGAGATTATCTTTTGTGTGTGATGAATGGACTGACTGCAGTCGGGGGAGATTATCTTTTGTGTGTGAGGAGAGTCTAGAAGGATGTCATGTTATTTAAGGGAAGAGTTCCTACTTGTATGCCATTCTGTCTATGCTTCTCGTGTGAGTCGTGTAATATACCGCTTGAACCAAATCAGCCTCATTTTTTACACGCTCCACAAGGTTCAGGTTCAGGTTCAGGTTACTTTATTTGTACCCGTAGGTAGATTTGTTTATTATGCTAATATTTTACCAGGCTGTGTTGGAGAGCTGTATTAGATACAGCATTACAGCTTGGTTTGGCAACCTCTCTGTGAAACTAAAGAACAGTGTTGCGTTTGACTCATACAGCATGGAAAATTATTGGAGTTAAAGAGTATTTACCCATGCAGATCTTACACGACCAGGCAGCCTGTAGACGAGCTCAAAAAATAATCAGTGACATGAGCCATGTACTAAACAATGAATATGTGCGGCTGCCCTCAGGGAGGAGATACAGAGTCCCCAAGTGCAGGTTCAATAGATACAAGAACTCATTTATCCTGACGTCAGTAAAACTTTTAAACTCAGATAAATAGGTCAGGGACACTGATAACTCCTGTTCTTAATGACTGCTGTTATATATTTATGTATGTATGTACTTGTATTATTTATTGGGTTTTATTTCATTTATTATGTACTACATCCATTGTGTATGTGTGGATTGTGTGGTTGCAGCACGGGTGACAAGCCCAAGACAAATTTCCCCTTGAGGGACAATAAAGTTTATCTTATCTTATCTTATCTCTTGGTCAGCCTTCTCTGTGTGTGGCCTTAACATCAAAGCCTTTGTAATTCCTATTCTCTTTGTCACTGTTCACACCAACACACTACCCCCACATCCACACACAACCCCCCCATGGCAATTCCTTTTTGTCTTTTAAGTCTGAGTGTAAATATACTGAGGTGAGGTGGATCCCCACAGTATATCTATTAAATATATCTCTGCATTCAGGTATCTTCCCTCAGTGCTCAAAAACAGCTGTTATCAAGCCACTTCTAAAAAAGAGCAACCTAGACACATCATTCATGAACAGCTATAGGCCCACATCAAACCTCCCCTTTCTTAGTAAAATAATAGAAAAAGCTGTCTTTCAACAACTGTACAACTTCCTGACATTAAATAACTACTTTGATGTCTTCCAGTCAGGTTTTTGGCCACACCACAGCACTGAGACAACTCTAGTTAAGGTCCTTAATGACATCGGCTCCAAAACAGATAGTGGTGTAGCACCTTGGGGAGTCAGATTATTTAGCATCTCAGACAAGAGACAGTGGATAAGCATGGGAGAACAATGCTCAGGAGGTTCCTGGCGAGATAGCAGGAAGGAGTCAAGGACTTAGGGGGTTGAATGCAGTGTAATGCAAATGTCATGTTGTGTGTGGAGAAATGCCATGAAACTTGTGAGGAGGGATTTTGGGAAAAAGAAGAGAGCCCGCTTAAATGTGTCATTCTGTTCTGTGCTTGAAAGATGTGAAGTGTGTAATAAACCATCTGTCGTGAATATGTCTCTTATTTTACACACTCCACACTGGTGACCCAAGACGTATTATGGAACACGAGGCAAGAACCCTGGAGACAGCCCGGACTGGAACCCCCGGCCACGCATGCGCGGTTTCAGTCAAGCTACCGGACTTCTGGCAGCACAACCCGCGCTCTTGGTTCCACCACACCGATGCCCAGTTCGCCCTCCGGGGAGTAACGGCAGACGACACCAGATTCTACCATGCAGTCGCAGCGCTGGACGCCCGCACAGCCCAGCAGGTAGCGAGCCTGCTCGATCAGCCACCAGCTCGCAACAAATATGAGGCGCTCAAGGCTGCGCTCATCCAGCGCTACACGCTCTTGGAATGTGAGAGAGCGGAGAGGCTCCTGGCGCGGACCGAGTTAGGAGATGGTTCGGCCGTCGACCTGATGGAGAAGATGCTGGCGTTAATGGGCACGGACAACGGGCACTTTCTGTTTGCCCAACTTTTCCTCCGGAACCTTCCAACGGTGGCGAGAGTAGTTCCGGCCAATTCGCTGTTGCTGGCCGCGCGGGACTACGGTGCGCTAGCCCAGGAGGCAGACCGGATCATCCTCACCACCAGGGCGATCACAGTCAACGTGGCAGCGGCGGAGCCCAGCAAGACGACCAGAGGAGGCGAGGAGCCACCGATGGTAGCAGCAGCTGGGGCCAAGGAGCGCCAGAGAGACGCGCTCTGCTTGTACCACCGCCACTTCGGAGAGATCGCACGCAGATGTGCGCCACCGTGCCAATGCAAGCGCTCAGGCAAACGCCGAGGCCGACGGTCGGTAGCAGCTGCGACCCTCGGTGAAGAGAACAAGCTTCTCTACATGACGGACGCGTGCTCGGGGAGGCGTTTCCTCGTGGACACCGGACCCCAGAAGAGCTTCATCCTGCCGACCTACGCCGACCGGCTGGCAGGACCTAGCGGCCCCGAGATGTTGGCAGCAAACGGCTCGGAAATTAAGACCTTTGGTGAGAGGACACTGATCTTATCTCTACACGGCCGTACATACGAGTGGACTTTTGTCGTAGCAGCACTGAATTACCATATCCTGGGGGCTGATTTTCTGTGTGCGCATGGTTTACTGGTTGATGTTGCTAACAGGTGCCTGGTTAATGCACTGTCCTTTGATTCTCTCTCCTGTATAGCTCGAGTGACCCGGCCAGCAGCACAGGCCAACGTCACAGCTCCAGGCGGTAAGTTCCACACACTGCTCACTCAGTTCCCAGCACTCACGGTCCCGACGATTTCGGCGGCCATTGCTAAACACGGGGTGGAGCACTTTATCACCACCACTGGGCCGCCCGTTTTTGCAAGAACTCGGCGCTTGGACGCAGCTAAACTGGCCATAGCGAGCGAGGAGTTTGCCAACCTGGAAAGGTTGGGCATCATCAGGCGTTCGAACAGCCCATGGGCATCCCCGCTACGCATGGTCCCTAAGGCTGAGGGATCGTGGCGACCGTGCGGTGATATCCGCAGGTTGAACAACGCCACAGCGCACGACCGCCACCCAATTCCCCACATACAGGATTTTTCCGTTCACCTCACCGGAGCACGCATTTTTTCCAAAATAGACCTGGTCCGCAGTTACCACCAAGTCCCAGTGCGCGCGGAGGACGTACCCAAAACAGCGGTAATAACTCCATTCGGTCTATTCGAGTTCCTGCGCATGCCATTCGGGTTAAAAGGCGCGGCACAGACATTCCAGCGCATGATAGATGCAGTTCTGCGCGATCTCCCGTTCGTGTTCGTCTACCTGGACGATATCCTGGTAGCCAGTGCGTCCGAAGACGAACACGAAACCCACCTCACGATGGTTTTCCGGAGATTGGAGGAGCACGGGTTAATAATCAACCCAGCGAAATGCCAGTTCGGCGTGATGGAGATTGATTTTTTGGGGCACCGCGTCTCTCCGGAAGGAACGATCCCGCTGCCCGACAAAGTGCGCACCGTGGCGGATTTTCCCCGGCCTCAGACGGTCAGGGCACTGCAGAAATTTTTGGGGATGGTGAACTTTTATAACCGTTTCCTTCCCTGCGCGGCGCAGCTCATGCAACCATTGTACGCCGCGCTCAAGAGACAGAAACCCGCAGATAGGGTCGAATGGACCCCGGAGCGAGAGCGGGAGTTCTCGGAGGTTAAAGCAGCCCTGGCAAACGCCGCACTGCTGGCGCATCCGGACCCGGTGGCCCGGATAGTGCTCACCACCGACGCTTCAGACGTGGCCATGGGGGCTGTTGTAGAGCAGCGCGTCGCCGGGGCTTGGCAGCCGCTCGCTTTTTTCAGCAGAACTTTGCGCGACAGCGAACGTAAATACAGTGCGTTTGACAGGGAGTTACTGGCTCTCCAC
Source organism: Pholidichthys leucotaenia (assembly GCA_020510985.1). Classification (NCBI taxonomy): domain Eukaryota; kingdom Metazoa; phylum Chordata; class Actinopteri; order Cichliformes; family Pholidichthyidae; genus Pholidichthys; species Pholidichthys leucotaenia. The sequence goes on along the minus strand of CM035845.1, from coordinate 116,121,157 downwards.
CTGGCCATACGCCACTTCCAGTTCTGGCTGGAAGGGCGCAGCTTCACCGCGTTCGTGGACCACAAGCCGCTAACATTCGCGATGGCCAAGGTTTCAGAACCGTGGTTGGGCCGGCAGCAGAGACAGCTGGCTGCGATCTCAGAGTTTACTACCAATATTCAGCATGTGTCGGGTAAACTGAATGTGGTGGCAGACTGCCTCTCGTGCGCCGTGATGGCCCCGGTCTGCGTGGGGATAGATTATGCAGCCATGGCCGCAGAGCAGATTAGTGATGCAGACGTGCGCGCGCTCCAGTCTGGACCAACAGGGTTAAGGCTGGAGAGCAGGGTGCTGCAAGATGGCGGCCCCCCCCCTAATCTGCGATGTCTCCACGGGACGCCCGCGTCCGGTGGTCCTGGTCGCGTGGCGCCGCTGCGTGTTTGACTCAGTTCACACTCTGGCGCACCCAGGAGTGCGCACGTCGGTCAAAATGGTGGGAGAGAAGTTTGTGTGGCCGAACCTACGCAAACAAGTAAAAGATTGGGCTGCAGCCTGCGTGGCGTGCTAACGAGCCAAGGTACACAGACACACAAAGGCTCCCTTGGAGCCGTTTCGGGTACCGGCTAAGAGGTTCGACCATGTTCACGTAGACCTCGTGGGCCCCCTCCCGCCATCACAAGGGTGCATGCACCTCCTGACAGTGGTGGACCGCACCACGCGCTGGCCAGAAGCAGTCCCGCTGGCGGCAACCACGTCCGTGGACGTAGCACGCGCTTTTTTAACACCATGGGCGGCGCGTTTTGGAGTCCCGTCGGACATTACGTCCGACAGGAGCCCTCAATTTGTTTCCGAACTCTGGTCCGCGATGGCCCGCAGCCTGGGTGTTCCAATTCACCGCACAACCACATACAACCCACAGGCCAATGGTTTATGCAAGCGTTTTCATAGATCACTGAAAGCAGCACTCAGGGCTTCACTGACGGATGCAAATTGGGTAGACAGGCTGCCGCGGGTTTTATTGGGGTTGCGCTCCGCGCCAAAAGAGGATTTGAAAGCTTCCCCTGCAGAGCTGGTTTTTGCGCAGCCCCTACGGCTGCCCGGGGAATTTCTGCCAGATAATCCCGCGCCGGGCAGCTCCCCGTCTCAGCTTTTGCAGCTCCCCGTCTCAGCTTTTGCAGCGTAGCGCAAACACAGGCACACTGCCGGGCCCTGCCCACCACTGTTTTCCGCGTGTTTTCGTACCTAAAACTTTGAAGAGCGCGGAGTTCGTGTTCGTCAGACACAACGCCCACCGCCCTCCGTTGTGCCCACCCTATGATGGACCGTTCAGAGTGTTGGAAACGGGATAAGCATTTTTTGCTAGACTTGGGGGGTAGGCGGGAGAAAATTGGCATAGACAGACTCAAACCCGCTTTCGTTGTGGCGGACGAACAAGTGCTGTTGGCTAGGACCCCTCGGCGTGGAAGACCCCCATGGAGACCTCCCCAGGGAAACGATTCACCAGAGCAGCCACACGGACAGACCAAAGTGGCCCCCCCCTCGCCACGGCCCACCCGCAGTCAGACACAGTCCCAGCAGCCCCCCACCGGCACAGCAGCACCACGGAGGCTGTAAACCCCAGTTACAGCAGATACGGGAGGAGACGGAAGCCCAAACGGCGTGTGGACTGATGTTCTATTGTTCTATCTAAGATGCTGGGGGGACAGTGTAGCACCTTGTGGGAGTCAGATTATTTAGCATCTCAGACAAGAGACAGTGGATAAGCATGGGAGAACAATGCTCAGGAGGTTCCTGGCGAGATAGCAGGAAGGAGTCAAGGACGTAGGGGGTTGAATGCAGTGTAATGCAAATGTCATGTTGTGTGTGGAGAAATGCCATGAAACCTGTGAGGAGTGATTTTGGGAAAAAGAAGAGAGCCCGCTTAAATGTGTCATTCTGTTCTGTGCTTGAAAGATGTGAAGTGTGTAATAAACCGTCTGTCGTGAATATGTCTCTTATTTTACACACTCCACAGTGGCAACATTTCAGTCTTGGTTCTTCTGGACCTCAGTGCTGTATTCGATACGGTCGACCATAACATCTTACTAGACTGGCTGAAAAACTTGGTGGGACTTTCTGGTACATCACTTAACTGGTCTGAGTCATATTTAAAAGACAGAGACTATTTTGTATCTATAAATCTGAGTGAACAAAAATGACTTGTGGAGTTCCCCAGGGTTCCATTTTGGGACCTTTGCTTTTCAACATCTACAGTTTATGCTCCCACTAGCTCAAATCATAAAAAAATAACAAAATATATTACTGTGGAGTGTGTCAAATAAGAGGCAGATCCATGGGACAGACGATTTATTACACACTTCATATCTCACAAGCACAGAACAGAATGACTGAATTCAGCAAGCACTCCTGTCTCCTCTCAGATCCTCTTCACACGTTTTATGGAGTTTTTCCCTCACACAGCATGACATCTACATCACACAGCATTCAACCCCCTATGCCTCTGACTCCTTCCTGCTATATCCCCAGGAACTCTCTGGGCATTGTTCTCCCATGTTTATTCCTCGTCTCTGTCTAAGATGCTGCATAACCCCCTCCTACACCCCCCCCCCAGAGTCTAAGATAGAACATTAGTCCATACGCTGTCTTGGCTTCAGTCTCCTCCCGTATCTGCTGTAACTGGGGTTTACCGCCTCCGTGGCACTGCTGTGCCGGTAGGGGGCTGCTGGGAGTGTCTCTGACTGCGGGTGGGCCGTGGCGGGGGGGGGGGGGGACTTTGCCCTGTCCGTGTGGCTGCTCCGTTGCATCGCTTCCTTGGGGAGCTCTCCGTGGGGGTCTTCCACGCCGAGGGGTCCTAGCCAACAGCACCTGCTCATCCGCTGCTACAAAGGCGGGTTTGAGTCTGTCTATGTCAATTTTCTCCCGTCTACCCCCCAAGTCTAGCACAAAATGCTTATCCCCTGTTTCCAACACTCTGAACGGTCCATCATAGGGTGGGTGCAATGGAGGGCGGTGGGCGTTTGACGAACACTGACGTCTGACGAACACAAACTCCGCGTTTTTCAAAGTTTTAGGCACGAAAACACGCGGAAAACTGTGGTGGGCCGGGCCCAGCAGCGTGCCTGTGTTTGCGCTACGCTGCAAAAGCTGAGACGGGCAGCTCTCCGGCGCGGGATTATCTGGCAGAAATTCCCCGGGCAGCTGTAGGGGCTGCGCAAAAACAAGCTCTGCTGGGGAAGCTTCCAGATCCTCTTTTGGCATGGAGCGCAACCCCAATAAAACCCACGGCAACCTGTCTACCCAATCTGCATCCGTCAGTGAAGCCCTGAGTGCTGCTTTCAGTGACCTATGAAAACGCTCGCATAACCCGTTGGCCTGTGGGTTGTATGCAGTTGTGCGATGAATTGTAACACCCAGGCTGCGGGCCATCACGGACCAGAGTTCGGAAACAAATTGAGGGCCCCTGTCGGACGTAATGTTCGACGGGACTCCAAAACGCGCCACCCATGCTGTTAAAAAAGCGTGTGCTACGTCTGCGGACGTGGTTGCCGCCAGTGGGACTGCTTCTGGCCATCGTGTGGTGCGGTCCACCACTGTCAGGAGGTGCATGCACCCCTGTGATGGCGGGAGGGGGCCCACGTGAACGTGGTTGAACCTCTTAGCTGGTACCCGAAACGGCTCCAAGGGAGCCTTTGTGTGTCTGTGTACCTTGGCTCATTGACACGTCACACAGGCTGCAGCCCACTTTTTTACTTGTTTGCGTAGGCTCGGCCACACAAAAACTTCTCTCCTATCATTTCGACCGACGCGCGCACTCCTGGGTGCGCGAGAGTGTGAACCGACTCAAACATGCGGTGGCGCCACGCAACCGGGACCACCGGATGCGGGCGTCCCGTGGAGACATCGCAGATTAGGGGGGGGGGCATGCCGTCTTGCAGCACCCTGCTCTCCAGCCTTAACCCTGTTGGTCCAGACTGGAGCGCGTGCACGTTTGCATCGCTAATCTGCTCCGCGGCCATGGCTGCGTAATCTATCCCCACATAGACCGGGGCCACCACGGTGCACGAGAGGCAGTCCGCCACCACATTCAGTTTACCCGACACATGCTGAATATCGGTAGTAAACTCTGAGATCGCGGCCAGCTGTCTCTGCTGCCGGCCCGACCACGGTTCTGAAACCTTGGCCATCGCGAACGTTAGTGGCTTGTGATCCACGAATGCGGTGAAGCTGCGCCCTTCCAGCCAGAACTGGAAGTGGCGTATGGCCAGGTGGAGAGCCCGCAACTCTCTGTCGAATGCGCTGTATTTACGTTCGCTGTCGCGTAAAGTTCTGCTGAATAAAGCGAGCGGCTGCCAAGCCCCGGCGACGCGCTGCTCCACGACAGCCCCTATGGCCACGTCTGAAGCGTCGGTGGTGAGCGCTATCCGGGCTGCAGGGTCCAGATGCGCCAGCAGTGTGGCGTTTGCCAGGGCTGCTTTAACCTCCGAGAACACCGGCTCTCGCTCCGGGGTCCATTCGACCCTATCCTCAGGTTTCTGTCTCTTGAGCGCGGCGTACAATGGTTGCATGAGCTGCGCTGCGCGGGGAAGGAAACGGTTATAAAAGTTCACCATCCCCAAAAATTCCTGCAGCGCCCTGACCGTCTGAGGCCGGGGGAAATCCGCCACGGTACGCACTTTGTCAGGCAGCGGGATCGCTCCTTCTGGAGAGACGCGGTGCCCCAAAAAATCAATCTCCGTCACGCCGAACTGGCATTTAGCCGGGTTGATTATTAACCCGTGCTCCTCCAACCTCCGGAAAACCGTCCTGAGGTGGGTTTCGTGTTCGTCTTCGGATGCACTGGCTACCAGGATATCGTCCAGGTAGACGAACACGAACGGGAGATCGCGCAGCACTGCATCCATCATGCGCTGGAACGTCTGTGCCACGCCTTTTAACCTGAATGGCATGCGCAGGAACTCGAATAAACCAAACGGAGTTATTACCGCTGTTTTGAGTATGTCCTCCGCGCGCACTGGGACTTGATGGTAACCGCGGACCAGGTCTATTTTGGAAAAAATGCAAGCTCCGGCGAGGTGGACGGAAAAATCCTGTATGTGGGGAATCGGGCAGCGGTCGTGTGCTGTGGCGTTGTTCAACCTGAGGAAATCACTGCATGGTCGTCACGATCCCTCAGCCTTAGGGACCATGTGTAGCGGGGATGCCCATGGGCTGTTCGAACGCCTGATGATGCCCAACCTTTCCAGGTTGGCGAACTCCTCGTGCGCTATAGCCAGTTTAGCTGCGTCCAAGCGCCGAGGTCTTGCAAAAACGGGCAGCCCGGTGGTGGTGATAAAGTGCTCCACCCCGTGTTTAGCGATGGCCGCCGAAAACGTCGGGACTGTGAGTGCTGGGAACTGAGTGAGCAGTGCGTGGAACTTACCGCCTGGAGCTGTGATGCTGGCTTGTGCTGTTGGCTGGGTCACTCGAGCTATACAGGGGAGAGAGTCAAAGGACAGTGCATTAACCAGGCGCCTGTTAGCAACATCAACCAGTAAACTAGAAAAGCACTCGGAGAGCGCAGACCTCCGCCAAGCGCCACAGTTCCCCCCGTACAGTGTTTGTGTGTCCGTTTTCAGATTCCTTGACCATGAAAACATATGACTAGCAATTGAATTCACAATGATAGGATTAGTGGTTCAGTAGTTATTGACGAAAATGGCATTTTCCGTAATGGCGGTTTAGCGCCACAGTTCCCCCCATACAGTGTTTGTGTGTACATTTTCCGATTCCTTGACCATGAAAACATATGACTAGCAATTGGATTCACAATGATAGGATTAGTGGTTCAGTAGTTATTGACGAAAATGTCATTTTCCGTAATGGCGGTTTAGCTCCACAGTTCCCCCCATACAGTGTTTGTGTGTACGTTTTCAGATTCCTTGACCATGAAAACATATGAGAAGCAATTGGATTGACAATGATAGGATTAGTGGCTTAGTAGTTATTCACGAAAATGGCATTTTGCATAATGGCGGTTTTCTTGTGGACGGTGATCCGGATCACCACCAAGATCTAATCATCTGTAGGATACCCCATTTCTGACAATCTGTGAAAATTTCATGAAAATCCATCCATAACTTTTTGAGTTATCTTGCTAATAACAAACAAACAAACAGACAAACAAACAAACAGACAGACAGACAAACCAACGCCGATGATCACATAACCTCCCCCTTTGGCGGAGGTAACCATGTGCACACAGAAAATCAGCCCCCAGTATATGGTAATTCAGTGCTGCCACGACAAAAGTCCACTCATATGTACGGCCGTGTAGAGATAAGATCAGTGTCCTCTCACCAAAGGTCTTAATTTCCGAGCCGTTTGCTGCCAACATCCCGGGGCCGCTAGGTCCTGCCAGCCGGTCGGCGTAGGTCGGCAGGATGAAGCTCTTCTGGGCTCCGGTGTCCACGAGCAAACGCCTCCCCGAGCGCGCGTCCGTCAAGTAGAGCAGCTTGTTCTCTTCACCGAGGGTCGCAGCTGCTACCGACTGCCGGCCTCGGCGTTTTCCCGAGCGCTTGAATTGGCACGGTGGCACACATCTGCGCGCGTTCTCTCCAAAGCGGCGGTGGTAGAAACAGAGCGTGTCTCTCTGGTGCTCCTTGGCCCCCGCTGCTGCTACCGTCGGTGGCTCCTCACCTCCTCTGGTCGTCTCGCTGGCGCTGCCGCGTTGACTGTGATCACCCAGCTGGTGAGGATGATCGGTCCGCCTCCTGGGCTAGCGCACGGTAGTCACGCGTGGCCAGCAACGGCGAATTGGCCAGAACCGCTCTTGCCACTGTTGGAAGGTTCCGGAGGAAGAGGTGGGGAAACAGAAAGTGCCCGTCGTCCCTGCCCATTAACGCCAGCATCTTCTCCATCAGGTCTACGGCCGAACCATCTCCTAACTGCCCTAGAAGCCTCTCCGCTCTCTCACATTCCGAGAGCGTGTAGCGCCGGGTGAGCGCAGCCTTGAGCGCCTCATATTTGTTGCTGGCTGGTGGCTGATCGAGCAGGCTCGCTACCTGCTGAGCTGTGCGGGTGTCCAGAGCTGCGACCACATGGTAGAATCTGGTGTTGTCTGCCGTTACTCCCCAGAGGGCGAACTGGGCCTCGGTGTGGTGGAACCAAGAGCTCGGGTTGTGCTGCCAGAAATCCGGTAGCTTGACTGAAACCGCACATGCGTGGCTGGGGGTTCCAGTCCGGGCTGTCTGTGGGGTGGCTACTGCCTCGCTGGGGCTTCCTGACCGGGCTGGCTCCGGGGTTCTTGCCTCATGTTCCATAATACGTCTTGGGTCACCAGTGTGGAGTGTGTCAAATAAGAGGCAGATCCATGGGACAGACTGTTTATTACACACTTCACATCTCACAAGCACAGAACAGAATGACTGAATTCAACAAGCACTCCTCTCTCCTCTCAAATCCTCTTCACACGTTTCATGGCGTTTTTCCCTCACACAGCATGACATCTACATCACACAGCATTCAACCCCCTATGCCTCTGACTCCTTCCTGCTATATCCCCAGGAACTCTCTGGGCATTGGTTCCTTTTCCGGTTCCGGTTCCGCCGGACCGGTGGCGCCACACGAGTAGGCTGCCCGTTGCAACAGCCTTTTTTTTATCTTCCTTCTTCTTTCTACACCTTTCACTCTGTATATATATCACGGACGCACGGATCGCCCCGGGGGTCTCCCGGGTCGGCGGACGGAGCCACGGTTTGCAGCGGGAGACGCTACAGCGGGGAGGAGCTAGTGCTAGCTAGCACTTGGCCGCTGCCCGGTGCTAATGGGAAACTCGACATACCGGGAGCTGTAGCGAAAACGACGCGGGTGCCGGGCTGGAGTTTAGGCGGCGTGCAAGAAATATAAGACAGAATAATAAAGAGCGATGGCAAGAACCAAGCAGACCGCCCGTAAAATCTACTGGAGGAAGAAGCCCCCCAGGAGACAGCTAGCCACCAGGGCTGCTCGGAGAGGCGCTCCAGCCACCGGCAGAGTGAAGAGGCCTCGCCGTCACAGGCCCGTGGCTCTGAGAGAGATCCGTCGCTGCCAGAAATCCACGGAGCTGCTCATCCGTAAGCTGCCCGTCCAGCGCCTGGTGAGGGAGATCGCTCAGGACTTCAAGACCGTCCTGTGTTTCCTGAGCTTCGCCGTCATGGCTCTGCAGGAGACCAGCGAGGCCCACCTGGTGGTCTCTTCTTCGCTAAGGGGGTCACCATCATGCCCAAAGACTTCCAGCTGGCCCGCCGCATCCGCGGAGAGAGAGCTTAGACTTTCTGCTGCACATTCACCAACCAACCATAATGTTCTGCACTGTGTGTCTATATATATACATTTATAGTAATATGGACATATGTTTACTAGATGTTGTTTTTTCTTGCCTTCTGATTGTTGCTTTGAGTGTTGCTATCCCTGTGCTGTTGCAATCCTGGAATTTCCCCATTGTGGGACTAATAAAGGCTTATCTTATCTTATCTTATTGTTCTCCCATGTTTATTCCTTGTCTCTGTCTAAGATGCTGCATAACCCCCTGCTACATTACCATAATTATGCAGATGATACACAAATCTACATAACGATCTCACCAAGAGACTATGGTCCAATTAAAACCCTGATCAAATGTATTGGTCAAATTAAAGAGTGGATGTGCCAGAATTTTCTTCAGTTAAACGAAGAAAAAATGAAATAATAGTTTTTGGAGCCAAAGAAGAAAGACTCAAAGTTAGTACTCAGCTTCAATCAATGATGCTAAAAACCAACAGCCAAGCCAGAAATCTGGGTGTCATTCTGGACTCAGACCTGAATTTTCAAATCAAATCAAATCAACCTTTATTGTCATATTGCTGTACATACAACTGTAGTGCAGGCAAGATGAAATTGCGTTTCTCTCGGCATCCATATAAGTAAAAAAAAGAACATAATTTAAGACACACTTACACACACCCTCACCCCCCACCCCAACACAGCCATTCACACTTCCCTGAGACATACTTGAAAACTAACCAGAACTATAATATACAAATAATATACATAATGTCCATAGGTGCAGTAGTATGTATGAGAGATTCCGGATCAACTGTTCAGCATCCTAACAGCTTGTGGAAGGAAGCTGTTAATCAATCTGGTGGTTCTGCCTCTGATGCTCTGATGCTCCGGAATCGTTTGCCAGATGGCAGAAGTTCAAAGTGTTTATGCAGAGGGTGAGAATGGTCCTTGACAATGTTCAGTGCCCTGCTCCTACAACGGTTCTGAAAAAGTTCTTGGACTGAGGGAAGGGAAACTCCAATTACCCTCTCAGCTCCCTTAACTATCCTCTGCAGGGCTTTTTTGTCTGACATACTGCAGCTGGAGTACCATGTTGCAATGCAGTACGTCAGAACACTCTCCACCACACCTCTGTAGAAGGTCCTGAGGATGCAGATGGGGAGAGAGGCCTATTTGAGTTTCCTCAAGAAGTGCAGTCTCTGCTGGGCCCGCTTCCTGATTCCCAAGGAATTCTTGCTCCAGGACAGGTCCTGTGAGATCTGCACTCCGAGGAACTTGATGTTCTCCACTCTCTCCACTAAATGGCCACCGATGCTGAGAGGGACGTGTTCAGGCTGTGACCGCCGGAAGTCGATAATCATCTCCTTCGTTTTGTCCACGTTGAGCACCAGATTGTTCTCCCTGCACCAGCCCTCCAGGTCTCTCACTTCTTCCCTGTACATTGATTCCTCATCCCTCTGAATAAGTCCCACCACTGTGGTGTCATCTGCAAACTTAATAATCTGGTTCCCCTCGTGTCTGGATACACAGTCATGTGTTAGAAGTGTAAACAACAGTGGACTGAGTACGCAGCCTTGAGGGGATCCGGTGCTCAGCGTGATAGAGTTGGAGATGTTATTTCCAACCCGGACAGACTGAGGTCTCTCAGTCAGGAAATCCAGGATCCAGAGACATGTGGTGGTGTTCAGACCAAGAAGGAGTAATTTCTCCATCAGTCTCTGGGGAATAATGGTGTCGAATGCTGAACTGAAATCAATGTACAGGAATCTGGTGTAGGTGTCTTTCTAATCCAGGTGGGTGATGACAGAGTGCAGGGTGGTGACTATAGCATCCTCTGTGGAGCGGTTTGAGCGATATGCGAACTGGAGCGGGTCATGTGATGCAGGGAGGCAGGCTGTGATGTGTGGTTTGACAAGCCGTTCAAAACACTTCATCACAATTGGTGTCAGTGCAACAGGATGATAGTCATTCAGACAGGACACAACTGGTTTCTTTGCCACCGGTACTATGGTAGAGGCCTTAAAGCATCTGGGAACGATGGCCTGACTCAGGGAGATGTTATAAATGTCAGTCAGGACATCTGCCAACTCGCTCGCACAGTCTCGGAGCACACATCCTGGGATGTTGTCCGAACCTGCAGCTTTACGTGGGTTGACCCTGGTTAGGGTCCTCCGTGTGTCCGCTGTGTTGATGGTGATAGCTGGCCCAACCGATGGTGGAGATGGGCCAGCCCTCCCTCTGATTGTCGGGTTTGATGCTTCAAAACGTGCAAAGAAGATGTTGAGCCTGTCTGGAAGCGAAGTGTCGTCATCATCTACCCCCTGCCTAGACTTACAGTCCGTCAGCGCCCGAACTCCCTGCCACATCCGCTTGGTGTTCCTAGTGTCACAGAGGTATCCCTGGATTTTCTCCGCATAGGCGCGCTTCACCGTCTTGATTCCCTTTGAGAGCGCAGACCTCGCTGAGCGGAGGGCAATCCTGTCCTTCGCTCTGAAGGCTGCATCTCTGGCTGTGAGCAGCGAGCGCACCTCTGCAGTCATCCAGGGCTTATGGTTGCCCCGTGCAGTGATAGTCTTCACTATAGTGACATCCTCTGTGCACTTCACGATGTAGCTGGTGACCGTTTCAGCATACTGCTCCACATCTGTCTTGTCTTCCTGGGAGGCTACTATTTTGAAGACCTCCCAGTCTGTGTGCAGAAAACAGTCTTTAAGTGCTGAGGTTGCACTCTCTGGCCAAATCCTGATTTGTTTCACTACTGGATACGCCACACATTTTAACAGCCACATTATGGCAGTAGTGAAGTCAGCCTATTATCACTTAAAGTACATAGCAAGGATTAAAGGTCTGATGTCTCAGCAGGATCTAGAAAAACTTGTCCATGCACTTATCTTTATTAAACTGGACTACTGTAACACTGTCCTCATAGGTCTCCCTAAAAAGTCCACCAGGCAGCTGCAGTTAGTTCAGAATGCTGCAGCTCGAGTCCTCACTAAGACCAAGAAAGTAGATCATATAACTCCAGTCCTCAGATCTTTCCACTGGCTTCCTGTCTGTCAAAGAATAGATTTCAAAATACTCCTGTTGGTTTATAAAGCTCTGAATGGTTTAGGGCCAAAATACATTTCAGATCTGCTGGTCCATTACGAACCACCCAGAGTCCTCAGGTCGACAGGGTCAGGTCTACTATCTGTGCCGAGTTAGAACCAAACATGGTGAGGCAGTGTTGAGTTTTTATGCCCCTCACATATGGAACAAACTTCCAGAAAGCATCAGGGCTGCTGAAACTTTCAGCTGCTTTAAATCAAGGTTAAAAACTTTCCTATTAGCCTTTTAATAGAACAATTGTTAATCTCCCACAATGTACTGTAACTTTTATTTCTTGCACATTTTCTGTCTTGTTCTATTTTAGCTGACATGATTTTGATGTTAAAGACCCATAAGCAGACACAGACTCAGTTTGCAGATTAAACGATGACTTATTTGTACGCAGGTGATAATAATCGATGGAGAGTCTGACAACCCTGTAGGGGGAAGAGAGAAGGGGGATGAGTAATTTGTGGCACACAAAATGACAATTGATATAAATAATTTCATTATGGGTTGAGGGCTGCAGGCTGTGGAAAACTGCTGATGATTCCATGTTCCCCTCCCAGCTGTCATCGTCTGTGAAGGTTGGTGAACTCCAAGTGCTGATCTATACAGTGCCAGTGCAAGGTGTTCCTTGGCTGAGGGAATATTTGGAAAAAACAGTTCAGTCAATGAATGTTCACTTACAGCTGTAGGAGTGAGCAGAAGAGGGTCCCTTCCCCGGGAGGAATGTATCCAGATCCACTGGGGAGGAGGAGTCCAGGTCCGCCGGGAGGATGGTCCACCTGTGCACAGGTAAGCCTAGGAATACACCGAGGGGAGAATGGAGCAGAGTGGAGATGGAGATAATTGCTTACAAGTCTTCCATGTTGGAGGACAGGGTGAAGGCTGCACGCAGTGAAGAGAGGTTCTCTGTAGCATGCTCTAGTCAACGTCCCTGTGCTGAAGTGAAGCTCTGCCCTCTATTTAAGGGCTGTCTTAATTAGGAGCGGCTGGTGAAGCTGCAGCGGCTGTGAAGCATTAGAGTAATTAGGGGGACAAAACAACAGTGGAGCCTGGATAATTATTGTACCCCCCCCCCCCCCCACCACCACCAAGGAATTCCTCCTGGCATCTGGCCCGGCTTCTCTGATTGAGCGTGATGAAATGCCTGGACCATCTGAGGATCGTGATGAAGGCCCTTGGGACCCAGGAGCTCTCCTCCGGGCCATATCCCGCCCAGTCGACCAAATACTGGAAGCCCCGTCCTCTGCGTCAGAGTGTCCATGATCCAGTTGATTTTGTAGACCGGACCCCCATCAACCATTTCTGGAGGTGGTGGTGGCTTGGAGGGTGGACAGAGGGGACTGGTGGAAATGGGCTTCACCTGTGAGACTTGGGAAGGTAGGGCAAATACGGAGAGCTGGAGGGAGGGTAAGGCATACAGAAACAGGGTTAATAATTTTAGAAATAGCATAAGGACCAATGAAGTGTGGAGAGAGCTTTCTGGAGTCAGTGATGGGCAGAGCCCCAAAACCTGCCGTGGTCAACTGCCCAGACCCAACTTCCTTTGCAGAACAGCTTAACACCTTCTTCACCCGTTTTAATACCAGCAGCACACCGACCACCTGGACCTCCCCATCTTCCATCTCCCCCCATGAACCCCTTATCATTGAGGAGCAACTTGTGACGTCCATCCTACATAAGGTCAACCAACACAGAGCCGCTGGCCCTGATAGGCTCAGAGGCAGAATCCTCAAGGAATGTTCCATTCAGCTAGGTGGAGTCCTCACCAGACTTTTTCAGCATCTCTCGGATTCTGGATGTGTCCCTGATCAGTGGAAGGAATGTACCATCATTCCAATCCCCAAATGATTCACCCTAAGGACCTGAAAGAATACAGACCAGTGGCCCTGACCTCTGTGCTCCGTAAATGTATGGAGCGAATGGTGTGTGACTTTTTGACTAACATGTTGTCACACAAATTGGATCCCCTCCAGTTTGCCTATAAGGCAAAATGGGGCGTAGAGGATGCATGTCTTACACTTCTAGACACTATCACTAAACAAATGGATTCTTCACACCCACACACACGGATTTTGTTTATGGACTTTTCTTCTGCTTTTAACACTGTACACACAGACATCTTGCTACATCACTTGACAGACCTACAGGTTCACCCAACATTGATTTTATGGATTCACAGTTTTTTATATGACAGGCCACAACAAGTGTTTTTAAATGGTTTTACATCTAGCAAGTTGATTTTAAACACAGGTCTTCCTCAATGTTGTGTTTTATCTCCGGTTCTGTTCTCTGTATACACAAATAACATCTCCTGTGACAGTGAAGGAATGACTCTTTAAATAGATAGATATGTGGCGGTATGAAATAAGGCACAGCGAACTGGAGTTTTTAAGGGAGTTTATTCATCATTCATCCGCCATCACAGAACTCACCCCAGCACTGTATAAGCGTGCCAGAGTGAACCCGCAGGCTCTTGTCAGCAGATAGGCAATGCGTGTAGTCAGATGAGCAGTGGTCAGAGAGAGAAAGAGAGCGATATTCAGCTGGCTTATATACCCAGCTACAGACAATAGAATGGCACATTAGCATCACAGTAACTGCAGGAAGGCATGAGACATTTGCATCACAGTACAGAGCAGGAAGTCATGAACACCTGCATTTGAGTCACACATATCAACAGCAGGACACTGGCGCCTGAACTAGACAAAGAGAGGCTGCCTACTGATATCAATGCACACATCTCATTGTTCTGCTAATTGCTCCAGCTGAGCGCTCTGCTTGTCCGTAGGCTGTGGGGGTGACCCACACACTCCCCCCCAGAGGGCTCAGCAGGAAGCTGAGGCCTCGATAGTCCGGCTTTGGAAGCGAGCTGCGGGGAAGGCTCTGTGCCGAGGAGGGGGAGGGAGGAGGGTGGGGGTAGCAAGTGCCGGCCTGGGACAGCGAAGTTGTCCGGGCCGCACAAAAATTGCATGTGGATCCACGATGTTGAGGGGCTGTCCCGTTGAACGTGGCGGAGGTCCACAGCGGCTGTGCGAAGAAAAATTTGTCTCTGACTCCTCTCGCGGCCATGAAGAAAAACAGGAGCTGCAGCTGTGTGAGGGACTTGGCGTATTGGCTTTAGGTGCGCGCGCAGGCCGAAAGCCCTCGGGGACAGCTGACGGCTGAATTCCCATGTGCGCCATGGCTGAGACCCATACAAAATCCTGTGTGCGGGCTGCGTGTGTGCTTCAGGTGTGTGAGCAGCCCTGAAGATTCCGATGTGCAGCGGCGGAGGACGATGGCGGTCTGTGGAGCCATTATTGTCCCGTGCGTGGTGCGCTGTCCTCGTAACCCCCCGGTGTGCGCGCGGGGATTCGGTGCGTGGGTGGTCCGCTGTTGAGAGGCGAGTCAGGGTCAGGGAGCTTGATGGAGATCAGCGTCGTCGGCGCCGATGGTCCTCCCTGTCTTGGCTGTTGCTGTAGTTCGCTGGTGCCGGGTCATGGTGCGTTCTGGTCCAAGCGCTGCATTCTCCGTCGTGCGCGCTCGTGTCGATGCAGAGGAGCGGTGAGAGGGAGTAGACGGTCTTTGTCCCTCGAGCTCGTGTCGATGCAGAGGAGCGGTGAGAGGGAGTAGATGATCTTTGTCCCTCGAGCTCATGTCGATGCGGAGGAGCGGTGAGAGGGAGTAGACGATCTTTGTCCCTCGGCCGGTCCCAGCGTGGATGTCAAGATCTCAGGCGAGGGTCGCACCATGACGCTTTCTGTAGCCTTCCCGGTCGTGGGTGATCTACGGAGAGTTCGCCTGGTGGTGGCTCTGCGTCAAGTTCTCCCTGTAGCAGAAGGGAGGGCAGTCCATTTGCATCAGGCAGCTGCGTTCATTCGTCGTCGGGAGTCACCGCCGGGGGCTGCATTAGTTCGTCGTCAGCGTGTTCTTTCTTTCGGGGTCACCAGTGTGGCGGTATTAAATAAGGCACGGCGAACTGGAGTTTTTAAGGGAGTTTATTCATCATTCATCCGCCATCACAGAACTCACCCCAGCATTGTATAAGCGTGCCAGAGCGAGTCCGCAGGCTCTCGTCAGCAGATAGGCAATGCATGTAGTCAGATGAGCAGTGGTCAGAGAGAGAAAGAGAGCGATATTCAGCTGGCTTATATACCCAGCTACAGACAATACATGAATGGCACATTAGCATCACAGTAACTGCAGGAAGGCATGGGACATTTGCATCACAGTACAGAGCAGGAAGTCATGAACACCTGCATTTGAGTCACACATATCAACAGCAGGACACTGGCGCCTGAACTAGACAAAGAGAGGCTGCCTATTGATATCAATACACACATCTCATTGTTCTGCTAATTGCTCCAGCTGAGCGCTCTGCTTGTCCGTAGGCTGTGGGGGTGACCCACAGATAGATAGATAGATAGATAGATAGATAGATAGATAGATAGATAGATGTACTTTATTGATCCCAAACTGGGAAATTACAGTGTGATAAATACAATATGCAGATGACATGGCCTTGGTGGTCCATCTGACAGACAGTACTGCACTGTCCCGCTATCAGCAGGCAGTCAACGATCTAGCTCAGATTTTTTTTTTTCCACAATATTTTTATTGAACCTTTTTTCAACAAACATGACACCAACAATCAAACCCCAACACTAAAACAAACCAAAAAAAAAAAAAACAAATATTCCAAAAACACCATCAACCGTTAACAAAACAAGTCAAACAATGCTCCTCTGTTTAGCCTAGGTAATCCATTGCATAAGTATACATATTATACATTCACCAATTTGGAAATTACAAGGTCCACACACATCATTCACCTTCTTCTTCAGTAGTTATGTTTAGTTTCTTTACATAATCAATGAAAGGTCTCCATATATTCTCAAACACATTTTCCTTTAATTTCAATATGTATGTTATTCTTTCTAGTGGAAGGTTTGTTAACATCTGTCTTAACCACTGAGTCACATCTGGTCTATGAGTCTTTTTCCACAGCAGTGCAATACATTTTTTGGCGTTAAGCAAACTGAGGTCTATGAATGTTCTTTCACTCTTATTAAAGTTATGCTTTTCTGGATACAGACCCAACAAAAACAATTTAGGATTCAATATGAGTTGTTTTGAAATTATTTTTCCAATTGTTACCCTCACCTCTTCCCAAAACATTCTAATTTTTCTACATTCCCAAAAACAATGAAATAGAGTTCCTTTACTTTCCATACATTTTGTGCACGTATCTGGTATGTTTTTGTTATATCTATTTAACTCCACCGGTGTAACATACATCCGCATTAACCATTTAAAATGTATCAATTTAAGATGTACATTTATTGATTTGGTTTGAGCTTCTGTGCAAGCCAATTCCCATTGTTCCTCTGAAATTTCAATTTGTAGGTCTTCTTTCCAATAATTCATTCTTTTCTGTGAGTTTTCACTTGAGGATAATATCAGTGAGTTATAGAACTCTGAAATAATACCCTTTCTCTTACTATTTTTCGTCAAAATTTTTTCCAAGTATTAATAGGTAGGACGGGTGAGAGCATTATTTTGATTTGATCGAATGAAATTCCTAAGCTGAAGATATTTAAAAAAATGTGTTCTATTAAGATTAAATTTAGCCCTCAGTTCTTCAAAAGACATTATGTTGTCTGAACATGCTAAATATAAGTCTTGAATCTTTTGAATCCCTTTTAAATTCCATAATTTAAATACAGCATCCGCTCTCCCTGGTGTAAAATATTGATTACCCCATATTGGGCTAAATTGTGACAATAAGTGCGGTTCTTTTTTTTTTTTTTTTATTTAAGTTTTTGTAAAGGGTATACAGGTCGTTACAGCAATGCAGTGTTTACATTTTCATCACATGTTCCCTTATTTCCTGATATCTGACAACATTGGAAGATTAATTCTTACAACACCCCTTATTATTTTTTTTTTTTAAAGTGAAAGAAAAAGTGAAAAGAGAAAAAAAAACAAACAAAAAACAAATAAAAAAAACAAACAAACCAGTAAAAAACAAACAAAAAGAAAAAGTAAGTAAATAAAGATAAAAGAGCATCTGAGTAGCATTGGAACAAAGAGCAGAACCATTATTGAAATGGTATTTGTCAAAGATTAGATCTAATGGAAGACACATATGCGGTCCAGGGTTGCCAAAAGTTCATGAACCCATCCATGTCCTGTCTCAGTGCGAATGTCAACTTTTCCATCGAGTAAATGTCTTGGATCACGTTAGTCCAATCTTCAGGTGTAGGACAGTCCTTCAACATCCATTTTTTAGTTAGAGCTTTTTTGCTTGCCAATATTAAAACATTGAATAAGTATTTTTCTCCTCGTCTTTCCAGTGAGTCCGGTAGTAAACCCAAATACAAAGTTACAAAAGAAAAGGGAACTGTAATTTTGAATATTTTCCCCAATATTGTCTGTACATTGGTCCAATATTGGTGGATAACTGGGCATGACCAAAACACATGAAAATGATTTGCAGTCTTTTCACCACACAAGCGCCAACAGTTCAATCCCTTATGGGTAAATTTGTTTTGTGCAGGTGTTCTGAAAAATCTTGCCAAGTTTTTCCATCCAAATTCTCTCCACTGCAGGGATGAGGTACTTTTCCATTGCTGTTTATTTAGCTTTTCCCATATTTCCAGATGTAAAGTGAAATTCCCCTCTTTTTCCCATCTCTCTTTTATATAAGATGTGTTGTCTCCTTTTAAGTCTTGAAGACCTTGGTATATTTTAGAAATGTATCTGATCCCTGGGATCCCTTTATATGCCATTAAGAAGACCTTCAGAACACCTGACTGGGCCCTTTCCAAAACCTCCTTTTTAAGTATATTGTTTATGTGGTGTCTAAGCTGGAAGAACCTGTAAAGGTCTTGATTTATTAGGCCTTGTTTTTTCAAATCTTCAAAACTTCTTAAGATTTGCCCTTTAAAAAAATCGTAATATTTTATCAGCCCCTTCTCCTTCCACTTTTTAAATCTGGTGTCTGTTTTATTAGGAGTAAAGTCCTGATCATAGGCGATCCATTGCAGAAGTCGATAGGGCTCTTTAGTTTGATTCTCTCTGACTATCTTAAACCAAATTTTTAGCGGGGTCTCTATCCACGGGTTAGTGTTATTCAAAAGCTTAGGTAAGACATTGTTCCCTATTATCGCCTGTAGGGGGATGTCACTTGTTATTTGGCATTCGATCTCCTTCCATTGTGCAGAGTAGACTGGGTTACATATCTCTACTAAAGTTTTAATTTGTGCGGCTTTAAAGTAGTCCCTGATATTTGGCAGCGCGAGCCCACCTTTGTCTTTGTTTAGCTGTAGGGTTCTATATCTGATTCTAGGTCTCTTGCCCTGCCATATGAATCTTGAGATCCTTCTGTCCAGCTCCTGCCATGTTTTATTGGGAGGTTCTACCGGTATTGTTTGGAAAAGGTATAGAAGACGTGGAAGTATATTCATTTTGACTGCTTCAATTCTTTGTGCAATACCCAAGAATGGTATCATATTCCATCTTGCTAGGTCAGATTTTATTTTTGTCACCAGTGGATCATAGTTTAGTGATATAATTTTGTTGAGTTGTTTCGGGATATTGACCCCCAGATATTTCATAGATTCCGACTCCCAGTTAGTTTTGAGTTTGCTTAGTGAATAATGATTTGGGTCATAGTTGAATGTTAAAACTTGGGTTTTATGCATATTTAATTTGTACCCCGATAAATCTCCATACTCTGAAAAAACTGAGGTTAGTTCTGGTAAAGAAGTGTCCGGCTGCCCTAGGTATATTAAAATGTCATCAGCAAAGAGTGCTATTTTATGTTCCTTCTGACCAAGTGTAATACCTTGAATTTTTTGGTTTTGTCTTATCCATTGGCTCAGAGGTTCTATGAAGATTGCAAAGAGCAGTGGAGACAGGGGGCAGCCCTGACGACATCCTCTTTCCAGTTCAAAAGATGATGATAAATTACCGTTAATCCTTATTTTAGCTGTTGGTTTTTTATATAATGCCTGTATAGTTCTAATGAAGTTGTTATGAAAATTGAAACTGGATAAGATTCTGTATAGAAAAGACCAGTCAACCGAATCGAATGCTTTTTCAGCATCTAATCCTAATATGACTGCATTTAAGTTATATTTTTTTATATGATGAATTATGTGTAAAGTGCGTCGAATGCTGTCTTGTGTCTGTCTTTGTCTTATAAAACCTGTTTGGTCTAAATGAATTAGGTCTGTCAGTATATTCTCTAACCTTTTGGCAAGGATAATGGTAAAAAGCTTATAGTCCTGATTTAGTACACTGATTGGTCTGTAGTTGGAGCACTCTAGTTTATCCTTTTCAGGTTTAGGTATAACTGCAATGACCCCTTCTCTCCAGGAGGGGGGGATTTCCCCTGTGTGGAGGACATAATTAAATGTTTTCAGGAGGAGAGGAGATAGTTGCTGTTTAAAGGTTTTGTACCACTCTGCTGTATAGCCATCAGCTCCTGGGGATTTGTTAGCTTTAAGTTTCATAATTGCTTTTTCCAATTCTTTAGGATGTATTTCTGACAGTAGTGTTTTATTTTGTGACTCCGTAAGTTGGGGAAGGTTTAATGTGTTTAGGAATGCCTCGGATGCACTTTTATGTTTTTTGTGGGAGTATAAGTTCTTATAGTAATTCTCGAAGTTTTTAAGAATATCCTGAATTCTGAATTTTATTTCCTTTGATACTGGGTCTCTGATTTTGTAGATTGCTCTTTCTGTTTGATGTTTCCTCAATTTATAGGCTAGCAATTTTGCCGATTTACTGCCTGCTTCATAGTATTTTTGTTTCAGAAATGTAAGTTTCTTCTGGATTTCTATTGTGTAGATCTCATTTATTTGGTTTTTAATTTCCTTAATCTTGAGCGAGTCAGTAGAATGAGTGTTGCCTTTGTGTTCTTTTTCTAGGTTCCTAAGTTCTGACTCTAATGTGGATAGTTTTTCTTGTCTTAGTTTCTTTTGGGTTGCCAGTTTTGCAATAATCTTTCCTCTTATTACAGCTTTACATGCATCCCACAGTATTAAAGGGGATACTTCTCCATTATCGTTATCTTCCAAATATCTGAGAATATCTGACTCCAATTCATCTTTCAATGGTCCTTTCAGGACATTTGAATTTAACCTCCAAGAAAATGTATTATTTGTGTATTTTTGGATATTTAAGTCCATGTAGATCGGACTGTGGTCGGAGAGATCCATCAGTCCTATTTTACATGTTTTTACTCTACCAATGTCTCTATTAAACATAAAAAAATAGTCAATCCTTGAGTAAGATGAATGTGGAGTTGAGTAAAATGTATAGTCTTTTACACTGGGGTTGAGTTCCCTCCACACGTCACAGACTCCCAATTCTTTTAGTAGCATCCGAGTATTCCTGTTTTGGGTGTTATTTTGATGTGGGGAATTACCAGAAGCATCCCAGTATGGATTCAGTCTAAGATTGAAGTCCCCACCACATATCACTAAACCTTGAGCTTTAGTTATCATTAGGTCGAATACATTTTTATAAAATTTCCAGTTAGCCCCTGGGGGAGCATACACATTCAGCAGGGTGATATCTTCTCCCTCTAGCCGCCCAGTTACCAAACTGTATCTCCCTTCTTTATCTGTGTTCTGATTTTTTTTCAAATGTAATTTTGGTTGATATCAATGTTGCTACTCCCCTCCTCCTCCCTGATTTATATGAAGATGAAGAGATCATTTTAAACCCTTGTCTACTGAGTTTATTGTGTTCCACGTCTGTTAGGTGGGTTTCTTGTAAAAGTATTATTCCTGCTTTGTCTTTTTTCATTTTGCCTAGAATCTTGGATCTTTTAACTGGATTCAGGATTCCTTTTACATTATATGAAATTATTTTGGTTACACCCTGTTTCTCCATTGTGTTGTTTTGTTTAGTATAACTGTGTGGTGGCCCTCTTTTGTGCTACTCAGAAACTGAAAGAACATTAAAAACAAGAAAAACATTAAGAACATAGTGTAAAAAACTTTAAAACAAAAAGCTGTCAAAAGAACTTCCTGAGCTGAGGTCTTTTTAAAGACCCTGTAAGAGCCTTGATGGAGTGAAGGCTCTGAGGGAAATTCCTCAAACTCTGTTACGTGTTGAGGGCCCTCTCTTACCACTGAAAGTTGTCCCATGCTTTTAACGTGAGTTTCAGAACCCAATCCAAACTTGTAATGATTTTTTTTTTTTTTTCCTTTTATGCCTAAACCCTGTGAAATTGTGTGCACCCTCCCACCCCCATCACATCAAACATTCACGCAAAAACAGTATTTGTTAGTATGAGGAGAACATGTGGATTATTGTCACATTTCTATTTTAACAAGTTTTTTTTTTTTTTTTTTTTTTATTACAAAGACTTATTTGTTTCAAATAATATGATTGTTCCATGAAATGTTTTACCACATGCTGAATATGCATCTCCTTTAATGTTTGTTACCTTGTATGAGGGGGGTTGGATGTGCGGATTGATTCAAGAGGGAAAAAAAAAAAAAGGTCGCTATTCCAACCTGAAAACGGATAGTTTATCCGCGACGCTCTGGTGCTGGGTTTCCCGCTGCTGGTCCGTGGATTTTGAGGGTCTTTGTGTTGTCCATGTTTGCGCTTTGATCTTCACACTCGGGTCTGCCGCGGGTTTAAATACCGTTACCGGGAGCCCTCTTTTCGCCATGTCAGCTGTTGCTTCTTCCGCCGAATTATAGAGACACGTTTCATCGCCGTAGAAGACCCTTAACTTCGCAGGAAATGGTGTCTGAAAGCGCAATTTCTTCTCTCTTAACACCTTTTTCGCGTCATTGTATTCCCTGCGCTTTTTAAGGACCTCCGGGGCGTAATCGTGTTCCACGTAGACTTTTCTCTCCTGGTGCATAAATCCTTTTTTCTGCCAGGCCAGTCTTACAACCTCTTGTTTTATTTTGAAATTGGAAAATCTTACCAACACCGAACGTGGGGGCGCTTCCGCCGCCGGCCTAGCGGCTAATGAACGATGTGCCTTTTCTATCTTCAAGTCGGTGGTTTGTGGAATATCCAATTTCTCTCTTAGTAAGGATTCCACGCATTCTGCCATTGAGTTAAAACCATTTTCGGTTCCTTCTATCAGACCATGAATTCTTATGTTATCTCTTCTTTGTTTTCCTTCTTGGTCGGTTAGCTTAGCCTCTATAGCTGCTTGTCTTTTGCGTAGGTCCAGCACAGAATCTTCGAGCACTTTTATTCGATCCTCTGTTTCCAAGATTCGGTTCTCGGCCTGGTCCACTCTGCTGTTTGTCCTTTTCAATTCTTCTCTGAATTCCCGAAATTCGGCCGTAACATCTCGGCGAAATCGTCGTAGTTCCTCAAATAGTGATTTCAGGCTAACCCTTTTGTTAGCTATCACCAGCTCCTCGTCTTCTGAACGGGGATCTTCCAGTTCAGATTCTCCGGCCGACACGTGTCCTGGCCTGGAGAATTTCAGTTTCTTCTGTTTTCCTTTAGACATGATGATTTTGTCTTTTGATTTTCACTCCTCCAAAAATCCGTTAAGTTTGATTTTCAAGGTGTTATCCTGGATTGAGTCTGAGAGCTTCAGTGTTAAGCTGCAGTCGCCATGGCGTCCAGACCGGAAGTCCCCCAAGTGCGGTTCTTTTAAATATTTTTTGATTTCATACCATATTTTGATCATATGCTTTACAATTGGATTTTTAACTTGTTTCTGTAATTTTTTAGCCGAGTCTGAGTATATGAATAAGGGAAGAGGTAAAGGTAAATTGTATGATTCCATCTCCGTCCAGTGAGGGAGATCATTTGATGAAAAATAATATGTCATTGACCTCAGTTGTGCTGACCAGTAATACAACATAAAGTTTGGACATTTCAGACCTCCACGATCAAATGGCAAATATAGTAAGGACAGACGTAATCTAGCCTTCCTATTGTTCCATATAAATTCCACTAACTTTTTTTAAATTCTTGAGAATAGATCTGAAGGTGGTGGTAAAGGAATGTATTGAAATAAATATAGTATTTTGGGTAAGATATTACTTTTAAGTATATTAATTCTCCCGATCATCGACATTGGCAGTGACATCCATCTCTGAAGCAACTCATTAATATCTGTCATTAAGGCTTCATAGTTGATACTAGCGGCTGATTCTAACTTAGGCACAATTTGAATTCCTAAGTATTTAAACTGATTTACAACATTGAATTGATTTACCTCAGGAGCTGGGTGCTTTCTCTGGGTCTCATTTAGCATTAATATTGAAGATTTATTTTTATTTATTTTACATCCTGATATTTCCCCAAAGTTCTTTATAATATTTAACAAGGTCGGAATTGATTTTTTAAGATTTGACATAAACAAAATTATGTCATCAGCATACAGGGAGATTTTATGTTCTATTGGTCCTACTTTAATTCCATATATTTGTGGATGTAAATGCACTGCCATCGCCAAAGGTTCAATTGCCATAGTAAACAGTAAAGGCGAAAGTGGGCAGCCTTGTCGACAACCTCTATTAATTTTTATTGATTTTGAGATATTGCTATTTGTTAGGATTTCTGCTGTAGCATTATTGTATATTATCTGAACCCATTTTATGAAATTCTTTCCAAGTCCAAACCTTTGTAAAACTTCAAAAAGAAAGGGCCATTCGACCCTATCAAAGGCCTTTTCAGCATCCAATGATAGGAGAGCTGTATCCGGTGCTTCTTTATTAGAATAAATTATATTAAATAATCTTCTTACATTATGGAAGCCTTGTCTTCCCTTTATAAAGCCATTCTGATCTCGGTTAATTATATTTGGTAATATTTCTTGTAGTCGTCTTGCTAAAATTTTACACATTATCTTAAGGTCTGCATTTAATAGGCTTATTGGTCTCATGTTTTCACATTTATTAGGTTTACCTGGTTTTGGCAACAGTATAATTAAGGCATTATTTATATATGGCGGTAATTTACTATTTTGAAATGCTTCTAAAACCATTTCCAAAAATGGTTTTATTAATTTATTCTTAAATTTTTTATAGAGGTCAACTGGAAGACCGTCAGGTCCCGCACTTTTTCCTGATTTCATATTATCAATGGCTAGCCCAACTTCTTCTTGACTAATTTTTGACTCCAGTATCTCCCTGTTTTCATTTGGAATACATGGTATAGATAATCCGTCCAAAAACCCATTTAGTTTTGTTAAGTCAGTTTCATTTTTTGTATCATATAGTTTTTCATAATAATCTCTAAAGGCACTGTTAATTTCTAAAGGATCTACGACTGCCTGTCCGTTACTTATAATACTGGTAATTGGTGTTTTAAATTCTAATTGTTTAATCTGCCATGCCAATAATTTTCCTGATTTTTCACCTTGTTCATAAAAGGTTTGCTTCAATCTTAGAAGACTCGAGGCAGCTCTATTTGCTGATTTTTTTGTCATATTCAGCTCTCAGAATCAGTAATTCATTCTCTAATTTGGGATTACTTCCTGCATACACTTTTTCTTGAAGGATTTTTATTTTACGTTCCAATTGGACTCTCTCCTCTCGAGTCTTCCTAGATTTTGAACCTGTATAACTAATAATATGCCCCCTAATAAAAGCTTTGAAAGCTTCCCACTTTATACATGCTGATGTTTGTGTAGTGTTGATATCAAAGAACTCATCTGTTTTTCTATGTACTTAACAAATTCCTCATCTTGAAGCCATTTATGCTGAAATTGCCACCTACCAGGAACCTTTGTCAATTTCTTATCTACATATATTATACAGCAGGGTGCATGATCAGAAATCACAATGTTATCATAGAAACAATTTTGAATCTTGGACCTTAATTCCATAGAGATCAAAAAATAGTCAATACGTGAGAATGTCTTGTAGGTGTTAGAATAACAAGAATAGGCTTTGACTTGTGGTTTCATTTCTCTCCATATATCTAGCAATCTCAATTCTTTCGTAAAATGATTAATGGTCATCCTACATCCATTGTGCGTACAGTCCTGTCCTGTTGACCTATCTATACTGGGATTCAATGTACAGTTAAAATCCCCTGCTATTATATATAGCCCTGTGAGTGATGCTAAAGTAAGAAATAAATTAACAAAGAAGCTTTGATCATCTATATTGGGACCATATATGTTCACCAGATTTATATTTTCTAATAACAAAGATCCTTGGATGATTAGATATCTTCCCAATTTATCTCCAATTACATTTTTCACTTGAAATGGGACTGATTTATGTATGAGAGTCATAACTCCCCTGGCTCGGGATGAAAACGATGAGGTGAATACACTTCCCTGCCATCTCCTCCTTATTCTTTTTACATCCTCCTCTATTAGATGAGTTTCTTGTAAAAACACAATTTTTGAACCTATGTCTTTTATTTTATTCAAAACTTGTTTAAGTTTTTTTAGGTTTTGTAGACCTCTGCAATTCCATGATGTTAAATTAAGCTTAGCGCTTTGGTCTATGATCAATAAAGAGTTTGAGATTACCTTGCAATATAAACATGCTCATACAGAGAAGCAAAAACATGGATGGTTGAACATTCATCCCACAGACTACACACAAACAAATTCCCCCTCCCCACATTCGTGGTAATCCCCCCAAAATCAAAAAAAAAATTCCGTCTCCCGTTATAGCCTGAATCTGCTCCTCCCCCGTGAGGATCAGTCAAACCACTCACTCTTTCCTCCTCTCAATCACCCTGACTCTGCTACTTTTAATGACATGACAATAACTCTTCTGTAGTTTTTCCAATTTAACTCCAAAATTTTATTGCCACTTTGTACATCATAGCCTTTTTTTTTTTTTTTTTTAATATATCATACCATCTATATTTTGTAGACATGCTATATATTTCAAATCAATCAGATACTTGAACACTTCCTTAAATATTCTACCTTTTATATCTTGTTCTTGCTTCATGCTTGGCTCTCGCCAGTCTCTCCTTGGATCTGCTTAATGAGTTCCTGCGCCTCCTGAGGGGTCTTAAAAACTTGGGTTCTCCCTTTATACGTGACCAGCAGTCTTGCAGGATAAATCACCCCGTGACGAATTCCAAGGCTGCGCAGCTCTTTATGGGCGGGGTCAAACTGTTTCCTTAATTGTTGGATTCCTGCGGCCAAATCTGGGTAGAACCGCACCTGTTGGTCCTGGTATTTAATTTCTCCTTTAGTGCGGGCTGCGCTGGAGACCGTCATCTTGTCCCTGTAGTTAAGGAACTTCATTATCAGCGTCCTCGGTGTTGTCTTCTTATCTCTCGATGGGCCTATTCGGTGTGCGCTTTCCAAGACGACTGATGACTGTAGATCCGCATTATCCAGCACCTCTGGGATCCACTTCTCCAAAAAGGAACACGCATCCTGTTCCTCCGCCCCCTCCGGAAGGCCCACAAGCCTTAAATTATTCCGTCTAGACCGGGATTCCAAGTCCAAGACGTTTTCTTCCAGACGTTTATTCTTTAATTCCAATGTTTGGACCTTTAATTGCAGGCTGTTGACGTCATCTTCAGCGTTAGAGATCCGGAGCTCCGCCTGCGTTATTCGCTCCATACAGTCGCTTATTTCTTTTCTCATAGCTTCAATCGCAGCTATAATCCCATCAAACTTAGACGAAAAGTCTGTTCTCATAGCGCTGATGGCAGCAAGGACCGCATTCGTTCCTTCGGCAGTCACCGCACCACCGCTAGCTCCCTCCTCAGCCATGGTCACAGGTGTTTTATCTGCTGCGTCACGAGCGTGGAAATCTGTTAACTTGGCTTGTTTCGTCGAATCAGTTTTTCCTCCGCCTGATTTCACAGCCTTAGTTTTTACCATATCCGCCTCCGAACGCTAGAGCAGGTTTTTGTTCCAATTGGGAGAGTTTTAGCCAACTTTTTTTATCATTAGGAGCAGAGCAGAGTGGAGCACACCCTTCTAAGCGGCCGCCATAACCGGAAGTCCCTAGCTCAGATTTTTAATCAAAACTCTCTGGAGTCAAACACCACAAAGACTAAGGAGTTGTGCTGTGGGAGCAAAAAGAAACTTTCAGCTACTCTCTTTACACCCCTCAGTGTCCAGGGTCAGGCTATTGCTCAAGTTCAAGTTTGTAAATACTTGGGAATAGAGATGGACTGTAGCCTGTCTTTTGCACACCATGTTGACTCTGTTTATAAAAAAGCACAACAACGCCTCCACCTGTTGAGGAAACTTAGGACTTTTAATGTCAGTAGATACATTTTAACTCTGGTTTACACTTCATTAATTGAATCCATCCTTTTAACATTTCATCCCGGTACAACTCCCTCTTCATTAAGCACAAAACAAAGCTTTCCCGTATAGTTAATTTGGCTAGCAAAATCATTGGCTCACCACAGACACCGTTGTCTGAACTGTATCATCGCTCTGTGATCAGGAAAACCACCCTGATCACAGAGGACCCATCTCACCCCCTCCATCACTCTTTTCAGTTACTGCCATCAGGCAGACGATATAAAGTTCCACTGGCCCATAAAAACATTTACAAGAAATCATTTATTCCTTCTGCAGTAACAATTCTGAACAAAATCAAATAGTTATCATAGCTATTGTAGAGGATGCCTTTCACAAACGAGACTGAGTTTATTTCTCAGGGTTGGTTTATTGAGAGGTCACATCTTCCAACAAGAACAGAATCTCAGAAAAGAGGTAGAACAATCA
Source organism: Pholidichthys leucotaenia (assembly GCA_020510985.1). NCBI lineage: Eukaryota > Metazoa > Chordata > Actinopteri > Cichliformes > Pholidichthyidae > Pholidichthys > Pholidichthys leucotaenia. The sequence continues at coordinate 116,093,148 of CM035845.1, read as the reverse complement.
TCCTTCACAGTTCTTAAACCCTCCAAAGACACAAAACCCCCAACATCAAATAACACACCCCCAACCCACAGTCCTTGAGTAAACATACAGCCCCCGAGGCTCCTTGGTGTCTCCATTGTCTCTCTCATCCTTCTAGCCTCCGGGGCTCCTGCTGGGACATTCTCTCCCACTTCCCGTCTCCTAAAAGACCAACTTCACACCTCCCGTAGGTCTCTGCAGGGTCAGGTCCTCTTTGGCCATTGAGACGTGAAGCTTCCAGAATATGCACCGTCATGCCTACTAGGTATATGTGGGTGAATATGAATGTCATATATGCGCCCTAAATATGCGCCATATAACCCCCCCCCCCAAACGTCTAAATAAGGACAAAGTACACCCCAAAATGCATAGAAACATGTCATATCACACAGAACAGCAAAATGGCACAACATATCACACTTCCAATTGCTTGGGCTTCAACCTCCTGCCATATCTGCTGTAAGCAGGTTTTGATCTGCCTGTAGCTGTTTCTTGCATCTGTGGATCAGAGTTGTTAGCACATCGTTGTGAAAGCTTAGAAGAGTGTCTCCCCGGTGGCCTGCCGCGACGGGGGGCCCTGGCTAACTGCATTTGTTCATCAGCCAACACAAAAGCGGGTTTGAGTCTGTTAATGCAGACTAATTCTCTCCTGTTACCCAAATCGAGCAAAAAATGTTTTTCCCCAGTTTCCAACACTCTGAACGGTCCATCATAAGGCGGCCTTAAACCTGGCCTCTGAGCGTCGTGTCTGACAAAGACAAATTCTGCGTTCTTTAAGGCTTTAGACACAAAAACGCGTGGGAAACTGTGATGAACTGGGCCGGGGAGGGTGTTTGATCCCGTGTCGCTCTGCAGCAGCTGAGCGGGTGGGCGATTTGGTGCGGGGTTCTCTGGAAGGAATTCGCCCGGTAACCGGAGGGGTTGGGCAAAAACTAGCTCAGCCGGAGAGGCTTGCAAATCTTCCTTAGGTGCTGAACGCAACCCTAATAAAACCCATGGAAGTTTATCAACCCAATTTGTGTCCGTGAGAGCCGCTTTGAGGGCTGCTTTCAATGACCGGTGAAAGCGTTCGCACAAACCATTGGCCTGAGGGTTATAAGCGGTAGTGCGGTGAATTTTCACCCCCAGACTGAGGGCCATGGATGACCAGAGCTCCGAAACGAATTGGGGACCCCTGTCAGACGTTATGTCTGACGGGACTCCAAAACGCGCGACCCAAGCTGTTAAAAACACGCGCGCCATGTCTGCTGCTGTAGTTGACACCAGGGGGACCACTTCTGGCCAGCGCGTTGTGCGGTCTACCATGGTTAGAAGGTGTGTGAAACCCTGCGACAGCGGGAGGGGTCCCACCAAGTCGATACGCACGTGGTCGAAGCGTTTGGCCGGGATGTGAAAAGGTTCTAAGGGGGCCCGTGTGTGCTTGTGTATCTTTGCTCTTTGACACGCTGCGCAGGCTGCGGCCCACTCTTTGACCTGTTTACGCAGCCCCGGCCAAACAAATTTTTCTCCCACCATTTTGATCGATGCGCGAACTCCCGGATGTGCCAGCGAATGGATTAAATCAAAAACGCGGCGGCGCCACGCAGCTGGGACCACGGGGTGGGGGCGCCCTGTGGAGATATCGCAGATTAGAGGAGGCATACCTGTCTGATGCACCCTGTGCTCCAGCCTTAGCCCTGTTGGCCCAGACTGGAGCGCGCGCACGTCCGCATCACTAACCTGCTCGGCGGCCATGGCTGCATAATCTAAGCCTATGCAGACCGGGGCTGCGAGCGCTTCCGCGCTGCAAGCCTGGCCCGCGTCCACGGCCACCGTGTCTGCCCCCTGGGGGCCTGGCGTTGCAACTGCGCGCGAGAGGCAATCTGCCACTACATTGTATTTGCCCGCCACATGTTGAATGTCGGTGGTAAACTCTGAAATCGTGGCCAGCTGTCTCTGCTGTCGGCCCGACCACGGCTCTGAAATCTTGGCCATTGCAAATGTTAATGGTTTGTGGTCTACAAACGCAGTGAAACGGCGCCCTTCCAGCCAGAACTGGAAGTGGCGGATGGCCAGATGCAGGGCTAAAAGCTCCCTATCGAACGCGCTGTATTTCCGCTCGTTATCGCGCAATGTTTTGCTGAAAAACGCAAGCGGTTGCCAGCTCCCTGCTACCAGTTGCTCGACAACCGCCCCCACTGCTACGTCGGAAGCGTCCGTGGTTAGTGCCATGCGAGCTGCTGGCACGGGGTGTGCCAACAGCACAGCGTTCGCCAGGGCCGACTTGACCTGGGAGAAAGCGCGCTCCCGTTCCGGGGACCACTCGACCTTATTTGCAGGTTTTTGTTTCTTTAGTGCCGCGTACAGTGGGTGCATGAGCTGTGCCGTGCTGGGGAGGAAACGGTTATAAAAATTGACCATCCCCAAAAATTCTTGCAATGCTTTAACTGTCTGCGGCTGGGGAAACTCCGTTATCGCGCGTACTTTATCGGGCAGCGGGACCGCTCCTTCTGGAGAAACGCGGTGGCCCAAAAAATGGATTTGCGCTACCCCGAATTGACATTTCGCTGGGTTAATTATCAGCCCATGCTCTGTCAGCCTCTGAAAACCGCTGTGAGGTGGCGCTCGTGTTCGACTTCGGATGCACTGGCTACCAAAATATCATCCAAATAGGCGAACACGAAAGGGAGGCCACGCAACACCGCATCCATCATGCGTTGGAACGTCTGTGCGGCGCCTTCGAGGCCAAAAGGCATGCGCAAAAACTCGAAAAGCCCAAAGGGGGTTATTACTGCCGTTTTGGGTATGTCTTGAGCGCGGACTGGGACTTGGTGATAACCGCGCACCAAATCTATTTTGGAAAAGATGCGCGCCCCCGCCAAATGCGCCGAAAAATCCTGGATGTGCGGAATCGGGTAGCGGTCATGTGCTGAAGCATTATTTAACCTGCGGAAATCACCGCAAGGCCGCCACGAGCCATCAGCCTTGGGGACCATATGCAGGGGAGACGACCAAGGGCTGTTAGAGCGTCTAACAATGCCCAGCTTTTCCAAGTTGGCGAATTCCTCGCTCGCGATGGCCAGTTTAGCTGGGTCCAAGCGCCGAGCTTTTGCAAAAACAGGGGTGCCGGAGGTAGTTATGAAGTGCTCGACCCCGTGTTTAGCTATTGACGCTGAAAATGTTGGGACCGTGAGTGCTGGGAACTGATTGAGTAGTGCATGAAACTTACCACCTGCAGCTGTGACATTAGGATGTGCAGAAGGCGGGGCCACCCGAGCTGTACAGGAGATAGAGTGGAAAGACAGTGCATTTACCATACGTCTATTAGTAAAATCAACTAATAAACTGTTTGAGCATAAAAAATCAGCACCTAACATGTTGTTGCTAACTGCAGCTACGACGAAAGTCCACTCGAAGGTGCGCCCGTGGAAGGATAGAAGGAGCGTCTTCTCCCCATAGGTTTTGATCGTCGAGCCATTTGCCGCTAGCACCAGGGGTCCGCTGGAAGGTGCCAGCAGGTCCGCGTAGGAAGGCTTGACAAAACTCAGCTGGGAGCCTGTGTCCACCAGGAAATTCTTCCCTGAATTCGCGTCCGTCACGAAAAGCAGCTTGTTCTTCGCGCCGAGAGCAGCAGCTGCTACCGACTCTCGGTCTTGGCGTTTCCCTGGCGCTTGTATCGGCACGGTGGGATGCATCTGCGCACCCTCTCAGCGAAATGTCGATGGTAAAAGCAGAGGGTGCCGTCCGCTCCGCTTCTCCTGGTCTCTGCCGCTGCTGACGTCAGTGGGTCCGGTGCTGTGGCCTCTGGTCTCCCCTCGTCTCGCGGGGGTGCGTTCAGCTCCGTTGCCGCCGTCATGGCTGCGTGTCGTCTATGGGCGTCGACGAGCCGCTGTGCCTCCTGGCCCAGCCCATGGTAGTCGCGGTCGTTGAGCAGCTGTGAGCTGGCCAGGGTGACTCTCACTGCTGGCGGTAGTGTTCTGAGAAAGAGATGGGCAAAGATAAAACTGTCATCATCTTCGCCTCTCAGGTTCATCATCCTCGCCATCAGATCTGCCAGCCTGTCTGCTTCCCCTTCTGTCAGCGCCAGAAGTCTCTCTGCTCGCTCTCCCTGCGAGGGACTCGCAACTTTTCAGGTTGATAGTACTAGTGGACAGCCATACCTTTTGCCCCACACGGTAGGTGGGGACTGGGGTCCTCCGTTGGTTGGCGATTTCGGAGTTCTGGTAAGCAGTGCGGTGGAGGGCAGTTCTGCTGGTCTTCCAAAAATGGCGGCAGCATCCAATGTGCGCCTGGATAGACGATACTGCAACTGCTTATTCCGAGGTGGGGAACAGGGGCAGGTTGTAACCCAATGAGGCCTCGAAGGGAGATAGGCCTGTAGTGGTGGAGGTGGCAGAGTTGTGGACATACTCAATCCATGGTAAATATGAACTTTTGGGACCTGGGGGAAGTCTGGTTAGCACCTCAGACAGAGACAGGGAATAAGCATGGGAGAACAATGCCCAGGAAGGACAGAGGGGGTTGAATGCAGTGTAGTGTAAATATCATGCTGTGTGAGGTGAAGTGCCATGAAACTTGTGAAGTGTGACTTGGGATATAGAGAGGAGAGCTTGCTGTAACCATTCAGTCCATTCTGTGCTTGTGAGATGTGAGTGTGTAATAAATCGTCTGTCATGAATCTGCCTCTTCATTTACACACTCCACACTGGTGACCCAAGACGTATTATGGAACACGAGGCAAGAACCCCGGAGCCGGCCTGGTCGGGAAGCCCCAGCGATGCAGCAGCCATTCCACAGACAGCCCGGACTGGAACCCCCAGCCACGCGTGTGCGGTTTCAGTCAAGCTACCGGATTTCTGGCAGCACAACCCGCGCTCTTGGTTCCACCACACCGAGGCCCAGTTCGCCCTCCGGGGAGTAACGGCAGACGACACCAAGTTCTACCATGTGGTGGCAGCGCTGGACTCCCGCACAGCCCAGCAGGTAGCGAGCCTGCTCGATCAGCCACCAGCCCGCAACAAATACGAGGCGCTCAAGGCTGTGCTCACCCGGCGTTACACGCTCTCGGAATGTGAGAGAGCGGAGAGGCTCCTGGCGTGGACCGAGTTAGGAGATGGGTCGGCCGTCGACCTGATGGAGAAGATGCTGGTGTTAATGGGCACGGACAACGGGCACTTTCTGTTTGTCCACCTTTTCCTCCGGAACCTTCCAACAGAGGCGAGAGTGGTTCTGGCCAATTCGCCGTTGCTGGCCGCGCGTGACTACCGTGCGCTAGCCCAGGAGGCAGACAGGATCATTCTCACCACCAGGGTGATCACAGTCAATGTGGCGGCGGCGGAGCCCAGCGAGACGACCAGAGGAGGCGAGGAGCCACCGACGGTAGCAGCAGCGGGGGCCAAGGAGCGCCAGAGAGACACGCTCTGTTTCTACCACCGCTGCTTCGGAAAGAACGCACGCAGATGTGCGCCACCGTGCCAATTCAAGCGCTCGGGAAAATGCCAAGGCCGGCAGTCGGCACCAGCTGTGACCCTCGGTGAAGAGAACAAGCTGCTCTACATGACGGATGCGCGCTCGGGGAGGCGTTTCCTCGTGGACACCGGAGCCCAGAGGAGCATCATCCTGCCGACCTACGCTGACCGGCTGGCAGGATCTAGCGGCCCCGGGATGTTGGCAGCAAACAGCTCGGAAATTAAGACCTTTGGTGAGAGGACACTGATCTTATCTCTACATGGCCGTACATACAAGTGGACTTTTGTCGTAGCAACACTGAATTACCATATCCTGGGGGCTGATTTTCTGTGTGCACATGGTTTACTGGTTGATGTTGCTAACAGGCGCCTGGTTATTCCTTTGACTCTCTCCCCTGTATAGCTCGAGCGACCCAGCCAACAGCACAAGCCAACGTCACAGCTCCAGGTGGTAAGTTCCATGCACTGCTCACTCAGTTCCCAGCACTCACGGTCCCGACGTTTTCCGCGGCCATCGCTAAACATGGGGTGGAGCACTTTATCACCACCACCGGGCCGCCCATTTTCGCAAGACCTCGGCGCTTGGACGCAGCTAAACTGGCCATAGCGCACGAGGAGTTCGCCAACCTGGAAAGGTTGGGCCTCATCAGGCGTTCGAACAGCCCATGGGCATCCGCGCTACACATGGTCCCTAAGGCTGAGGGATCGTGGCAACCGTGCGATGATTTCCGCAGATTGAACAACACCACAGCGCACGACCGCTACCCTATTCCCCACATACAGGATTTTTCCTTTCACCTCGCCGAAGCACGTATTTTTTCCAAAATAGACCTGGTCCGCGGTTACCACCAAGTCCCAGTGCGCGCAGAGGACGTACCCAAAACAGCGGTAATAACTCCGTTCAGTTTATTCGAGTTCCTGCGCATGCCATTCGGGTTAAAAGGCGCAGCACAGACGTTCCAGCGCATGATGGATGCAGTGCTGCGTGATCTCCCATTCGTGTTCGTCTACTTGGACGATATCCTGGTAGCCAGTACGTCCGAAGACGAACACGAAACCCACCTCAGGACGGTTTTACGGAGGTTGGAGAAGCACGGGTTGATAATCAACCCGGCGAAATGCCAGTTCGGTGTGACGGAGATTGATTTTTTGGGGCACCGCGTCTCTCCGGAAGGAGCGATCCCGTTGCCCGACAAAGTGTGCGCCGTGGCAGACTTTCCCCGGTCTCAGACGGTCAGGGCACTGCAGGAATTTTTGGGGATGGTGAACTTTTATAACCGTTTCCTTCCCCGCGCGGCGCAGCTCATGCAACCATTGAATGCTGCGCTCAAGAGACAGAAACCCGCAGATGGAGTCGAATGGACCCCGGAGCGAGAGTGGGCGTTCTCGGAGGTTAAAGCAGCCCTGACAAATGCCGCACTGCTGGCGCATCCGGACCCGACGGCCTGGATAGCGCTCACCACCGACGCTTCAGACGTGGCCATAGGGGCTGTCATGGAGCAGCGCGTCGCCAGGGCTTGGCAGCCGCTTGCCTTTTTCAGCAGAACTTTGCGCGACAGCGAACGTAAATACAGAGTTGCTGGCTCTCCACCTGGCCATACGCCACTTCCAGTTCTGGCTGGAAGGGCGCAGCTTCACCGCGTTCGTAGACCACAAGCCACTAACGTTCGCGATGGCCAAGGTTTCAGAACCGTGGTTGGGCCGGCAGCAGAGACAGCTGGCTGCGATCTCAGAGTTTACTACCGATATTCAGCTTGTGTCGGGTAAACTGAATGTGGTGGCGGACTGCCTCTCGTGCGCCGTGGTGGCCCCGGTCTACGTGGGGATAGATTACGCTGCCATGGCCGCGGAGCAGATTAGCAATGCAGATGTGCGCGTGCTCCAGTCTGGACCAACAGGGTTAAGGCTGGGGAGCAGGGTGCTGCAAGATGGCGCCCCCCCCCCTAATCTGCGATGTCTCCACGGGATGCCCGCGTCCGGTGGTCCCGGTCACATGGCGCCGCCACGTGTTTGAGTCGGTTCACACTCTGGTGCACCCAGGAGTGCGCGCATCAGTCAAAATGGTGGGAGAGAAGTTTGTGTGGCCGAGCCTACACAAACAAGTAAAAGAGTGGGCTGCAGCCTGCGTGGCGTGCCAACGAGCCAAGGTACACAGGCACACGAAGGCTCCTTTGGAGCCGTTTCCGGTACCGGCTAAAAGGTTCGACCATGTGCACGTGGACCTCGTGGCCCCCCTCCCGCCATCACAGGGGTGCACGCACCTCCTGACAGTGGTGGACCGCACCACGCGCTGGCCAGAAGCAGTCCCGCTGGCGGCAACCACGTCCGCGGACGTAGCACGCGCTTTTTTAACAGCATGGGTGGCGCGTTTTGGAGTCCCGTCGGACATTACGTCCGACAGGGGCCCTCAATTTGTTTCCGAACTCTGGTCCGCGATGGCCCGCAGCCTGGGTGTTACAATTCATCGCACAACCGCGTACAACCCACAGGCCAATGGGTTATGCGAGCGCTTTCATAGATCACTGAAAGCAGCACTCAGGGCTTCACTGACAGATGCAAATTGGGTAGACAGGTTGCCGTGGGTTTTATTGGGGTTGCGCTCCGTGCCAAAAGAGGATCTGGAAGCTTCCCCGGCAGAGCTCGTTTTTGCGCAGCCCCTACGGCTGCCCGGGGAATTTCTACCAGATAATCCCACGCCGGGCAGCTGCCCGTCTCAGCTTTTGCAGCATAGCGCAAACACAGGCACGCTGCCGGGCCCTGCCCACCACAGTTTTCCGCGTGCCTTCGTGCCTAAAACTTTGACGAACGCGCAGTTCGTGTTCGTCAGACACGACGCCCACCGCCCCCCATTGCGCCCACCCTATGATGGACCGTTCAGGGTGTTGGAAACAGGGGATAAGCATTTTGTGCTAGACTTGGGGGGTAGACGGGAGAAAATTGGCATAGACAGACTCAAACCCGCCTTTGTAGTGGCGGATGAGCAAGTGCTGTTGGCTGGGGCCCCTCGGCGTGGAAAACCCCCACGGAGAACTCCCCAGGGAAACGATTCACCAGAGCAGCCACACGGGCAGAACGAAGTTCCCCACCACCACCACCACGGCTCACCCGCAGTCAGACACGCTCCCAGCAGTCCCCCACCGGCACAGCAGCGCCACGGAGGCGGTAAACCCCAGTTACAGCAGATATGGGAGGAGACTGAAGCCAAAAGCGAGTGTGGACTAATGTCTGTCTTAGATGCTGGGGTGGGGGGTGGGGTGGGACCTTGGGGAAGTCAGGTTATTTAGCACCTCAGACAGAGACAGGGAATAAGCATGGGAGAACAATGCCCAGGAAGGACAGAGGGGGTTGAATGCAGTGTAGTGTAAATATCATGCTGTGTGAGGTGAAGTGCCATGAAACTTGTGAAGTGTGACTTGGGATATAGAGAGGAGAGCTTGCTGTAATCATTCAGTCCATTCTGTGCTTGTGAGATGTGAGTGTGTAATAAATCGTCTGTCATGAATCTGCCTCTTCATTTACACACTCCACAAACTCTATGATGCCAGATTGGTTGCTGTGACACACCTGTAGGCTGCCTCCAGTTCCTGGTTGGCACACTCACACTGACCATTACTGTGGGGGTGGTACCCTGAAGACAAGCTGACTGTGGCTCTAATAAGCTTACAAAAGGATCGGCAAACCTGAGAGATGAGCTGGGGACCCCAGTCTGAGACCACGTCAATGGGAATACCGCGGAGGTGGACAACATGCAGGACAAAATGGTCAGCTGTCTCTCTGGCCGAGGGGAGCTTGCTCAGAGGAATAAAGTGTGCAGCCTTCGAGAACCGGTCCACAATGGTGAGTACGACTGTGTGACCAGCCGAGGGTGTGTATGTGTGTGTGTGTGTGTCCAGTAATAAAGTCCAAAGCTACGTGAGACCAGGGCCTGCTGGGAATGGGCAGGGGATGCAACAGTCCAGCGGGGGGGGGGGGGGATGCAGATTGAGATTTGCCAGCCAAGCACTGCGGACACGCCTTAACATAGTTGTTAATGTCCCTACTCTTGGACGGCCACCAAAATGTTCTCTGGCGGTGGGAGAGAGTATGAGAACCCCCTGGATGACATGTGAGCTTGCCTTTGTGTAACCAGTTGATGACGGCCCCCTGAAGACAGGAAAGGACATACAGCCGACCCGTAGGACCCCGCCCCCCCGGGTCACACTCAGTCCTTTGGGCTCTTCTCACCCTCTCCTCAATCTCCCATGACAGTGCTCCCACCACGCACAATGGAGGGAGGATGGAATACTGCTCCGGTGAGGATCTGTCGGTAGCAAACTACTTGGAGAGGGCATCCAGCTTGGTGTTCTTGGACCATGGGCGGTAGATAATAGTGAATCTGAACCTGGCGAAGAATAAAGACCAACAAGCCTGTCTGGAGTTTAGGCGTTTAGCAGACCTCAGGTATTCCAAATTCTTATGGTCTGTCTAAACCACGAATGGCTGCGTGGCCCCCAACAGCCAGTGATGCCACTCCTCCAGGGCAAGTTTGACAGCCTGTAGCGCTCGATTGCCGACGTCATAATTTCTCCCGGCCGGCCAAAGGCACCGAGAAAAATAGGCGCACGGATGACCTTGTGGTCGGTGATTGAGCGCTGTGACAGGACTGCCCCCACCCCTGCCCTTTGGTGTGAAAAAGTGTTTGCCACTTCCTGATTTCTCATTTTTTTGTATGTTTGTCACACTTAAATGTTTCAGATCATCAAACAAATTTAAATATTAGACAAAGATAACACAAGTAAACAAGTAAACACAAAATGCAGTTGTTGTTTTTTTTGATTTTGTATGCTTTATTGAACCCCAGAGGGGAAATTGTGGGCATCCACCTGGATGGATGAAGCAGCCACGGTACGGTGCTATCCTTTAACCATTCACACCTAGGGCCACTTTAGAGTCTCCAATTAACCTAACCTGCATGTTTTTGGCCTGTGGGAGGAAACAGGAGAAATCCCGGAATAAATCCACGCAGATACGGGGAGAACATGCAAACTCCACACAGATCACTGTTGGTCAGGGGCTGGGATCGAACCAGGGATCCCATGGCCAAGGGTGAGTTGCTGTGCTGGCGCAGTGCTAACCACAGTGCCACCGCACCACCCTAGATTTCTTTTACGCTTAATAATAAACACCTTCAGTTAAAAGCTGCATTTTGTGTTTACTTGTTATCTTTGTCTAATATTTAAATTTGTTTGATGATCTGAAACATTTAAGTGTGACATACAAAAAAATGAGAAATCAGGAAGGGGGCAAACACTTTTTCACACCACTGTTTATTCACAATTAAATCCTAAAGAATTAAGCCATTTTTAAAGCATTAAAAACTGTTTCAATCAACATTAAGTCCCTTAATCAATTTTTGGCAAGTGAAATACAGAGTAATTGTCCTTTGAGACCATTTCACAAGTGTGAGAGAACAAGTTACAGTATTATATTCATCATTTAACCCTGAAGAACTAAATCAAATAATTTTTAAAGCATGGAAACTGTTTCAATCAACATAAATACCCTTGATCATTTTTTGTCAGGTGAAATAACACATTTATAAGCTATACCAGCCCTTTGAGACTATTTCACAGGCTGGACAGAGCAAGTTACAGTACTATACAGTGATCCCTCACTTATCGCGGTTAATGGGTTCCAGAACCGACCGCGAAAAGTGAAAAACCGCGAAGTAGCGTCACCCCTAATGACGTCACCCATAAATAACACATACGTTCATTCGCTCACTCTCTCTCATATGATACGTGTGTGTGTGTGTGTGTGTGTGTGTAAGTGTACATACATACGTAGATGTAAATAAAGTGTACATAAATATGTTTTTAGAACTCTTTTATTTTTATAACAAGATACGTAACTCAAGATGAAGATGATTTATGTACTGCACAGGTTAATGAGAGCTTTACTGCTCCTCAGGTGACGCCTCATCGTGAGGTGCTAGAGGCGCAGGATTGTCGAGGGCAGCTGCAGGAGGCGGCGTAGTGGCTCGACGGGAAGACTATTTCACACAAAAAGGGACAAGAGAACAGCGAAAAGTTCCACGCTGCGAGACTAGCGATAAAGAACAATGAATGCGGTCTTCCTTCGGTGGGTATGGGCGCTCTGCAGGGAGAGAAGCTGTGTAAAACGTCTCGGCCAATCAGCTTGCGAGGTAAAACGTCTCGGCCAATCAGCTTGCGAGATTCCCGAGCAGTGAAGAGGTGGGTGGAGAGGAGTGGAGCGGTGGTCAGAGAGGTGGATTTTGAGTTGAGCGCTGTCCGTGTTGATACCTGATGTTCTAATGTAGTCTTCCTGCCTTCTGCTAGCGCCCGCCCATTTTTTCTCAATTTTGAATTTTTGATGAATTATTTCTGAAAAATCCGCGATGCACTGAGGGCGCGAAAGGTGAAGCGCGAAGTAGCGAGGGATCACTGTATTCACAATTTAACCCTAAACAACTCAGTCAAGTCATTTTCAAAGCATGGAGACTGTTTCAATCAACATAAATACCCTTAATCAATTTTTGGAAGGTTAAATAACATATTTATTGTGGTGGCACCAGCACACTGCGGACGGATATTATCTCACACCCACAAGCAGACAGAGGGGCTGAATAATGGACTGAGAGGGGTAGCACCCCACAGAGTTAATTAGACCAGACATTAAGGCGTCTTCGCCTCCTGCTGCTCCAGAGTACAGCACAGGGAGGCGAATGTATATTAGGAAGGTAACGTGTTATGATAATCATGCCACACATTGCCTTTGTATGTAACTTGTGTTATGATAATCGTGTCACACATTACCGTTGTGTAACCTCATGTAATATGCACCAGCCCAGCTCTCCATGCATGAGATTAGAGCTATATAAGCAGAATGCAGAGGGAGCTGGGGATTGTCCACTGTGTTTTATCAAGACCAAAGTCACCGCAGTCGTCTACCAGGAAATTTTAGAGCATTTCATGCTTCCCTCTGCTGACAAGCTTTATGGAGAAGCTGATTTCATTTTTCAGCAGGACTTGAGACCCCCTCGCCACACACACACACGCACACACACTGCCAAAAGTATCAAAACATGGTTTAATGACCATGGCATCACTGTGTTTGATTGGCCAACAAACTCTCCTGACCTAAACCCCATTGAGAATCTATGGAGTATTGTCAAGAGGAAGATGAGAGACATCAGATCCAACAATGCAGACGAGCTGAAGGTCACTATCAAAGCAACCTGGACCTTCATAACACCTCAGCAGTGCCACAGGCTGATCACCTCTATGCCACGCCACATTGATACAGTAATTAATCCAAAAGGAGCCCCGACCAAGTATTGAGTGTGTACATGGACATACTTTTCAGTCAGCAAACATTTCCATTAAAAAAATATTTTTTAAAATTAATTTTATGTAATATTCTAATTTTTTGAGAAACTGAATTTGGGGTTTTCATGGGCTGTAAGCCATAATCATCAAAATTTAAAATAAATAAACACTTGAAATATATCACTCTCTGTGTAATGAATCTATATAATATATGGGTTTCACTTTCTGAAATGAGTGACAAAAAATATTGAACTTTTTCATGATATTCTAATTTTTTGAGATGTACCTGTATGTATTGCATGCTGAGACCGCATTAATAGGCTGTCAACAGCAGTAAACGTGGAGCAGGTGCTTTTTAAACAATAAATGCTACAGCTTCTCACTGAGGAGTATTTACAGTAACAAGTTCCAAACTGAAAGGCAAATTTATATAAGAAATGGCAAATTTATGACAGAAAATTCACTAATTTAGAAAAAACCCCAGTACAACTGAAAAGTTATAAATTTTTAAATAAAATGACGCAAATTTAATGGTAGACACTTGAACATCTAATACCAAAATAAAATATAGATTTGCAAAACAATGGCTAATTTAAACCAGAAATGTAGTATATTTATCATAAAAACTATTTTTTACTTTAATCATTTTCTTTTAATATTTTAAAAATATTTTTCTTCATCATCACATTTCCTTTTCTTCTTGGCTTTTTTGTTAATTACTGTTGAGATGAGATGAGATGAGATGAGATGAGATTCAACTTTATTGTCATTACACATGCATGAATACAAGGTAACGAAACGTGACTTGGCATTTGGGCACGCTCTGCAGAGCGCATCCAAGGCCGGGGCAGCCGCTAGGCGCCAGTCATAAAGAAGAAAAGAAAAAAAAGAAAAGAAATGATATGACACAATAGGCGAGAGAAAAAAACATGTTTTATCAAATTGACGCTTAATGGGTAAGTGAAATTTTGATTGCAGGCAAAAAAACCCTCAATGCATATTTAGCAAACATTTAGTAGACAATCACACAGCAGAGGGAGGGAGAGCAGTGTGTGTATATTTGCATGTCATTGTGTAGTGTAAGTGTAACAGTTGTTAGTGAGCAGCAGAGGGCGCCTCCTGGCAGTGGATAGATGTTATAATCATGTGACTTATAAACAAGTCCAGAGTTCAGAGTCTATCTCTCTTCTCTCTTGCTTGCAGAAGGCACATGGGCATTGTCCTTGAGAGTCCAATCCGCTGACGACAACAACTGATTGTTGATTGTATGGGTAGACATAAGAGCCGGTTCTTCCGCTAATCTCAGTCAGGAGGAATGTAAACACGGGGCAAACAAGGTCAAATCAAATCAAATCAGCACAGTGCACTCAGAGAGTAGAATTTGTCCTCACCCGTGTAATTCTGTGCTTCCATTATATATGCAGGCTTAAACTGTTTTTCCATAGAGAGCACAGGGCTTCAGATATATTCCTTCACTGAATCACTGTCATTCAGTTCACCGTTTGCCGCTACTCGTGCCCTCCCCAACTGGTCGAATTTGATGAAGGAGCTGGCTGGGTCCGCTTGATCCGCTCTCTCACCTTCCTTCAATTTCTGATGCATCAGGGAACTCCACAGCCAAAAATAGAAGTCCTGAGATCATAGCCAATAATATTTCCATAGACGCATGGATTCCAATGTCCATGAGTCTCTCGTAGGTTCCAATTCTTGGGCTCCCCCTTGGCCCAATTCTTGTTGAAAAATAGTGACAATAGCACATTTAAGCCGCTTCCAAATCCATAATTTCCGTTTAGATTAAGATTCAGCAGAAGAAGAGCGACTAAACACAGACAAAAACGCAACATTGCAAAAGCTGGGAATAGGTCAGGAAGGCAGGGGAGGAGGGAAGAAAAATGCGACTGCTCTCTCTCAAGGCAAGAAGGGAAAAAAAAAAAAAAATTGACGCAATGACGCAAATTTAATGGTAGACACTTGAACATCTAATACCAAAATAAAATATAGATTTGCAAAACAATGGCTAATTTAAACCAGAAATGTAGTATATTTATCATAAAAACTATTTTTTACTTTAATCATTTTCTTTTAATATTTTAAAAATATTTTTCTTCATCATCACATTTCCTTTTCTTCTTGGCTTTTTTGTTAATTACTGTTGTGGAGATGTATGGAAAGGACGAGGCTGAGTTTATTCCTCAGGTTCAGCTTTATTCACAATCACATTCTCCAACATTCAAAAGCAGAAAAAGAGGAGGAATATTTCCACATCTGTCCTTCTTATACCCAGGACATCAAACATACAGTCACATGGTACAGTGATCCCTCGCTACTTCGCGCTTCACCTTTCGTGCCCTCAGTGCATCGCGGATTTTTCAAAAATATTCATCAAAAATTCAAAATTGAGAAATAATGGGCGGGCGCTAGCAGAAGGCAGGGAGACTACATTAGAATATCAGGTATCAACACGGAGAGCCCGCACAACTCAAAATCCACCTCTCTGTTCGCTGTTCTCGTGTTGGCTCGGCTCGGGAATCTCGCAAGCTGATTGGCCGAGACGTTTCACCCCGCAAGCTGATTGGCCGAGACGTTTTACCCAGCTTCTCTCCCTGCCGAGCGCCCACCCAGCGAAGGAAGACCGCATTCATTGCTCTTTATCGCTCGTGTTGCTTAGTCTCGCCGCGTGGAACTTTTTGCTGTTCTCTTGTGCGAAATAGTCTTCCCGTCGAGCCACTACGTCGCCTCCTGCAGCTTTTTGCTGCTCTCTTGTGCGAAATAGTCTTCCCGTCGAGCCACTACGTCGCCTCCTGCAGCTTCTCCAGCTCTATCGGAAGCTGCCCTCGACGATCCTGCGCCTCTAGCACCTGACGATGAGGCGTCACCTGAGGAGCAGTAAAGCTCTCATTAACCTGTGCAGTAAATCATCTTCATCTTGAGTTACTTATCTTGTTATAAGAATAAAAGAGTTCTAAAAACATATTTATGTACACTTTATTTACATCTACGTATGTATGTACACTTACACACACACACACACGTATCATATGAGAGAGAGAGTGAGAGAATGAACGTACGTATTATTTATGGGTGACGTCATTAGGGGTGACGCTACTTCGCGGTTTTTCACTTTTCGCGGTCGGTTCTGGAACCCATTAACCGCGATAAGTGAAGGATCACTGTACTTAATCAAACATACAGTCACATGGTACTTAATCCCAGTCACAATGTAACTTCCTCCGATCTTAACATCATCCACCCCCTAGTCTCCGGTGGTCAAGAAATCCCTCAAGGCCATCTCCCTGAAACAAAAGGCCAGATCTCACACCTCCTTGTTACCCCTAGGAGGCTCAGTCCCTTTGTTCCCCTGAGATGTGAAGCAAACAATAAGCATACTGCAATATATCTGTGGAGCATATGAAACCAACATATGTGCCCCACACTGTCTGGAATTTCTCTTTGCTCATCATTTTGCTCATCATCACTTCCGGCTCTGAGAGAGAGTAGATGCTTTTTCTAATCCTCTCTTTTCCTTTCTGATCCCAGCTTGCAATGTTGCGTTTTTGTCTGTGTTTAGTCGCTCTTCTGCTGAATCTTAATCTAAATGGAAATTATGGATCTGGAAAGCGGCTTAACTGTGATTGTCACCACTTCAAAAGAAGATCGGGTCAGGAGGAACCCAACGAGGAGACTCATGGACATTGGAATTCATGCGTCTGTGGAGATTTGGCAGGAAACAGTATTGGTTATGATCTCAGGACTTCTGTTTTTGGCTGTGAAGTTCCCTGATGCATCAGAAATTGAAGGAAGGTGAGAGAGCTGATCAAAGCGGACCCGGCAAGCTCCTTCATCAAATCCGACCAGTTGGGGAGGGCACGAGTAGCGGCAAACGGTGAACTGAATGACAGTGATTCAGCGGAGGAATACATCTGGAGCCCTGTGCTCTCCATGGAATGGAATGCCTGTTTAAGCCTGTATATTAATATTAAAATTATGAAGCTCAAGCGCATGAGAGAGGAAAATTCTATTCTCCGTGGGCTCTGAGCTGTGTAGATTTGACCTTGTTTTGATGCCCTGCTTACATTCCTCCTCGATGAGATAAGCAGAAGTGGCGGCTGCTAGCCCAAACAATCGACAGACAGCTGTTGTTGTCTCAGCGGATGAACTTCTCAAGGACAGTCCATGTGCCTTCATCTGCAAGCGAAGAGATAGACTCCGGACTTGTTTATAAGTCACATGATTATAACATCTATCCACTGCCTGGAGGCGCCCTCTGCTGTTCACTAGCAACTGTCACACCTACACTACACAAATGCATACAACATTACACGAACTGACACATATATACTGACTCATACATACACTGCCTCTCTCAACTCTTGTTTGTGTGATCTATATTGTCTGCTAATTGTGCATAGAGGTTTTTTTTCTGTGTAGTCAAAATTTGGCTCATTTGAGCTTTATATGAGCTTTTACGAGCGTTATTCTGATTAACTATGTTTTTTCTCTCTCCTATTGTGTTTTTCTCCCCCTCCCTTCCCCTCTTTACCCCCACTGTATGACAGGCGCCTTGCATGGCTGCCGCGTCATTGGATGTGCCTAACGTGCGCGTCCAATGTCAAGTCAAATTCCTCGTATGTTTACTTGTAAATATACTTGGCAATAAAGCTGATTCTGATTCTGATTTTGATGGAGAGTTTTAAAAATTAGGTCATGATATAATTTTATCAGTAATTTTAATTCTAATCTGATAAAACACTGAGTAGCTTTTATTTTCATTTGCATTTTCAGTTTTAATTGTGAAACTTTTGACTTTGAAGAAAATACCTCCCAAGGTTTACATGTAAATCTGGCCCTCAGAAAGTGAGGAAAAAATTTGTGGCCCTCACAACCACCAAAGTTGCCCATCCCTGCTGTACACTGAGCAATTTACAAAGGCTGCTTTGTTGTTACCTTACCAGGTACATCAGCTGAGGTTACAGCAGACACGGAGGGGACAGTGGGAACAATGGATGGGGATGAGAGACAGTGCTCTGCAGAAGATGGAGATGGACCGAAGATGAAAACAACAACTAAAGCTAGCCATGTTAGACGTCATATTACATTTGAAAATTAGGAAAACTTTTACACCAGTGTGTTTTTGCTTGTAATAAGAAAAAAAATCTGCCAGTTGAACAATTGAAAATTGCTTGAGAATTTTTGAAATAATATGCATTTGTCTAAAAACAAGTCCCTTGTCATATGATCATACTGTGGTGACACAATAGGAGATGGCACTCCACCCAGGACTTGGGGTTGGTGGGGGAGAAGGAGGTGACAGATGGTAATGGGGGAAGAAGTGAGAGGAGCCAGCCAAGGGCACCAGAGTGCTAAGGGGTATGAAACTAGAATAAGATATGCCTTCACCCCCCGCTGTGTCAAGTGTTGATGAATTGTGCGAAGGGCAAGACGCTTTTCACACCTGAGGACGCCGGGGCGCAAAAGTATTGTATAAAGCCAGCTCGGTGACATGTATGTGGATGTGTGTACATGCTTTGTGACTTGTATGTTAATATTTCTCACCCTGGGTGCCAAAGGCGGGAATAAAGTAGATAAAGAAGGTCGCTTTGGTACCCAGGGCAGTCTGTTCTGTTTTGCTGGAGGTGAAATAAAGTTATGTTGTCAGCTCGTGTCTCGTCTGATTCCATCCTCCACATTGGTGACCTGGAGACGTGAAATGGAAAACGGACCAAGCACCACCACGGAGACACTCCCGCTGGAGTCTCTCACCGTTGCATGCGCCGTTGCAGTCAGATTCCCGGACTTGGCTTCTTGGTTTATTCCCGTGGAAGTCCAGTTCGCCCTCCGCAGTGTCGTGGCAGACGACACAAAGTACCATTATGTGATGGCATCGCTGGACACACGTGCCATGCAGCGCGCCATGAGTCTACTCTGAGCCCTGCCAGCCCAAGGAAAATACAACGCTCTCAAGCGGCTGCTGCTTTCAGACACAGAGAGGGCAGAAAAGCTCCTCACCCGCTTAGAGCTAGGAGACACATCGGCTGTGGACCTGATATAGCGCATGCTTGCGCTGATGGGCACGGAAGACAGATCTTTCCTTTTGGCCCACCTCTTCCTCAGAAACCTACCGGCTTCTGCGCGAGCGATCATTACTAACTCACCACTGCTGGTGGCCAAGGACTACCGCGTGCTGGCAGAGGAGGCAGACCGCATCATCCTGGTAAACGAGGCTTTCAGCATTCAAGCAGTGAGAATGGGATCACCGGTGGAGCCCAGCGAGGTCGAGGAGCTGAGGGTGGTGGCCGGGACAGCCACCTGGAGACACAGGACGGGTACGCTGTGTTTTTTATCACCGCTGTTTTGACAAGGACGCGCAACGTTGTCTGCCGCCGTGCTACTTCAAGAAGCCAGAAAACGGGACAGCCAGTGGTCAGTAGCAGCTGTGACCGCTGGTAACAGGGAGAAGCTGCTTTTTATCACAGACACACGTTCTGGGAGAAGTTTTATGGTAGACTCTGGTTCCCAGAAGATCCTCATTTTGCCAGTCAGCGCAGACAGGCTGGCAGAAGGCTTTGGCCTGTCTTTAATGGCCGCCAACGGATCCCACATCAGGACGTTTGGATAAAGGATGGTGACTGTATGTTTACATGGATGCAATTACCAGTGGGACTTCATGATAGCTGCATGTTCAGTTCTCATCTTAGGTGCTGATTTTCTGTGTGCCTTGGACTCCTTGTTGATGTTGCCAACAGGCGTTTAGTGGACACTGTGTTTTTTTCCTCCTTGCCCTGCATAGCTCGAGGAGTTGGGCCACCAACACACGCAGATGTTCTAGATTCGGGGGTAAGTACCAGCGTTTGCTTTCAGAGTTCCCAGCATTCACGGTGCCCACTTTTTCTGCTACGGTAACAAAGCACGGGGTCGAGCATTTTATCACCATGAAAGGCCCGTCCGTATTTGCATGCCTTTGCTACCTGGATGCGGCTAAACTAGCCATCACGTACGAGAAGTTTGCTAACTTAGAAAGCTTAGGCATCGTTAGGTGCTCCAACAGTCCTTGGACATCCCTGCTGCACATGGTGGCCAAGTCCAATGGGTCATGGCGGCTGTGCAGCAATTTCCAAAGCTTGAACAACACCACAGAACATAACCATTGCCCCATCCCGCACATCCAGGATTTTTCCGTGCACCTGGCCAGGATGCACATTTTCTCAAAGGTGGATCTGGTCAACAGTTACCACCAGGTCCCGGTGCGCGCAGAAGACGTTCCTAAAACGGCGGTAATAACTCCCTTCGGTCTTTTTGAGTTTTTACGCATGCCGTTTGGGTTAAAGGGTGCAGCAAAAACTTTCCAAAGGATGATGGACGCGGTGCTCCGTGACTTGCCATTTATTTTCATCTACTTAGATGACATTTTGGTGGCTAGCGCGTCAGAGGAGGAGCACCTCGCCCATCTCAAACAAGTTTTCCAGCAGTTTGAAGCGCATGGGCTGATTGTTAACCCGGTGAAGTGTCAGTTTGGGCTGCCTGTAATCGACTATCTGGGCCATCGCATCTCGCCGTAGGGCGCAATCCCGCTGCTGGACAAGGTACGCGCAGTGTCAGATCTTCCACATCCACAGAAAGTGAGGGAGCTGCAGGAATTTTTGGGGATGGTCAATTTTTACAACCGCTTCCTCCCCCATGCAGCCCACCTGCTGCAACTGCTGTACGGCAAGCTAAAAAAGAAAAAACCCACAGATAGCATTGACTGGACCTTCGATTGGGTCCAGGTTTTCACAGACGCCAAAACGGCACTCGCCAATGCGGCTTTGCTGGCCCACCCAGCCCCATTAGCGCGGATAGCACTCACCAGAGACACATTGGATGTCGCGCTAGGAGCCGTTGTGGAGCAGTATGTCTCCAGTTCGTGGCAGCCCCTCGCCTTTTTCAGCTGTACTTTGCACGACAACGAGCATAAGTATAGCGCTTTTGACAGAGAGTTGTTGGCTCTCCACTTGGCTATGCATCATTTTCAGTTCTGGCTCAAAGGTTGTGAGTTTACCGCGTTTATCAATCACAAAGCACTGACTTAAGCGATATCCAAAGTCTCAGAACCATGGTCGGCTTGGCAACAATGGCACTTGGCCGCAATTTCGGAATTCATGACCGACATCCAACATGCAGCGGGTAAAGTTAACGTGGTGGTGGACTGCCTGTCATGCACGCTGGCATCGCCAGTTTACGTGGGTATCGATTTTTTTCTGCAATGGCCACCGACCAAACCGGGGATTCAGACATTTGCACGCTTCAGTCTGCAGTACCGGATTAAAACTGGAGAGCAGGGCGGTACAAGAAGGGTGCCCCCCCCCCCCCACTCTGCGATGTCTCCACCGGCCGCTCCCGCCTGGTGGTTCCGAGCTCTTGGCACCACCGCGTTTTCAAGTCCGTCCACTCCCTTTCACATCCCGGTGTGCAAGCCTCAGTTAAACTGGGTGGGTCCAAATTTGTCTGGGTGCGCTTACACAGGGATGTGAAAGAATGGGGTGCAGCGTGCATCGCGTGCCAGTGGGCTAAGGTGCACAAGCACACCAAAGCCCCCCTCAAGCCCTTTCAGATTCCAGCCAGGATGTTTCCAGTGTTGGAAACAGGGGAGAAACACTTTAGCCACATTTCCACTATATAGTTCTGCGCTACTCTTTTCTTTTCTTTTTTACTTGTTTCTCCCGCGGCTGCGCCTCCATCACAACCGCGGAAAGCCGAGAATTGCTGGGGTGGGCGGGATCGAGGTGGCGCTACACTGCTGACGTATAAAGGACGAGACTGACTCCTCAACAACACAGAAAAAAATAGCGGATTACGAGCGGAGGATTTCCACGGATTTTAACACAATGAATGTCTTTAACGAGACAAGAGAATTTTACAGGAGAAGACGACGTGGATTGAGACAACACACGCTGGAGCAGGAGAGGAGAATAGCGGTTGCCCAGGAGGAATCTGAAGCAGCTGCATATGAAGCAGAGATCATTCAGAGATCATTTCATTTGTTCAGTGTTCATGTGCATACATATGTCAAACGTGTTTTTTAAATAAAATGTTGTGCACTTTTAAACTACGTCGCCTCTGTTGTTCAAAACGGTTAAATGTTAACAGACGGTTAATTAAATGCTGAAACACCAGGGTAATTTAAAATTATGCAGAAGCTTAATCCTAAACCCCTTTAATTTACCAAATAATTTATATTATAAAAAAAGCCAATCCAAATCTAGACCCATTTTGTATATTGTGTAATAATGATACAGTGACGATAAACTGACTTCCCAAAAAAAGCAGCAGCTAGACAATGCACTTTTGGTTTGATGGAATTGCCAATTGACCTTGGAATTATATGTGGAAACTTGTTATACTTCCAGTTAACTTTAACTTACAAAATAATTAAAAATATTATAAAAAAGCCAATCCAAATCTAGGCCCATTTTTTGTATTGTGTATCATTTGAGTATCATTGTACAATCTATTGTTATTTATAAGGGTTATCTGTTCAGTGGTGGCTAATTACACACTAAAACAACGTAGAAAATGCTGCAGCTAGACAAGTCACTTTTGATTTGATGGAATTGCCAATTGACCTTGGAATTATATGTGGAAACTTGTTATACTTCCAGTTAACTTTAACTTACCAAATAATTGATATTATAAAAAAAGCCAATCCAAATCTAGGCCCATTGTGTATCATTTTTCCAATCTATTGTTATTTATAAGGGTTATCTGTTCAGTGGTGGCTAATTACACACTAAAACAACGTAGAAATGACTCAAAAAAAATATGCTGCAGCTAGACAACTCACTTTTGGTTTGATGGAATTGCCAATGAACCTAGAAATTTTATGATGAAACTTTTTTTAATCCTACTAAATACACTGACATTGTCACACTGCCAACACCAAATTATAATTTTCTTTTTCAAACCAAAGATCACTATGGATCTATTGAATCACAATCGCATAGGTTTATCATATACATGTCAACGTTTACAACATCGAAAATGTTATATTTGGGTTTACATGTATGGGTATTTTCGCTTTATATTATACTAGACTGCTTATAATTTATTGGAATTCTCAGAATTTGGAATGCCGATATAACATTCAATTCACATGTACTTACCTTTTACCCAATTCGACTTTCACCTTTATCAGTGTCTACTGCTGAATGTAAATTACACCTGTGCAGCTGCTTACAATTTTACTTAAAAACTGTACCCAATGTAGAGCAATGGATACAGCAGTGGTAATATTTATTAAATTTAACAATAACAATTACATTACCATTAAAAATCTTGACACCTTTATGGCTGAACAGCAGGATTAGGGTCATATGAGGCAATGGAATGTGTATGTAATTATTCGCCTTTATCATCCAGTGTTATAATATACAAACCACACTTTTATCCAAAAGACTAACATTTTATTACATTACAAATATTCCCAAAACATGTTAACAAATGGGGAGCTTTCAGTACTTCGACCAGACTGCCAAAATGGTTTCGGAAGGCTCCGTGGAAGGAAGCCGTCTCTGTCAGCTCATCCCTTCTTAATGCGGCTAACTGCAGGTATCTTTCGCGCTGTTCGAGCATCCTTTCATGGATCCGCATCTCCTCAGCATGATTCTGGGCCATCAGTGATGCAAGGTCTGCAATGTTGATGGACCTCTTCAGCTTGCCTATATGAAAGACAGAAGTCATTGTATTTAGATAACACCGGATCAAAACATGTCAGAAAAAATATTATGGAATTAAACTGTTGAAAGCCTGTGGTGGGATGCTTCGTTGCTGTATTTAAGCTCTACTGTCATGTTGCTGCCCCTCAGTAGAGTGGACTATAAGAAACTTCTGTGGTGATGTGGTTAGGCCCCCCTTCATTTCAAAAAGGATTAATTGTAAAAAGTATTTTGATTTAATGGGTTATTTTTAAAAGAATTTCTTTGTACTGTGGCCTCATAAATCAGAATGGGTTAATAGTGTTAGCTGACTTGAAGAATTTCAATCAAGCATTTTGATTTGAAGTCTGTACATGTGCTCCTTTTTTTTGTGAAAATAAAACAGTATTTCCACTACCAACACACCGATAACACTGGGCCACTGTGGCTATGAACACCCCTGAATCTAGTATTTTTATAAACGTAGAAAGACATTTTAAATTCCTTGTTATGCGTCTATAGAAAACAATCACATATAAAAACAACCGGGTGGTAATTTTCAGTTTGTTGTGCCTTACCAGCACTTGACTGGGAGATGCCGGGGCAGTCCAGTGAGGCGGACCCAAGGGATTTGAAAACTGTGTATAGAAGGAAAAAAACACACAATAACGCTCACAAACAAAGTGCAACATGTACCGCAAACACAAAACTTTTTAACCAGAATACAATAAGCTTACGTCAGCGTTTTGTTCACGTGAATACTGAAATAAAAGCGCGATTCAGCAGCTTGATGCCAGGTAGCAGCAAGGTACAGAGGTAGCTAGCTATTAGCGGGCTAGCCATCACCACAATTGCCCACAATCAAACAACTTTCTTTATTGCTAAAATAAAGTGCGCTTTTGACCGAAAGGCAAGAAGACGGACAGTAACAAAACAACACTCACCGTCACCGTTTTCCAATTCCGTGGCCGTGTCGAGTCCAAATTCTCTGGCAATAATAGCAGGCCGGATACTTCCTGGTATATTTTTTCATTGCAAGTTGCCCCACCAACTCGCTCTGGATGTAGTCATCGGCTACGAGGGACAGAAAAGTCCGCACCTCCTTGTTTGTTCATGGAATAAACTTGCGCGTGGACATCGTTATATGAGAACACAATTTTGAATCCAGTCACCGCGGTTACTCGCTGAAATTACAAATGGCGGACGTGTAGCTTCAACAGAAAACAAACGGACGCGTTTGGTGACGTTACGCCCTGACCAATCAGCGTTTAGCAGTCGATTGACGTCAATTCACACCTCGCTTTTCGCTCGCCTGTACCCTGCCTCTGAACAGGCACGAAAATCGTAACGGTTAAACCGTGAGGACTTGGGTGGAAATGGCGAAAAACCGAAACAAGTAAAAAAAAGTAAAGCCCAGGCGATACTGGTGGAAATGGGGCTTTTGTGTTAGACTTGGGGGGGGGGGGAGGAGGAAATTATCTGCATAGACAGACTGAAGCCCGCTTATGTGTTGACAGATGAGCAGGTGGTGTTGGCTCAAGCTCCCCGGCGCCCACCTACAGTGGGTTTGCAGGTTTGTATTGCCCCTGCAGAGAATTGTTTTCATGGAACTAACTCTTCCCCTCCCCACCCTTTCCCCCTCCAGAGAACAACCTTTCCTCCTACCCACCTCAACAGGAAGGCGCTTTGACTGGCCCGGCAGCGCCACGCTACAGCCGCTACGGGTGCTTGCTCAAGCCCAAAGGTCCAGAGGGTTAGGACCCCTTCTGGGTGTTTGGGAAGTGGGGGGACCATGTGGTGACACAACAGGCGATGGCACTCCACCCAGGACTTGGGGTTGGTGGGGGAGAAGGAGGTGATGCGACTTCATGTACGTCTCCCAAACTGTGGAGCAGAGGGCGCAACAGTGACAGATGGTAATGAGGGAAGAAGTGAGAGGAGCCAGCGAAGAGCACCAGAGCACTAGAGGGTATGAAACTAGAATAAGATGTGCCTTCGTCCTCGCTGTGCCAGGTGTTGATGCATTGTGAATGCTTTTGACACCTGAGGACACCGAGGCGTTAAAGTATTGTATTAAGCCATGCTCTGTGACATGTACAGACGTGGACAAAATTGTTGGTACCCCTCTGTTAATGAAAGAAAAACCCACAATAGTCACAGAAATAACTTGAATCTGACAAAAGTGGTAATAAATAAAAATTCTATGAAAATTAACCAATGAAAATCAGACAATGCTTTTGAATTGTGGTTCAACAGAATTATTTTAAAAAACAAACTCATGAAACGGGCCTGGACAAAAATGATGGTACTCTTAACTTAATATTTTGTTGCACAACCTTTTGAGGCAATCACTGCAATCAAACGATTTCTGTAACTGTCAATGAGACTTCTGCACCTCTCAGCAGGTATTTTGGCCCACTCCTCATAAGCAAACTGCTCCAGTTGTCTCAGGTTTGAAGGGTGCCTTCTCCAGACGGAATGTTTCAGCTCCTTCCACAGACGTTCAATAGGGTTTAGATCAGGGCTCATAGAAGACCACTTTAGAATAGTCCAATGTTTTGCTCTTAGCCATTCTTGGGTGTTTTTAGCTGTGTGTTTTGGGTCATTATCCTGTTGCAAGACCCATGACCTGCGACTGAGACCAAGCTGTCTGACACTGGGTAGCACATTTCTCTCTAGAATACCTTGATAGTCTTGAGATTTCATTGTACCCTGCACAGATTCAAGACACCCTGTGCCACATGCAGCAAAGCAGCCCCAGAACATAACAGAACCTCCTCCATATTTCACAGTAGGGACAGTGTTCTTTTCTTGGTATGCTTCATTTTTGCGTCTGTGAACATAGAGCTGATGTGCCTTGCCAAAAAGTCCCAGTTTTGTCTCGTCTGTCCATAGGACATTCTCCCAGAAGCTTTGTGGCTTGCCAACATGCAGTTTGGCAAATTCCAATCTGGCTTTTTTATAATTTGTTTTCAACAGTGGTGTCCTCCTTGGTCGTCTCCCATGAAATCCACTTTGGCTCAAACAATGACGGATGGTGTGACCTGACACTGATGTACCTTGACCTTGGAGTTCACCATGAATGTGTTTAGAGGTTGTTCTGGGCTCTTTTGTTACCATTTGTATTATCCGTCTCCTCCTGCGGCCACGTCCAGGGAGGTTGGCTACAGTCCCGTGGATCTTAAATTTCTGAATAATATGTGCAACTGTAGTCACAGGAACATCAATCTGCTTGGAGATGGTCTTATAGCCTTTACCTTTAATATGCTTGGCTATAATTTTCTTTCTAATCTCCTGAGACAACTCTCTCCTTTGCTTCCTCTGGTCCATGTTTAGCGTGGTACACACCATGTCACCAAACAGCACAGTGACTACTTGTCACCCTTTAAATAGGCCGACTGACTGATTACAAGTTTGTAGACACCTGTGATGTTAATTAGAGGACACATTTTGGTTGAACATGTCCCTATGGTCACACTATTTTCAATCTTTTCTAGGGGTACCATTATTTTTGTCCAGGCCTGTTTCATGAGTTTGTTTTTTAAAATAATTCTGTTGAACCACAATTCAAAAGCATTGTCTGATTTTCATTGGTTAAATTTCATAGAATTTTTATTTATTACCACTTTTGTCAGATTCAAGTTATTTCTGTGACCATTGTGGGTTTTTCTTTCATTAACAGAGGGGTACCAACAATTTTGTCCACGTCTCTATGTGGATGTGTGTACATGCTTTGTGACTTGTATGTTAAGGTTTCCCACCCTGGGTGCCAAAGGTGGGAATAAAGTAGATACAGGTCGCTTTGGTATCCAGGGCAGTCTGTTCTGTTTGTTGGAGGTGAAATAAAGTTCTGTGTCGTCAGCTTGTGTCTCTGATTCCATCCTCCACAATATCTTATATTAAATCTGAATGAGATCATTTGACTCAAAATTAAATGTACAGTATATGGTGACAATTTTCCCTCACCTGATGCAATAGCCTGGGCTGAGCCTGCGGAGGTGGACTGACACTGGCCCGATTCAGTGCCTCCTCCAAAATACTTTAACAGCGCTCCTGGGGAAGTTCATAGAACTTATGAGCATACAGCTAGTTGATGGAAAAACACCATGTTCATGTTACTCACAGAAATTACTACGCTCTGCTGCAGCAAACAACTTGTGCAAACATGTCTCAAACTAGAACTACTTCATTCATGCAAAAACACATTAACTTAAGCAAACACGTTTGCTAGCAAAAGCCGTGAAGTTTGTAATTAGTTGTTATTAAATGTCTGCTATCAAAGGTTTTGATGCCAAAAAATGGCCCAGAGTATCGAGAATCAGCTTAATCGCAATTAACGCTCAGTATTACACCAACACAAAAACGTTAGCTTGAATAGAAATCTACCTAACCTAGCGGTTAAAAGAGAAAATTCTCTACTTATTAACTAGCTAGCTAATTTGCTAATTATAGGCTACTACACACTATAATAATGAAAATATCAAGGATATTCAGGGACTTTCCCAACTTGAGGAAACTTACCTGTATCTTGATGCTTTTTTTCCATCTTCCTCGTTCTTTTCTCTGCTCCTGAAGGATATGTCCTTTTTTGCGACATTGTTATGTTTACCTGCTGCTCCTTAGATGTACAGTGCACTCTGTATGGCTGAATGCACACATTAGCAGTGGAGCTCTGAGCTGAGTTTAGAGTGGAATCTGTTATGCCTGGTATTACCTGCTGAACAGAAGAGGTGAGTTGACTGGGAACACAGCTTTATTTAACACACTCACATTGACAGCCACTGACAGATTGTTGGCTAAGCTCAGGCGAGATACCAGAGTAATAAGATGGCCGACCCGGCCTTATATAGGGTGGGGCGGAGGCGCCACCTGGAGGTGTGTGTCCATTTGACTTCCGAGAACGCTCGCTCCCGCTCTGGGGACCACTCGATCTTATTTGCGGTTTTCTGTTTTTTGAGTGCGGCATACAGCGGTTGCATGAGCTGCGCTGCGCGGGGGAGGAAACGGTTATAAAAATTCACCATTCCCCAAAACTCCTGTAATGCCCTGACTGTCTGCGGCCGGGGGAAATCTGCTACCGTGCGCACTTTGTCAGGCAGCGGAACTGCTCCTTCGGGGGAGACGCGGTGTCCTAAAAAGTCGATCTGCGTCACCTCGAACTGACACTTCGCTGGGTTGATTATTAACCCGTGATCTCCCAACCTCCGGAAAACTGCCGCGAGGTGGTTTTCGTGTTCGTCTTCGGACGCGCTGGCTACCAAGATAAGATAAGATAAGATAAGATAAGCCTTTATTAGTCCCACAACGGGGAAATTCCAGGATTGCAACAGCACAGGGATAGCAACACTCAGAGCAACAATCAGAAGGCAAGAAAAAAAACAAGCAAGCAAGAGCAGCTAATAAACATATGTACGTATTACTATAAAATATATATATATACACACACACACAGACACACAGTGCAGAGCATTGTAGCTGGATGGAATAAATATATGAATATATGAACACACAGTGCAGAGCATTGTAGCTAGATGGAATAAATATGTAAATATATAAACACCCACAGTACGGAGCATTGCAGCTAGGTGGAATAAATATGCAAGTATATAAACACACACAGTGCGGAGCAATGTAGCTAGATGGAATAATATGTAGATATATAAATATATAAACACCCACAGTACGGAGCATTGTAGCTAGATGGAATAAATATGCAAATATATAAACACACACAGTGCAGAGCATTGTTGCTAGATGGAATGAAACAGCATAACCGTCTACTTAGTTATCCTACATGGTATGATTATGTGCCCATACATATTCTCACCCTCCATAGCGACCGGTATGTTCCTAGTTGTATGCCGGAGAGGACCATTGTGTAAGTCTATTGCATCTTTTGCATTCAAAAAACTATTAGTTTGTTACGTCTTTTTGCTATCTCTGCGAGCAGCCCTGCTTAGGTTGTACAGTCTGACAGCCGTTGGTAGGAAGGACCTACGAAACCTCTCGGTTGTGCACCTGGGATGATGTAGTCTGCTGCTAAATGAGCTCCTCAGTGCATTCAGTATGTCCTGCATAGGGTGGAACTCGGACTCCAGCAGAGATGACAGTTTAGCCACCGTCCTTCTCTCTCCTATCTCCTCCATCGGATCAAGGCGCTGCCCCAGGACAGAGCTAGCTTTCTTAATCAGTTTGTTCAGTCTCTTCCTATCGGCTGCAGTAATGCCACTGCCCCAGCAGACCACTCCAAAAGTGATGGCTGATGCCACCACCGTGTCATAGAATGACTTCAGCAGCGCCCCTTGTACACCAAAAGACCTGAGTCTCCTCAGCAGGAACAGCCTGCGCTGTCCCTTCTTGTAGAGTGCATCAGTATTGTGTGACCAGTCTAGTTTATTGTTCAGATGAATACCCAGGTACTTATAGGATGTCACCATCTCGATGTCTGTTCCCTGTATATTTACTGGTACTGTGAGGGGCTGCCCATGCCTGCGGCAGTCCACCACCAGCTCCTTAGTTTTCCTCGCGTTGATCTGGAGGCAGTTCCGATGGCACCAGTCCACGAAGTCCTGGATAAGCCCTCTGTACTCAGCTTCATCTCCATTGGAGATGAGGCCAACGATCGCAGAGTCATCAGAGAACTTCTGTAGATGGCAGTGTGTTGTGTTGTGTGAGAAGTCCGCAGTATAAAGAGTGAACAGGAAGGGAGCCAGCACCGTTCCCTGGGGGGCCCCCGTGCTACTGATGATCGTGTCGGACACACAGTCCCGGGTTCTCACAAACTGAGGCCGGTTCGTGAGGTAGTCCAGGATCCATGATGACAGGTGCTGGTCCACCCCTGCGCGCAGCAGCTTGTCCTTCAGGATCATCGGTTGGATGGTGTTGAAAGCACTGGAGAAGTCAAAGAACATGATCCTCACCATATTCCCGGGCTTCTCCAGGTGGGACAGAGAACGGTGAAGGAGGAAGATCACCGCATCCTCCACCCCAATGCCATGCTGGTAGGCGAACTGGAGTGGATCCATCGCTGGTTCCACCAGGGGGCGGAGGTGAGCAAGGAGCAGTCTCTCCAGGGTCTTCATCAAGTGGGACGTCAAGGCCACCGGTCTGTAGCTGTTCAGGTCTTTGGGGTGGGAAGTTTTTGGTACAGGTACCACACAAGATGTTTTCCACAGCTGTGGTACCCTCCCCAGTTTCAGGCTCATGTTGAAGATATACGTCACAATCCCACACAGCTGGTCTGCACAGGACTTGAGGAGCTTTGCGCTGATGCCGTCCAAGTAGACGAACACGAAAGGGAGGTCGCGCAGCACCGCGTCCATCATGCGTTGGAACGTCTGCGTAGCCCCTTTAAGCCTGAATGGCATGCGCAAAAACTCGAAAAGGCCAAATGGAGTTACCACCGCTGTTTTGGGTATGTCCTCAGCGCGCACTGGAACTTGGTGGTAACCGCGGACCAAGTCTATTTTAGAAAAAACGCGCGTCCCTGCCAAATGAATGGAAAAATCTTGGATATAAGGGATTGGGTAGCGGTCATGCGCTGTGGCGTTGTTCAACCTGCGAAAATCCCCGCAAGGTTGCCGCGAGCTGTCAGCTTTCGGGACCATGTGTAGCGGGGAAGCCCATGGGCTGTTCAAACGCCTGATGATGCCCAACCTCCAGGTTGGCGAACTCCTCGCGCGCTATGGCCAGTTTAGCTGCGTCCAAGCGCAGAGGTTTTGCAAAAACGGGTGACCCGGTGGTGGTAATAAAATGCTCCGCCCTGTGCTTAGCGACGGCTGTCGAAAATGTGGGAACCGTGAGTGCTGGAAACTGAGTGAGCAGTGTGTGGAACTTACCGCTTGCATCTGTGACGTTGGCTTGTGCTGTTGGTTGAGCCACTCGCGCTGTACAGGGGATAGAGTCAAAAGAAAGTGCATTAACCAGGCGCCTGTTAGCAACATCAACCAACAAACCATGTGAGCACAAAAAATCAGCCCCCAATATATTGAAATTCAATGCTGTTATGACAAAAGTCCACTCAAATGTACGGCCATGTAGAGACAGAAGCAGAGTCCTCTCACCAAAGGTCTTAATCCTCGAGCCGTTTGCTGCTGCCATCTCGGGACCGCTGGAACCTGCCAGCCGGTCAGCGGAGGAAGGCGTGATGAAACTCAGCTGGGCGCCTGTGTCCACGAGGAAATGCCTTCCCGAGCGTGGGTCCGTCAAGTAGAGCAGCTTGTTCTCCTCCCCGAGGGTCGCAGCTGCTACCGACCCCCCGGTCTTGGCGTTTCCCGAGTGCTTGAACTGGCACGGTGGTATACATTTGCGTGCCTTCTCTGCAAAGCGGCGGTGGTAGAAACAAAGGGTGTCTCCTCCGCGTTCCCAGGCCCCCGCCGCCGCCGCCGTTGGTGGCTCTGCTACCGCTGTCCCTGGCTCCCTGCCATCTCCGGCCGTTGCGCTGAGCTCCATCGCTGCCGCCGTGGCCGCGTGCTGCCTGCTGGCGTTGAGAATCTGATGCGCCTCCTGGGCCAGCGCGCGGAAGTCCCGCTGGGCTAACAACGGCGAACTGGCCAAGGTCGCCCTCGTCACTGATGGTAGGGTCCTGAGGAAAATGTGGGTAAAGATGAAGTGGTCATCGTCCGAGCCTTTCAACCTCAGCATCTTCTCCATCAGGTCAATGGGCGTGCCATCTCCCAACTCGGTCAGCGCCAGGAGTCTCTCTGCTCTCTCCTCGACCGAGAGGGTGTAGTGCTGGATGAGTGCGGCCTTCAACGCGCCGTATTTGTCGCTGGCTGGTGGCTGCTCCAGAAGGCTCTCCACGTGTTGCGCCGTGTGGTTATCGAGCTTTGCGATCACATGGTAGAATTTCATGTCATCTACCGCTATTCCCCGGAGGGCAAACTGTGCCTCAACCAAGTGGAACCAGGAGCGTGGGTTGTGCTGCCAAAAGTCCGGTAGCTGGACCGTAACGGCGTACGCTTGGCTGGGGGCTCCCAACGAGGCTGGCCCTGGGGAATTCTCTTCTTGCTGCATGCTACGTCTTGGGTCACCAGTGTGGAGAGTGTAATGATGAGGCAAGTTTCATCTCAAGGCAGTTTATTACACACTCCAACATGAGCAAAGTAGAAAAGAGAACATCACAGAAAAAACCCGTCCCTTATATACCCAGGACTCTAACAGCTCACAAGTCACATTGCATTATAATCACAAGTAACAATGTATCTCCTCTTTAATCCCTTAATATCACCCTCACAGTCTTAGGCCCACAAAGAATCCTCTAGGCCGTCTCTGCATACCAAAGCTAACACCTTCACAGCTTCCTGTTATCTCCAAGGAAACTCTGCCTTTGTTCTTATCTAAGATGTGAGGCCTTATGTAAGTCACAAAGTAGGTCACATGTGTGGCTACAGCTCCGCCGAATGGCAAGGTAGTGGGCATGTTTCTTCACTTTTGATGCGTGGTCTGACAGCGCCACACATCCAGGTGATCCGTAGTTAATCAACTCTTTACAATACACACAAAAAGCTTTTCCTGCCACGTCTGGTTTCTTCAGAAATTGTCCGAGTGTTTCTGTTACCTCGTCAAACTTTGAGCCAATTTTCACCTTTACTGTCACTTTTCTCTCAAGCCAGTTCCATTGGAACTTATTTTTGATACTTTTGTCTATTTCTACCACTGATGACTCCTGATCCTTCGATAAAAATTTCATAATTCCCCTGAAAAGGGAAAAATGACAAATTTAACTACAAAAAGATAATACTAGAGATTTAATGTTTAAAAAATTATACTATAAAGTTGCCGTGATTGCGTAGATCAAAAGGATAATTCAGCATGTGTGGAGAACATGAGGTGCCCAAGCAGACTGGGCGGAGCGTCAAAGAATACCAGTGTATCAGCACACAACATGCCGGGAGAAGCAGCAGCCTAACCAGGCGGACCACGGTCCTTCGCGGGGAGGCACACCCAGCCTGCCCAGTCAGTAGTAGACGGGAGTCCCTGCTTCTGCTTCACCTGTGTGGTACCATTGTACTTTGCAGGACTGCGAGTCCCCCCTCCCACGCGAGTATCTAAAAATTAAAAACTTCATATGCCGCCATCAGTATATGAATGTGTGTGTGAATGGGGGGATAGCAGGATCTGTAAAGCGCTTTGGTCATCAAGAGATGAGAATAAAAGCGCTATATAAGTGAATGCCATTTACCATTTAATACCACCATGATTGTGGAGCGGAATGGACAAAATGACTTAACGACCAAATGCAGGACACAAAAACACCCAAATAATGAAATAAATCATTTTCAGTTAAATATTTACTGACAAATGGGCAACATTGATGCAACGGTTGCAGTCAAACTGGTCCTTCTGCTGTGTATAATAACAGATAGATGTACTATTGATTATTGATGTTGGGTGTTTTGTAGTTAATTCGGTTGATTACAGTTTAAAAAACGTTTAATAACAAAATATTGCTAAAATATAAAATTGTAATCAAATTTGGTTGGTTAGAGTTTTTAAATTCAATTCAATTCAACTTTATTTATATAGCGCCCTTTCACAACAACAGTCATAGCATTTTCAACTGTAGGGGAAACCCCCACAATTGCAGAAAGACCCCAGCCACAGGGATGGCAATTTTCCGCCGATCCGCGGATTTCCACCGATTTATGATTTTAGCAAAAATCAACACGATTACATAAGCGCTCGGCGCTTCCCTGAGTGACAGTCTCCCACGATAACCCGGATGTTATGTACTCATGCTACTGCTGTAAACGGCCCTGCGATTGGATAGTTGCAAATGATTGGACCAATCAAATGGCTCGTTGTTGCTTTGTCAAAAATTCATGGCGGTGTGTTCATGTTGGAATTCTGCCAATTTATTTTCAAATTGATCATTCCTGTGAATCGTCTAAATCTGTTGAGAATTTTGGCGGGGGTAAGGTACCTTATTGTCACCGATTTTAGCGAAAATCAACACAATTACATCAGCGCTCGGCGCTTCCCCGGGTGAGTCTCCTGCGATAACCCGGATGTTATGTGTAAACGGCCCTGCGATTGGATAATTGCAAATTTGGACCAATCAAATGGCTCGTTGTATGCTTTGTCAAAAATTCATGGCAGTGTGTTCGTGTTGGAATTATGAAATTTTTCAGGGGAATTATGAAATTTTTTTCAGGGGAATTATGAAAGATGGTATGCCCCCCTTAATCTGCGATGTCTCCACGGGACGACCGCGTCAGCGTGGCGCCGCCGCGTTTTTGACTCAATTTATTCTTTGGCGCACCCGGGGGTGCGCGCGTCGGTCAAAATGGTAGCGGAAAAATTCGTGTGGCCCGGCCTTCGCAAACAAGTTAAAGAGTGGGCGGCAGCCTGCATGGCGTGCCAACAGGCCAAGGTACACAGACACACGAAGGCTCCATTGGAGCCATTTCTCATTCCGGCCAAGAGGTTCGACCACGTTCACGTGGACCTCGTGGGCCCCCTCTCGCCATCACAGGGGTACACGCACCTTCTGACAATGGTGGATCGCACCACGCGCTGGCCGGAGGCGGTCCCTTTGGCGTCAACCACAGCCGAGGAGGTGGCGCGCGAGTTCGTAAAGGCATGGGTGGCGTGTTTTGGAGTCCCGTCGGACATTACATCCGACAGAGGTCCTCAATTTGTTTCCGAACTTTGGTCAACAATGGCCCGCAGCCTAGGTGTCACAATTCACCGTACAACCGCATACAATCCGCAGGCTAATGGGTTACGCGAACGTTTTCACAGGTCATTGAAAGCAGCTCTAAGAGCGCAGGGATGGCAACAGGAAATTCTGATTTCAGCTGAAATCTAATTTGGTCGATTGACTTACGGGGGGGCCGGGGGGGCGCAGCCCCCCTGAAGCTGGGAGGTTTTCAGTAAAATACAAGTAATTTAGACTGAAAAAAATGATTACAAAAATGAAATACTAGACTTAGATAAATCATTAAATTTAATGAAAAGTTAACTTACTTTTTCTTCAATGTTGTCTCACTGTCTTTAGTCCAACATATTTAACAGTTCTATAAGAGTTTTTTTTTTTTGTAACTTAGATTTTTATTCATTTTTCATCATATATAATGCATTCAGATCACATTCTACATTTAAAAAACAAAGGGGTTAGGGTAGGGAAAAATAAAAAAAAATAAACAAAATAAAAATAAAAAATAAAAAATAAAAGGAGGGGGGGACAAATGTTGGAGCATCAAGTTTTTAGTTTCCATCTCTTAATTCTTCTGGTTTTTTCAGTGTCTTTGGTTATTCTTTCAATTTCTGCCTCGTTGTTGCACTTTGTAGTGTGTCCATTTCCGCCATTTTTTCTCCCATATTCCTTCTTGCATTCTTCGTCGATATGTTAGTTTTTCCATCATACGTATGTCCTCAACAATGTCAGTCCATTGTTCTTGGTCAGGAAGAACTTCTGATCGCCATTTTTTTGTGATAGTTTTTTTACATGCAATCAACAAGATTTTAACTAGATATCTGTCCTCAGCCTGTATAACACTGTCTTTTTTAAGATCACATAAGTACATCAGGTTACAGTTCATTGGTATATTATATCCTAATATCCTCTGTATTGTCACATGCATAGATTTCCAAAATGATGATATTTTGTAGCATTTCCAAAACATATGTGAGTGGTCTGCATTTTGAGCCCCACATCCCCTCCAGCATAAAGATTGGGTATTTGAATATTTTCCTTGAATCTGTGGTGTAATGAAAAAGCGAATCAGGTTTTTCCATCCAAATTCCCTCCATGCCCTTGAATTTGTTGATGTGTGTTGTGTTTTCCATATTTCCTGCCAGCTTTCTTCTGTTATGTTTAAATTGAGCTCTTTCTCCCATTTCTCCTTTATATAGTTACTTGTATGATTGTTTGTCATAAGTTTCTGATATAGTTTTGAAATAATTCTTATTTTATTTCCTGCATATGAGCTTAAAATAAGTTGTATAATCTCGTTCACATCTGTTTGGAGGTTATGCCTAATCTTCTTCATATAGTAATCTCTCATCTGCAGATATCTGAAAAATTCCGATCTTTCTAATTTAAATTTTCTCCTGATATTTACAAAGCTCCCGAGATCTTTTTTTCCGATATTGCCCCATGCTGTGATTCCCTTGTTCACCAGATTTTTGTATCCCCTATCTTGTTTTGCCGGTTCAAACTGACTGTCAAATGCTACCCATTTCAATAGTTTTATGTCTTCCCTTATATTATATTTTTGTACTATTTTATACCACAGTTCTAAAGTAAATTTAGTGATTGGGTCTATTTGTTTGATTTGCTTATATGCATCTTTATCCCCTATTATGCTTTGTACTGGGAGTCCCTCAATTTCCTTTTCCATTTCTTTCCATTTTGCCTCATATCCCTCGTCGCACCAACATATGATATATCTTATTTGTGCTGAGTAGTAATATTCCTTTAGACTCGGTAGGCCCATGCCTCCTTTCTCTTTTGGTAATTGGAGGGTTTTATATTTCACTCTTGGTTTTTTACCTCCCCAAACAAATCTCGATATCATCCTGTCCCACTTTGAGAATTGGGCATCTGGAATCTCTGTTGGTATAGCCTGGAAGAGGTAAAGTAATCTAGGTTGTATGCTGATTTTGACTGTCTCAATTTTTGAATTCAGATCCATATTTAAGATTGACCATCTATCAGTATCTTTTTTTATTTCTTGTTCCAACCTATCATAGTTTGCTTTATATATTTTGCTTAGGTCTTTAGGTATGTTCACTCCAAGGTATTTTATTTCTTTTTGCTTCCAGTTTAGTTTGATCTTATCAGTTATCTGGTTTAGAGGGTTATAGTGGAATGTCAGTATTTGTGTTTTTGTTATGTTTATCTTGTATCCTGATAATTTTCCAAAATTTTCTATCAGGTTCATCATTTCCATTATTGATTTATCTGGTTGTTCAAGGTAAACTATAATATCGTCTGCAAATAGCCCAATCTTGTGTTCCGCCCCCTTTATTGTTACACCTTTTAATTTCTTATTTTGTCGTATCGCTTGAGCCAATGGTTCTATGAACAGAGCAAACAAGGTGGGCGATAAGCAGCATCCCTGCCTAGTTGATCTTTGTATATTTACTTTGTCTGTTAAGCTACCGTTTATCTTGATTCTTGCCACAGGTTCTTGATATAGCGTCCTTATGCATTGTACTGATTTTTCGTTAAATCCAAAGCGCTCCAGTACACTATATAGGAATTTCCAGTTAACCCTGTCAAATGCTTTTTCTGCGTCTAAACTCATTATTACTGCGCTTTTCTTTTCTTTATGTATTTGGTTAATTATATGTATTGTTCTCCTGATATTGTCATGTGTTTGGCGTCCCTCTATGAATCCAGTTTGATCATCTTCTATCAATTCCGTCAAGAATGTCTTTATTCGTTTACATATAATTGTTGTGTATATTTTATAATCTACATTTAATAAAGAGATTGGTCTATAGTTTCCGCATTGTTCTTTATCTTTCCCTGGTTTTAAAATAACTGAAATGATTGCTTCGTTCCATGATGGAGGTATTTTGTTGTTGTTCAGCGTCCAATTAAATGACTTTAGGAGTTGTGGCGTGAGTTCTTCTATAAACAGTTTATAAAACTCAGACGGGTATCCATCACTACCTGGTGATTTACCGTTTTTAAGTGACTTAATCACATCTCTGATCTCTTGTGTTGTTATTTCTGCTGTTAGTTTTTCATTTTGTTGATTTCCTATTGATGGCAAGTCCAATGTGTCTAGAAATTTTTTGATATCTTTAGTATTTGTTTCTTCAGGTTGCGAGTATAGTTCTTGGTAGAAATTATGGAAAATTTCTTCGATGTTTTCTGGGTTAACTGTGGTTTTATTTGTGGTGGGGTCTTTAATCTTGTACACATTATTCATTGTTTGTTGTTTTCTTAACCGTTTTGCCAGCAGTTTTGTGGCTTTTGGCCCCGTTTCATAATATTTTTGCTTTAGATATCTATTTTTCCTTTCAATTTCATCCATTTGTGTTTCTTTTATCTTTGTTTTTTCTTCTTTAATTTCTTGATATATTTTTGGATCATTTGTGCTTTGATGTTTACGTTCTAATTCCCTCAGTCTCTCATATCTTTGTTCATACGCTTCCAGTTTAGTCTTATTTGCTTTTCCTGTTTCAACAATTAATTTACCCCTTAACACGGCTTTTAGTGCGTCCCATAGTATTGTTGGGTCCACTTCTTCATTGTCATTCTCTTGGATATATTCGTTTATGTTTATTTTTATTCTTTCTTTCATTTTCTCATCATTTAACAGTCCTACGTTAAGTTTCCATGTTGTTTGTCGTTTTCTATTGTTTAAATATATTTCCATGTATATAGGATTATGATCTGATATTTCTGCCCCTCCAATCCAACAATTTCTCACCCTGTGTCTGTCACCTTCATTCATAAGGAAGTAATCTATTCTAGAGTGTACTTTATGGGCTGCTGAATAATGTGTATAGTCTTTTTCGAGTGGGTGTAGGTTCCTCCATATGTCTACCATACCCATTTCTGCCAGTGAGGTTCTTATGAACTTTGTTACATGTTTTTTTGTCTTCTTAACACTTGTTGTGTCAACTTCATGATCCATGACAGCATTTAAGTCTCCTCCACAAATTAGGACTCCTTCACTGTGTGTTGCTATGAGATCAAACAGATGTTGAAAAAAACCCTTGTCACTTTCTGGTGGGGCATAGATGTTCACTAATGTGATCTGCATACCATCTATTCTTCCCTTTATTATTACATACCTGCCTTCTTTATCCTGGATTTCCTGTTCACTTTCAAATTGTATTTTGTTTGAGATTAGTATCATAACCCCCCTTTTTGCTCCTCCCTTAAATGAACTGTAGTAGGAGTTCTTATAGCCAAATCTCTTTAGTTTCACATGTTCTGCCTTGTCAAATGTGTCTCTTGCATAAATATAATTTCAGCTTTTTCCTTCTTGAATTTTCTTATTATTCTTTCCCTTTTAACAGGTGAGTTCAGACCATTCACGTTTAGTGTCATTATCTTAAGATTTTTACCCATATTCATGTTTTTCCATTTTTTTAACTTGTGCTCCTAGCCCCTTTAACAACAAAAATAACACATATTTATATAAAAACACATTAAAAAAACTCGACCTCCGTACTTTGGGCCTTTCTTCTGCCCACTGGTCCCTGTTGGTGGGTGGGGGGTTTGTCTTCACAGAGTGAAGGGCCCTCCCTAGACTTCTAATTACTATCAAAGTAATAGTCATAAGTCTAGAAATGTCCAACAAATATCACTTAAACCTCTCCTAGCCGTCTGTTTCTCTTTTACCTTGTCTTCTTGGCCTTCATTTCTTCTGTGCCTTTCTTAATCTTTGTTATGATCTAGGCTTTCAGTTGAAAGCCTTGTAGCTTGTCCTGGGCCCGCTGCTCTACGTCTCTCCCCCTTCTTCCGCCGTTCACTCGTCTCCACTCCGTCTGTCGTGGTGCGTTCAGGGCCGCCGCTGCTCCAGCCGTCTCCTTCGGCACGCTCACCTCAAGGCCCCGCTCCATCATATCCCGCGCTGCCTCTTCGGCCGTGTTGTAGGTTCTTGTGCCTTCCTCCCAATGAATCCTCATTTTCGTTAGCGGCGTTTGGAATCTAATTTTTTTCTCTTTCAGCGTTTTTTTAATATTGGCATATTTCTTCCGCTGCTGCACGATTTCTGTCGGGTAGTCATGGTCAAAAAATACTTGTTTGTCGCCGATTCGTATCTTTTTTTTCCATGCTTGCGTCAGGATTCTTTCCTTTATGTCATATTTCACAAAGTTTACCACAACTGACCTGGGTGGAGAGTTTGTTTTCGGGTTCTGTGCCGGTGTTCTGTGCGCCCGTTGAATCTGCAGATCCGTTTCTCCGGGTATTTCCAGTTCTTTTTTTAAGAACTGATCCATGAATTTTGTCATCGAGTTGCCTTCAATGCCCTCCGGAATTCCAAAGATGCGCATATTGCTTCGTCGGGATCTGCTCTCCAAGTCGTTTATTTTCTCCTGCATCCTCTGCGTTTGCGTCGTCAGGGTCTGTAGTTGTTCGTTTGCCTCGCTTTTCCAATCTTCTAGTTCCGAAATTCGGGTCTGCGCTTCTGTCATACACGCCCGCTGGGAGCGCAGCTCCTCCATGTTTTCCGTTAATTTACGCTCCATTTCTCTTCGGAGGTCCATGATTTCCTCCTTAATTTCTTTTTTCAGTTCCTCCTTAAGAGCCGCTAAATCCTGTTGTAGCTGTCGCTTGAATTCTCTCAACTCTTCACCCAAACTGGCGATGCCGGCGTTCATGTTGTCGAGTCTGGTGTCCTCCATTTTCTCTGCTGTGGACATCTCGTTTTTTTGGGCTTTGCGTACAGCGGTTTTTCCTGCGTTGTTGGAGAGGAATTCTTCAATTTTACCCTGTTTTTGTCCTTGTGCCCAGTTCCTTCGTGTTTTCATCCCTTAGTTTATTGATTCGTTTATGTCGAGTTGGCCATTTACCGATGATTTTTAATCCGGCTAGGGAGAGCTCTTTGTTTAAGTGTTATGTCTCTCCGCCATCTTCCCGGAAGTCCCCTATAAGAGTTTTTTACACTATTTACACTGGTCACCAAGTCACTTCTAATGTGAAACTTTCTTCCTTTTGGCAGCAAGCTGTGTCAGTCTCTGAACTTTGAACTTCATCTCCTTTTCTGGTTTCTTCAGAAACTGTCCAAGTGTTTCTGTTACCTCACTGAACTTTGAGCCAATTTTCACCTTTACTGTCACTTCGCTCCCCGAAGCTCCTGGGTTTTTATGATTTTTAAGTACCAGAACTGTGCTTACATGACATAAAACAAACAGCTGAATGCCACTTATTACTGTATAATATTGACTTATGTTCCAAGAAGATAGCATTCCTAAACTAGAAAAGCACTCAGAGCGCATCCCTCCGCCAAGGCTCCTTCCGTTTGTCATGGATCAACTCCAAAATGTAATGGTTTTGTGTGTAGGCCTATAGCCACTTGTGGTGAAAATTGCATCAAAGTCTGTCCATCAGTTTTGGAGTATTGTTGCTAGCACAATGTGAGAAGATAAGCGCCTTGGCTGAGGTATGCATTCTCAGATCATCACCAAAATATAATGGGTTCCTCTCTAGCCCAAGAACCACCTCTGGTGAAAATTTTATCCAAATCCATCCAGTAGTTTTTGTGTAATCCTGCTGCACAAATACAAAAAAGCCCTTGATGGAGGTATGCACTCTCAGATCATCACCAAAATCTAATCATCTGTTCCCCGTGCCATTGCACACCTTTCCTGAAAATTTCATGAAAATCCGTCCATCACTTTTCCTTGCTAACAAACAGACAGACAAGCCAACGCCGATGAAAACATAACCTCCTTGGCAGAGGTAAATATTCCAACAAGCATTATCCATCACATGCTTTAACACTTGATCAAATCAAAATCAGTTAATTTTATCTATTCCATAATAGAAATAAAATTCCAACATACCATTACTTTTTATAATTTCAGCATTCATTTCAGATCACCAGTTTCAATCTCCATTGAGTCTTGAGCAGCTCATTTTCCTCCTCCGCGCAGCCCAGCTCATACAGCCGCTGTACGCTGCACTCAAACGGAAACCGGCGGACAGAATCGACTGGACTCCTGAACGGGAGCAGGCGTTCTGAGGTTAAAACAGCGCTCATTACCCACGTCTTGGACATGG
This sequence comes from Pholidichthys leucotaenia, assembly GCA_020510985.1. Lineage (NCBI taxonomy): Eukaryota > Metazoa > Chordata > Actinopteri > Cichliformes > Pholidichthyidae > Pholidichthys > Pholidichthys leucotaenia. Next base: position 116,050,991 of record CM035845.1, on the reverse strand, counting down.
GCATAGCGGCCGTCGTGGAGCAATGCGTTGCCGGTTCTTGGCAGCCGCTCACCTTTTTTTTAAGCAGGTCTTTGCACGACAGTGAGCGTAAATACAGCGTGTTCGACAAAGAGTTAATGGCTCTCTACCTGGTGTACGCCACTTCCGGTTCTGGCTGAAAGGGCACACTTTCACTGCGTCGTGGACCATAAGCCGCTAACGTACTTAACGTACATATAATATACAAATAAAGCGGAATTCAGTGAATTACCGGAAAAATCACATCCCTGAGAACAAGCCGAAATGAATTTTTGACAAAGCATACGAGCCATTTGATTGGTCCAATCGTTTGCAACTATCCAATCGCAGGGCTGTTTACAATACAGCAGTAGCTTGAGTACATCCAGGTTATCACGAGACTTCGGGGAAGCGCCAAGCGCGTATGTTTTTTTTTTTCCAAACTTTATTGAGAACAAGGTAAAGGTACAAAATTATGACATAGATGATAAAATCGGCGGAAATCCGCGGATCGGCGGAAAATTGCCATCCCTGAGAGCGTCACTGACGGATGCAAATTGGGTGGACAAGCTTCCATGGGTTTTATTAGGGTTGCGTTCTGCGCCTAAAGAAGACTTAGAGGCTTCCCCAGCTGAATTCGTTTTTGCGCAGCCACTTCGGCTGCCCGGGGAGTTTCTCCCCGATAATCCGGCGCCAGACAGCGCCCCGTCCCAGCTGTTGCAACGTAGCATCGACACAGCTACGCTGCCGGGCCCTGCCCACCACAGCTTTCCGTGCGTTTTTGTGCCTAAAACTTTGAAGAACGCAGAGTTTGTTTTTGTCAGACATGATGCACATCGACCCCCACTGCGACTGCCTTATGATGGACCGTTCAGAGTGTTGGAAACAGAGGACAAGCATTTTTTGCTAGATTTGGGGGGTAGGAGGGAAAAGGTTGGCATAAACAGACTCAAACCCGCTTTTGTGGTGGCGGACGAGCAAGTGCTGTTGGCGAGGGCTCCTTGGCGAGGAAGACCCCCACGAGGAGTTTCCCAGAGTAATATTCCCCCAGAACACCCGCAGGGACTGACAAAAGGTTTTCACCCCCAGACAGCAGCTCCCCAGCAAGACAGCGCCACGGAGGAGGTGAATCCTGGTTACAGCAGATACGGGAGAAGACTGAAGCCCAAGCAGCATGTGGACTGATGTTTAATGATTCTATCATGGCATGCAGACTGTTATTCTCTTGTTCAATCTAAATGTTTGGGGGGGGGGTGTAGCCACTCGTGTGACTTACTTAATGCTTTGCATAATGCCTCACATATTTGATAAGAACAAAGTACAGGAAACTGTGAAAGTGTAACCTTTGGTATGCAGAGACTGCTTGGGGGGGATCCTTTGTGTGCCGGGAGACGGCTTGGAGGCTGAAGACTGTGAGGAGGATGCTATGGGATTTAAGAGGAAAGGCATTATTACTTGTGATGTTAATGCAATGTGACTTGTGAGCTGTGAGAGTCCTGGGTATATAAGGGACGAGTTTTTTCTGTGATGTTCTCTTTTCTACTTTGCTCATGTTGGAGTGTGTAATAAACTGCCTTGAGATAAAACCTGCCTCATCAATTACACACTCCACAAGGTCAGTAAAAAATGCCACCAAAGAAGGAGGAAATGGAAGAGATTAAAAAAATCTCTGAACTTCATGTCAGAAGAACTGACCAAAGTGGCCAATCAACAGTCCAAATTATTAGGGCTAATGGAGGAAGTCCAAGAACTGAAATTAACAATTAAGGAAAGAGACAAAAAAATTGCAGACTTGGAGCAACGCATCGAGGATCTTGAACAATATTCTCATATGGATGATTTAATCATTCGTGGCCTAGACATTAAATATCAATCATATGCTCATGCAACAGCAGGAATGAGAGGTGAGGAGGCTCCCCCAAGTGAATCAGTCTCCTTGGAAAACCAGGTGCTTCAGTTCCTTGAAAGCAGAAACGTAAAGGTTGAAGTAAATGCAATTTCAGCCTGCCATAGTCTACCCAGAAAGGATAATAAAACAAAGAAATCAATTGTGATGTGCTTTGTGAACAGAAGGGTAAAAAATGACATATTGAGGCAGCCCAGAAAGCTATGGGGAACAGAAGTTTACCTAAATGAACATTTAACTAAGACTAATGCTGAAATAGCACGGCAAGCACGGATGCTGAAAAGACAAAACAAGATGCAGGCAACATGGACAAGAAACTGTAGAGTTTGGATTAACCTGTTGCACTCCTGTGTACCGCGGACGGGCACGTCTCTGCGTCCTAGAGCGCATGAGGGCACTCTTGTGCGCTCTAGGACGCATGAGGGCGCTGCGTCCAAGTGCGCACTGAAAAAAAAAAAGCTGCATTTCCGTTCTTCCACTACAGACACAGCCGCGAACAGATTAGATCATCTGATTGACCTCTCATTCGACTAATAAGAGCCTTGAATTGGGTTTCTGAAACCTTGAAGAACCAATGACTGAAAACCTAGCAAGAAGGACCCGCCTACCAACGCTGTGAATGCAGCGAGCCAATTGAAGCACAGAAGTTCGCAAGCTGTTTTGTGTAAGGCTGGGTGGAGACAGACTGCTGCAGCAGATGAAAAAAAGACCCGCAGGAAGAATCTGCCACAGACCCAGCAGCACGGAGACCATCCACAAGTGCGACCTGTGTGACAGGGACTGCCATTCGCGCATCGGCCTATTCAGCCACAGGTGGTGCTTTTTTTTTTTTATTCCAGCAGAATAGACGTTTAGGATTCTCTTCCATGGTCATCATAGACCGACGGAGGCCGACGACGAAGGCTGAGTGACACACACGCATTTGCCAGTCTTTTTTTAATTACTACTGTTATCAAATCAAATCAAATCAAACTTTATTGTCATATTGCTGTACATACAACCATAGTGCAGGCAAGATGAAATTGCGTTTCTCTCGGCATCCATAAAAATAGAAACAGCATGATTTAAGACACACTCCCACATAGCTCCATCCCCCACCCCCACCCCCCCATCCATTCACACATCCCTGAGACATACTTGGGGAAAAAAAACTAACTAACTATAATATACAAATAATATACAAAATGTCCGTAGGTGCAGTAGTGTGTATGAGAGATTCCGGGTCAACTGTTCAGCATCCTGACAGCTTGTGGAAGGAAGCTGTTGATCAGTCTGGTGGTTCTGCCTCTGATGCTCCGGAATCGTTTACCAGATGGAAGAAGTTCAAAGTGTTTATGCAGAGGGTGAGAACGGTCCTTGACAATGTTCAGTGCCCTGCTCCTACAACGGTTCTGAAAAAGTTCTTGGACAGAGGGGAGGGAGACTCCAATTACCCTCTCAGCCCCCTTGACTATCCTCTGCAGGGCTTTTTCGTCTGACATACTGCAGCTGGAGTACCATGTAGCAATGCAGTACGTCAGAACACTCTCCACCACACCTCTGTAGAAGGTCCTGAGGATGCAGATGGGGAGAGAGGCCTGTTTGAGTTTCCTCAAGAAGTGCAGTCTCTGCTGAGCCCGCTTCCTGATCTCCAAGGAATTCTTGCTCCAGGTCAGGTCCTGCGAGATCTGCACTCCGAGGAACTTGATGTTCTCTACTCTCGCCACTAAACGGCCGCCGATGCTGAGGGGGACGTGCTCAGGCTGTGACCGCCGGAAGTCGATAATCATCTCCTTCGTTTTGTCCACGTTGAGCACCAGATTGTTCTCCCTGCACCAGCCCTCCAGGTCTCTCACTTCTTCCCTGTACATTGATTCCTCATCCCTCTGAATAAGTCCCACCACCGTGGTGTCGTCTGCAAACTTAATAATCTGGTTCCCCTCGTATCTGGATACACAGTCATGTGTTAGAAGTGTAAACAACAGTGGACTGAGTACACAGCCTTGAGGGGATCTGGTGCTCAGCGTGACAGAGTTGGAGATGTTGTTTCCAACTCGGACAGACTGAGGTCTCTCAGTCAGGAAATCCAGGATCCAGAGACATGTGGCGGTGTTCAGACCGAGAAGGAGTAATTTCTCCATCAGTCTCTGGGGAATAATGGTGTTGAATGCTGAACTGAAATCAATGTACAGGAGTCTGGTGTAGGTGTCTTTCTGGTCCAGGTGGGTGATGACAGAGGGTAGGGTGGTGACTATAGCATCCTCTGTGGAGCGGTTTGAATGATATGCAAACTGAAGCGGGTCGTGTGTTGCAGGGAGGCAGGCTGTAATGTGTGGTTTGACAAGCCGTTCAAAACACTTCATCACAATTGGTGTCAGTGCAACAGGACGATAGTCATTCAAACAGGACACAACTGGTTTCTTTGCCACCGGTACAATGATAGAGGTCTTGAAGCATCTGGGAACGATGGCCTGACTCAGGGAGATGTTATAAATGTCAGTCAGGACATCCGCCAACTCGCTCGCGCAGTCTCAGAGCACACGTCCCGGAATGTTGTCCGGACCTGCAGCTTTGCGTGGGTTGGCTCTGGTTAGGGTCTTCCGTGTGTCCGCTGTGTTGATGGTAAAAGCTGGTCTGACCGATGGTGGGGGTGGGCCAGCCCTCCCTCTGATTGTCGAGTTTGATGCTTCAAAACGTGCAAAGAAGTCGTTAAGCCTGTCTGGAAGCGAAGCGTCGTCATCATCGACCCCCTGCCTAGACTTATAGCCCGTCAGTGTCCGAACTCCCTGCCACATCTGCTTGGTGTTCCTAGTGTCATAGAGGTGTCCCTGGATTTTCTCCGCATAGGCGCGCTTTGCCGCCTTAATTCCCTTTGAGAGCGCAGACCTGGCTGAGCGGAGGGTGATCCCTACTGTTACTTGTTTTGAAAAATTGTTTGCCAAAACTGCAATCATAGAAGCGCAAAATCGCAATAATGGAATTATGTTTTGACTGGGTCGCGAGACCAGTGTCGCGTTCGTCTGACAATGAGGAAGAAGTTCACCAGCTATGTTGCTGCTGTGAAGACGTAAGTGTTCTAAGCTAAATTATTCTTTATCCCTGAAAATTGTAATCAAAATGACTTTTGACCGATCGGTAAATTACAGCTGTGCGTCATCGCTACATGACGGACCGCGGCGCAACGGGCGATGTCTGTCCTCTGTAGCGAGGCGGGGGGACAACCCTCCCCACACACACACACAGCCCTGAGTGTCACCTTTCATTAGAGCCCAAGATGAAGCTTCTATATTGAATCATTCAAAAGTTACAGACGTTTTTCCAAACTGTGCCATTTGGCACAATTTGGCACAGTTCAAAAACGCCTGGGAACTACCTGAGGAAAAAGCTGTGTAATATATTCATTTTTTGTGGTATTGTTACCAAATTTTGACCTCAGCTGGAAAACACTTGGTTCTACATTTCTGTTGCATTTTCCAGCCCGGATCTGAAGCTGTGTGTTATTTGCAAGCATTTGTATCCAAAAAAAACACCCAGGCGAAATTTATTTTCTTCAAGTTCACTATGTTTAGATGACTGTAACTCAGTGGCCGGAGCACTTAGAGAGATTATGACTGTTTTGCCAAAAAATTCAAAGTGTTTTCTTTTAAATGAGACTGACCCCATGAAGATGCTGCAAAGGGCTGAAGAACAGCTTTCGATTTACTTTGGGCACGTTATTTTTTGGCGTTTTTAGGGAAATTGACCGGAGTGCAAGGGGTTAAACTAAATGGAACACCTGAGGGGGCAGCGCGGTGGTGGAGTGGTTAGCACTGCGGCAGCACAGCAACTCACCCTTGGCCGGGGGATCCTGAGTTCGATCCCAGCCCCCGACCAACAGTGATCAGTGTGGAGTTTGCATGTTCTCCCCGTGTCTGTGTGGGTTTACTCCGGGATTTCTCCGGTTTCCTCCCACATGCCAAAAACATGCAAGTTAGGTTAATTGGCATTAAACTGGGGATTCTAAATTGTCCTTAGGTATGACTGTGAGAGTGAATGGTTGTCTGTCTCTCTGTGTTGGCCTTGTGATGGACTGGCGATCTGTCCAGGGTGTACCCTGCCTCTCGCCCAAAGATGCTGGGATAGGCTCCTGCCCCCCCCGCGACCCAAAAAGGATTAAGCGGAAGAAGATGAATGAATGAATGAAAAGGGAACACCTGAGGAAGCAAAGGCCATAATAATAAGAGATCTCACTGACTTAAATAAATATAGATGAACACAGAGTAAGAAAATTAAGAGACTACGATAATCCATATCCACACACACGGCAAGAACAGTTCTTTTGTGACATAACATGATAATGTACTTTAAAAAACAAAACAAAACAAAAAACTTATGACTGACTTTACTAGACATCAATCATCTCCAGTTGGAGGAAGTCATTTGATACAGAGTGAGGAAATTCAGACTCTGAAAGTATGTCATTATGCTGAACATAAACTACAAGAGATGGAGAATGATATTGATCCTGATAACCACTTCTTCAATAATATTCATAATCACTGTGAATATTACACTGAAAAGCAATTCAAAAGTCAAGTGCAATTAGACGGTAAACTATCAATAATACACTTTAACCCTTTGCACTCTGGTCAATTTCCCTAAAAACGCCAAAAAATAACGTACCCAAAGTAAATCAAAAGCTGTTCTTCAACCCTTTGCAGCATCTTCATAGGGTTGGTCTCATTTAAAAGAAAACACTTTGAATTTTTTGGCAAAACAGTCATAATCTCTCTAAGTGCTCCTGCCACTGATTAACAGTCATCTAAACATACTGAACTTGAAGAAAATACATTTCGCATGGGTGTTTTTTTTTATACAAATGCTTGGAAATAACACACAACTGTCAGATCCAGGCTGGAAAATGCAACAGAAATGTAGAACCAAGTGTTATCCAGCTGAGGTCAAAATTTTGTAGCAATACCACAAAAAATGAATATATTACACAGCTTTTTTCTTAGGTTGTTCCCAGGCGTTTTTGAACTGTGCCAAATTGTGCTAAATGGCACAGTTTGGAAAAACGTCTGTAAGTTTTCAATGATTCAATATAGAAGCTTCATCTTGGGCTCTAATGAAAGGTGAAGGGCTGTGTGTGTGTGTGTGTGTGGGGGGGTTATTTATTCATGAATGAATGAATGAATGAATGAACAAACAAGCCCCCACACACAAAGAAGCATGCCACGTAAAAGATGTGTGGCTTTTTTTTACAAGAAAAAATAACCTACAGTGCAATAAAAATTATACTAAAATATCTGTAATGTAGAAGATAACAACTACCCCCACCGCTACAGAGGACGGACATCGTCCATCGACACATGACGGGCGCCGCGGTCTACTACGCACAGTTGTACTAAAATATCTGCAATAATATCTACAGAAGAGTAGCGTGGGGGAGGGGCCGTTCACGGTCTGGATGCAGCGCACGGACTGGACACGGTCCGTGCGCCGTCCGGACTGGACCGGAGCCGTCATGTTGTGATAACGCACAGTTGTAGTTTACCGATTGGTCAAAGTCATTTGGATTACAATTTTCAGGGATAAAGAATAATTTAGCTTATAACACTTACCTGTCCACAACAGCAGTGTCGCTGGCGAACTTCTCTTCCTCATTGTCAGACGAACATGACACTGGTCCGCTTGTTACGGACTCGTGGTTCTGGTCACACGACCCGGTCAAACCATAATTCCATTATTGCGGTTTTGCGCTTCCATGATTGCGGTTTTGGCGAACGATTTTTCAAAACAAATAAGAACAGTAGTAAGAAAAAAAGACTGGCGAACGCCTGTGTGTCACCCAGTCTTACACAAAACAGATTTTGCAAGGGACGCACGCTTTCGAACTTCTGTGCTTCAATTGGCTCGCTGTATTCGCAGCCGTTGGTAGGCGGGTCCTTCTTGCTAGGTTTTCAGTCATTGGTTCTTCAAGGTTTCAGAAACCCAATTCAAGGCTCTTATTAGTCGAATGAGAGGTCAATCACATCTAAACCAATCAAAGCACTCCTTTGGCTTTCTGTTCGCGGCTGTGTCTGTAGTGGAAGAATGGAAATGCAGCTTTTTTTTTTTTTTCAGTGCGTCCTAGGACACAGAGATGTGACCGTCCGCGGTACACCGGACTGCAAGAGGTTAACAGCAGAAGTCTTAACAAAAACTTTGCACAGATTCAGGACTATTTAAAACAGCTAGATAGAAAATTTACAGTTATCGCAGTCTCTGAAACTTGGCTCAATGAAGAGCAGGCTTCTTTAAATTAAATTAAATTAAATCACCCTTTATTGTCATTCAACTGTACAACCAATCATGTACAGCAGAACGACATTGTGTTTTACCTATCTACTGTGTTAATCACACACACCCCAAGTGTAGAATCAGAGGGCCGCTGCCATGCAAAGCGCCGCCACAAATTTCCCTCCTCCATTCCATTATTGCTGAGCATCAAGCAGGATGGCAGGAAGTTCCACTTTTATATGGTCTTCAGCATGACCCGGCCGGGATGGCAATAGAGGGATATCAGATGTTTTATATTAATAGATCTCAAAAAAAAAAAAAAAAAAGGTGGTGGTGTTGCACTGTATATTGATGAACCGTATAGGTGTAAACTTGTAAATGGAATGTCCTTTGCACTACCAGGGATTCTGGAATGTGTTACTGTTGAGATTGACCAAGATAAAACAAAGAATCTAATTATAAGTTGTATATGTCAATGCCACGTTAGTGTCTAAACACTGCTCTCCGTTGGCGGAGTTCCTTATTGTAAATTGTCGGCCATATTATTTTCCGAGGGAATTCAGCAACGTGTTTGTAGCTGATGTTTACATAGCGCCGAGCGCTAATGCTAAAGCTAATGCTAAGAAGGCACTCGGGGAACTGCACAATGCGATTAGTGAAATCCAAACTTCACACCCGGACAGTTTTGTGGTGGTTGCGGGGAATTTTAACCACACCAGCCTAAAGACTGTGCTCCCCAAGTTTAAACAATGTGTAGACTTTAAGACCAGAGGAGAGAATATGTTGGACTTAGTGTACACAAACACAGATGCATATAAGGCGATACCCCGCCCCCATCTCGGCCTTTCTGATCACATATCCGTGATGCTGCTGCCTGCCTACAAACCTTTACTGAAGCGCAGTAGGCCAGCAGTGAAACAAATTAGAATTTGGCCAGAGAGTGCAACCTCTGCACTGAAAGACTGTTTTCTGCACACAGACTGGGAGGTCTTCAAAATAGTAGCCTCCCAGGAAGACAAGACAGATGTGGAGGAGTATGCTGATACAGTCACCAGCTACATCGTGAAGTGCACAGAGGATGTCACTACAGTGAAGACCATCACTATGCGGGGTAACCATAAGCCCTGGATGACTGCAGAGGTGCGCTCGCTGCTTACAGCCAGAGATGCAGTCTTCAGAGCGAAGGACAGGATCGCCCTCCGCTCAGCCAGGTCTGCGCTCTCAAAGGGAATTAAGGCGGCAAAGCGCGCCTATGCGGAGAAAATCCAGGGACACCTCTGTGACACTAGGAACACCAAGCAGATGTGGCAGGGAGTTCGGACACTGACGGGCTATAAGTCTAGGCAGGGGGTCGATGATTACGACGCTTCGCTTCCAGACAGGCTTAACGACTTCTTTGCACGTTTTGAAGCATCAAACTCGACAATCAGAGGGAGGGCTGGCCCACCCCCACCATCGGTCGGACCAGCTTTTACCATCAACACAGCGGACACACGGAGGACCCTAACCAGAGCCAACCCACGCAAAGCTGCAGGTCTGGACAACATTCCGGGACGTGTGCTCCAAGACTGCGCGAGCGAGTTGGCGGATGTCCTGACTGACATTTATAACATCTCCCTGAGTCAGGCCATCGTTCCCAGATGCTTCAAGACCTCTATCATTGCACCGGTGGCAAAGAAACCAGTTGTGTCCTGTTTGAATGACTATCGTCCTGTTGCACTGACACCAATTGTGATGAAGTATTTTGAATGGCTTGTCAAACCACACATTACAGCCTGCCTCCCTGCATCACACGACCTGCTCCAGTTTGCATATCATTCAAACCGCTCCACGGAGGATGCTATAGTCACCACCCTACACTCTGTCATCACCCACCTGGACCAGAAAGACACCTACGCCAGACTCCTGTACATTGATTTCAGTTCAGCATTCAACACCATTATTCCCCAGAGACTGACGGAGAAATTACTCCTTCTTGGTCTGAACACCGCCACATGTCTCTGGATCCTGGATTTCCTGACTGAGAGACCTCAGTCTGTCCGGGTTGGAAACAACATCTCCAACTCTGTCTCGCTGAGCACCGGATCCCCTCAAGGCTGTGTACTCAGTCCACTGTTGTTTACACTTCTAACACATGACTGTGTATCCAGACACGAGGGGAACCAGATTATTAAGTTTGCAGACGACACCACGGTGGTGGGACTTATTCAGAGGGATGAGGAATCAATGTACAGGGAAGAAGTGAGAGACCTGGAGGGCTGGTGCAGGGAGAACAAGCTGGTGCTCAACGTGGACAAAACGAAGGAGATGATTATCGACTTCCGGCGGTCACAGCCTGAGCACGTCCCCCCTCAGCATCGGCGGCCGTTTAGTGGAGAGAGTGGAGAACATCAAGTTCCTCGGAGTGCAGATCTCGCAGGACCTGACCTGGAGCAAGAATTCCTTGGGGATCAGGAAGCGGGCTCAGCAGAGACTGCACTTCTTGAGGAAACTCAAACAGGCCTCTCTCCCCATCTGCATCCTCAGGACCTTCTACAGAGGTGTGGTGGAGAGTGTTCTGACGTACTGCCAGTCTTTGCACTTATCCACTGCCACACGGGGGCCAATACAGAAAAAAACTTTAAAATCTTTCAGATACAAATCACAAAATGCAGTCTGCTCTTTTAAAGAAGACCTGCTGAAGCAAGACTGGACAAAATTCTATGTATCAGATGTAAATGAAGCCTATTGTAGCGGTTTGATTCAACCCCCACAACACACAGACAGAACACAGAGACAGTCAGCTCGCACTCCTGGTTTTTTCCGCTGCATGCTGCGTTTACAGCCGTGAGGTTAAATTGTCATCCATGCATTGTGTTCATGCATCCTGTCTGTACCCCTGATATGCAAATGCCCAGATTAACTGCTGTGAATGTCTTTGATCTATTGTTTGAGTTGAGTATATATATATATATATATATATATATGAGCCCTCCAATATATCATTGGGCTGCACGGTGGCGCAGTGGTTAGCACTGCGGCAGCACAGTTTACCCTTGGCCGGGGGATTGTGGGGATCGTGGGATCGTGGGTTCGATCCCAGCCCCCGACCAACAGTGATCTGTGTGGAGTTTGCATGTTCTCCCCGTGTTGCGTGGGTTTACTCCGGGATTTCTCCGGTTTCCTCCCACATGCCAAAAAACATGCATGTTAGGTTAATTGGCTGTTCTAAATTGTCCCTAGATATCTGTTTCCTATAGGCCCTTAGAATAGAGGGTTAGTATTAATGAAAGCGCTTTGAGTGGTCTTTGTGACTAGAAAAGCGCTATATAAGTGCAGGTTAGTTAGTTAGTAGTTAGTATATAAGCTGCACTGTGCTGTAAATCTGCCTCTCAATCTCACTTCTGCAACTACAGCTGCTGGACACAGACTTCGTGTCCCTCTTCTCTGAGAGCCGTGGGCTCGCTCTCGGCGCGCTTGCACGGCGCCGGGAGCGGAGCTTGTGACGGCGGTATGATAATAAAACTCTACTTAAAACCTCCAACAACGCTGCCTTATTTTATCATCCGCCGCACTGGTGACCCGACGCTGAAACGAACACACTGCCAGCGAACGCAACACCCGGCGGTGATTCTCCGACGACAAGCGAACGCAACAGCTCCCTTCTGCTTCAGGGAGATTTCGACGCAGAGTTTCCAGGTGAAACTCTCCGGAGACCACCCACGACCGGGAAAGCCGCAGCAAACTTCATGGTGAGATCTGCACGCCTAGATCGGCACATCCACGCTGGACCAGCCGCGCTCGCAGCTCCTCCACATCGAGAGCGCATGTACCTTGTCCTTTCTCCGCGACGGTGACTCCCACGGCCGACGGAGCACACGTGGACCTGAACGCACCATGACCGAGCGAGTGACAGAGCGTCTACTTCCCTGCACCGCTCCAACACACTGAACAGGGATGATTAAGCTCCCTGACCCTGGTTCTCCTCTCCAGCTGGCCCACCCATCACGGAACCCCGGCGCACGCACTGGAGAGTTACGAGGACGGCGCACCACGCACGGGACACATACGGCTTTTCTGACCGCCTTCCTTCTGCTGCACACTGGCCCTTCAGGCTTGCTCGTTCACCTGAGGCACGCAGCTTGCTCACTGGATTTTATGGTCTTAGCCACGGCACACAAGGGGAATTCAGCTGTCTGCGGTTCCCGAGGCTTTAGGGTTATGCCTGAACCTAAAGTCAACACGCCAGTCCCTCTGCTCTCATTACAGCCGCCACGCAGCCTCGTCTTTTCTTCATGGCCGCTATTAATCCTTGCAGGACTTAATCGCGGGAGGAGCCAGTGACAAATTTTTCTTCTTCTGATCTCTGCATGTTCAGACGGGACATCGCGGAGCAGCAAACACTTTTGGCGCGACTCGAACGATTTTCTCGCGCCCGGTCAGCATGTACTACCCCCCACCCCCCTCCTCCTGCACAGAGCTTTTCCCTGCTCGCTGCCCAGACTGCAACATCGAGGTCACGGTCCCCTACCGTTCCCTCTGGGGGGGGGGAGCAGTGTAGCGGTTTGATTCAACCCCCACAACACACAGACAGAACACAGAGACAGTCAGCTCGCACTCCTGGGTTTTTTCCGCTGCATGCTGCTTTTACAGCCGTGAGGTTAAATTGTCATCCATGCATTGTGTTCATGCATCCTGTCTGTACCTCTGATATGCAAATGCCCAGATTAACTGCTGTGAATGTCTTTGATCTATTGTTTGAGTTGAGTATATAAGCCGCACTGTGCTGTAAATCTGCCTCTCAATCTCACTTCTGCAACTACAGCTGCTGGACACAGACTTTGTGTCCCTCTTCTCTGAGAGCCGTGGGCTCGCTCTTGGCGCGCTTGCACGGCGCCGGGAGCGGAGCTTGTGACGGTGGTATGATAATAAAACTCTACTTAAAACCTCCAACAACGCTGCCTTATTTTATCATCCGCCGCACCTATGACACATTCATGAACATTGTAACCGCTCTTTATGAAAAAAATTGTCCATTAGTAAAGAAAAAGCTTAAACAGGAATTTGTCGACAAGCCATGGTTAACCAAAGGATTACAAAAAGTGTGTAAAACGAAAAATTCACTATATAAAGCTTTTCTAAAGAAAAGGACAAAAGAAGCAGAGCAGGGGTATAAAACATACAAAAATAAGTTAATATATATAATGAGATGTAGTAAAAGAGACTATTACAGCAAAGAACTGGAGAAAAACAGAGATAACAGTAAAAATACATGGACAATACTTAACAATATTCTTCACCGGAGTGGTGGCTCAGTTGGTAGAGCATCCTATTTCACTATTGCCACAATTTTCTAAGATACTCAAAAAAATATTCTGTGTGAGAACTGACAACTTTATAATGAAGAATAATTGATTGTGTGAGCAGCAATATGGGTTCAGACACAAGAGGACAACTGCATTTGCTCTAATGGAATTTATAGAAAAAATATCAACTGCTGTTGAAAATAAAGCGTATTCAGTTGGGGTATTCCTGGATCTTAAAAAAGCATTTGATACAGTGGATCATAATTTATTATTAAAGAAACTACAAAATTGTGGTATTAGGGGGGTAGCACTGTCCTGAATCAGAATCAGAATCAGATTTATTGCCATTGTTCATGTAGTACACAAACTAGGAATTTGTCTCGGTGCCATGCTGCAACATTAAAAACATGATGAGATAAAGAGATAAACTAAAAAACTAAAGGACTAAAAACGTGCAATAAGTGTAGAAAAATAAGTAATAATAATAATAATAATAATAGTAATAATGAGTAATACTAGTCAAGGCAGTTTTAAATAAATTAGCAAGTAGCAGATAATATGGGGTACCACAGTGCAGTTGATAATGCAACAGAAAAACAGTGATGAATGTCATGAGTCTGGTTGAGCTGCTGTACATAGTGCACGAGAGTCAATAAGTCACTTAATGTTCAGCAGTCTGATGGCAGAGGGGAAAAAGCTATTCATGTGCCGGGAGGTTTTAGTCCGAATGGACCGAAGTCTTCTACCTGAGGGGAGGGGGGCAAACAGTACGTGACCAGGGTGTGAAGGATCGGCTATGATCCGGCCAGCACGCCTCCGGGTCCTGGAGATGTACAGGTCCTGGAGAGATGGAAGCTTGCAGCTGATCACCTTCTCAGCAGTGCGCACGACGCGCTGCAGCCTTAGTCTGTCCCTGGCAGTGGCTCCTGCATACCACACAGTTATGGAGGAGGTGAGGATGGACTCGATGATGGCCGTGTAGAACTGCACTAACATCTTGGTGGGTAGCTTGAGCTTCCTCAGCTGCCGCAGAAAGAACATCCTCTGCTGGGCCTTTTTGATGAGGGAGCTGATGGTTGGCTCCCATTTGAGGTCCCGGGTGATGGTGGTGCCCAAAAAGCGGAAGGAATCTGCAATGGTGATGGGAGAGCCTGTGATGGTGAGGGGGGGGGGGGCAGGGGGGTTGTGACTTTCCTGAAGTCCACAATCATCTCCGCTGTCTTCAGAGTGTTCAGCTGCAGGTTGTTGTGGCTGCACCAGGACACCAGCTGGGCCACCTCTTTCCTGTAGACGGACTCGTCGCCGTTGGAGATGAGCCCGATGAGGGTGGTGTCGTCCGCAAACTTAATCAGCTTAACAGACTGGTGGGAGGAGGTGCAGGAGTTGGTATAAAGGGAGAAGAGTAGGCGGGAAAGTACACAGCCCTGGGGTGATCCGATGCTGATGCTAACAGAGTCCGAGACAGACTTCCCCAGCCGCACATGCTGCCTCCGGTCCGTCAGGAAGTCGGTGATCCACCTGCAGAGGGAATCAGGCACATCGAGCAGGGACAGCTTGTCCTGGAGCAGAGCGGGGTGGATGGTGTTGAATGCAGAGCTGAAGTCCACAAACAGAATCCTGGCGTAGGTTCCCGGGGAATCCAGGTGCTGCAGGATGGAGTGGAGGGCCAGGTTGACTGCGTCGTCCACAGACCTGTTGGCACGGTAGGCAAACTGCAGCGGGTCCAGGAGGGGAGTGGTGATGGACTTGAGGTGAGACAGGACCAGGCGCTCAAAGGACTTCATG
Organism: Pholidichthys leucotaenia; assembly: GCA_020510985.1. Taxonomy (NCBI): domain Eukaryota; kingdom Metazoa; phylum Chordata; class Actinopteri; order Cichliformes; family Pholidichthyidae; genus Pholidichthys; species Pholidichthys leucotaenia. Next base: position 116,035,778 of record CM035845.1, on the reverse strand, counting down.
ACTACAGAGGTGACCGCTACAGGTCTGTAGTCGTTAAGTCCAGTAATCTGTGGCTTCTTAGGGACAGGGATGATGGTGGAGGATTTGAGGCAGGTCGGCACGTGATATTGCTTAAGGGAGGTGTTAAAAATGTCTGTGAAGACAGGAGCCAGCTCTTTCGCACAGTGTCTCAGGGTGGAGGGAGACACACCGTCCGGCCCGGGGGCCTTGCGCGGGTTCACTCTGGAGAACTGTCTGTGCACGTCCTGCTCACTGATGACAAGGGCAGGGGGGGAGGAGGAGGAGGAGGAGGAGGAGGGGGGGACCGCTTTTGATGAATTAGGGGCCGAGGAGGCAGTGGAGCTGGGTGGAGTGGGGGAGTTGGACACAGCTGACGAGGTGTCAAAACGGGCGTAATGTTGGGACAGTTTTTGACAAAGGGCTTTGTCATCCTGACCTTTAGAAGCCTGAGGCCGATGGTGATTTGCCTCAGTCCTCTCCACACAGAAGCCAAGTCATTAGCAGTGAACTGCTGCTGGAGTCTCTCAGAATACACAGATTTAGCTCTCCTCAGCTCTCTGTTAAACCGATATTTGACCTCTCTGTAGCAGTCCCTGTCTCCACTTTTCAACGCTGCTTCCTTCTCCTTCCTGATCTGTCTGAGCTTGGCAGTGAACCAGGGCTTATCTGGTTCACTGGTTAAGTAGTTAAGTAGTCTCGTCCTGGTTAAGTAGTTACTTAAAGAATAGATATCAGTATGTATGTGTTGGTAACAAAAACTCACAGTTACTGAAGGTTACTAGTGGAGTCCCACAGGGTTCAGTTTTGGGGCCATTGTTATTCAATATGTATATAAATGATATATGTAAAGTCTCGGAAAAAATGGATTTAATATTGTTTGCCGATGACACTAATCTATTATGCAGTGGAAGCAATTTGGAACAACTTTTGGATACACTCGGAAAGGAATTAGGAAAGCTTAAGCTGTGGTTTGATTCAAACAAATTAACACTCAATTTAAGAAAGACAAAATTTATAATTTTTAACAACCATCACAACAACTTAGTATCTAAACTCAGTGTAAATGGTGTAGAGATTGAAAGGGTATCCAAAATCAAATTTCTTGGAGTAATAATTGATAATAAACTGTGTTGGAAGTCACATATGAATTATATTAAAGGTAAAATATCCAAATCAATTGCAATACTGCACAGAGTGAAATATTTACTGAATCAACCCACACTATGCACTTTGTATCATTCATTAATACTCCCATACATGACATATTGTACAGAAGTATGGGGAAATACATATAAAACAACCATATATCCAGTCTTTATGCTTCAGAAGAGAGCTATTAGAATAATAAACAAAGCTGCTTACAGGGAACCAACAAACCCACTTTTTCTTAAATTAAAAGCTCTCAAGTTGAAAGATCTGGTTGATTTTAAAACTGCGGTAATAATGTTTAAAGTGAAGAATCTGTCACTGCCCGCAAATATCCAAAAGTTGTTCCAAATAAGAGAGAAACAATATCATTTCAGAGGAACATGTATATTTCAAAAACCTTCAGTGAGAACTGTCATCAAGCAACACTGTGTCTCAGTGCAAGGAGTCAGATTGTGGAACGCTTTTGAACCTGAATTAAAATTATGTACAACACTTGGACAATTTAAACAAAAACTAAAGGAAGAAATACTCCAAACATACAAGATGACATGTAAAATCACATAAGGATTATCATATTCAGTCTGTGTTGTGCTGTTGCTTAGTTTTTTGTCATGTTTTGTCTTAGCTTTGTTCTGATTTGTAATTACGCTTATTTTATTTTCCTTTTGAATTCCTAGATGGAATATGGGTGGGCAATATAAGCTGCAGCTTCAGCCATCACCCATTTCGGATAACTTATGTTGAACTGTATAATCCGAGGAGTTATTGTTTAATTTCAATCAATCAATCAATGCATCAGATTTATATAGCGCTTTATCATAGACACTCAAAGACGCTTTACAGAAATTAAGGGTCATCCACCACCTGGATGGATGAAGCAGCCACAATACGGCGCCATCCCTTTTAACTATTCACACACACACATTCACACAAAGGGCCACTTTAGAGTCTCCAATTAACCTAACCTGCATGTTTTTGGGATGTGGGAGGAAACCGGAGAAATCCCAGGGTAAACCCACGCATACACAGGGAGAACATGCAAACTCCACACAGATCACTGTTGGTCGGGGGCTGGGATCGAACCCACGATCCCACAATCCCCACGATCCCCCGGCCAAGGGTAAACTGTGCTGCCGCAGTGCTAACCACTGCGCCACCGTGCAGCCCGTGACCTTGTTAGATTTTTTTTCCCCCTTTGTTATATTATTCTGTGCCTTTCTTTTAATCTTTACATCTAATCTATCCGAAATAAAAATTCATACATTCAAATAGCCACATGGTGGCAAGTGGTGACATTATAAATTAATGAAAAACATTAGTCCTGTTGTGGAGGAACAAAATAAGTTCAGGCGAGACACGACGAGCTGAAGGTTTAAGAGTTTTATTCCTCCATCATCATGAGACACACTGCAGCGCTGTGTGCTGTGTGTGTGCTGTTGTGAGTGCGCTCTTCTATACAGACAAGAGAGAATGCATAGCACATTTACATACTGATATACATTTCAGTCAATACATATCAATTGCGTGATTAACTGGCAACAGACTTCCTCTGCTTACTGTGGGGATGTATAACAATAGTCATTTACTACCATTGGTCAATACACATGATTATCATAACATTGGTTGGCACAAAGATGCATGCATTCAGTCCCGTCTGACTGTCTCCTGTGGTTCTTTTGGTCATGTGTCAATTGTCCTCTGCTTCCTCCAAGCTCGCTGCTGGGTGTGAGGAAAGCTCCAGAAGAAATTCCCAGAGGAATGTCTCCCTGCTGTGTTTAGCATCACCACACCAGCCCCCCCCTCCGAACACCCAGAAAGGGCTGTAACCCCCCCTGTCGTTTGGGCTCAAGTTGACGCCAGTGCAGGCTGTAGCAGGGGGTGGGGGGGGGTTGCCGCCCCGGTCGAACTGTCTGCTGGTGAGGAGAGTTGGAAAAGCCGGTGGTTGTGGGGAGAAAAAAAATTTTAGTCTCTGACTCCTCGTGCGGGCCCAGTCCTGCAAGGATGAGGGGAAGGCGAACGGTCAAATTCCCCGAGGATGCGTAGCGGCTGTAATAAACTGAAGCTGTGTCAGGGACTCGGCAGTTTTGCTTTAGGTGCGGGAAACAGCCCTAAAGTCATCGGGGAAAGCAATCGGCTAAATTCCCCTTGTGCGCCGTGGCTGGAAAACTCATACAAAGTCCTGTGTGCTGGCTGCACGTCCGCTCCAGGTGCGCGAGCAGCCCTGAAGGTTCCGAGGGTGGTGATCGGCCATTTAACTCGGGCATGTGCAGCATCGAAGGACGCTGTATCAGTCTGTGGAGCCAGTTTGTCCCTGGTGCGTGGCGCGTGCTTGGCGCATTGACCACATAGCTGGCAGTTGCGCTGTACCCGTAATCCTGCTGGGTGCGCGCATGGCTTCCTTGCGCGGAAGGTCCGTTGTGGAGAGGTGAGTCAGGGTCAGGGAGCTTGATGGAAATCAGCGCAGTCAGCGACGATGATTGTCCCCGTTCAGGCTGATTCCTTCGTTCGCTCGTGTTGATCATGGCGTGTTCTGGTTCCAGCGCTGCGCACTCGTGTGGGTGCGAAGGATGTAGACAATTCCCAGTCTCTGGAATCCACAGCGCGGTGAGAGAGAGCAGACGGTCATTCTCCACCATCAGGTCACCAGTGTGGAGGTAAAAGATCAGGCAAGGGTCGCACCATCTGAGGGCGCATGCGCACGCAGCGACCAGCAGCTGGTGAAAAAGTCCGTCGTCTGTGTGTCTGTTTTTATGTACTTTTATGTGTTTTTACGAAATCCTCTGTGTCGTTTCTGCCCTGGAATGTTTGTGGACTGTATGGCGAAGAGCTCCCTGGTTCCAACAACATGGACTTCCTCCCCTTTTTTGCACTGCTGCTACTTTTCCTCCGGCTCTTTGTCTATGAGGTAAATGCGACCGGCATCATGGCGGGCAGAATACATTATTCCAGGGACACGTTGCTGCATTTAAACACAGTTGATGCAGCGGCTGTGATTGAGCCTAAGCCGCAACTGCCGAACTTTATTTTGAGAGACGGACACAGCGGTGAAAAGAGAGACGGGAGAAACGGGAGAAGGAAACGCAGAAAGCGTGGAGGTGTGAAATTGCGCCTGAGAAGATGTCAGTTTGGTAACATTCCTCTTCCTTCTATGATTTTTGGGAACGTACAGTCTCTGAGAAACAAGGTGGATGAAATTCAAGGGAATGTACGCTACCAGAAGGACTTTAAGAACTGCTGTGTCATGGCTTTCACCGAATCTTGGCTTACTGCGCATGACCGAGATGCAGACCTGTGGATTGATGGCTTTGGAGCCCCACTGTACTCGGATCGGCAGGAAGAGGTAGCGGGGAAACGCCAGGGGGGTGGCGTATGTTTATATATTAATAAGCAGTACTGCACATCTGTCACGGTCAGAGAGCGCATCTGTACACCCGATGTGGAGCTGCTGTCTGTGTCACTACACCCCTTTTATTTGCCTCGCGAGTTCCCCCAGCTTTTCATCACAACTGTGTACATTCACCCGAGGGCAGACGCTGACTCCGCCTCCAGCACCATCTTTGATGTGATCCAGTGGCTGCAATCAATTTCTCCAGAGGCGCCAAACTTCATTCTTGGGGATTTTAACCATGTTTCTTTAAAGAAGACACTTAAAAACTTTTATCAGTATGTCTCCTGCCCAACCAGGCGAAAAAAGACATTGGACCTGTGCTATGGATCCATAGAGAGGGCCTATAAATCACTCCCCCTTTCCCCTGTAGGATCCTCAGATCACAACTATGTACATTTGCTGCCCACATATAAAACTGCTCTCAGAAGAGGCAAGGTGGAGACGAGAGACATTGATGTGTGGACAGAAGATTCAGTGCACAGCCTCCAGGAATGCTTTAACTGTACAGACTGGAGATGTTCACACTGGCCTGCGGGGATGATTTGGACTCTTTGGTGGACGTCACATGCTCATACATGGCTTTCTGTAAAAATAAGATCGTTCCACGTAAACGTGTCAAAATATATCTCAATAACAAACCATGGGTTACAAAATCAGTTAAATCCTGCTTACAGAAGAAAGCACTTGCCCTTAAACAGGGGTCTGTTTCTGAGCTACAGGTTGCCACAAAAGAGCTGAAGTCCGAAATTTTAAGAGCAAAACAGAATTATAAATCAGAGTTGGAAAGCAAGATGGCAACAAAGAAACTTGGTTCAGCCTGGGCCAGTATGAAAACTATTGCAGGCCTTCAGAGCACAGAGCGCAGTAATCATGTGTTTTTAGATGGTTTTAATTCAGACACAGAGCTGGCTAATGCTCTTAATTGTTTTTATGGTCGTTTTGACTCCTTTGATTTTAGCACAGAAACCCAAGATTTGAAACAGAAACTCAAAGACAATCAGCACTTTAATATTGAGGTGCAGGATGTTAAAAGGGAGTTCTGCGCTGTAAAAGTGAACAAAAATCAGGGCCCTGATAATATATGAGGGCGCTTGGTAAAGTCCTGTGCACATGAACTGAGTCCTATATTTCATTACATTTTCAATAAGTCCTTACAGACACAACATGTGCCTAAGATCTGGAAAGAAGCCGTGGTTGTTCCCGTTCCAAAATCTAGCTGTCCTAAGACGGTAAACGACTTTAGACCAGTTGCTTTGACTTCAATTTTAATGAAAATTTTTGAAAAACTGGTCAGATGTGAGGTCCTAAAGCAGACTGAGCATGCATTGGATCCTCTGCAGTTTGCCTATAGGCCTCACAGAGGAGTGGAGGATGCCACTGTCGCTCTGTTTAACATGCTTTTTTTTTTGTAACTTAGATTTTTATTCATTTTTCATCATATATAATGCATTCAGATCACATTCTACATTTAAAAAACAAAGGGGTTAGGGTAGGGAAAAAAAAAAAAAAAAAGGGGGGGGGGCAAATGTTGGAGCATCAAGTTTTTAGTTTCCATCTCTTAATTCTTCTGGTTTTTTCAGTGTCTTTGGTTATTCTTTCAATTTCTGCCTCGTTGTTGCACTTTGTAGTGTGTCCATTTCTGCCATTTTTTCTCCCATATTCCTTCTTGCATTCTTCGTCGATATGTTAGTTTTTCCATCATACGTATGTCCTCAACAATGTCAGTCCATTGTTCTTGGTCAGGAAGAACTTCTGATCGCCATTTTTTTGTGATAGTTTTTTTACATGCAATCAACAAGATTTTAACTAGATATCTGTCCTCAGCCTGTATAACATTGTCTTTTTTAAGATCACATAAGTACATCAGGTTACAGTTCATTGGTATATTATATCCTAATATCCTCTGTATTGTCACATGCATAGATTTCCAAAATGATGATATTTTGTAGCATTTCCAAAACATATGTGAGTGGTCTGCATTTTGAGCCCCACATCCCCTCCAGCATAAAGATTGGGTATTTGTATATTTTCCTTGAATCTGTGGTGTAATGAAAAAGCGAATCAGGTTTTTCCATCCAAATTCCCTCCATGCCCTTGAATTTGTTGATGTGTGTTGTGTTTTCCATATTTCCTGCCAGCTTTCTTCTGTTATGTTTAAATTGAGCTCTTTCTCCCATTTCTCCTTTATATAGTTACTTGTATGATTGTTTGTCATAAGTTTCTGATATAGTTTTGAAATAATTCTTATTTTATTTCCTGCATATGAGCTTAAAATAAGTTGTATAATCTCGTTCACATCTGTTTGGAGGTTATGCCTAATCTTCTTCATATAGTAATCTCTCATCTGCAGATATCTGAAAAATTCCGATCTTTCTAATTTAAATTTTCTCCTGATATTTACAAAGCTCCCGAGATCTTTTTTTCCGATATTGCCCCATGCTGTGATTCCCTTGTTCACCAGATTTTTGTATCCCCTATCTTGTTTTGCCGGTTCAAACTGACTGTCAAATGCTACCCATTTCAATAGTTTTATGTCTTCCCTTATATTATATTTTTGTACTATTTTATACCACAGTTCTAAAGTAAATTTAGTGATTGGGTCTATTTGTTTGATTTGCTTATATGCATCTTTATCCCCTATTATGCTTTGTACTGGGAGTCCCTCAATTTCCTTTTCCATTTCTTTCCATTTTGCCTCATATCCCTCGTCGCACCAACATATGATATATCTTATTTGTGCTGAGTAGTAATATTCCTTTAGACTCGGTAGGCCCATGCCTCCTTTCTCTTTTGGTAATTGGAGGGTTTTATATTTCACTCTTGGTTTTTTACCTCCCCAAACAAATCTCGATATCATCCTGTCCCACTTTGAGAATTGGGCATCTGGAATCTCTGTTGGTATAGCCTGGAAGAGGTAAAGTAATCTAGGTTGTATGCTGATTTTGACTGTCTCAATTTTTGAATTCAGATCCATATTTAAGATTGACCATCTATCAATATCTTTTTTTATTTCTTGTTCCAACCTATCATAGTTTGCTTTATATATTTTGCTTAGGTCTTTAGGTATGTTCACTCCAAGGTATTTTATTTCTTTTTGCTTCCAGTTTAGTTTGATCTTATCAGTTATCTGGTTTAGAGGGTTATAGTGGAATGTCAGTATTTGTGTTTTTGTTATGTTTATCTTGTATCCTGATAATTTTCCAAAATTTTCTATCAGGTTCATCATTTCCATTATTGATTTATCTGGTTGTTCAAGGTAAACTATAATATCGTCTGCAAATAGCCCAATCTTGTGTTCCGCCCCCTTTATTGTTACACCTTTTAATTTCTTATTTTGTCGTATCGCTTGAGCCAATGGTTCTATGAACAGAGCAAACAAGGTGGGCGATAAGCAGCATCCCTGCCTAGTTGATCTTTGTATATTTACTTTGTCTGTTAAGCTACCGTTTATCTTGATTCTTGCCACAGGTTCTTGATATAGCGTCCTTATGCATTGTACTGATTTTTCGTTAAATCCAAAGCGCTCCAGTACACTATATAGGAATTTCCAGTTAACCCTGTCAAATGCTTTTTCTGCGTCTAAACTCATTATTACTGCGCTTTTCTTTTCTTTATGTATTTGGTTAATTATATGTATTGTTCTCCTGATATTGTCATGTGTTTGGCGTCCCTCTATGAATCCAGTTTGATCATCTTCTATCAATTCCGTCAAGAATGTCTTTATTCGTTTACATATAATTGTTGTGTATATTTTATAATCTACATTTAATAAAGAGATTGGTCTATAGTTTCCGCATTGTTCTTTATCTTTCCCTGGTTTTAAAATAACTGAAATGATTGCTTCGTTCCATGATGGAGGTATTTTGTTGTTGTTCAGCGTCCAATTAAATGACTTTAGGAGTTGTGGCGTGAGTTCTTCTATAAACAGTTTATAAAACTCAGACGGGTATCCATCACTACCTGGTGATTTACCGTTTTTAAGTGACTTAATCACATCTCTGATCTCTTGTGTTGTTATTTCTGCTGTTAGTTTTTCATTTTGTTGATTTCCTATTGATGGCAAGTCCAATGTGTCTAGAAATATTTTGATATCTTTGGTATTTGTTTCTTCAGGTTGCGAGTATAGTTCTTGGTAGAAATTATGGAAAATTTCTTCGATGTTTTCTGGGTTAACTGTGGTTTTATTTGTGGTGGGGTCTTTAATCTTGTATACATTATTCATTGTTTGTTGTTTTCTTAACCGTTTTGCCAGCAGTTTTGTGGCTTTTGGCCCCGTTTCATAATATTTTTGCTTTAGATATCTATTTTTCCTTTCAATTTCATCCATTTGTGTTTCTTTTATCTTTGTTTTTTCTTCTTTAATTTCTTGATATATTTTTGGATCATTTGTGCTTTGATGTTTACGTTCTAGTTCCCTCAGTCTCTCACATCTTTGTTCATACGCTTCCAGTTTAGTCTTATTTGCTTTTCCTGTTTCAACAATTAATTTACCCCTTAACACGGCTTTTAGTGTGTCCCATAGTATTGTTGGGTCCACTTCTTCATTGTCATTCTCTTGGATATATTCGTTTATGTTTATTTTTATTCTTTCTTTCATTTTCTCATCATTTAACAGTCCTACGTTAAGTTTCCATGTTGTTTGTCGTTTTCTATTGTTTAAATATATTTCCATGTATATAGGATTATGATCTGATATTTCTGCCCCTCCAATCCAACAATTTCTCACCCTGTGTCTGTCACCTTCATTCATAAGGAAGTAATCTATTCTAGAGTGTACTTTATGGACTGCTGAATAATGTGTATAGTCTTTTTCGAGTGGGTGCAGGTCCCTCCATATGTCTACCATACCCATTTCTGCCAGTGAGGTTCTTATGAACTTTGTTACATGTTTTTTTGTCTTCTTAACACTTGTTGTGTCAACTTCATGATCCATGACAGCATTTAAGTCTCCTCCACAAATTAGGACTCCTTCGCTGTGTGTTGCTATGAGATCAAACAGATGTTGAAAAAAACCCTTGTCACTTTCTGGTGGGGCATAGATGTTCACTAATGTAATCTGCATACCATCTATTCTTCCCTTTATTATTACATACCTGCCTTCTTTATCCTGGATTTCCTGTTCACTTTCAAATTGTATTTTGTTTGAGATTAGTATCATAACCCCCCTTTTTGCTCCTCCCTTAAATGAACTGTAGTAGGAGTTCTTATAGCCAAATCTCTTTAGTTTCACATGTTCTGTCTTGCTCAAATGTGTCTCTTGCATAAATATAATTTCAGCTTTTTCCTTCTTGAATTTTCTTATTATTCTTTCCCTTTTAACAGGTGAGTTCAGACCATTCACGTTTAATTATCTTAAGATTTTTACCCATATTCATGTTTTTCCATTTTTTTTAACTTGTGCTCCTAGCCCCTTTAACAACAAAAATAACACATATTTATATAAAAACACATTAAAAAATCTCGACCTCCGTACTTTGGGCCTTTCTTCTGCCCACTGGTCCCTGTTGGTGGGTGGGGGGTTTGTCTTCACAGAGTGAAGGGCCCTCCCTAGACTTCTAATTACTATCAAAGTAATAGTCATAAGTCTAGAAATGTCCAACAAATATCACTTAAACCTCTCCTAGCCGTCTGTTTCTCTTTTACCTTGTCTTCTTGGCCTTCATTTCTTCTGTGCCTTTCTTAATCTTTGTTATGATCTAGGCTTTCAGTTGAAAGCCTTGTAGCTTGTCCTGGGCCCGCTGCTCTACGTCTCTCCCCCTTCTTCCGCCGTTCACTCGCCTCCACTCCGTCTGTCGTGGTGCGTTCAGGGCCGCCGCTGCTCCAGCCGTCTCCTTCGGCACGCTCACCTCAAGGCCCCGCTCCATCATATCCCGCGCTGCCTCTTCGGCCGTGTTGTAGGTTCTTGTGCCTTCCTCCCAATGAATCCTCATTTTCGTTAGCGGCGTTTGGAATCTAATTTTTTTCTCTTTCAGCGTTTTTTTAATATTGGCATATTTCTTCCGCTGCTGCACGATTTCTGTCGGGTAGTCATGGTCAAAAAATACCTGTTTGTCGCCGATTCGTATCTTTTTTTTCCATGCTTGCGTCAGGATTCTTTCCTTTATGTCATATTTCACAAAGTTTACCACAACTGACCTGGGTGGAGAGTTTGTTTTCGGGTTCTGTGCCGGTGTTCTGTGCGCCCGTTGAATCTGCAGATCCGTTTCTCCGGGTATTTCCAGTTCTTTTTTTAAGAACTGATCCATGAATTTTGTCATCGAGTTGCCTTCAATGCCCTCCGGAATTCCAAAGATGCGCATATTGCTTCGTCGGGATCTGCTCTCCAAGTCGTTTATTTTCTCCTGCATCCTCTGCGTTTGCGTCGTCAGGGTCTGTAGTTGTTCGTTTGCCTCGCTTTTCCAATCTTCTAGTTCCGAAATTCGGGTCTGCGCTTCTGTCATACACGCCCGCTGGGAGCGCAGCTCCTCCATGTTTTCCGTTAATTTACGCTCCATTTCTCTTCGGAGGTCCATGATTTCCTCCTTAATTTCTTTTTTCAGTTCCTCCTTAAGAGCCGCTAAATCCTGTTGTAGCTGTCACTTGAATTCTCTTAACTCTTCACCCAAACTGGCGATGCCAGCGTTCATGTTGTCGAGTCTGGTGTCTTCCATTTTCTCTGCTGTAGACACCTCGTTTTTTTGGGCTTTGCGTACAGCGGTTTTTCCTGCGTTGTTGGAGAGGAATTCTTCAATTTTACCCTGTTTTTGTCCTTGTGCCCGGTTCCTTTGTGTTTTCATCCCTTAGTTTATTGATTCGTTTATGTCGAGTTGGCCATTTACCGATGATTTTTAATCCGGCTAGGGAGAGCTCTTTGTTTAAGTGTTATGTCTCTCCGCCATCTTCCCGGAAGTCCGTTTAACATGCTTTTTAAACATCTGGATTTTTTTTTTTTTGTAACTTAGATTTTTATTCATTTTTCATCATATATATTGCATTCAGATCTCAGTCTACATTTAAAAACAAAGGGGCTAGAGTAAGAAAGAAAAAAAGAAAAAAAGGGGGGGTGGCGGTTTGGGGAAAACCCCCACAAACAGACTAAGGACAGACAGCTCGCTACTCCTGGTTTTTTCCGCTACACTACTGTGATAATGTTACCTTTCATGCATTGTGTTCATGAGTCCTGTCCTTACTGTGACCTAGAGACTCAGATCAATATGTAGATGTGCCTGTTAACCTCTTTGTTCTGCAGCTGGAGCAGAGTCTAGCAAATCTGCCTATTGTGATGTATGTCTCACAAATGCAAATATCTCATGCCTGTTCTGCAGTCCCTTTGATCAGACCAACCGCTGTGAATCTGCTTTGATGTATTGTTTGAGTTGGGTATAAATACTGCACAGGTTCTGTAACACTTCCTCTCACTCTCACTTCAACCTCTGCTGCAGACACGCACTCTGTGTCTTCTTCTCTGAGAGCCAGAGGATCCCCATCCAGCCTGCACACACTTGGGCTGGAGAGGGGATCCCGTGACGGCGGTATGATTAATAAAACCTGCTTAAAACCTCCAACAACGCCGCATTGTTCAGGAGTTCTTATAGCCAAATCTCTTTAGTTTCACATGTTCTGTCTTGCTCAAATGTGTCTCTTGCATAAATATAATTTCTGTGGTCTATATTACTCATATATTCCATACCTACATATGTTAGGACATGCGAAATGCTTAGTGACTGCATATGTAAGGAACTTCACACCTCTGAAAGGACAAAGGAATCTCACCCGCCATGTGAAGAACAAAGACGTCCCAGGGCGCGACGGCGGAGACCGGAGGAGTCACCCTCACCCCCCAAGGCGAGGAGAGGAGTTCCCATCACCTCCCAAGACGAGGAGAGGAGATAACAGGACAATGGGGGGGATTAAGATAACGAGGGATGTCAGCCTTTGTAATGCATGTCTTAGATGTGTGCCTGTATTTAATCAGTGAGCTGGCAGAACTCTGTCTCTTTTTACCTTCTGCCACGCTCTGCACCTGATGAGACAAGTTAGGAGAGCTGTTCATTAAAACGCTGCTTTTAAACAAAATCGCCTCATTATTTCCAGCTCCTCTACACTGGTGACCTTGACGCGAGTATGGACCGGAGGCGTTCTTCTTCAAGAGACTCATCCGTGGCGACTCAGGCAGACGCCAGCAACTACGCAGATGGGGGAGCGGACGAACAACTGTTCCCCCCGGCAGAAGGAATTGAGAGAGCTCAACCGAGCTCCAGCACCGCCGTGAGAGCCGAAGCAAGGCACCCTCACCCGGCGGGCACAACAGTGATGGTGTGCGCGAACGCTGTCGCTGTCAAGCTGCCAGACTTCTGGCGAGAAGACCCCACCTCTTGGTTTCAGCAGGCTGAAGCCCAATTCATACTGGCGGGCATCACGGCAGACGATACGAAGTTCTATCATATCGTCTCCAAACTCGACTCCGCCACTTCGAAGTGTGTGCGGAGCTTGATCCGGCGACCACCGACCCGGGGCAAGTACGAGACGCTCAAGGTGACCATCGTGGCGAACTACGTCCCGTCAGCGGAGGAAAGAGCCAAGAAAATCCTGGCGGTCTACGGTCACAGAGGGGGCAATCCGAAGGCCCTCATGGAGGATTTGCTGCAGCTCAATGAAGAGGACAATGACAATTTCCTCTTCCAGTTTATTTTCCTTAGCACGCTGCCGCCACACATGAGAGGGACACTCGCCAGCATGAAGTGCAACGACCACCAAGACTTCCGCACACTGGCCAACGAGGCTTACCGGCTCGTCAACGCCTGCAAGAAGCTGACACCTACAGCGGCATCCGCAGACCTCAAAAGTGACGCCCCGAGCCATGGAGAGCCACAACTCGTGGAGCAGACCCAGCCCACGGTGACAGCGGCACGGTCCAAACGTAACAAACAGGACGACGTCTGTTATTACCACCACCGCTTCGCTGAGAAAGACCGCAAATGCGTTCCCCCCTGCAAATTCGCGATGTCAGGAAAACGCCAAAGCCGAGGGCCGTTAACAGCAGATGTTCTCGGCGAGAAAAACAAACTGTTGTACGTGACGGATGGACACACAGGCAAGCAGTTCCTCATCGACACAGGAGCTCAGATGAGTTTCGTCATGCCCTCCCACGCACATCGAGCCATGGGCACCCGGGGCAACAGAGCAGTGGCAGCCAACGGCTCTGACATTGACACGTTCGGCGAAAAGAGCCTGCACCTCCTCATCCACGGCCGCAGCTACAGATGGACATTTGTTGTAGCGGCGGTGAGTTTTAACTTGTTAGGCGCAGATTTTTTGTGTGCGCATGGGTTATTAGAGGATCTAGTAAATAGGCGCCTGGTTAATGCACTATCTTTTGCTTCTATTCCATGCTCAGCTCGAGTTTCTCCACCACCTGTGCAGGCCAACGTCACCACGGCAGGAGGTAAGTTTGAGCAACTCCTCACCCAATTTCCAGCACTCACAACCCCCAAATTCTCAGCCACTGTAGCTAAACACGGAGTTAAACACTTCATTCCGACAACGGGACCTCCCGTTTTTGCCAAAGCTCGCCGCTTAGACGCGGCCAAGCTCAACATAGCATGGGACGAATTTGCAACTCTCGAAAAATTGGGCATTGTTAGACGCTCGAAGAGCCCCTGGGCCTCACCACTTCACATGGTTCCGAAATCCGACGGTTCTTGGAGACCGTGCGGCGATTACCGCAGATTAAACAATGCTACAGCGCATGACCGTTACCCAATCCCTCACATTCAGGACTTTTCACTGCATCTAGCGGGTGCGCGCATTTTTTCAAAGATAAACTTAGTCCGCGGTTATCACCAGGTCCCAGTCCGAGCTGAAGACGTCCCTAAAACGGCGGTTATAACCCCTTTCGGCCTTTTTGAATTCTTGCGAATGCCTTTCGGCCTCAAAGGTGCGGCCCAAACTTTTCAACGTATGATGGACGCGGTCCTACGCGACCTCCCCTTTGTCTTCGTCTATCTCGACGACATGCTGGTAGCCAGCTCGTCCGAGGAGGAACATGAGCAGCACCTCACTACCGTTTTTCAGAGGCTGGAAGAGCACGGACTAATAATCAATCCAGCGAAATGCAAATTCGGCGTTTCGCAAATTGATTTTTTGGGACACAAAGTCTCCCCGAAGGGGGCAGTTCCGCTTCCAGACAAAGTTCGTGCGATAGAAAGTTTTCCACGGCCCCACACGGTCAAATCGCTACAGGAATTTTTGGGGATGGTTAATTTTTACAACCGCTTCCTCCCCCACGCAGCTCAGCTCATGCAGCCCCTATATGACGCGCTCAAAGAAAAGAAGGCTTCCAGCGCGGTCGAATGGACCCTGGAGCGCGAACGCGCTTTCGCGGAAGTTAAAAACGCTCTAGCTAACGCCACAATGTTAGTTCACCCAGATCCCGCGGCCCGCATTGCACTAACTACAGATGCTTCAGACCTGGCCATAGGGGCAGTTGTAGAGCAACTTGTCAGCGGGGTCTGGCAACCTTTAGCATTCTTTAGCAAATCGCTAAACCCAACTGAACGCAAATACAGCACTTTTGACAGAGAGCTGCTGGCGCTTCATTTGTCCATCCGCCACTTCCAGTTTTGGTTAGAAGGGCGGAGTTTCACGGCTTTTGTAGATCATAAACCGCTCACCTTTGCTATGGCTAAAATTTCAGAACCATGGTCGGGCAGACAACAGAGACAACTAGCTGCGATTTCAGAGTTCACCACAGACATTCGACACGTAGCAGGCAAACTTAATGTAGTAGCGGACTGTCTCTCTCGCGCTGTGGCACCGCCAGAGCGCGAGGAGACAGATTACACTGCCTCAGCAGCGGAACTCTTCACTAACACAGACACATACGCAGCACCTATCCTTGAAGGGATAGATTATGCAGCCATAGCAGAAGAACAAAACAGCGACGCGGACGTGCGCGCGCTCTTGTCTGGACCAACAGGATTAAGGCTGGAGAAAAAAGGGTTACGCGACGGCGTGCCCCCCCTAATATGCGATATTTCAACCGGCCGACCTCGCCCGTTAGTACCAGCTGCTTGGCGCCGCCGCATTTTTGACGCAATTCACTCTCTCGCGCACCCAGGTGTGCGCGCCTCGGTCAAAATGGTTGCTGAAAAGTTTGTGTGGCCAGGCCTGCGCAAAGACGTAAAAGAGTGGGCAAAAACTTGCATTTCTTGTCAACGCGCCAAAATACACAGACACACAAAAGCCCCTCTGGAGCCTTTTCCAATCCCTGCTAGAAGGTTCGACCACATCCATGTCGACCTAGTGGGACCACTGCCTTCCTCCCAAGGTTTCACACACCTGCTAACAATGATAGACCGCACCACGCGCTGGCCAGAGGCAGTTCCTCTAGCGGCAACTACAGCGGAGGAAGTCGCTCGCGTTTTTCTAGCAAACTGGGTGGCACGTTTCGGCGTCCCATCGGACATCACGTCCGATAGGGGGCCTCAATTTGTCTCAGAGCTCTGGTCAGCCATGTCCAACAGCTTAGGGGCAACAATTCATCGCACCACCGCTTATCACCCTCAGGCTAATGGGTTATGCGAGCGTTTTCACAGGTCCTTAAAGGCCGCCCTCAGAGCCTCACTAACGGACACAAATTGGGTAAATAAACTTCCCTGGGTTTTATTGGGGTTGCGTGCTGCACCCAAAGAGGATCTAGACGCTTCCCCTGCAGAATTAGTCTTTGCTCAGCCTCTCAGACTCCCAAGTGAATTTTTACCAGAGAACCCAGAGCCAGTCCCAAGGCTTTTAGGCAGCAACGGACCGGACTCTCTTCCCGGTCCAGCTCATCACTCCTTTCCACGAGTTTTTGTCCCTCAAACTTTAAAAAAAGCTGAATTCGTTTTTGTTAAGCATGAAGCTCTAAAACCAACGTTACGCCCAGTATTCGATGGCCCTTACAGAGTGCTGGAACATGGTGATAAACACTTTGTGCTTGATTATGGGGACAGAAAAGAAACAGTCAGCATTGACAGACTTAAACCTGCCTTCTTGTTGAAAGATGAGCCTGCACAGTTGGCACGAGCACCTCGGCGAGGTAGACCCCCCAAGGGAAAAGTCTCAGCCCCCAGGCAGGGAACAAATAATCTCTCTCCTTCCCACACTGCAGATTTCCCACAAGAAGGTCCCAGCAGGACGCCTAAACCAACCTACAGCAGTTTTGGGAGAAGAATTAAACCCAGGCTGCACAGGGACTAATACCAACCACTCCACAGTTATTCTCTAATTGTGCTGCAACAGTTTAGGACCGAATTATGATTTTACTATACTGTTATGATTATCACTGAACTATCTTAGAAGCATGGCTGCTAGAAAGTTCTTCTGTGGCAACAGCTGTAACACGTAGTATGTCGTAGTAACTGTTCTAGACTGTGAATCTTTCTGTTGTCCTTTCCTAGTTGTTTGGGGGGCCTGTGGTCTATATTACTCATATATTCCATACCTACATATGTTAGGACATGCGAAATGCTTAGTGACTGCATATGTAAGGAACTTCACACCTCTGAAAGGACAAAGGAATCTCACCCGCCGTGTGAAGAACAAAGATGTCCCAGGGCGCGACGGCGGAGACCGGAGGAGTCACCCTCACCCCCCAAGGCGAGGAGAGGAGTTCCCATCACCTCCCAAGAGGAGGAGAGGAGATAACAGGACAATGGGGGGATTAAGATAATGAGGGATGTCAGCCTTTGTAATGCCTGTCTTTGATGTGTGCCTGTATTTAATCAGCGAGCTGGCAGAACTCTGTCTCTTTTTACCTTCTGCCACGCTCTGCACCTGATGAGACAAGTTAGGAGAGCTGTTCATTAAAACGCTGCTTTTAAACAAAATTGCCTCATTATTTCCAGCTCCTCTACAATTTCGGCTTTTTCCTTCTTGAATTTTCTTATTATTCTTTCCCTTTTAACAGGTGAGTTCAGACCATTCACGTTTAGTGTCATTATCTTAAGATTTTTACCCATATTCATGTTTTCCATTTTTTTAACTTGTGCTCCTAGCCCCTTTAACAACAAAAATAACACATATTTATATAAAAACACATTAAAAAATCTCGACCTCCGTACTTTGGGCCTTTCTTCTGCCCACTGCTCCCTGTTGGTGGGTGGAGGGATTGTCCTCACCGAGTGAGGGGCCCTCCCTAGACCTATATTTACTATCCAAGTAATAGTCATTAGTTTAGAAATGTCCAACAAAAATCACTTAAACCTCTCCTAGCCGTTTGTTTCTCTTTTACCTTGTCTTCTTGGCCTTCATTTCTTCTGTGCCTTTCTTAATCTTTGTTATAATCTAGGCTTTCAGTTGAAAGCCTTGCAGTTTTTCCTGGGCCCGCTGCTCCACGTCTCCTCCCGTCTTCTGCCGCTCACTCGCCTCCACTCCGGCTGTCGTGATGCGTTCAGTGCCGCCGGTGCTCCAGCCGCTTCCTCCGGCACGCTCACTACAAAGCCCCGCTCCATCATGGCCCGCGCTGCCTCTCTGGCTGTGTTGTATGTCTTCACACCGTCCTCCCAATGAATCCTCATCTTCGTTAGCGGCGTTTGGAATCTAATTTTTTTCTCTTTCAGCGTTTTTTTAATGTTGGCATATTTCTTTCGCTGCTGCACAATTTCTGTCGGGTAGTCATGATCAAAGAATATCTGCTTGTCACCGATTCGTATCTTTTTTTTCCACGCTTGTGTCAGGATTCTTTCCTTTACATCATATTTCAGAAAGTTTACCACAACTGACCTGGGTGGAGGGTTTGCTTTTGGGTTCTGTGCCGAGGCTCTGTGCGCTCGTTGAATCTGCAGGTCCGCTTCACCGGGCAGCTCCAGCTCTTTTTTTAAGAAATGATCCATGAATTTCGTCATCGAGTTGCTTTCAATGCCCTCCGGGATCCCGAAGATGCGTATATTGCTCCGTCTGGACCTGCTCTCCAGGTCGGTTATTTTTTCCTGCATCCTCTGCGTTTGCGCCGCCAGGGTCTGCAGCTGCTCGCTTGCCTCGCTCTTCCAATCTTCCAGCTCCGATATTCGGGCCTGTGCTTCTGTCATACACGCCCGTTGAGAGCGCAGCTCCTCCATGTTTTCTGCTAGCTTGCGCTCCATTTCTCTTCGGAGGCCCATAATTTCCTCCTTAATCTCTTTTTTCAGCTCCTCCTTAAGAGCCGCTAAATCCTGTTGTAGTTGCCGCTTGAAGTCTTTCAACTCTTTACCCAAACTGGCGAAGCCAGTGTTCATGTTATCGAGCCTGGCGTCCTCCATTTTCTCTGCTGCAGTCACCCCGTTTTTTTGGGCCTCGTGTTCAGCGATTTCTCCTGCGTTGTTGAAGAGGAATTCTTTAATTTTACCCTGCTTTTGTCCTTGTGCCCGGCTCCTTCGTGTTTTCATCCCTTGGTTTATTGATCCTCTTATGTCGAGTTGGCCATTTACCAATGATTTTTAGTCCGGCTAGGGAGAGCTCTCTGTTTAAGCGTTATGTCTCTCCGCCATCTTCCCGGAAGTCCTTAAACATATGGATTTTAATGGGACACACGCCAGACTTTTATTTGTGGACTTTTCCTCCGCCTTTAATACAATCCAACCTCATATCTTAGTTGAAAGGCTCCTGCAACAATTTGATTTGAGCAATAATCTGGTGGGTTGGATTCTGGATTTCTTAACCAACAGGACGCAGAGACACGGTGAGCTGAAGGTTTAAGAGTTTTATTCCTCCACCATCATGAGACACACTGCAGCGCTGTGTGCTGTGTGTGCGCTGTTGTGAGTGCGCTCTTTTATACAGACAAGAGAGAATGCATTGCACATTTACATATTGATATACATATCAGTCAATACATATCAATTGCGTGATTAACTGGCACCAGACTTCCTCTGCTTGCTCTGGGGATGTATAACAATAGTCATTTACTACCATTGGTCAATACACATGATTATCATGACATTGGTTGGCACAAAGATGCATGCATTCAGTCCCGTCTGACTGTCTCCTGTGGTTCTTTTGGTCGTGTTGTGGTGACCCACCACAATCTACATGGACATTCATAACACTCAGCTTGGGCATGAAGCAGAACAATTGGCATACGGACAGAGAGCCCCTTGGGGGACAACCAGTTAATCATGCGATTGATATGTCTTGACTGATATGTAAATGTGCCATGCATTCTCTCTTGTCCTATTGTTATACATCCCTGGAGTAAGGAGAGGAGTCTGGCGCCAGTTAATCACGCATTTGATATGTATTGTCTGATATGTATACCAATATGTAAATGTGCCATGCATTCTCTCTTGTCTGTATAAAAGAGCTGACTTTACATGCCTCACGAGTGCACTCACAACAGCCCCCACACAGCACACAGTGCTATAGTGTGTCTCATGATGATGGAGGAATAAAACTCTTAAACCTTCAGCTCGCCGTGTCTCGCCTGAACTTATTTTGTTCCTCCACACTGGTGACCCTTGATGAAGAATGGAACACCAGACGAACACCCCGAAGATGACATGGACGGGAAGCCTCAGCACGCGTCCTGATCTTTTACCTCCACACTGGTGACCTGACGGGGGAAAATGACCGTCTGCTCTCTCTCACCGTGCTGTGGATTCCAGAGACTGGGAATCGTCTACATCCTTCGCACCCACACGAGTGCGCAGCGCTGGAACCAGAACGCGCCATGATCAACATGAGAGAACGAAGGAAGCAGCCTGAACGGGGACAATCATTGACGCCGACTGTGCTGATTTCCATCAAGCTCCCTGACCCTGACTCACCTCTCGACAACAGACCTTCCGCGCACAGAAGCCACGCACGCACATCGCGGGGTTACGAGGACAGCGCAACTGCCAGCTATGTGGTCACTGTGCCAGGCGCGCACCACGCACCAGGGACAAACCGGCTCCACAGACTGATACAGCGTCCTCCGCCGCTGCACATGCCTGAGTTAAATGGCTGATCGCCACCCTCAGAACCTTCAGGGCTGCTTGCGCACCTGGAGTGGACATGCAGCCAGCACACAGGATTTTGTATGAGTTTTCCAGCCATGGCGCACAAGGGGAATTTAGCCGATTGCTTTCCCCGATGACTTTAGGGTTGTTTCCCGCACCTAAAGCCAAACTGCCGAGTCCCTGACACAGCTTCAGTTTATCACAGCCACTACGCATCCTCGGGGAATTTGGCCGCTCGCCTTCCCCACATCCTTGCTGGACCAAAACACGAGAGAAGTCAGAGATATACACTACCGTTCAAAAGTTTGGGGTCACTTAGAAATTTCCTTATTTTTGAAAGAAAAGCACTGTTTTTTTCAATGAAGATAACTTTAAACTAATCAGAAATACACTCTAATATCTAATATACATTGCTAATGTGATAAATGACTATTCTAGCTGCAAATGTCTGGTTTTTGGTGCAATATCTACATAGGTGTATAGAGGCCCATTTCCAGCAACTATCACTCCAGTGTTCTAATGGTACAATGTGTTTGCTCATTGCGTCAGAAGGCTAATGGATGATTAGAAAACCCTTGTGCAATCATGTTAGCACAGCTGAAAACAGTTTAGCTGGTTAGAGAAGCTATAAAACTGACCTTCCTTTGAGCAGGTTGAGAATCTGGAAAAAATTATTATTTCAAATACAAATCATTATTTCTAACCTTGTCAATGTCTTGACTATATTTTCTATTCATTTTACAACTCATGGTGGTAAATAAGTGTGACTTTTCATGGAAAACACAAAATAATTGTCTGGGTGACCCCAAACTTTTGAACGGTAGTGTAATTTTTCCACAGCCGCTGTGGATCTCTGCCACGTTCAACGGGAAAAGTTCCTCACCATCGCGGATCCACACGCAATTTTTGCACGGCCCAGACTCCTTTGACGTCCCGGGCCGGCACTCGCTTACTCCCACTCCCCTCCCCCTCCTCATGCACAGAGCTCCCTAAAGCCGGCCGATCGCCGTCTGGTTCCATTATGCACGACTGCACACTGGCCTGTGTGCCCACGATCCACGGCCGTTCAACGTGCTGGAACTCGGAGTGGAGCACACTGCCCTTTCCACCCCTCCTCTGTCCCCCTCACAGACTGACGTGCCCTCCGACAGTTCTACCGGAGCTGGAGCCAAATGGGGGGAGGGGGGGTCACAACCCCTGCTGAGTGTTCTGGGGGGGAGCACTGTGGTGACCCACCACAATCTACATGGACATTCATAACACTCAGCTTGGGCATGAAGCAGAACAATTGGCATACGGACAGAGAGCCCCTTGGGGGACAACCAGTTAATCACGCGATTGATATGTATTGACTGATATGTAAATGTTCCATGCATTCTCTCTTGTCCTATTGTTATACATCCCCAGACTAAGGAGAGGAGTCTGGCACCAGTTAGTTACGCGATTGATATGTATTGTCTGATATGTATACCAATATGTAAATGTGCCATGCATTCTCTCTTGTCTGTATAAAAGAGCTGACTTTACATGCCTCGGTATAGAGCTCTCACACACACACACACACACAGCACAGCGCTACTGTGTGTCTCATGATGATGGAGCAATAAAACTCTTAAACCTTCGGCTCGCCGTGTCTCGCCTGAACTTATTTTGTTCCTCCACAGTGTATCAATTGTCCTCTGCTTCCTCCAAGCTCGCGGCTGGGTGTGAGGAAAGCTCCAGAAGAAAATCCCAGAGGAATGTCTCCCTGCTGTGTTTAGTGTCACCACACAAAATAAAATGAGTGAAGAATAAAAAAAAAATTACATATTTTGACTGAGTGACTCCATATTCGGGGATGCACATCCTCGTAGCTTCAGCAAAGCACGTTTAAAATCTTAGGTCAGTGTGACAAACGGTTTGAGAGATAGCTGAGGAACACACACAAACACACACACACACACACAGATCCCTTGAATTTATAAATAGATGCATTCAATGCAATTTATTTGTTGTAATGGCAAATTACTTTATCTTTTTTATTTAAGTTCTCAGCAAGAATGCAATGTTGGTCATCTTTTTGACAATTTTACTGAGCATTTAATTCTTCATTTTAACACTAATCACTAATCACTTTAACAGGAAATTTTTGGCAATCCTGTGCTTTTCTTGTGGCGTTATGTACTATGTAGAATAGCATCACTGTAAACTATGGAAAAAGCAGCTACTTTAAAATCTGTACTTCCTCACACAACTTTCTGTGCAAAAAACCTCAAAAAAATGTTGCAGCTTTTATCACAACTTTTTGGAAAAGCTCCCACAAATTCAGGCTTTTTGGGCTGCAACAAATGGTAAATGGCATTCACTTATATAGCGCTTTTTCTCATCTCTAGATGACCAAAAGCGCTTGACAGATCCTGCTATCCACACATTCACACATTGATGGGGCAGAGCTGCCATACACAGGTGCTGGCCTGACCCACCAGGAGCAACTGGGGGTTCAGTGTCTTGCTCAAGGACACTTCGACATGCAGACTGCAGATAGAGCGGGAATTGAGCCCCTGACCCTCCGATCAGTAGTTGGCCGCACTACCCCTGTGCAACAATCACAAAAACAGCTGGCGAAATCCTGAAGGGACTGAAATACAGTGAGATTATATATATATATATATATATATATATATATACTGTATATGCTTCATACATTAAATTTGTTTACTTACTTGGGGTTGTTAACTTGGCACTCCACACCTTTTGCACTAAAGAAAGCACTTGTTAGCACTTTGTGAAATCACAAGTTAAATAATAAGTGCATTATTGTAACTGATTTTGGGTCAGTTCTTTATGTGATAATTTATGCATTAACAAAGGTAGAGTATTCCTGGTACAATTTGCAGCTTTAGGTCTCTAAGATTTTTTTTCCCTTGCAAACAAAATAGCTATTTCAATGGTAATTTCCCCGATTGAATCGGGATTGAATTGGAATCAAATCAATTCAGAACCTCAAGAATCAGAATCAAATTGATTTGTCATGAAGCAGAGCATGGGTGGTATCACCAGGCGCGCGCTTCAGTTGTTTCTAATTATATTTCCAGCTCCAGTCACCACGCCAGGAGATCCACCTGCGCTGGTCGCCGTGCCTGGAGGCCTTTCAGCTGCACCCACCATCACGCCTGCTGCCGGGATTGTCGCAGCAGTGTCGCTGGAGTCCTGGACGGCGGTGGAGCTCGAGTCCAGACAAGTACTCTGTTCTAACACCTGTGGATCTAGAGAGAGCTTGTCTGGCTAATGGTGAGGAGAATCAGCCACAGATGTCCTCTGCTCTTGAGCTCTCCTTGCCGGGCTTCATTGTTGCCGGTAATGTTCCAATGTTTCTTTCTTCTTCCCCGTCTGAGGTGACCATACTGGGGTTGGATCGCCAGATGTCCAGAGTCAAGACATGAATAACTAATTCGCCGGAGTCCTGGACGGCAACGAAGCTCAAGCTCAGGCAAGTTCTCTTTTTTGTTTTCACTATAACTGTAGTTATTTTGCTTGTAGTTATCTTGCTTGTAGTTATCTGTAGAGATCTTGCTTGGCTCTTGGTGGGGAGGACCAGTGGCCGCCACCAGCTGCACCTGAGTTCTCCTCGCCGGGCTCCACTGCTGCTGGTGACTCTGAACCAGTGTCTTTCCTCTTTCCCTGAGCCTCCATCTCCACCAGAGGTCACCGTGGGTCCTCCATCTCTGTCAGAGGTCACTGTGGGTCCCCCATCTCTGCCAGAGGTCACTGTGGGTCCTCTATCCCCACCTGAGGTTGCTGTGGGTCCTCTGCCTCTGCCTGAGGTCGTCATGGGTCCTCTGCTTCCGTCCGAGGTCGCTGTGGGTCCTCCGCCTCAGTCCGAGGCTGCTGTGGGTCCTCCACCTCTGTCCGAGGCCACCATGGGTCCTCTTCCTCCATCCGAAGTTGATGAGGGTCATCCCTCTCCGCCCGAGGTTGTTGAGAGTCTCCTGCCGTAGCCGGAGGTCATTGAGGGTCTTCTGCCATCGTCGGAGGTCATTGAGGGTTCCCCGCTGTCACTGGAGTTCATCGTGGATCCTCCGCCTTCACCTGAGGTCATCATGGATCCCTCACCTTCGTCGGAGATCGTCGAAGGTCATCGGGTGTTGCTGGGGGTCCCTGCTGATCAGTCGTCTTCATTGCCTGGCTGCCTCACTGGTCAGCTGCTTCCTTCATCTGGTTTCCTCGCTGGTCAGCTGTCCTCACCATCTGGCTCTGCTGTTGGCTGGCAATCAGCATTGGGAGTCAACCTTCTGCAGCTCCTGTTCCGTCTCATCCACGCTGCAGTCCATGCGGTCCGTTGGGGGCATGGGTTCCAGCTACCACCTCTAGGAGGGGGCGCATTGTGCCCCACACCCCATTGGTTCTGGGATGTAGGGAGACCACCTGACGGACTGCGTCATTTGGTTGGGTGGCTCATGAACTCTGGGAGACAACCCGAACTGCTTTATCTGCTCACCCAGTGGTCCTAGAGCTCTGGGCTGCCATACCTGTTTTGGTTGTGGGTCATGAGGGTTGTTTTTGTTCGTCCCAGTCCCTCCTACCTGGTTTCCCCTTCCACCCTCCCGGGGTTGATTTGTTCTATTCCTGTCGGGGTGGTGGGGGGGGGGGTGTTCCTGCTGTTTTCTCTTTTTTGATGTTACCCTGGGGCATGTGGAATCCACCTCTTGAAGGGGGGCCCTGTCATGAAGCGGAGCACGGGGGGCGGGGGAGGGGGGGTTAGCACCGGATGCACGCTTCAGTTGTTTCTAATTATATTTTGTATTTTTTTCTTTTAGGGCTTATTTTGTATTTTGTATGGGTTATTGTAGGTTATCATCTGGGTTGTCCTTTTGTTCCTCTTCTTAGCTTTTTATTTTATCCTAGGTTGGGTTTCACATATTTTTGTATTATTTTGCATTTATCTTCCTGTGTATATTTGTCTTGTCTGATGTCTTCTGTTAGAGTCTCAGTATTATTAGTTGTGTATTATGAGCTTTCCTCAGCTCCTCCCTCGGTGCATTCCAGTTCATGTATTGGTCCCTGATCTCCATTCAGCATGGGTTGTGCCTTTTGTTTGACTGTCTCTGCACTTCTGCCTGTCAAGGCCGGTTCACAGGCTTTGAGAACTGTCAGCTGGAATTAATTACGTTCACTCATATTCCCCACAGCTGTCACACATTATACCATTTTCTCTGTTCCTATTTTAGACCCGCTACGAGACTTTCTCCTCGTAGTGGTCTCGAAGGTGTCAGTGTTAATTCTACGTGTCTCCTTGTTTCTCGGACGGAATCACCTTCTGCTATTTTCCTTTGGGTGTTCCCTGCTTTATCCGTAAGTGTGCGTGTTTGTTACTTTTTTGTTAATAAATGTGTGAACTCTGTCTGCGTCTGGTGTCTTCAGTCCTGCCCTGAAAGGGCAATTCATGACACGATTCTGGAAATTAGTGATGATTCCCAGCCCTTACAATGACTGGGTGAGAGATAGCCGGGTGGACTCAGCAGCAGCCGCGGCTTTTCACAGACCAACATGTCTACGGGTGGAACGTGTCCCGATAGGCCGCCCCGTGCATCAGTCAAACATAAATGTTTGCAAAAGTACCAACATCAGTGGGAAGAACTCAATGATTGGCTTGGCAGCATCAAAGACAACAAATACAATGCAAACTACAAAATTGTACTCTACATAAATAGAAAAAATGCTGATAAACAAGTTGTACAGTTCTAATGTTAAATTGTTATTTGCACACCCAGATTTTTTGAAGGGGTTCTTTCATTTGTAATAAACAGGAACATTTTGACTTTCGAACTTGAAAGATATAAACATTGTCAAATAAGCACTTCAAACTTTGGCCTATGAATAGTATATTGATACTTTATTTAAACAATGATTAAGTTATGATAAACCACAACTAACACCTCACACATCACCTTGGGGTGGGGCGGGATCTTTTAATTTTCTGCATTGAAGGTGGCAACCCTAGTCAGGGCCTTCTGTTAATATTCTGAGTGGAACAGTTCTAAGTGGCCTAACCAATGTGGTGTTGGCTAACTAAAAAAAAAAAATAAAATAAAAAAATCAAGGCATTGTGTTATGTCCACAAACTTGGCACAAAAGAGACGGATGAGGAGGTTGCACTGGAACTCAGCTTTAATGAATATATGGTTAATGGCACACTACATGTTATGCATGTGGAGTCGTCTGGGCAAGAGGAAGCCCGAATGACAGACACCCCGTATACAGGGCGATGTGATGATGCAACTGGAAGGCAGCGTCAAACGCTACACTTCACAATAAATTCCGATCCCACATTCCCTCCCCCTTTACAAAACAGAAAACACATCCCATTAAACGCACCCAAATTTGGAACACAAACCCCAAACAAACACATCAAATAAAGTAAAGATAAAGTCATAAAGAACACAAGAACAAACTGAAGCTAGGACCGGTGTTTAGATTGCCACACGGTCTACATGGCAAATTGGTTTACTCTGCCACTTTAGATAGTCCGGCCATGCTCCCGCCAGTCTTTCAGTTTTTATTTTTTCTTTACAGTCTTCCATGGGAGAAACATTCCTAGCTGGGGGGTCTTGAGGCGGCCCCGTGGTGGCCTCCACCCCAGAGCTTTGGAGCGAGCTCACAGCGGCCTCCTCCCTGGAGCTTTGAAACGCACTCGTGACAGCCACCTCCCCGGAGCTATCGGCCCCCGGTGTAGAAGAGCTTGGAAATGAAGAGGCGATGTGATTTATAAACAAAGTTTATTAATCAGCTCTTCCAACAAGTCTCATCTGGTGCAGAGTGGCAGAAGGGAAAAGAGACAGAATCTCTCCAGCTCACCGGCTTTATACGTGCACACAACAAAAGACATGCATAACAAAGGCTGACATCCCTCATTATCTTAATCCCCCCATTGTCTTGGTATTTCCTCTCCTCGCCTTAGGGGGTGAGGGTGGCTCCTCCGGTCTCCTCCGCCTCGTCTGGGAACGTCTTTGTTCTTCGGCGGTTGAGAGCCTTTATCCTTTCAGAGGTGTGAAGTCCTTTACATATGTAATTACTAAACATTTCCACATGCTTCAACATATGTAGGTTATGGAATATATGATTAATATAGACCACAGGCCCCCCAAACAACTAAGAAAAGACAATAGAACGGTTCACAGTCTAGGATAGTTACTATGACATACTAAATGTTACATCTCTTGCCACAGAAGAAACTTTCTAGCAGCCATGCTTCTAAGAGAGTTCAGTGGTAATCATAACAGCATATTGAAATCATAAGTCAGTCCTAAACTGTTGCAGCACAATTAGTAAACAATTGTGGAGTGGTTGGTATCAGTCCCTGTGCTGTCTGGGTTTCAATCTTCTCCCAAAACTGCTGTAGGTTGGTTTAGGCGCCCTGCTGGGACCTTCTTGTGAGGAATCTGCAGTGTGGGAAGGAGAGAGGTTAACTGTTCCCTGCCAGGGGGTTGAGTTTTTTCTCTTGGGGGGTCTACCCTGCCGAGGTGCTCTCGCCAACTGTGCAGGCTCGTCTTTCAACAGGAAGGCAGGTTTAAGTCTGTCAGTGCTGACTGTTTCTTTTCTATCCCCAAAATCAAGCGCAAAGTGTTTATCACCATGTTCCAGCACTCTGAATGGCCCATCGTATGCTGGTCGGAAAGTTGGTTTTAAAGCTTCATGCTTAACGAAAACAAACTCAGCGTTTTTTAAAGCTTGAGGGACAAAAACCCGTGGGAAGGAGCGATGAGCTGGACCGGGGAGAGAGCCCGGTCCATTGCTGCCTAAAAACCTTGGGACTGGAAGGTGCCCTGGCTCTGGGTTCTCTGGTAAAAATTCACCTGGAAGCCTGAGAGGTTGTACAAAGACTAATTCTGCGGGAGAGGCGTCTAGGTCCTCTTTAGGTGCAGCACGCAACCCCAATAAAATCCAGGGAAGTTTATTTACCCAATTTGTGTCCGTTAGTGAGGCTCTGAGGGCGGCCTTTAAGGACCTGTGAAAACGCTCGCATAACCCATTAGCCTGAGGGTGATAAGCGGTGGTGCGATGAATTGTTGCCCCTAAGCTGTTGGACATGGCTGACCAGAGCTCTGAGACAAATTGAGGCCCCCTATCGGACGTGATGTCCGATGGGACGCCGAAACGTGCCACCCAGTTTGTCAAAAAAGCGCGAGCGACTTCCTCCGCTGTGGTTGCCGCTAGAGGGACTGCCTCTGGCCAGCGTGTGGTGCGGTCTATCATTGTTAACAGGTGTGTGAAACCTTGGGAGGAAGGTAGTGGCCCCACGAGGTCGACATGAACGTGGTCGAACCTTCTAGCAGGGATGGGAAAAGGCTCCAGAGGGGCTTTTGTGTGTCTGTGTATTTTGGCACGTTGACAAGAAATGCAAGTTTTTACCCATTCTTTTACGTTTTTGCGCAGGCCTGGCCACACAAACTTTTCGGCGACCATTTTAACCGAGGCGCGCACACCTGGGTGCGCGAGGGAGTGAATTGTGTCGAAAATACGGCGGCGCCATGTAGCTGGTACTAACGGGCGAGGTCGGCCGGTTGAAACATCGCATATTAGGGGGGGTACGCCGTCGCGTAAACCCTTTTTCTCCAGCCTTAACCCTGTTGGTCCAGACAGGAGTGCGCGTACGTCTGCGTCACCGCTTTGTTCCTCCGCCATGGCTGCATAATCTATCCCTGCATGGATAGGTGCTGCGTATGTGTCTGCGTTAGTGAAGAGCTCTGCTGCTGAGGCAGTATAATCTGTCTCCTCACGCTCTGGAGGTGTCACAGCGCGAGAGAGACAGTCTGCTACTACGTTAAGTTTGCCTGCCACGTGTCGAATGTCTGTGGTGAACTCTGAAATCGCAGCTAGTTGTCTTTGTTGCCTGCCTGACCATGGTTCTGAAATTTTAGCCATAGCAAAGGTGAGCGGTTTATGGTCTACAAAAGCCGTGAAACTCCGCCCTTCTAACCAGAACTGGAAGTGGCGGATGGATAAATGAAGCGCCAGCAGCTCTCTGTCAAAAGTGCTGTATTTACGCTCAGTTTGATTTAGCGATTTGCTGAAGAATGCTAAAGGTTGCCAGACCCCGCTGACAAGTTGTTCTACAACTGCCCCTATAGCTAGGTCTGAAGCATCTGTGGTTAGCGCGATGCGGGCCAAGGGATTTGGGTGAACTAACAATGTGGTGTTAGCTAGGGCGCTTTTTACTTCCGCGAAAGCGCGTTCGCGCTCCGGGGTCCATTCGACCGCGTTGGAAGCTTTCTTTTTTTTGAGCGCGTCATATAGTGGCTGCATGAGCTGAGCTGCGTGGGGGAGGAAGCGGTTGTAAAAATTAACCATCCCTAAAAATTCCTGTAGCGATTTGACCGTTTGTGACCGTGGGAAACTTTCTATCGCGTGAACTTTGTCTGGAAGTGGAACTGCCCCCTTCGGAGAGACTTTGTGTCCTAAAAAATCAATTTGTGACACGCCGAATTTGCATTTGGCTGGATTGATTATTAGCCCGTGCTCTTCTAGCCTCTGAAAAACCGTAGTGAGGTGCTGCTCGTGTTCTTCCTCAGACGAGCTGGCTACCAGCATGTCGTCGAGGTAGACGAAGACAAAAGGAAGGTCGCGTAGGACCGCGTCCATCATTCGTTGAAAAGTTTGAGCAGCGCCTTTGAGGCCGAAAGGCATTCGCAGAAATTCAAAAAGGCCGAAAGGGGTTATTACAGCTGTTTTAGGAATGTCTTCTGCTTGGACTGGGACTTGGTGATAACCGCGGACTAAGTCTATTTTTGAAAAAATGCGCGCACCCGCCAGATGTAGTGAAAAATCTTGAATGTGGGGAATTGGGTAACGGTCATGCGCTGTAGCATTGTTTAATCTGCGGTAATCTCCGCACGGTCTCCAAGAACCGTCGGATTTCGGAACCATGTGAAGTGGTGAGGCCCAGGGGCTCTTCGAGCGTCTAACAATGCCCAATTTTTCAAGAGTTGTAAACTCGTCCCGTGCTATGTTGAGCTTGGCCGCGTCTAAGCGGCGAGCTTTGGCAAAAACGGGTGGTCCCGTTGTGGGAATGAAGTGTTCAACTCCGTGTTTAGCCACAGTGGCTGAGAATTTGGGAATTGTGAGTGCTGGAAATTGGGTGAGGAGTTGCTCAAACTTACCTCCTGCTGTGGTGACGTTGGCCTGCACAGGTGGTGGAGAAACTCGGGCTGAGCAGGGAATAGAAGCAAAGGACAGTGCATTAACCAGGCGCCTATTTGCTAGATCTACTAATAACCCATGTGCACACAAAAAATCTGCGCCTAATAAGTTAAAACTCACCGCCACTACAACAAATGTCCATCTGTAGCTGCGGCCGTGGATGAGGAGGTGCAGGCTGTTTTCGCCGAACGTGTCGATGCTAGAGCCGTTGGCTGCCACGGCTCCGTTGTCCCGGGTGCCCGTGGCTCGATCTGCGTGGGAGGGCATGACGAAACTCAGCTGGGCTCCTGTGTCGATGAGGAACTGCTTGCCTGTGTGTCCATCCGTCACGTACAACAGCTTATTCTTCTCGCCGAGAACCGCTGCTGTTAACGGCTCTCGGCTTTGGCGTTTCCCGAAAACGCAAATTTGCAGGGGGGAACGCATTTGCGGGCCTTCTCGGCGAAGCGGTGGTGATAATAACAGACGTTGTTCTGCCTGTTACGTTTGGGCGGAGTCGCTATCACCGTGGGCTGGGTCTGCTCGGTGGGTTGTGGCTCCTCGTGGCTCGGGGCGTCAGCTTTGAGGTCCGCGGATGCTGCTGTGGGGGTCAGCTCCTTGCAGGCGTTGACGAGCCGATGGGCTTCGTTGGCCAGTGCGCGGAAGTCCTGGTGGTTGTTGCATTTCATGCTGGCAAGTGTCCCTCTCATGTGTGGCGGCAGCGTGCTGAGGAATATAAACTGGAAGAGGAAGTTGTCATTGTCCTCCTCTTTGAGCTGTAGCAAATCCTCCATGAGGGCCTTCGGTTTGCACCCTCTGTGGCCGTAGACCGCCAGGATCTTCTCGGCTCTCTCTTCCGCTGATGGGACGTAGTCCGCCACGATGGTTGCTTTGAGCGTCTCATATTTGTTCCGGGCTGGTGGTCGCCGGATCATGCTCCGCACACACTTCGAAGTGGCAGCGTCGAGTTTGGAGACGATATGGTAAAATTTTGTATCGTCAGCCGTGATGCCCGCCAGTGTAAACTGGGCTTCAGCCTGCTGAAACCAAGAGGCGGGGTCTTCTTGCCAGAAGTCTGGCAGCTTGACGGCAACGGCATTCGTGCATACCATCACTGCTGTGCCCGCCGGGTGAGAGTGCCTTGCCTCGGCTCTCACGGCGGTGCTGGTGCTCGGTTGAGCCCTCTCAATCTCTTCTGCCGGGGGAAACAGTTGTCCATCTGTTCCCTCGTCTGCGTGGGTCGCCACAGATGAGTCGATTGCGGGGGAACGCCTCAGGTCCATACTCGCGTCAGGGTCACCAGTGTAGAAGAGCTTGGAAATTAAGAGGCGATGTGATTTATAAACAAAGTTTATTAATCAGCTCTTCCAACAAGTCTCATCTGGTGCAGAGTGGCAGAAGGGAAAAGAGACAGAATCTCTCCAGCTCACCGGCTTTATACGTGCACACAACAAAAGACATGCATAACAAAGGCTGACATCCCTCATTATCTTAATCCCCCCATTGTCTTGGTATTTCCTCTCCTCGCCTTAGGGGGTGAGGGTGGCTCCTCCGGTCTCCTCCGCCTCGTCTGGGAACGTCTTTGTTCTTCACTTGGCGGTTGAGAGCCTTTGTCCTTTCAGAGGTGTGAAGTCCTTTACATATGTAATTACTAAACATTTCCACATGCTTCAACATATGTAGGTTATGGAATATATGATTAATATAGACCACACCCGGGGCCAATCTTCATGATGTCGGAGCCCGGGTCCCACACTGCGGCAGCTGACTCACGTGGAGCCCTGCCGCCTGGAGCCACCGCCCAGACACACTGCAGTTTGTTCGCGTGCCAAACAGAATCGTCCGTCAGCTGAAAACACGCTGTTCACAGCTTTGCCACAATCCTCAGCGGTGCCTGTTGTTTTGTTGGCTGTGGTCCGGTCAGTCGCCATCCCGGCCTTCCGCCGGCGCAAACCTGAATCCAGTCCATGACTTGTAGTGGGGCCTTACTTGGTTTGATGTGCCGCTGTGCATTCGCCAGCTCTGTGCCCTCCTTCGACCTTACACCTTCGTTACTCTGTGGCAGTTCAGCAGTCACCGTTGTCGCAGCGGACCCCTCACCCATCGCTGGCTGAAACTTGACCTGAGCACTGAAGGTGTCTGGTGTCTCCCTGGTGTCACTCACGCTTTGATGTCAGTGGTGTCCATAAATACCTCGTCGGCACCGGTCCCGTCAAACCCAGGCTCCCTCTCCTCCAGGTTCGGTTCTGGCTGTTGCGAGGGTCGGAGGTGAGCCTGGTCTCTGCCCTTTCTCCGTGTCATCTTCACCGTCTGTGCCGTATCCATTCTCTGCATTACGTTCGCCATCCACACTGTGCTCTTCAGCTGCACCCATGTCTGCAAAGCCTGGGCGAACTGGGCCTGGGCCGCTGACCATCTGCCCGCCGATTGTGAGAGTAAAACCCAGCTCACTGAATAAATCACCTCATAACATTTCCACGCCGGCGTGTCACCTGGAACCAGAACACTGGAATCTCTTTTTTGCTGTACTGCACTGCAAATGTGACATTCCTGCCGGCACCGGAGCTCCCGTCGTCCGGTAGCTCCACCACATCAGGGCGCCAGGGTGTGAGCCTCCGAACCATGACTTCGCTCACTATGGACTGCGTACATAGTGTAGCCTTTCTGACAGAGGTGTTTCAAAAGGCACTCCATGGCTGAGAGCACAGAAGCAGCAGTAGGGCCAGCAAATAGCAGATCATCAACATACTGCTCTAAATGGCTCCCACATCCTGTTGTTTTGGGTCTAGTTGGGACTCTTTAGCTTTGCGCAACCCCCCCATGCCCATATATGGAAGCAGGAACAGAGCGACTAGAGCTTGTGTGTGTGTGTGCATGTGTGTGTGCAACTTGTGTGTATGTGTGGGTAAGAGGACATTGTGTAATATCTAACTAAGTAATCTTCACTATTTATTTATTATAACACGTCTCCGTAGGGTGTGGGGTTAGTTAGCTTAGTTTCTCGTTGATGGCGGTGAGTTTTTGCATGCCGTGCCAC
Organism: Pholidichthys leucotaenia; assembly: GCA_020510985.1. Classification (NCBI taxonomy): domain Eukaryota; kingdom Metazoa; phylum Chordata; class Actinopteri; order Cichliformes; family Pholidichthyidae; genus Pholidichthys; species Pholidichthys leucotaenia. Next base: position 116,002,114 of record CM035845.1, on the reverse strand, counting down.
GTTTTTGGGCTTAGCAAAGTAGCTACTTAGCATCTCGATAGCCTCCTCATAACAGTCCGTCGGACCAAGCATTGGAAAAACTCTCTGACCTTCCATGCCTAGGTTGTGGACAAGCAGCGCTCATGTCCTCACCATATCCAGCTTCCCCAGGTCCAACGCTGTGATGTAGGTTTCGAAAGCCTCCAACCAGTGAGGCCATGGTACTGGTGGTTCGCCGGGGAGCTCCAGGAAAGGCCACAGTGGTGTAACGCACGCCTCCATGAGTTAATCCTCAGTCGCCATATGTTATGTCCATCACACCGCACTTCATAATAAATTCCGATCCCGCAAATTGCATATTTTAAGTATGCCATTGGCTTTACTTGTTTTTTGTTTACCTTTTTTTATGCAATGTTCAAAATTACAATTCAAGAACTACAAAAATAACACTGCAAATAAAGTCAAATAAGTTAGAGAAACAACTCCTTGTTAATTGTCCTCTTCTAAAAAATTTATGCAAACATAAAAGATGAAGAGAAAATCAAGACTCCAACACTACTACTGTACGTGTAACATGATGAACTAGAAAAGCACTCAGAGAGCGCATACCTCGGCCAAGTCTCCTTCAGTCTCTCATGGATCACCTCCAAAATGTAATGGGTTTCTGTGTAGGCCTAGAGCCACTTGTTGTGAAAATTGCATCAAAGTCTGCCCATTAGTTTTGGAGTATTGTTGCTGACACACTGTAAGAAGAGCCTTGGGTGAGGTATGCATTCTCAGATCATCACCAAAATGTAATGGGTTCCTCTCTAGCCCAAGAACCACCTCTGGTGAAAATTTCATCCAAATCCATCCAGTAGTTTTTGTGTAATCCTGCTGCACAAATACAAACAAAGCCTGTGGTGGAGGTATGCACTCTCGGATCATCACCAAAATCTAATCATCTGTTCCCCGTGCCATTACACACCTTTCCTGAAATTTTTTTTTATCAAAATCCGTTCATAACCTTTTGAGTTATGTTGGTAACAGACAAACAAACAGACAAACAAATCCCGGTAAAAACATTACCTCCTTGGCAGAGGTAATAATAGTGCTCTTTTAAATAAATCTGGCTTGCATGGGGCAATTTTATTATCACACACTTGGGAAATGAAAAAATTTTGTAAATCAAATAATTTAATACCTAGGGGCCCCCCTGGTGGTTGCGGGGCCCTTAGTTTGCTTATGCCTTGATCCAGTTCTTTACATGTTGTATCTGTACGAATGTTGCTTTACCTGTATGTTGTTATTATCTGGACAAATAGTATATCTCTTTGTTCTTTTCTTCTTCTCTTTCCTTACCCACCAGTTGTGGCTGATGACTGCCCCTTCCTGTGCCTGGTTCTGCTGGAGGTTTCTCCCTATAAGGGAGCTTTTCCTTCCCACTCTCGCTTAGTGCTTGCTCATAGGATATCGCTTGATCATTGGTTGTTTTTCTCTGAGTTATTTGATTTGTACCTTATGTACAGTGTGTTATGTTGTAACTTGTAGACAGAGAAGATGCCAGGAGTGGAGCTGAACTCTTCTTTATTGTAATACTGAATCTCAGTGCAACCTGACCGGGCATGCAGCCGCTGGCAGAGGTAAGGCGGAAGAGACTGGCCCCCTACCTGCAGCCCCTCTTATACCATCGGAGCTGGTGGAACTGGAAGCCGGAGCAGCCACCACACAAATAAGAGCTCCAACATAAACAGTATATGAACCATAAACAACTGCATAATAGTTCCCCCCTGTAGAAAAATACAAAACACATACAAAATCAGCCCACCCTAATTTGGAACCCGAATCACACGCTAAACATAACTAAACTCAAAATCACCATAAGGGGCATATTACATTCACACAAAACAACTAAAATTAGCGGGGACGGATAGACTGCCGTCCTTCCCCCCACACGGCGATGATATGTATTAGTACTGGGTGTACTAAGATGGCGGCCGTGGGTGTGGTGGGAGGTGATGACCCACCTTTCCGGTCGTGGCGTCACCAGGGGTATAAAGAGCAAAGGCAGAAGAGACTCTGTCACTTCGCTGTCAACCCTTTTGGCCTGTACGGAGCGCTGTGAATTATCTGTTATTGTTATTAATAAACCTACGTTTGCTGCATCTCCACCTGGTTACTGGCGTACTAGTTATGGGCATAACAATTGGCGACGAGGTAAACAAAGGTATGGAGTGAGCTGTCACCAACTTTTGGCCATTTTTGGAGACCTACGGGTGAGCCGCCTGTACCCTGGATTAGGTGGTACACGGCTTTTCGAAATTATTTGGTGGCCCTTAATCTTGGTGAGCTCGAGAAACTGTGTGCTAAGGCTATTTTAGTCCACAGTTTAGGCATGGAGGGCCAGAGAATCCTCAACACTCTGGGAGTAGCCGCTAGCTTTGAAGAGATGGTGGAGCTAATGGCGCGCTATTTTTGTGCTCCTGAGAACATCATAGTTCGGCATATCCAGTTTCGGCAGCACCACTAGCGGACGGGAGAGTCGGTCCAACGGCTTATTGCTGACCTGCGTCAGCTGGCGGGGGAGTGCCAGTTTGGGGCCCTGGAGGATGAAATGGTCTGTGATCAGCTAGCGGAGCATGTGCATTGTTCAGCGGCACAGTTGAGGCTCCTGACCTACCTGGGTGAACTAACGTTAGCCACAGCTATCGAACGAGCACAACAATTTGAAGCAGATGAAGCACTAGCAAGGGATTTCGGTGAGAGGACCACGCCAACCCGAGATGAACCATGTTTTAAAGTACTGGCTGTTGGCCCCGCAAATGAGGACAGCGATGAAGAAGAGGAATATGCCTCCACTGTGAAAATTAGGTCTGCTCCAGGTTCACCGAAGTGTTACGGCTGCGGGTCCACCAAGCACTAGTATAAGTCAAGAGAGTGTCTGGCGAAGAGCAAGTGCTATGGCAAGTGTGGTCTGCTACACCATTTTGCCAGGGCCTGCAATTTTGAGCGAGGGGACCGACAACAAGGGGTGGGCTCCTCGGCGAAGACTCCTACGGTTATTCATACCGTCTCCCCGAGCACGATGGATGCATTTACTACACTGTTTTGCTGGACAGCGTGGAAGTGCCGTTGATGGTGGACACCGGAGCGGTAGCCTTGGTGTTAAACTGGTCCACCGTGAGGAGTCTGTTCTCACACTACTGTTTAGGAGACCTGACGGCGCCCTACTTTGGCTATGGGGGAAATAGGCTAACTGTCGTGGGCTCCATAGAATTAACAGCGAGGTACGAGTCAGCAGTGATGGCGGGTGTCCATTTCGTGGTGACGGCTTCTGGGTCAGTTATCTTAGGCTGTGATATGTTTTATGGCCTGGGATTTTCCATTGCCAGCAACACCGGAAAAGAGTGGTCGGACTCCGGGTTGTGGGGCCAACCTATTCTGCATGTGGAGGACAACGCAGTGTGGGGCAGTGATTGCCTGGTGTGATGGGAGGGGTGCAAGACCAGCATTGAGAAACACCGTCTCGGGAGGGTCCCGATACCAGTGTTGAAGTTACCCTGGATGTGGGAACTGAACGGCACGGCGGGACCCCCGGAGCGGCAGCTGGAGCCAAGGTGTCGGCTCACTCATCTTCCGGAGTAGGTCCTAGTGATACCAGTGAGCGGGGAGCTACAGAGGCTGTGCCAGTGCTGAAAAAGAAGGAAACTGGAGCAAGACCTGCTAGCGCAATCCTAAAACGCGCTGAACATCAACATCGGAGGAGGGCTTCGGACCAGGTCGGCGGAACGTCCCGACCCAGGAGTGAAGCCCAATCATGACACAGTGGACTGCGCAAGCAACATAGAGCTCCGCTGCGCATTGGTGATGAGGTCCGGCCCAGGGTAGAAGCTTGGCTGAGGGGCATCCACAAAATTCGTCAACAACGGGATGACCAGGGGTGGCTACGTGTGGTGACTGCCCGTTAGGACGGCTATTTGGGGCTGTCTGATGATTCCTGGAGGCACCCCAATGAGCTGTGGCACGTGGAGAGGAAGAGGCGATGGTGCAGCTCATCTCCAGGGGCCAAGAAGTGGGGGCATTCTGGGTGGGAACCACCAGATGGCAATCCAAGGGGTGGCTCCTCCAGCAGGTCTGTAAAATTAATGGGGTGGTGGTGTTTTGGATAAGTTTTACCCCTAGCCATGGTGTATATATTTGTACATGGACTTGGTGCGGGACCGTGTATGCGTAAAAAAAAAAAAAGTGATGTCCCCAACACTGTGTTTGTTTGAGTTGCTGTGATGTGCCCTGGTTATGGGTGGGGGTGTTGGGGTGGGGGCCGCCAATAAGAGTGTAAATGTTATGTGTTGTAATTCGGTTGCATGTGTATATAATATCTTGTTCTGGGATTATTTTGGATTTTTTTAGGAACACAGCTATTTTTTTTTTTTTTTTTAAATTTTGGACTTTTAAGGATAAGGCTGCAGAATAACCCACCTGGCTGTGGAGGGGGTGCCAGCAGTCTACCTGGTCCCTCTAGTTTATGTTGTGTGAATGGATAGGTTGGTTTATTTGTTTTATATATTTGCCATGAGTGTATGAGTCGGGTTTAAATTTGGGAGGGCCTAATATGTTTGCTTGACATTTTTCTACGGGGGGGGAAATGATATGTATAAGTACTGGGTGTTGTCTCAGGTTTGAAAGGTGCCTTCTCCAGACGGCATGTTTCAGCTCCTTCCACAGATGTTCAATAGGATTTAGATCAAGGCTCATAGAAGGCCACTTAAGAATAGTCCAATGTTTTGCTCTTAGCCATTCTTGGGTGTTTTTAGCTGTGTGTTTTGGGTCATTATCCTGTTGCAAGGCCCATGACCTGCGACTGAGACCAAGCTGTCTGACAGTGGGCAGCACATTTCTCTCTAGAATACCTTGATAGTCTTGAGATTTCATTGCACCCTGCACAGATTCAAGACACCCTGTGCCAGATGCAGCAAAGCAGCCCTACAACATAACAGAACCTCCTCCATGTTTCACAGTATGGACAGTGTTCTTTTCTTGGTATGCTTCATTTTTGCATCTGTGAACATAGAGCTGATGTGCCTTGCCAAAAGGTTCCAGTTTTGTCTCGTCTGTCCATAGGACATTCTCCCAGAAGCTTTGTGGCTTGTCAACATGCAGTTTCGCAAATTCCAGTCTGGCTTTTTTATGATTTGTTTTCAACAGTGGTGTCCTCCTTGGTCGTCTCCCATGAAGCCTACTTTGGCTCAAACAACGACGGATGGTGCGATCTGACACTGATGTACCTTGACCTTGGAGTTCACCATGAATGTGTTTAGAGGTTGTTCTGGGCTCTTTTGTTACCATTCGTATTATCTGTCGCTTCCATTTATCATCAAGTTTCCTCCTGCGGCCACGTCCAGGGAGGTTGGCTACAGTCCCGTGGATCTTAAATTTCTGAATAATATGTGCAACTGTAGTCACAAGAACATCAAGCTGCTTGGAGATGGTCTTATAGCCTTTACCTTTAACATGCTTGTCTATAATTTTCTTTCTAATCTCCTGAGACAATTCTCTCCTTTGCTTCCTCTGGTCCATGTTTAGTGTGGTACACACCATGTCACCAAACAGCACAGTGACTACTTGTCACCCTTTAAATAGGCCGACTGACTGATTACAAGTTTGTAGACACCTGTGATGTTAATTAGAGGACACATCTTGGTTGAACATGTCCCTATGGTCACATTATTTTCAATCTTTTCTAGGGGCACCATTATTTTTGTCCAGGCCTGTTTTATGAGTTTTTTTTTTTTTTTTTTTTTTAATTTAAGTTTTTGTAAAGGGTATACAGGTCGTTACAGCAATGCATCGTTTACATTTTCATCACATGTTCCCTTATTTTCTGATATCTGACAACATTGGAAGAATAATTCTTACAACACCCCTTTTTTTTTTTAAAGTGAAAGAAAAAGTGAAATTAAAGAGAAAAAAAAAACAAAAAACAAAAAAACCCAAACAAACCAGCAAAAAACAAACAAAAAGAAAAAGTAAGTAAATAAAGGTAAAAGAGCATCTGAGTAGCATTGGAACAAAGAGCGGAACCATTACTGAAATGGTATTTGTCAAAGATTAGATCTAATGGAAGACACATATGCGATCCAGGGTTGCCAAAAGTTCATGAACCCATCCATGTCCTGTCTCAGTGCGAATGTCAACTTTTCCATCGAGTAAATGTCTTGGATCACGTTAATCCAATCTTCAGGTGTAGGACAGTCCTTCAACATCCATTTTTTAGTTAGAGCTTTTTTGCTTGCCAATATTAAAACATTGAATAAGTATTTTTCTCCTCGTCTTTCCAGTGAGTCCGGTAGTAAACCCAAATACAAAGTTACAAAAGAAAAGGGAACTGTTATTTTGAATATTTTCCCCAATATTGTCTGTACATTGGTCCAATATTGGTGGATAACTGGGCATGACCAAAACACATGAAAATGATTTGCAGTCTTTTCACCACACAAGCGCCAACAGTTCAATCCCTTATGGGTAAATTTGTTTTGTGCAGGTGTTCTGAAAAATCTTGCCAAGTTTTTCCATCCAAATTCTCTCCACTGCAGGGATGAGGTACTTTTCCATTGCTGTTTATTTAGCTTTTCCCATATTTCCAGTTGTAAAGTGAAATTCCCCTCTTTTTCCCATCTCTCTTTTATATAAGATGTGTTGTCTCCTTTTAAGTCTTGAAGACCTTGGTATATTTTAGAAATGTATCTGATCCCTGGGATCCCTTTATATGCCATTAAGAAGACCTTCAGAACACCTGACTGGGCCCTTTCCAAATCCTCCTTTTTAAGTATATTGTTTATGTGGTGTCTAAGCTGGAAGAACCTGTAAAGGTCTTGATTTATTAGGCCTTGTTTTTTCAAATCTTCAAAACTTCTTAAGATTTGCCCTTTAAAAAAATCGTAATATTTTATCAGCCCTTTCTCCTTCCACTTTTTAAATCTGGTGTCTGTTTTATTAGGAGTAAAGTCTTGATCATAGGCAATCCATTGCAGAAGTCGATAGGGCTCTTTAGTTTGATTCTCTCTATCTTAAACCAAATTTTTAGCGGGGTCTCTATCCACGGGTTAGTGTTATTCAAAAGCTTAGGTAAGGCATTGTTCCCTATTATCGCCTGTAGGGGGATGTCACTTGTTATTTGGCATTCGATCTCCTTCCATTGTGCAGTGTAGACTGGGTTACATATCTCTACTAAAGTTTTAATTTGTGCGGCTTTAAAGTAGTCCCTGATATTTGGCAGCGCGAGCCCACCTTTGTCTTTGTTTAGCTGTAGGGTTCTATATCTGATTCTAGGTCTCTTGCCCTGCCATATGAATCTTGAGATCCTTCTGTCCAGCTCCTGCCATGTTTTTTTGGGAGGTTCTACCGGTATTGTTTGGAAAAGGTATAGAAGACGTGGAAGTATATTCATTTTGACTGCTTCAATTCTTTGTGCAGTACCCAAGAATGGTATCATATTCCATCTTGCTAGGTCAGATTTTATTTTTGTCACCAGTGGATCATAGTTTAGTGATATAATTTTGTTGAGTTGTTTCGGGATATTGACCCCCAGATATTTCATAGATTCCGACTCCCAGTTAGTTTTGAGTTTGCTTAGTGAATAATGATTTGGGTCATAGTTGAATGTTAAAATTTGGGTTTTATGCATGTTTAATTTGTACCCCGATAAATCTCCATACTCTGAAAAAACTGAGGTTAGTTCTGGTAAAGAAGTGTCCGGCTGCCCTAGGTATATTAAAATGTCATCAGCAAAGAGTGCTATTTTATGTTCCTTCTGACCAAGTGTAATACCTTGAATTTTTTGATTTTGTCTTATCCATTGGCTCAGAGGTTCTATGAAGATTGCAAAGAGCAGTGGAGACAGGGGGCAGCCCTGACGACATCCTCTTTCCAGTTCAAAAGATGATGATAAATTACCGTTAATCCTTATTTTAGCTGTTGGTTTTTTATATAATGCCTGTATAGTTCTAATGAAGTTGTTATGAAAATTGAAACTGGATAAGATTCTATATAGAAAAGACCAGTCAACCGAATCGAATGCTTTTTCAGCATCTAATCCCAATATGACTGCATTTAAGTTATATTTTTTTATATGATGAATTATGTGTAAAGTGCGTCGAATGTTGTCTTGTGTCTGTCTTTGTCTTATAAAACCTGTTTGGTCTAAATGAATTAGGTCTGTCAGTATATTTTCTAACCTTTTGGCAAGGATAATGGTAAAAAGCTTATAGTCCTGATTTAGTACACTGATTGGTCTGTAGTTGGAGCACTCTAGTTTATCCTTTTCAGGTTTAGGTATAACTGCAATGACCCCTTCTCTCCAGGAGGGGGGGATTTCCCCTGTGTGGAGGACATAATTAAATGTTTTCAGGAGGAGAGGAGATAGTTGCTGTTTAAAGGTTTTGTACCACTCTGCTGTATAGCCATCAGCTCCTGGGGATTTGTTAGCTTTAAGTTTCATAATTGCTTTTTCCAATTCTTTAGGATGTATTTCTGACAGTAGTGTTTTATTTTGTGACTCCGTAAGTTGGGGAAGGTTTAATGTGTTTAGGAATGCCTCGGATGCGTTTTTATGTTTTTTGTGGGAGTATAAGTTCTTATAGTAATTCTCGAAGCTTTTAAGAATATCCTGAATTTTATTTCCTTTGATACTGGGTCTCTGATTTTGTAGATTGCTCTTTCTGTTTGATGTTTCCTCAATTTATAGGCTAGCAATTTTGCCGATTTACTGCCTGCTTCATAGTATTTTTGTTTCAAAAATGTAAGTTTCTTCTGGATTTCTATTGTGTAGATTTCATTTATTTGGTTTTTAATTTCCTTAATCTTGAGCGAGTCAGTAGAATGAGTGTTGCCTTTGTGTTCTTTTTCTAGGTTCCTAAGTTCTGACTCTAATGTGGATAGTTTTTCTTGTCTTAGTTTCTTTTGGGTTGCCAGTTTTGCAATAATCTTTCCTCTTATTACAGCTTTGCATGCATCCCACAGTATTAAAGGGGATACTTCTCCATTATCGTTTTCTTCCAAATATCTGAGAATATCTGATTCCAATTCATCTTTCAATGGTCCTTTCAGGACATTTGAATTTAACCTCCAAGAAAATGTATTATTTGTGTATTTTTGGATATTTAAGTCCATGTAGATCGGACTGTGGTCAGAGAGATCCATCAGTCCTATTTTACATGTTTCTACTCTTCCAATGTCTCTATTAAACATAAAAAAATAGTCAATCCTTGAGTAAGATGAATGTGGAGTTGAGTAAAATGTATAGTCTAAACCTTGAGCTTTAGTTATCATTAGGTCAAATACATTTTTATAAAATTTCCAGTTAGTCCCTGGGGGAGCATACACATTCAGCAGGGTGATATCTTCTCCCTCTAGCCGCCCAGTTACCAAACTGTATCTCCCTTCTTTATCTTTGTGTTCTGATTTTTTTTCAAATGTAATTTTGGTTGATATCAATGTCGCTACTCCCCTCCTCCTCCCTGACTTATATGAAGATGAAGAGATCATTTTAAACCCTTGTCTACTGAGTTTATTGTGTTCCACGTCTGTTAGGTGGGTTTCTTGTAAAAATATTATTCCTGCTTTGTCTTTTTTCATTTTGCCTAGAATCTTGGATCTTTTAACTGGATTCAGGATTCCTTTTACATTATATGAAATTATTTTGGTTACACCCTGTTTCTCCATTGTGTTGTTTTGTTTAGTATAACTGTGTGGTGGCCCTCTTTTGTGCTACTCAGAAACTGAAAGAACATTAAAAACAAGAAAAACATTAAGAACATAGTGTATAAAACTTTAAAACAAAAAGCTGTCAAAAGAACTTCCTGAGCTGAGGTCTTTTTAAAGACCCTGTAAGAGCCTTGATGGAGTGAAGGCTCTGAGGGAAATTCCTCAAACTCTGTTACGTGTTGAGGGCCCTCTCTTACCCCTGTAAGTTGTCCCATGCTTTTAACGTGAGTTTCAGAACCCAATCCGAACTTGTAATGATTTTTTTTTTCCCTTTTATGCCTATACCCTGTGAAATTGTGTGCACCCTCCCACCCCCATCACATCAAACATTCACGCAAAAACAGTATTTGTTAGTGTGAGGAGAACATGTGGATTATTGTCACATTTCTATTTTAACAAGTTGGTTTTTTTTTTTGTTACTTATTTGTACCCGTAGGTAGACTTGGTTTGCAGTCTGGTGACAAGCCACCGGCTGCTGGTCGCTGCGTGCGCGAGCGCCCTAAACCTACATGTTTTTGGTATGCGGGAGGAAACCGGAGAAATCCCGGAGTAAACCCGCGCAACACGGGGAGAACATGCAAACTCCACACAGCTCACTGTTGGTCGGGGGCTGGGATCGAACCCACGATCTCATGATCCCCGCGATCCCCCGGCCGAGGGTAAAACTGTGCTGCCACAGTGCTAAACCACTTATTTGTTTCAAATATTATGACTGTTCCATGAAATGTTTTACCACATGCTGAATACGCATCTCCTTTAATGTTTGTTACCTTGTATGAGGGGGGTTGGATGTGCAGATTGATTCAAGAAAAAAAAAAAGGTCGCTATTCCAACCTGAAAACGGACAGTTTATCCGCGACGCTCTGGCGCTGGGTTTCCCGCTGCTGGCCCGTGGATTTTGAAGGTCTTTGTGTTGTCCATGTTTGCGTTTTGATCTTCTCACTCGGGTCTGCTGCGGGTTTAAATACCGTTACCGGGAGCCCTCTTCTCGCCATGTCAGCTGTTGCTTCTTCCGCCGAATTATAGAGACATGTTTCTTCGCCGTAGAAGACCCTTAACTTCGCAGGAAATGGCGTCTGAAAGCGCAATTTCTTCTCTCTTAACACCTTTTTTGCGTCATTGTATTCCCTGCGCTTTTTAAGGACCTCCGGGGCGTAATCGTGTTCCACGAAGACTTTTCTCTCCTGGTGCATAAATCCTTTTTTCTGCCAAGCCAGTCTGACAACCTCTTGTTTTATTTTGAAATTGGAAAATCTTACCAACACCGAACGTGGGAGCGCTTCCGCCGCTGGCCTAGCGGCTAATGAACGATGTGCCTTTTCTATGTTTAAGTCGGTGGTTTGTGGAATATCCAATTTCTCTCTTAGTAAAGATTCCACGCATTCTGCCATTGAGTTAAAACCGTTTTCGGCTCCTTCTATCAGACCATGAATTCTTATATTGTCTCTTCTCTGTCTTCCTTCTTGGTTGGCTAGCTTAGCCTCTATAGATGCTTGTCTTTTGCGTAGGTCCAGCACAGAATCTTCGAGCACTTTTATTCGTTCCTCTGCTTCCAAGATTCGGTTCTCGGCCTGGTCCACTCTGCTGTTTGTCCTTTTCAATTCTTCTCTGAATTCCCGAAATTCGGCCGTAACCTCTCGGCGAAATCGTCGTAGCTCTTCAAATAGCGATTTCAGGCTAACCTTTTTGTTAGCTACCACCAGTTCCTCGTCTTCTGAACGGAGATCTTCCAGTTCAGATTCTCCGATACGTGTCCTGGCCTGGAGAATTTCAGTTTCTTCTGTTTTCCTTTAGACATGATGATTTTGTCTTTTGATTTTCACTCCTCCAAAAATCCGTTAAGTTTGATTTTCAAGGTGTTATCTTGGATTGGGTCTGAGAGCTTCAGTGTTAAGCTGCAGTTGCCATGGCGTCCAGACCGGAAGTCATGAGTTTGTTTTTTAAAGTAATTTTGTTGAACCACAATTCAAAAGCACTGTCTGATTTTCATTGGACAATTTTCATAGAATTTTTATTTATTACCACTTTTGTCAGATTGAAGTTATTTCTGTGACCATTGTGGGTTTTTCTTTCATTAACAGAGGGGTACCAACAATTTTGTCCACGTGTGTATATCACTAATGGGAAGAGTTGCAACCGTTAAAATGATGGTCCTTCCTAAAATCAACTATTTGTTCTCAGTGATTCTTACCCAACCATCTATGGCCTGGTTTAAGTCTTTAGACTCAAATATAAGCAAATTTTTATGGAAGGATAAACCATCACGGATCGGTCTAAAAACTCTTCAAAAGCGTATGTTAGAATGGACGGGTGTTAATGTTGATCTGTAAAGTAAACAATTTACTGTATTTTTTACAGATCAACATTAACACCCGTCCATTCTAACATACAATGAAGTCCATATATCAAAACCAGTCTCAAACGACACAGATACACACAGTGCTGTCCCACCCACCATTCCATAGTGTCCCATAATGTCCCAGAGTGAACATAATGAATCGTACATATAAATTCTACCCTTCTAACATATATCCTTTCAACAAATGGTGCTTATACCTCTTTTTAAATTGATTTCTGTTTGTACATAGTTTCAGTTCCGGCTCCAGACTGTTCCACAAATCCACAAAAGTTCCACAAAAGAGGAACATCATACCAACAATAATAAAAATATGGTGGTAGTGTGATGGTCTGGAGCTGTTTGCTGCTTCAGGACCTGGAAGACTTGCTGTGGTAAATGGAAGCATGAATTCTGCTGTCTACCAAAAAATCCTGAAAGAGAATATCCGGCCATGTGTTCGTGACCTCAAGCTGAAGCGTTGTTGGGTTTTGCAGCAGGACAATGATCCAAAACACACCAGCAAGTCCACCTCTGAATGGCTTAAGAAAAACAAAATGAAGACTTTGAAGTGGCCTAGTCAAAGTCCTGACCTGAATCTGATTGAGATGCTGTGGCATGACCTTAAAAAGGCAGTTCATTCAGGAAAACCCTCCAATGTGGCTGAATTACAAAAGTTCTGCAAAGATGAGTGGGCCAAAATTCCCCCACAGCGCTGTAAAAGACTCATTGCCAGTTATCGCAAATGCTTGATTGCAGTTGTTGCTGCTAAGGGTGGCCCAACCAGTTATTAGGTTTAGGAGGCAATCACTTTTTCTCAAAGGGCCATGTAAGTTTGGATTTTTTTTAGGACGCAAGCTTGGTAGATGAGTAGCTTGGTCTTCAAACACAGCAGATTGTTGTTCCACACATACTTGTTGAGTTTGACCATGACAGCAGCTGCTTTGGTAGTTCTGGAACTGACCTCAGTGTCCAGCATGAGTGTGTTTGAAAACAGTGGACCCTAGGTAGGTGAAGGTGTCCACAACCTTCAGCTGTGTATTGCCAATGATAATGACAGGAGAGGATGTTCTGGCCCCGGATTATGAGCTGCATTTTGGTGTGCAATAACTGAGTTTAACACATCTTTAATGTCCTTGCTTTTGACTTTAATGCATCAAACACCGTAAAGACTGAAACATATCAAACACAAGAAATATTATTTCAGCTGTGGACACAAAATTCTAGTATTGCAGAAATTAAATCATACTGCATACACACAAATGTAAACATTTATGATCTCAAATTGATAGATTTTTTAGGTTTACTGAGTTGTTGCAAGAAAGCTACCAGCAAAAATTATGCAGCATTTACTGTAAACAAATACAACAGATTATCAAATCCACATTTAAAAATTGTATGGCTTGTGCACATCAGATTTTCATATTAGAAACACACACAAAAGTTTCTATTCTTTGGACATGTGCATATTCAAACAACCATCATTAAACTTCAACAGAGTTAAACATTTCACTAACCACTTTGCCGGGTCGCAGCCTTCCGAGGGCAGAAATTCCTTGCAGGCTCTCACATTTTGTCTGCAATTAATAGCCCGGAATAAATACCTTGTAAATTGGTATTTCAGCTAATTTAAAGTCAAGATGTCAATTCAAAACATAACAATAAAATTGACTAGAACTAGGCATCCAGTAAATAATGAAGGATTGCCAGATTTGCACTTCTAAAAACTACCAAGGCCATGCAGGCCGGGAATTGTAGCAGTGACTGACCAGAATAATACTGCATTTACTTCAAGTCAAAAATACATCCCTATTCACAAATGAAGCTTCAAAAATTACTTTTTTCACAACTATTACAGTTTTTTTTGCACATGCATGGAGACTAGGTGAAGGGTTACATAGGCATGGATTACCACTGACAGTCACATGGTCTAGTCACACTTCAACAAACTTCAAAAATATCATCATCTCTCAAACAACCTACAAAATATTGGGTAGATAATTGGATATGAGGGATTATTTCATCATTATGACAGTTTCACCCTACCTGGGCTGAGGTAAGCAGCTGGATGGCTTTGGATTTTTGTTTTAGCCAGCCATGCTCAATCCATCTGTTGCCGTATTCTGCTGGGCAGGAAGTCTCAAAATCGTCTACTTCCTGTTGTGAATAATACTTATACCTCATGTATTTTTGATGACAAATTATTTCAATAATTTTTAAATCTCAAAGGACAAATTTCCAAACCTAGGTTTTTTAAAAAAAATATGGAGGGAATAATAATTTAAAAAAAAAAAAAGGCAGGGAGTTATTTAAATCTGTTTGATGATCGGAAGCATTTAAGTGTGACAAACATACAAAAAATGAGAAATCAGGAAGGGGGCAAACACTTTTTCACACCACTGTATGTGTGCTCATTTTTTTTTTTTTTTTTTAAATAAAAGATTGATTCGTGCGTTTCTGGATCAGGGCATTGTCGCCAGTGCCAAATATTGCGATCCACCACTGAATCGATCTTGTGTTTAAGTGTGACAATGCATAAAGCAGTTGTTTTATTCAAATGGCCGAGCCTCTGCGTGAGGACCTGGATTTTAGTGTTTATATGATTGTGTGTTTATATGATTGCCTGGTTTGGGGTTTGAATACTGTTTTTCTTTTGCTTTGCCTAGTCTGCAGAATTTAGTGGATATACAGTATACTGCGTCTTCAAGGGGCCACCAATGCAGCTGTGTGGCTGTCCAGCTCGGAAGGTTGCTTTCGCACAAAACGTGTGCGTGTTGGAGGGGTCACCAGTGAGGCGGCATGGTAAAATAAGCAGCAGTGCTGTTTATTTTTGCATGCCGCCTCACTGGTGACCCCGACGTGATATGAACACGCAACCTTCTGATCTACTGTATGTTGTGTGGGCATGTTGTTTCTATTTTGAATTTTGTTGGTTGGAAGGTGGTAGGGATGACATCTGCTGGATATGGTGGGTGTCTACACTGTGCTTTCTGAACCAGGACACTGCAGCAGCCAGGTGGAGGTTTCTGATTGGTGGACCTTTTGTATGAGAACCCTCCCTTCTTGATATCTGTCTGACTCCCTGATGAAGGCTGCCTGCCGAAATGCATAGAAGCTTTTAATTGTTACCTCCACCAAGGAGGTAATGTTTTTACCGGGGTTTGTTTGTCTGTTTGTTTGTCTGCTACCAGCATAACTCAAAAAGTTATGAATGGATTTTGATGAAATTTTCAGGAAAAGTGTGTAATGGCACGGGGAACAGATGATTAGATTTTGGTGATGATCTGAGAGTGCATACCTCCACCAAGGGCTTTGTTTGTATTTGTGCAGCAGGATTACATAAAAACTATTGGATGGATTTGGATGAAATTTTCACCAGAGGTGGTTCTTGGGCTAGAGAGGAACCCATTACATTTTGGTGATGATCTGGGAATTCATACCTCACCCAAGGCTCTTCTAACAGTGTGTCAGCAACTATACTCCAAAACTAATGGACAGACTTTGATGCAATTTTCACAACAAGTGGCTCTAGGCCTACACACAAACCCATTACATTTTGGAGGTGATCCATGAGAGACTGAAGGAGCCTTGGTGGAGGTATGCGCTCTCTGAGTGCTTTTCTAGTTTAAAAATCTGATCTTCTGACTAAATCAATTACATTTTTGTGACATTATCGGTTGATTTTTGTTAATATTTCTCATCCTAAATAGATTTTTAACAGAAAAAATCATTTTCTAACACAATTTATTGATTAAATGTTACAAACTTTGATTACTGTAAATTAAATAGTAGACATTGATAAAGGTAAGTACATGTAAAGGGGACCAGAAAAAGGGGACTGGAGGGTGTGCTCCAACTTTAGAGGGATCACACTCCTCAGCCTCCCTGGGAAGGTCTATGCCAAGATACTGGAGAGTAGAGTCCGGCCGTTGGTCGAACCTCGGATTCAGGAGGAGCAATGTGGTTTTCGTCCTGGCTGTGGCACATCGGACCAGCTCTTTACCCTCTCGAGAATTCTTGAGGGTTCGTGGGAGTTTGCCCAACCAGTTTACATGTGTTTTGTGGACTTGGAGAAGGCATTTGACCGCGTCCCTCGTGGTTTTTTGTGGGGGGTGCTTCGGGAGTATGGGGTATCGGGCTTGTTGTTACGAGCTATTCGGTCTCTGTACGACCATTGTGAGAGTTTGGTTCGTATTGCCAACACTCGGTCGGAGTCATTCCCAGTGAGAGTTGGACTCCGCCAGGGCTGCCCTTTGTCACCGATCCTGTTCATAATTTTTATGGACAGGATTTCTAGGCGCAGCCAGGGAATGGAGGGTGTCATGCTTGGTGACCACAGGATCTTATCTCTGTTGTTTGCAGATGATGTTGTCCTGTTGGCTTCATCCAGCAATGACCTACAGCTTGTGCTGGGACGGTTTGCCACTGAGTGTGAAGCGGATGGGATGAGAATCAGCACTTCCAAGTTCGAGTCCATGGTACTCAGCCGGAAAAAGGTGGATTGTCCTCTCTGGGTTGGGGACAGGTTCCTGCCCCAAGTGGAGGAGTTTAAGTATCTTGGGGTCTTGTTCACGAGTGAGGGGAAAATGGAGCGAGAGATTGACAGACGGCTTGGAGCAGCATCTGCAGTGATGCGGACGTTGTACCGGTCTGTTGTGGTGAAGAGGGAGCTAAGTTCTAAGGCAAAGCTGTTGATTTACCAGTCAATCTACGTTCCTACTCTCACCTATGGTCACGAGCTTTGGGTAATGACCGAAAGTACAAGATCACGGATACAAGCGGCTGAAATGAGCTTTCTCTGTAGGATTGCTGGACTCACCCTCAGAGATAGGGTGAGGAGCTCAGTCATCCGGGAGAGGCTCAGAGTAGAACCGCTGCTCCTCCACATTGAAAGGAGTCAGTTGGGGTGGTATTTTTTTTTTTTTTGGATTTATTTTGTACCCGTAGGTAGATTTGTTCTGCAGTCCGGTGACAAGCCACCAGCTGCCGGTCGCTGCGTGCGCAAGCGCCCCTTAACTCTCTAACCTGCATGTTTTGTCATGTGGGAGGAAACCGGAGAAATCCCGGAGTAAACCCACGCAAACACGGGGAGAACATGCAAACTCCACACAGATCACTGTTGGCCGGGGGCAGGGATCGAACCCACGATCTCATGATCCCTGCGATCCTCCGGCCGAGGGTAAAACTGTGCTGCCGCGGTGCTAACCATTGCACCACCGTGCAGCCGTATGGGCATCTGATTAGGATGCCTCCTTGACGCCTCCCACTTGAGGTGTTTCAGGCACGTCCCACTGGGAGGAGACCCCGGGGCAGACCCAGGACTCAATGGAGAGACTATGTCTCCCAGCTGGTCTGGGAACGCCTTGGTATCCTCTCTGAAGAGCTGGAGCAGGTGGCTGGGGAGAGGGAAGTGTGGGCTTCTCTGCTTGAACTGCTGCCTCCATGACCCGGACCTCCGGAAAAGCGGTAGAAGATGGATGGATGGATGGAAGTACATGTAAATTGAATGTCTCATCATCATTGTTCAAAATTCCAAGCTTCAACTTCCGTTTATTTGAACCTCTAGAATGCTCAGCGGCAGGGATGTCTGTCTTCAGAGTCCACCAGTAATCAGCCATCATGACCCCCTGCAGTACGCCTACCGGCCCAACAGATCCACCTCAGATGCCATCGCTGCACCACTCCATTATTCTCTCTCCCACCTGGAAGATAAAGACTCCTACATTAGGATGCTCTTTGACAATTACAGCTCCACCTTCAACACGGTCATTCCCCACAAACTCACCGACAAACTGTCTTCACTTGGCCTGCACCCCACCTTCTGCGACTGGCTACTGGACTTTCTAACTGGCAGGCCCCAGTCTGTCAGGATGGGTAGCAGGACATCAGCCAGCATCATCACAAGCACAGGTGTCCCGCAGGGTTGTGTTCTCAGCCCCAGCTTCTACAGCCTCTTCACCCATGACTGTGTTGCCTCCCACAAGGACTATATCATCCTAAAGTTTGCGGATGACACACACACACACACACACACACACACACACACACACACACACACACATATTTTTTTTAGGGGTGTAACGGATGTTATTGTGGTGAAGGGGTTAACAGCAGGGAGCGGTGTGATGACGCAGCTGGCTGGTGCCGTCATCACGCCAGCCTATATATGGGGGAGTCCGCCATTACAGGGCGCTCTGGCCCTGTCGACTCGTTATGAAGACAGTATGTAATGCCGTATACATAGTTTTATAATAAAGTACAGTTCTAGTGTAGCACCCTCGTCCATCTCTTTACTGCCAGGTTTGTGGACATAACATTTGGTGACAGAGGATAAACCATGGAGGCGTGCGTGACACCATTACGGCCCTTCAGTACCCAGGGGAACAAGCAGTCCTGTAGCCACGTTTGCTGGATGCGTTCGAGACCTACATTGCAGTGTTGGGCCTAGGCAAACTCAACAAAGTAAGGAAACGAGCACTTCTTGTTCGCCAACTCGGCGTAGAGGATGAGAGAGTTTTCCACACATTAGGACCGACAGAGTCATATACGGATGCTGTTGAACTTCTTGCTAGCTACTTTGCTGAACACACACGTAACACGAGGCTGTGGGTTAAGATGCTAATGGTGCCAAATGACACTACGCTAGCTAGCATAGTGGAGCTAATGTCCCAGCTGGAAGAAATGGAAAAGTTAGCTACGGTGCTAAATGGGCACCAAACACGGAGGTTACCCAGACAGACGGCATTAGCTAGCACGATGAACACGGAGGAAGAAGAGAACATGGCAGAAGAGTGTGAGCCTGAGCATGCAGAGAGCCCCAAAGCATAGCAACAGCAGCCGGGTGCAGACACAATGCGTGATGTGGCACAACACAGCACTTCAGATGGCAAAGAGGAGGAACCGAACTGCTCCCGTACCCTCACTCAACAAGCTATGGAGGTTACAACCGAGTGGACAGGTCAGGAGTCCGCTTCAACGAGCGACACTGGGGAGGCACCGGACACCTTCTGTACCTGCAGTGAGCTGCAACCGATGATGGAGACAATGGGTGAAGGGTCCGCAACGAACATGGTCACTATGGAACTGCCGCAGCATGGCGGAGGTCCCGAGCGAACAAGCACACAGAGCCACGGGGAGCACTACAACAATGCGTTAAACCAAGCAACCCGCTAACTCTAGATAGAATTGTGGGTTATTATTATTGTTGTTGTTGTTTATGCCAAATTGGGGAGGGTTATGATTTATTAGAAGTGTTCTGTGTTTTGCACGGGGTGAGGGAATGTGGTGAAGGGGTTACCGGAGTGGTGGCTCAGTTGGTAGAGCATCCGCCCCACACCCGGGAGGCAGGGGTTCAAATCCCGGCCGGGTCATGCCAAAGACCATATAAAAGTGGAACTTCCTCCCGTCCAGCTTGGTGCTCAGCAATAAATGGAATGGAGGAGGGAACTCTGTGGCGGCGCCTTGCATGGCAGCGGCCCTCTGATTCTGCACTTGGGGTGTGTGTGATTTACACTGTAGATGGGTAAAGCACAATCTCGTTCTGCTGTACATGATTGGTTGTACGGTTGAATGACAATAAGGGTGATTTAAGAAAAAAAAAAAACAGCAGGGAGCAGCCTGATGACACAGGCGACTGGTACTGTCATCACGCCAGCCTATATATAAGGGAGTCCGCCATTACAGGGAGCTCTGGTCCTGGTGACTTGGTATGAAGACAATATGTAATGCCGCGTACATAGTTCTATAATAAAGTACAGTTCCAGTGCGGCATCATCGTCTGTATCTTTACTGCCAGGTTTGTGGACATAACAGTCATGTTTCTCCTCAGTGTAATAAATTGCTTGGTTTAGTGAATGAATCATTTTAAAGTGAGTGAATGACGCATGTCACTCTGTGGTGTTGTTATATTACTGACATTAGTATTAAGACTTTAAAAAAATCATCTGAACTTTAGAGAGAACAATTCAACGGGTTAAATTAATGTAACCAAGCAGTCCCCATACAAAAAAAAAATATGACATTGAAAAAAATGTGAAGTAACATAAGCCTTAAGAATCAAATATTAAAGTTGTACTAGTTATTAGTGTTTTAATATTAAAATTGCTGCATAACTTAAGCACAAAACTTACTTTTAAATGTTTTTTGCTTTGCTCAGTTCTCTGCTGTGGTCCATGTTTTTGAAATGAGGAATGTTGGGGCTTGTAGTTTTAGCAATGAACTGAAAACTCCCGAAAAAAATACCTCATTCATCCTCTGCAAAACTAAACAGCAAAACCAGTGTGAAAACAATCAGTATGATGAATAAAGGGGTGTAGATGCTGAATATGTGTGTTTTTTTCAGTAACAACCACTATTTTATCCACCTTATTCCTAGCCCCCATAACGCCTTGCGTGAATTACAGTGGGGCAAAAAAGTATTTAGTCAGCCACCAACTGTGCAAGTTCTCCCACTTAAAAGATGAGAGAGGTCTCCAATTTTCATCATAGGTATACCTCAACTATGAGAGACAAAATGAGAAAAAAAAAAATCCAGAAAATCACATTGAAGGATTTTTAATGAATTAAATGGTAAATTCCTCGGTAAAATAAGTATTTGGTCAATAACAAAAGTTCATCTCAATACTTTGTTATACATCCTTTGTTGGCAATGACAGAGGTCAAACGTTTTCTGTAAGTCTTCATAAGGTTTTCACACACTGTTGCTGGTATTTTGGCCCATTCCTCCATGCAGATCTCCTCTAGAGCAGTGATGTTTTGAGGCTGTTGCTAGGCAACACGGACTTTCAACTCCCTCCAAAGATTTTCTATGGGGTTGAGATTTGGAGACTGGCTAGGCCACTCCAGGACCTTGAAATGCTTCTTACGAAGCCACTCCTTCGTTGCCCGGGTGGTGTGTTTGGGATCATTGTCATGCTGAAAGACCCAGCCACGTTTCATCTTCAATGCCCTTGCTGATGGAAGGAGGTTTTCACTCAAAATCTCACGATACATGGCCCCATTCATTCTTTCCTTTACACGGATCAGTCATCCTGGTCCCTTTGCAGAAAAACAGCCCCAAAGCATGATGTTTCCACCCCCATGCTTCGCAGTAGATATGGTGTTCTTTCTCCTCCAAACACGACAAGTTGAGTTTTTACAATAAAGTTCTATTTTGGTTTCATCTGACCATATGACATTCTCCCAATCCTCTTCTGGATCATCCAAATGCTCTCTAGCAAACTTCAGACGGGCCTGGACATGTACTGGCTTAAGCAGGGGGACACGTCTGGCACTGCAGGATTTGAGTCCCTGGCGGCGTAGTGTGTTACTGATGGTAGCCTTTGTTACTTTGGTCCCAGCTCTCTGCAGGTCATTCACTAGGTCCCCCCATGTGGTTCTGGGATTTTTGCTTACCGTTCTCGTGATCATTTTGACCCCACGGGGTGAGATCTTGCGTGGAGCCCCAGATCGAGGGAGATTATCAGTGATCTTGTATGTCTTCCATTTTCTAATAATTGCTCCCACAGTTGATTTCTTCACACCAAGCTGTTTACCTATTGCAGATTCAGTCTTCCCAGCCTGGTGCAGGTCTACAATTTTGTTTCTGGTGTCCTTTGACAGCTCTTTGGTCTTGGTCATAGTGGAGTTTGGAGTCTGACTGTTTGAGGTTTGCTTGTTTGTAGGTGACCAAATACTTATTTTACTGAGGAATTTACCAATTAATTCATTAAAAATCCTTCAATGTGATTTTCTGGATTTTTTTTTTTCTCATTTTGTCTCTCATAGTTGAGGTATACCTATGATGAAAATTGAAGACCTCTCTCATCTTTTAAGTGGGAGAACTTGCACAAGTGGTGGCTGTCTAAATACTTTTTTTCCCCACTGTATAGGCACAACTTCCGGTACTAGTTTAGAATGTGTGGTTGTCACTGAAACGGGACACTCTTCCTTCTTAAAAAACAATGACTTTGGCATCAAAAATGCGGGAACACGGCCTTTTGCACCTCAGAAACAGTAATATAATCATACCACTTCCCACAACTATGGAGGGATGAGAAGATGACCTTAAAAAAGTGGCCTGGCAGACAGTAGCTCCGTTTGTTAGTGCCACTGCTAAGATGCTAATGCTCTAAACAAATAAAAACTCCGAGATATATCAATGTTTCCACCACAATAAAGTCGGATGCATTTTGTTAAAAGATGTTGGACATAATCAAATTTACCTCAGAGCACACGTGGAATCTAGTCAGAGCCACAAAGAACCACAACACCATGCTTGGCTGTTTTAATGTCGGGGTAAAACAGATAGCTGCAGCTGTCAAGTTGACAAGTCACGCTTTGTGGCTTGTCAACATGCAGTTTGGCAGATTCCAGTCTGGCTTTTTTATGATTTGTTTTCAACAGTGGTGTCCTCCTTGGTCGTCTCCCATGAAGTCCACTTTCGCTCAAACAACGACGGATGGTGCGATCGGACACTGATGTACCTTGACCTTGGAGTTCACCACGAATGTGTTTAGAGGTTGTTCTGGGCTCTTTTGTTACCATTCGTATTATCTGTCTCCTCCTGCGGCCACGTCCAGGGAGTTTGGCTACAGTCCCGTGGATCTTAAATTTCTGAATAATATGTGCAACTGTAGTCACAGGAACATCAAGCTGCTTGGAGATGGTCTTATAGCCTTTACCTTTAACATGCTTGTTTATAATTTTCTTTCTAATCTCCTGAGACAACTCTCTCTTTTGCTTCCTCTGGTCCATGTTTAGTGTGGTACACACCATGTCACCAAACAGCACAGTGACTACTTGTCACCCTTTAAATAGGCCGACTGACTGATTACAAGTTTGTAGACACCTGTGATGTTAATTAGAGGACACATCTTGGTTGAACATGTCCCTATGGTCACATTATTTTCAATCTTTTCTAGGGGTACCATCATTTTTGTCCAGGCCTGTTTCATGAGTTTGTTTTTTAAAATAATTCTGTTGAACCACAATTCAGAAGCATTGTCAGATTTTCATTGGTTAATTTTCATAGAATTTTTATTTATTACCACTTTTGTCAGATTCAAGTTATTTCTGTAACCATTGTGGGTTTTTCTTTCATTAACAGAGGGGTACCAACAATTTTGTCCACGTCTGTAAATGTCAGATCTGTGACATTCATACAAGTGAAAACATACCTGATGTGCTCTTGTGTCTGTCCTGTGTCTGTACAACCGATCACACCAACAGTCCTTTTTGTTTTCAGTGCATGATCGACGCATTGCCGGTGAGAAGCCTCCATTTATACACAATATAATTTACAAAATAATTATATTGTGTATAATAATACAACAATAATAATATTGTGTATAAATAATTTATACACAGTATATCTATAGGACAATCACGGACACCAGCAACAAGTACCAGAACTATGCCAAAATATTCAAAAAAATACAAAAACTACAAGTGCTGAAATTAGCTGCCATGTGAGTGCAAAACATGTATGTGGACTATTACATTAAAATGAATTTGAAAAACTTTTAAAAAAATGCTGTTTTAAATGCCCCACTACTCCACTCTTGCTGACTGATTTAACACTACTTCAGCCGAAACTGGAAGTTGCACCCATAATTATTTCTACAGCAGCACCCTCAGGAATAAGGTGGATAACAGTTCAGCTAGAGATGGACTGTGACAGGAAGTCATCTGTGTGCTGTAAAAAAATTGCACTGCCACCTCTTGTGGCCTGGCTTAGTTATTACAATACCTTTCTTTCCGACTCCATTACATGGCAATGGTGAGTTAAATTTGTGTTTATTTTGAAAACAAAGCTTTATCTGGAAATTCTGGCAAGTTAAAAGTTGAGAAAATATGGCGATACAATGATACAAGCCTTTAGCTGCGCTTAATTTTGACCAGGCAAGCTGAAAAGCTGGTAACAGACAGAGACAGACAGCCAGACAGACACACACACACACACACTGACTGATTATCGAATGCCTCCTTTGAACGAAGCATAATAACTATATAGGTATGCCACTGTCAGTGTAAATTAACTTCATACCACAGTATTAAACTCGTATTCTTTCCTGTTAGCCTAAATGTCAAGCATATTTTGAGAAAAAAGTGGAAATGTGGAGAAACTGTCCTTTATTGTCAGAACTAAAACTGATGACAAGAGGACTTCTATCTTGCGCTCGTCAGTGTAGTTATTGACCACTTCACAAAAGATGGAGCGGCTGAATGCACTTCCAACAGCCAACATATGCACACGCACTGTATATATTTTTTTCTCGAAATACTCTTGACTTTTTTCTTGAAATTTCAACTTTTTCCGCAAAATGCCAAAACTCTTTTTTTTTTAAATGTATTTTTAATGTGGCCCTAATACTCCTTCGTACACAAGTGAGGAGTAGTACCAGAACATTTTTTAATCAAGAGTTCTCTTCTGATTAAATATTCAGCAGGAAACCAAAACCAGCAAAATAATCTCCCGATAATGACACACGTCCACCCAAACTCATCTTGTTTCAATGTCACATGCTTCTTCAAATGTTCAACTCTCACCACCAGAGGGAGACACACACTTTGTTATGTCACAGCTCAACCTGGCCAGACACTGAAAAGGGAAGGACCTGTAAGAAACTCACTTCCCCTAATGGCATCCTTCCCAGGAAACAGAATTCAATAATTTATAACAGGCACTCATAAACTTCAATGAGTTTTTAATTAGGAGGAGCCCAGAGTGATTGTCTCTCTGGCAGTTTTAACAGGAGGAGGATCACGCTGACAGATTGACAGCGCCTGGGCGGCAGATTGCTACAAATCACCTAATTATGGGAAGAAGTCAAACTTTCAGCTTTGGATGGTGATTATTTTGGCTTTATTGGATAATTTCATGATCAACAGAGAAGGAGGTTTTGGTAGAGAGAGGATTATGTGTCTCTGAAAAAGACAGAATGCCTTTCGTGAATATGCTCAATTATCAACCTGGTTTTAGTGTTTAAAGTAAAAAGTTAGAATAAATCTTATATGTCTGATTTGCATTTACAGCAGCCTGCACTCAAGGATTGCCTCCAGGCATGTTTAAAGACACAATTTTACACACAGTTAAATTTCTTTGTTGAAATCCTTGAAATAACATCTAACGTCTCACTGAAATTTCCTGATTTATGCAAATATGCAAATGTATTTTCTTTTAAAAGTTCTGTTAGTGGATACTTCTTTCAAAACACACTCACAGCTTAACCAGTATTTGTGATGCTCCCCCTCACAGATACGTATCCTTATGACTGAGTAACAAGAAGTTTTTAACTACTAGCAGATGAAAGCAAAATCATTCTGTATGGTGATACTTGAACACTCAAGACTAACTTAACGGGGCATCCTGGTACCCTAAAGGTTATGATGCGTACCACAAAAACATGCTGCTCAAGCACAGTGATCCTTGGTTTAATTCTGGGCCAGACTGTTCTTACTCGCATGTCTCTCCTCAGTTCTTCACCCCCTCTCCCGAATACCAAATAAAGGCAAAAAATGGCCAAGCACAAATTTTGAAAAAAGCATTTTTGTTTTAGAACCTTCATAATTTTAAGTTATATAAATTAGTTTTTATTTTCAACTAGTCCTCCCACTAATATATTGTGTGTTCCCCACATCTGAATATAATCAATACAATTACAGCCATGTCAAAGATGGTGACGGCATTTCAAGAGCGCTTAAATCTGAGATACAGATGTGGGTGGTGGATAGGGCCAAAAATTGCCTTCCCATGATGAATGTCTGTACCCCCTTCTAGCCTTTTTTTTTTTTTTTTTTTTACCACATGTGATTGATGTGGTTTGTCTGTCTGCAGGATTATGCAAAAACTACTAGATGGACTTTGATGAAATTTTCAGCAAGAACACAGTAATAGAAAAAAACATGAATCTGTGTCTCCTACATGTGAGACCACTTCCTTTAACCGCCCGTCACCCTGGCTTTTGAAGTCATGTGATGCCATTCACAGTGGAGTGTGTTACAGTCTGAAAGGGTCAGGGGTCCTACGCAGAAGGGCACCATGTGCATCTGAAGGGCCCTGGCAGAATGACAACATACTACACACCCTGATGAGAACACAGTGAATTTGTGAAATGTTAACTTTTTGCACTGGTTAAATTTTGCAGGGGATCTACAAGTTTCTGTAGATCTTTTTCCTCTCCCCACAGTGGTCTCTTTCTGCAGTAAGATAAAGCTTTACGTGCACAGTGTTCTGGTTGTCTGCATTGTTATTTGTGCTTCTTTTGTTGTTGTTGAATAATGTTTCCTCTGTGAGTAGCTTATAGTAACTGTTATATTTTGCGGTTATCTGTGAGTCATCTCAGAAGGGGTGGTTTACTTTTCACTGATATGAAAAATAAATGAAAAAAGTTTTTGATCTCGCAATCTCACTTTTCAGGGGGCTGTCACTATCATAGATATAAGTATATCTTTTGACAGTTACAGATAATTGCAAATTAATAATAATTAGAACTAAATGAACAAACTTCCTGGACAGTTGTACAATTAACCACACAGCTGCCAGTTATTTGTCAGATAACTCCATTAAAAGTGCCCCAAAAGGCACAAACACCATAAACACAGGGTCTAGAGCTGTGACTCCAATTAGCCGAGGTGAAGCCCAGCAGACAGCTAGCGGCGAAAGCCTCCTCTCTTGGCTTCCACCTGTCACTCACCACTTATTAATGGCACCAGTCCTAATGCACAACTGTAAAGACCAATTTTCATGAAATATTTAAACTTGCTAATTTTTGCTTTCACACTGGACGGTTCCCTTGGACCTTTGAGCAACTGGCAGCTCTGATGTAGCAGCTCCATTTTAACTCATGGCTTAATTTAGATAAAGCTGGCACTGGCCTGGTGGACAACTTGACTAAAACGTGTCTCTTCTTCTATAAAGGTAGATTAT
Organism: Pholidichthys leucotaenia; assembly: GCA_020510985.1. Lineage (NCBI taxonomy): Eukaryota > Metazoa > Chordata > Actinopteri > Cichliformes > Pholidichthyidae > Pholidichthys > Pholidichthys leucotaenia. The sequence goes on along the minus strand of CM035845.1, from coordinate 115,975,151 downwards.
ACACTCCAACATTGAGATGAGAAACATCAGAGAATCCAGGTTTCATATATCGGTTCACTGTAAAGTTAAACTAAGTTTATACCAGAAATGGATAACTTTATTGTTTCAGTTCTAAATTAGTTAATTTTTTTAACCACATATTTATTTTGGGTATTAGAGATGAGATGTAATGGTATTAAAGATGTCGGTTAAGAGTCTGTAACCTCTGAGAGAAGGTTATAAGAAAAAAGTCTAAATGTCTAAATTTATGCACAGAAAGTTTAAAAGTTGCAATTTTAACAGAAAAAACATCAAGGATATACAATATGAGAAAATACAATTTTTTTAAAGAAAAATGTACACAGCCAATAAAAAGTTTTCACCCCCCTTGGATGTTTCAACCTTTTATTGCTTTATAAAATTAAATCGTGGTCAAAGTAATTTGGCTTTTTTGACAAACATTTGCAAAAAAAGCTTGATAGATTTTTTCCAAACTACTGTCAATTAAAATTATATAAGGTAAAGTAATTGATTGCCTAAGTATTCACCCCGTTCAGGTCAGTATTTAGTAGATGCACCTTTGGCTGTAATCGCAGCACTGAGTCTGTGTGGATATGTCTCAATCAGGCTGGCACATCTGGACACTGCAATTTTTCTCCATTCTTTCTTGTAAAACAGCTCAAGCTCTGTCAGGTTGCTTGGGGATCGGTTGTGAACAGCTCTTTTCAAGTCCAGCCACAAATCTGAGATCTGCCCTTTGACTTGGCCACTCCAGAACATTCACCTTGTTGTCTTTGAACCATTTCTGTGTAGTTTTTGCTGTATGCTTGGGGCCGTGTCTTGCTGGAAAATAAATTGTCTCCCAAGTCATAGTTCTTTTGCAGATTGAATCAGATTATCCTCCAGGATTTGGCAATATTTTTCTGCATTCATATTCCCCTTTTCCTTTACAATCCTTCCAGGGCCTGCTGCTGAGAAGCATCCCCAGACCATGATGTTGCCACCACCATGCTTCATGGTGGCGATCATGCATTTGTGGTAATGTGCAGTGTTTGGTGATCGCCAAACATAGCGTCTAGTCTAATGGCCAAAAAACTCAATTTTTGTCTCATCAGACCAAAGAACCTTCTTCCAGTTGACCTTGGAGTCTCCCACATGCCTTTGGGCATGTTCCAGGTGAGATTTCACGTGAGCTTTTTTCAACAGTGGCTTTCTCTTTGCCACTCTCCCATACAGCCTCGACTGGTGAAGAACCTGGGCAACAGATGTTGCATGTACATTCTCTCCCATCTGGGTCATTAAAGCTCTCAACTCCTTCAGAGTGGTTGTAGGTGTTGTAGCACCCAGTTGAATAAAAGAAAGCCTTACTGATGGGCTGAGTTTCTTTATTAGTCCTTCCCTTGACACAAACTCACCAACCAACCTAAGAGGTAGATAATGATAAAACAGAAAGATAATGCTGTTTTAGAAAACAACTGTCCAACTTAATTACATCAATAAACAAACGTCTTCTTCTGGCATTCTCATCTCGAAGAGGTGATGGCGAGCACGTCAAGAGTTGGAGCAGTGCCTGGAATGACTGTATAGCCCAATCCTTGAGTGGCAGTCTTTGGAGCAGTTAGCACAGATGAAGATTGATGGTGCACGTGCTGATGCTGTGCGTTCTTTCCTCGCCGCACGCTTCGTCGCCATCTGGACTCTTGTGTTCGCTTCCATCTTGAGAACACTCTCTTTGGCACTGTGGCACCAGGTGACTTGATCTTTGGCAATAACCTCCCAGTTATTGGCGTTGATCTGCGCACACTGCATGTTGCATTTGCAGACATCTTTGAAATGCAACAGCGGTCAGCCCACATGGCGGACGCCCACCCGCAGTTCTCCGTAAAGGATTTCTCTCGGCAGGTAGTCAAGCTCCATGCAGTGCATGTGGCCGAGCCACCGGAGTCATCTCTGGCTGAGAAATGCAGGGATGCTTAGCAAGTCAGCATGCTCAAGGACCTCGGTGTTGGGGACTCTGTCCTGCCACTTGATGTGCATAAGGCGCCGAAGACAGCGGAGGTAGAACCCGTTTAACTGCTTCTCCTGCCTGGCATAAGCTGTCCAGGACTCACTTCTGTACAGGAGAGTGGACAGGACGCAAGCTTGGTAGATGAGTAGCTTGGTCTTCAAACACAGCAGATTGTTGTTCCACACATACTTGTTGAGTTTGACCATGACAGCAGCTGCTTTGGTAGTTCTGGAACTGACCTCAGTGTCCAGCAAGAGTGTGCTTGAAACAGTGGACCCTAGGTAGGTGAAGGTGTCCACAACCTTCAGCTGTGTATTGCCAATGATAATGACAGGAGAGGATGTTCTGGCCCCGGATTATGAGCTGCATTTTGGTGTGCAATAACTGAGTTTGACACATCTTTAATGTCCTTGCTTTCGACTTTAATGCATCAAACACCGTAAAGACTGAAACATATCAAACACAAGAAATATTATTTCAGCTGTGGACACAAAATTCTAGTATTGCAGAAATTAAATCATACTGCATACACACAAATGTAAACATTTATGATCTCAAATTGATAGATTTTTTAGGTTTACTGAGTTGTTGCAAGAAAGCTACCAGCAAAAATTATGCAGCATTTACTGTAAACAAATACAACAGATTATCAAATCCACATTTAAAAATTGTATGGCTTGTGCACATCAGATTTTCATATTAGAAACACACACAAAAGTTTCTATTCTTTGGACATGTGCATATTCAAACAACCATCATTAAACTTCAACAGAGTTAAACATTTCACTAACCACTTTGCCGGGTCGCAGCCTTCCGAGGACAGAAATTCCTTGCAGGCTCTCACATTTTGTCTGCAATTAATAGCCCGGAATAAATACCTTGTAAATTGGTATTTCAGCTAATTTAAAGTCAAGATGTCAATTCAAAACATAACAATAAAATTGACTAGAACTAGGCATCCAGTAAATAATGAAGGATTGCCAGATTTGCACTTCTAAAAACTACCAAGGCCATGCAGGCCGGGAATTGTAGCAGTGACTGACCAGAATAATACTGCATTTACTTCAAGTCAAAAATACATCCCTATTCACAAATGAAGCTTCAAAAATTACTTTTTCACAACTATTACAGTTTTTTTTGCACATGCATGGAGACTAGGTGAAGGATTACATAGGCATGGATTACCACTGACAGTCACATGGTCTAGTCACACTTCAACAAACTTCAAAAATATCATCATCTCTCAAACAACCTACAAAATATTGGGTAGATAATTGGATATGAGGGATTATTTCATCATTATGACAGTTTCACCCTACCTGGGCTGAGGTAAGCAGCTGGATGGCTTTGGATTTTTGTTTTAGCCAGCCATGCTCAATCCATCTGTTGCCGTATTCTGCTGGGCAGGAAGTCTCAAAATCGTCTACTTCCTGTTGTGAATAATACTTATACCTCATGTATTTTTGATGACAAATTATTTCAATAATTTTTAAATCTCAAAGGACAAATTTCCAAACCTAGGTTTTTTAAAAAAAATATGGAGGGAATAATAATTAAAAAAAAAAAAAAAAAAAAAAGGCAGGGAGTTCCCAAGGGATTCCCCAGACACAAAGTAAACAACTTTTGACTGGCACACAGAGCCAGGCTGTGAGTATATATACTTGCCAAAACAAATCTTTGGGAGGCATTGCTGTACAACCAAAGGTCAAATACTGGAAAGGATGTCACTGTTGACATATAGCAGGGAAATTGCAACAGTCACAAGAATTGCCATGTTTCTCACATGGATCAAACAAACACAGCTGCTGCCGTTACACTCCCACCAAAATCTTTATGATGGAAGACTATAAAGTCATGCCAACATAAAATTTTCACAATGTCACCTAATCTTCAACCGGCAGCAAGAGCACAACCTTTTGCACTGGTCTTTCCAGTTCGGAGACTGGCTTAATCTTCTCCCCACGAGCCACACTTCTGGCGTTCGAAATTCTCAGCCTCACTTTTCGGACAAGTCCGTCCTTGTCGGCCATTGCACTCGTCACAAGTCCAAGTGGCCACTGGTTTCTTGCCAACCCTTCATCCATCATGAGAACAATGTCTCCTGTTTGGAGGTTTCTTTGTGGTTTGCACCACTTTTGGCGATGTTGGAGATTCAGTAAGTATTCTTGTTTCCATCTACTTCGAAAGAGCTGACTCAGGTGTTGAACACGCCTCCAGCATTTCCGTGCATAAACGTCCTGGGCGCAGAAGGCTCCTGGTGGAGGTAAGACTCCCTCAAGCTTGCCATGAAGTAGAGCATTTGGCGTTATGGGAGGTTCGGCGAGTGGGTCATTCAAAGACGTTGGAGACAATGGACGACTGTTCACGATGTAAGCTGCCTCATAGAACAGTGTTCTTAAGGAGGCGTCGTCTAGTCGTGTGTTCGCAAAGTCTATCACCGACTTCAGCGTCTTCCTCACTGTGCGGATCTGTCTTTCCCATACGCCACCTTGCTCACTAGCGTGAGGAGCATTGAACTTGAACTCCACTTGCTTGTTTGCTAGAACTGTCTCCAGCTTGTCATGATCCAATTCGGCGAGAGCTTGTTTCAGTTCATTGTCAGCACCGATGAATTTGGAACCTTGATCGCAGAGTATGCTTCTAACCACACCTCGCAATGCCAAGAAGCATCTTAGGGCATTGATGAAACAGTCAGTTGAGAGGTCGTCTAGAAGCTCCAGGTGAATTGCACGACTGTACAGACACGTGCACAGCAGTCCGTAGCGCTTGATTTCTGATCTTCCGCGTTTGATGAGATACGGGCCAAAGACATCCATTCCAGACTTGTAGAATGGAGGATGCGCTTCTGTACGTTCTTGTGGCAAGTCAGCCATCTTCTGACTCTCCGCTGGTCTTCTTTACTTGCGACACATGATACAGTTGCGTATCACTTGAGCCACTGTCTTGGAGCCCCTTTGTACGTAATATCCTTGAGATCGTAGTTCATTCAAAGTTGAGCTGCGACCTCCATGATTGGTCTTTTGATGTACATGCCTGATGATGGCCTCGGTGACATGTGATTTTCTTGGAAGGATAATGGGGTGACATTCTTCCTTGGTGATGTCTTCTGCTTCACGAACTCTTCCCCCAACCCTTAGCAGGCCTTCTTCATCCAACATGGGATCTAGAGTCTTCAAGCAGCTTGACGTTGCTACGTTTCTACCTTTCCCCAGGGTTGTGATCTCTTCAGGAAACTCTTTGGCTTGTAACCACTTGATGGCTAGATTACATGCTTTTCTGTCTTGGAGTAGACGGCTTGTCTTCGAAGACACTCTTCTTATCATAGTTCCCAAGATGTTGATCATGGTCTGCCACTTCGAAATCCTTTGTAGTACATCCAACAGTCCTGTGGGTAGAACAACGCTAGATGCCCCGAGACACTGTGCTTTTACTTCAGGGTCGCCAAGGTTGAGAGTATCGTCTGGCGAAGTCAGTGGTAGCTCTGCTTTGTAGAGAAATTCTGGGCCTTTCAGCCACATAGAGGTGCCCAGTTCTTTGGCCGACACACCTCTCGAAGCTAGATCAGCTGGATTCGACTTGGTCGGTACGTGGTGCCATTGTTGCACTTCAGTGTTCTCCCGAATGTACTGTACACGGTTGCTGACAAACACGTGAAACCGCTTTGCACTGTTGGCGATGTATCCCAGCACGACCTTGCTGTCTGTCCAAAAATATTCCCTGGTGACCTGGATCTCGAGCTCTCTTCTGAGGAACTTGCTGATTTTCACTGACGTTGTTGCTGCTGTCAATTCAAGCCGAGGAATGGAGACAACTTTTGATGGTGCCACTCTCGCTTTGCTCATGAGCAAGGCGCAGTCTATGTTTCCATCTTGGTCACACATTCTGACATACGAGCACTGCCCATAACCTTGGCATCACTGAAATGATGCAACTCGAAAGATTTCACTTCCTTGTCAGGCTTGAAACATCTGGGTATTTTCAGATCCTCCAGTTCCTGAATATCTGCTTTCCAGCTCTCCCACCGTTCAATTATGACAGGCTCGACAGGTTCGTCCCAGGATTTCTTTTGCTTGCACAGTTCTTGCAGGATCTTTTTCCCTTGCAACACCACAGGGCTAACAAATCCATTTGGGTCATAGACTGACATGACTGTAGAGAGGATGCCTCTTCTTGTGTTGGGTTTATCCTGTAGTGTTATCTTGAACCTGAAGCAGTCATTTTGAACATCCCATCTTGTTCCAAGTGTGCGCTCAACCGGGAGAGGTTCCAGTTCCAAGTTTATTTCGGAGACGGTAGTGGCTCTTTCTGAAGGTGGTATAGATTCCAGGACGTCTATGCTGTTCGACAGGAACTTATGGAGTCTAACTTTGCCCTTTTTGCATATTTCAGTGGCCTGGCAGATTATTGTATGATTTTTGCAGGAGTTGTAGCCCCCGACTTATGACCTCTTATTTCACCTCATTAATAGGCAGGAACTGTCTTGTGAAATCATCTCCTCTACACTTTTGCTCTAAGTGTTTTGAAACTTGGCACCATGGTTTGATATACTCTGATGATGCGCATATTATAATTTGACTCTCATTGCTAGCTCCTTCGCTTCACCCACGGTAGACAGGCTGTTCAAACCATCGTCCATGTAAAGGTTCCTTGTGAGGAATTTTGCTCCTTCGGGAAAGCTCTCTTTGTGCGTCTTTGCCAAGTACTTTATGCCATAGTTGGCACATCCTGGTGATGATGCGGCCCCGAATAAGTGTACAGTGAGCCTGTACTCCGCTGGCGGGAGTGTCAAGTCCCCATCGGGCCACCATAAGTATCTCAGTAGATCTCTGTACTGTGGCAGAACATCGAAGTTGTAAAACATCTGTTCGATGTCACAGGTCACTGCAATTTTGTCCTGACGAAACCTCAATAGCACGCCAAACAAGCCATTCATCAAGTCCGGACCCTTCAGCAGCATGTCGTTCAGGCACAAACCTTGGTACTTGGCCGAACCGTCGAAAACCACTCTTATCTTGTCTGGTTTTTGTGAGTGGTATACACCTTGATATGGTATGTAATTGATGACTTGATTTGGTGAAGGAGGTTCAACACGCTCTGCATAGCCCTTTTGAATCATCTGGTCCATGAAGTCGCAGTAGTGGTTTCTAAACTTGTCATCCTTGCTCAATTTCCTTTTCAGAGAATTTAGCCTAGACATGGCCATCCCGTAGTTGTTGGGCAACTTCGTGGTAGACTTGATCGGCAATGGCATGGAGATTCTTCCATTTTCATTGATTTGGATGTTTTCTTCCATGATTTGCAGAAACGCGAGATCATCCTGGGAATAGCATGCTTCATCTTTGGTGTCGCTGAAATCTTGGTCGAGAACCTTCAGGATCTCACAGGGTGGTGGCACTATCAATTCTTTGGCGACAATCCTATGGCATACACCATTGTTGCCTTGTTCATAACAAGGGCCTCCAATGATGCTCCATCCCAAGTCTGTTTTCACAGCAAAGGCTTCTTCGGGATTTCCGGAGACTACCTCCACCAGTCTGAGTGCTTGTGGGCAGGAATATCCAATGAGCAGTCCCACTTCACAGTCTTGAATAGGAGGAATGAAGGGGGCTATTCGAGCCAAATGAGGCATCATACTTGCCGCTACCTTTGAGGGAATGTGCTCCTTGTTGTGAGGGATGTGGTCTCTTGTGTAGCACGACTTGACTCGGACTTCGACAGTCGAGTCGTATCCTCTCAGTTTGATGTCTGAGAACTTCTTACAATAGACCACCGATGAAGATGTCATAGTTGTTATCTTCATTCTTGTTGTTTCATGTGGCATGCACAGCTTGGCTGCCAGATCCTCTGTGATTTAGGAGCTGTCGCTTTGGGAATCAATCAGTGCATAAACCAATACTTCTTGCAAGCCAGCTTGGCCTGTCTTGACCCAAACAGGTACGATCATTGAAGTATAACTCTTCATGTAATCTTGGTTGGTTTTGTTTGAAATAAATTCAAATGTGTTTTCATCTTTGTCGGCTTCTGACTCTGTAAGCTTTGTGTCTGCTTTCTTCTTGTCTAGGTGCAGCAGAGTTTGGTGTTTGCCTTTGCACGTGTTGCAGGACACTTTAACTAGACACTTCTTTGATGTGTGGCCACGTCTGAGACATTTGAAGCAAAGGGCCTTGCTTTGAATGCTTTGTATTTTGTCATCATAAGACAACTCTTTGAAAGCATTGCACTTGTAGATGAGATGATCTTTGTCGCAGTAGGTGCAAACTGGAGAATTTTTGGCTCCACTTTTAGGGGTTTCTTTTTCAGCACTGGTGTTGGTGTTGGTGGCATGAGTAATGCCAGGTGCTCGTTTTGTCTTTGCCCTAGACTCGTTTCCTCTATTCGTGGTTGGCAACTTGTCTTGGTTTTGAGCGACCACGCATATAGGGTTGGTAGCCACTCTGGCTTCTCTGGCTACGAAGTCGACAAATTCTTGAAACGAAGGGTAGCCCTTTCCAACATCTATGTCTTCTGTAACACACCGTGTCCACCTAGTGTTGCAATACTCGGGTAACTTGGTTGCTGTTTCCTGGATTTGGACGCAATTGTTCAAAACTTCAAGACCTTTCACGTAGGGGATAGCTTCTTTGAGGGTGCTCAGGAAATCGCTGAAATCTTGAAGACCTTTCTTATCTTTGCCTGTTACTTTGGGCCAGTCTCTCAACTTGTTTCTTAAGGTACTTAAGGTATTTAAGGTCAAATACTGGAAAGGATGTCACTGTTGACATATAGCAGGGAAATTGCAACAGTCACAAGAATTGCCATGTTTCTCACATGGATCAAACAAACACAGCTGCTGGACAGTTTGTCGACCAGGTGCTCAGGCCCTCCTCGCTGTGCGATGCTAGAGCAGCATCATCTGCAAACAGCAGCTCATGTATGAGGACCTCATAGACTTTGGTTTTACACAAAGTCTTGCAATGTTGAGGAGTTTTCCGTCTGATCTCGTGCGGACGTAGACACCTTCAGGACAGTCGGCGAAGGCGTAGCGGAGGAGCATTGAGAAAAAAATCCGAAAGAGAGTCGGTGCTAGAACGCAACCCTGCTTCACTCCACTGCTGACTGGAAAGGCGTCTGAGGTGGCTCCATCAAAACAAACAATACTATGCATGTCCATGTGGAAGGAGGAGATGATTGCAAGGAGCTTTGGGGGACAACCGATCTTTCGCAGGATCTGGAAGAGCCCGCTTTAACTAACTAAGTCAAAGGCCTTGGTCAGGTCCACGAACACAAGGAACAATGGCTGCTGCTGCTCTTGACACTTCTCCTGCAGCTGATGGAGGGAGAAGCTCATATCCATTGTGGACCTTCCGGCTCTGAAGCCACACTGGGACTCAGGATAGACTTGCAAAGCGAGGCTCTGCAGGGGGAACAGGGTGACCTGAGTGAAGCCTTTGCCAACTATGCTCAGAAGAGAGATGCCACAGTAATTGTTACAATCACTGCGGTCGCCTTTGTTCTTGTACAGCATGACTATGTTGGCATCTCTCATATCTTGGGGAATGTGACCTTACTCCCAGCAAAGGCAGAGGAGATCATATAGTGGTTGTAAGATGGCTGTTTTCTCATATTTCAGAACTTCTGGGGGGATACTCTCTTTCACTGGCGCCTTGCCACAGGCGAGGCAATCTATGGCTTTGCTGAGCTCTTCCAGCATGGGCATTTTATCAAGCTCCTCCATGACTGGTAGGCCAGGCAAGGCGTCAAGGGCAACATCTGTCACGATGTTCTGGGACAAGTACAATTCAAGATAATGCTCGACCCAACGCTGGAGTTGCTTGCTCTTGTCGGTGACGACTTCGCCTGTCTTAGCTTTGAGCAGTTCCAGAGAGAGCAGACGCTTTTTCTCCTCCTCTCCTCCTTCTTCCCTGACTGATCCCAGCTTGCTGTGTGTTGTCTGTGTCTGTGTCTGTGTCGCTTTTCTTCTGGCTGAATCTTGATCCAAACGGAAAATTATGGATGTGGTAAGCTGGGCTTTAAACACAATTGACACCATCTTTTCAACTAGGAAATCGGGCCCGGGGGAGCCCAACTGTCCTGCAGGCACTGCAGCTGTGGGTTATGTGAGGGACACATACAATTGGAAACTTATGTGTCTGTGTGACCTTTCGATCGAAGATGTGGAAGACATCTATTTGTTTGGAATCATGATCTCAGGACTTCTACTGATCGGCTTTGGAGTGGTCCTGGTGTATCGGAAACTAAAGAAGATGGACAGAGCTAATCAAAATGCTGACCCAGCGAAGCTCTTTCATTAATTTGACCAGCTGGGGAGGACTCTGATAGCGGCTAATGGTGAACTGAACAGGAAGATTGGTAACATCTCGATGTCACTAGGAGCTCTCCAGGAAATGTTTTTAAAGCCTGGAAATGTATATGGAAATTATGAAGCACAGAATCGCATGAGAGATGAAAATTCCTGCCCTGTGTGAACTGTGCTGATTTGACCTTGTTTCGGCGCCCTGAAGCTCTCACTCCTCCTGATGAAGATAAGGCAGATGAAAGTTTTGGCTTGACTTCTCCCTAACACAAACAATCTGGCGTACAGTAATCTGAACTCTCAAGGACAGCGCCATGTGACTGGCTTAGGAATTACCATCGGACATGCACTGAGAGTTGGATCTCTTGTGGACATGCAATCTAAGTTTCAGACACTAAAGACATAACATCCAGTTGCTGAGAGAGGATTTTTGCTGCACAGCAGTAACTGACACACACACTGCATACAACATCACATGACTGATACACATACACTGACACACATACACTCACACTGTCTCTCTCAACTTGCTGCTTTGTTAATGTGTGATCTATTGTTTGCTATTTGTGCATAAGAGGTTTTTTTTCTATGTAATCACAATTTTGCTCATATGAGCTTTTTATGAGCTTTATACGAGCTTTATTTTGATAACTATGTTTTTTCTCTCCGCCCTATGTGTTCTCCCCCCTCCCCCCCTTTACCCTCCACTGTATGACAGGCGCCTTTGCATGGCTGCCGCGTCATTGGGATGCGCTTATCGTGCGCGCCCAGTGTCAAGTCAATTCCTCGTATGTTTACTTGTAAATGTGCTTGGCAATAAAGCTCATTCTGATTCTGATTCTGCTGTTTTGATGCTTGTGGGGCCGATAGCTGTTTTGATGCCCTCATACATTCCTTTGGCGTATCTGCAATCAGCAGCTGCCTAGATGTTGGCACACAAGTTCTGCCAGTACTCATTGGCGCAACGGCGGGCAATCTGCTGGGCCTTGCTCCTTGCTGCTCGAAGGGCGTCGCGTGTGCCAGGGCAAAGGTTTTGCTTGTGAGCCAGCAGTGCTTTTCTTTTGGCCTCTGTGACTGGCTGCATTTCGTCCCAGTGAGCCTCGAACCAGTCAGCATTCTTGTGTTCTTTCTTTCCGAATGTGGTCATGGCTGAGTCGTAGATGGCGTCACGAAGGTGGTTCCATTTGGCGTCCACATCGCCTGGGATATCGGGCTGGAGGCCAGCTTCAAGTTTCCTTTGAAGGCTGTCAGCAAAGGTCTGAGCCTTGATCGCAAGTGTTGATGTGGGAGCGACCCTTAGTCTTGGCATGGTAGATCTTCCTAGGCTTCAGTCTGACCTTACAAGCAACAAATGAATGATCTGTATCACAGTTAGCACTGTGATAGCTTCTCTTGTGAAGAACACTGTTGAGGTCTGCTCTTCTGGTGATGACAAGATCTAGCTGGTGCCAGTGACAGGACCAGGGGTGTCTCCAAGATACTTTCCACAGCTCTTTACACTTGAAGTAGGAGTTTGTAATGCAGAGGCCATGATGACAGCAGAATTCCAACAGCTTTTGTCCGCTCTCGTTCATCCTGCCTATGCCAAAGTGGCCAAGACAGGATGGCCATGCTTGCCAGTCTGCTCCAACGCGAGCGTTGAAGTCGCCTAGCAAAAATAAGCCTTCAGAGCGGGGGATTCTAGATAGCACTTCCTCTAGAGCCTCGTAGAACTGATCTTTGGCTTCTGTGGTAGACGTGAGGGTTGGGGCATACACAGAAAAGATGTTCACAAAGCCCGATGATGTCTTCATGCAAAGGGCGAGGATTCTTTCGGACCCTCCTGTAGGGGTTTCTGTGGTGGCGATCAGCGAGCTCCTCACTGCAAAACCTACACTATGCTGCCTGGACTTGTCCTGAGACAGGCCCTGCCAATAAGATAAGATAAGATAAGCCTTTATTAGTCCCACAATTGGGGAAATTCCAGGATTGCAACAGCACAGGGATAGCAACACTCAGAGCAACAATCAAGAAGACAAGAAAAACAAGAGCAGCGAATATACATATGTACATATGAATATATAAATATATAAACACACAGTGCGGCGCATTGTAGCTAGATGGAATAAATATATAAATATATATACACACAGTGCGGAGCATTGTAGCTAGATGGAATAAACAGCATAACCGTCTACTTAGTTATCCTACATAGTATGAATATGTACCCATACATATTGTCACCCTTTGTAGCGACCGATATTGTCCTAGTTGTATACTGGAGGGGACCATTGTGTAAGTCTATTGTGTCTTTTGCATTCAATACTATTAGGTCGTCACGTTTTTTTGCTATCTCTGCAAGCAGCCCTGCTTAGGTTATACAGTCTGACAGCCGTAGGTAGGAAGGACCTGCGAAACCTCTCGGTTGCGCACCTAGGATGATGTAGTCTGCTGCTAAATGAGCTCCTCAGTGCGTTCAGTATGTCCTGCATAGGGTGGGACTCGGACTCCAGCAGAGATGACAGTTTAGCCCCCATCCTTCTCTCTCCTATCTCCTCCACTGGGTCAAGGCACTGCCCCAGGACAGAGCTAGCTTTCTTGATCAGTTTGTCCAGTCTCTTCCTATCGGCTGCTGTAATGCCACTGCCCCAGCAGACCACTCCAAAAGTGATGGCTAATGCCACCACAGTGTCGTAGAATGTCTTCAGCAGCGCCCCTTGTACACCAAAAGACCTCAGTCTCCTCAGTAGGAACAGACTGCACTGTCCCTTCTTGTAGAGTGCGTCGGTATTGTGTGACCAGTCTAGTTTATTGTTCAGATGAACACCCAGGTACTTGTAGGATGTCACCATCTCAATGTCTGTTCCCTGTATGTTTACTGGTGCTGTGAGGGTTTTTTTTTTTTTTTTTTTGTTACTTATTTGTACCCGTAGGTAGACTTGGTTTGCAGTCTGGTGACAAGCCACCGGCTGCTGGTCGCTGCGTGCGCGAGCGCCCTAAACCTACATGTTTTGGTATGCGGGAGGAAACCGGAGAAATCCCGGAGTAAACCCACGCAACACGGGGAGAACATGCAAACTCCACACAGCTCACTGTTGGTCGGGGGCTGGGATCGAACCCACGATCTCGTGATCCCCGCGGTCCCCCGGCCAAGGGTAAAACTGTGCTGCCACAGTGTTAAACCACTGCGCCACCGTGCAGCCTTGGTTGTCCTTGCTTGCGGCAGTCCACCACCAGCTCCTTAGTTTTCCTCGTGTTGATCTGGAGGCAGTTCCGATGGCACCAGTCCACGAAGTCCTGGATAAGTCCTCTGTACTCAGCTTCATCTCCGTTGGAGATGAGGCCAACAATCGCAGAGTTGTCAGAGAACTTCTGTAGATGGCAGTGTGTTGTGTTGTGTGAGAAGTCCGCAGTATAAAGGGTGAACAGGAAGGGAGCCAAAACCGTTCCCTGGGGGGCCCCCGTGCTACCGATGATCGTGTCGGACACACAGTCCCGGGTTCTCACAAACTGTGGCCGGTTAGTGAGGTAGTCCAGGATCCATGATGACAGGTGCTGGTCCACCCCTGCGCACAGCTGCTTGTCCTTCAGGATCATCAGTTGGATGGTGTTGAAAGCACTGGAGAAGTCAAAGAACATGATCCTCATCACATTCCTGGGCTTCTCCAGGTGGGACAGAGAACGGTGAAGGAGGAAGATCACTGCATCCTCCACACCAATGCCATGCTGGTAGGCGAACTGGAGTGGATCCATCTCTGGTCCCACCAGGGGGCGGAGGTGAGCAAGGAGCAGTCTCTCCAGGGTCTTCATCATGTGGGACGTCAGGGCCACTGGTCTGTAGCTGTTCAGGTCTTTGGGGTGGGAAGTCTTTGGTACAGGTACCACACAAGATGTTTTCCACAACTGTGGTACCTTTCCCAGCTTCAGGCTCAGGTTGAAGATGAGCTCCACAATCCCACACAGCTGGTCTGCACAGGACTTGAGGAGCTTTGCGCTGATGCCCTCCAGTCCCGACGCCTTCCTCGCCTTGATCTTCCTCAGCTCCGTCCTCACCTGGGTCTTAGTGAGGGTCATGTTGGGGGGCTGTGTGTTGGGATTGGGGGGGTGTTGGTGGAGTGGGGTGTGGGCAGCAGGATTCAATGTCAAAGGTGTAGTCTGATTCTCTAAGAGAGCCGCTGTCGGCCAGGTGGGTTTCTTGAAGGCAGGCAACATCGATGTTAAGCCGTGCCAGTTCCTTATTGATGATGGCGGTCTTACGAGAGTCGTCCGTTTGTTGGAGATCAGCGGTAAGTCCGGGGCACATGGTGCGAACGTTCCAGCTTGCAAATCGAAGAGCTGGAGTCTTCGTATGTTTCTCCATTTTGACTGCCTGGTGCAGATTGATGCTTGCTTGTCGGGAGAGACCCCTAAGCTCTATGCACCCAGTAGAGCAGGCAAGCCATAGTGGGGCAGCACCTTACTGGCTGGGGGCTGCCCAGCTTGAGGCGGGCGGTACCTGCCCAATGAAGCTGCGAAGGCTTTTCCCACCATCAGATGAGACCCCTGGCATTCCTCGCTACGCCAGTCGGTTGGAGCTTATAACCGGTAACTGCCTCATCCTGTGTTGTGCCGGAATCTTGCAACGCCACTGGAGTGGCCTCTTCAGTTTGCGCTAAAAAGCCTGGGCGGGGTAGTATGGGGACACTGGGCTGCCCATACATCAGTGTCCCCCTCTCGGTGTCACTGGCTGAGTCCAAGGGAAGGGATGATCCAATACAGTTTGGGACCAGTTCCACTGCAGGAGTTGCCGGAAGTAGTGCTGAGCATCTGCCAACCGTCTTAGAGCTCCACTCCGGATTTATCCTCAAGGTTTACTCCCGAAGCCTTTCCCATGATCAGGTATAGCCACAAGGCAGCAGAGGTTTGGAATCAGAGTTTACCTTCTCCTAGGTAGTTCGCTGGCCTAGGCTAACGGGCACCACCTGCCCGGGTTTGAAATCAGAGTGGTCCTTCTCCTAGGTGGACTGACATCCAAGTCTGACGAGCCCCACCTACCCGGAGCAACCTGGTTATAGCGCCAGAGACTCGCTGACACCCTCTGTCATTTAATGAAAACAGAGTCGGCACGAGAAGCCAGACAGTAGGATTTAGTTAAGAGAGACTATTGAAGACCATGCTTCATGGTGGAGATCGTGCATTTGTGGTGATGTGCAGTGTTTGGTGATCGCCAAACATAGCGTCTAGTCTAATGGCCAAAAAACTCAATTTTTGTCTCATCAGACCAAAGAACCTTCTTCCAATTGACCTTGGAGTCTCCCACATGCCTTTGGGCATATTCCAGGTGAGATTTTATGTGAGCTTTTTTTCAACAGTGGCTTTCTCTTTGCCACTTTCCCATACAGCCTCGACTGGTGAAGAACCTGGGCAACAGATGTTGCATGTACAGTCTCTCCCATCTGGATCATTGAAGCTCTCAACTCCTTCAGAGTGGTTGTAGGTATTGTAGCACTCAGCTGAATTAAAGAAAGCCTTACTGATGATCTGAGTTTCTTTATTAGTCCTTCCCTTGACACAAACGCACCGACCAACCTAAGAGCTAGATAATGATAAAGCAGAAAAAAAAAATACTATTTTAGAAAACAATTCTCCACCTCAATTACATCAATAAACAGATGTAAAACCTTTATAAACACAAAAATAACATTCTTAATTACCTTGTTGCTTTTCTCAACTGGAGCTGAATTAAACCTTGTGCCGTATTTCCTTAAACCCTTTAGCTGCAACTCGGCGCTCCGTTTTATCTTGCATTACCATTACTACCAAGTTGCTGCTTCTAATGTGCGCATAGCTCCTTTTTGAATGAATGAATGAATGAATTTGTTTATTTCGGATAGTACATTACAGGTTAAAAGAAACTGTATAATATAACAACAAGGTCAAATTAGACAAAGACTCCTTCTACTATACAATTCCACGTGAGTTATCCGAAATGGGTGATGGCTGAAGCCGCAGCTTATATTGCCCACCCATATTCCATCCAAGAATTCAAAGGAGAAAAAAGAGAAAACAAGACAAGAGCGATTACAATTTAAAACAAGGCTAAGACAAAATATGACTGAGAGAAAAAGAAAACTGAGCTAGTCTAAGTTAAGCGGTTACTATTCAAAAACAAATCTAAGACATAGTGTCACAGAGAAAAAAGAAAAACTAAGCTATAACACAACACAGGCTGGAAATGTCAATCCTTATGTGAGTTTACATGTCGTTTTGTAAATATGTTTGGAGTATTTCTTCCTTTAGTTTTTGTTTAAATTGTCCAAGCTTTGTACATGATTTTAATTCAGGTCCAAAATCGTTCCATAATCTGACACCTTGCACTGAAATACAGTGTTGCTTGGTGGTTGTTCTCACTGTAGGCTTTTGAAATATACATGTTCCTCTGAAGTGATATCGTTTCTCCCTTGTTTGGAACAACTTTTGGATATTTGTGGGCAGTGATAGATTCTTCACTTTGAACATTATTATTGCGGTTTTAAAGTCGATCAGATCTTTCAACTTGAGAGTTTTTTGTTTAAGAAAAAGTGGGTTTGTTGGTTCCCTGTAAGCTGCTTTGTTGATTATTCTAATAGCTCTCTTTTGAAGCATAAAGAGTGGATATATGTTTGTTTTATATGTATTTCCCCATACTTCATTACAATATGTCATGTATGGGAGTATTAATGAATGATACAAGGTGTATAGTGTGGGTTGATTCAGCAAATTTTTCACTCTGTGTAATATTGCAATTGATTTGGATACTTTACCTTTTATATAATTAATATGTGGCTTCCAACACAGTTTGTTATCAATTATTACTCCAAGGAATTTAGTTTCGGATACCCTTTCAATCTCTACACAATTTACACTGAGTTTGGGTACTGGGTAGTTGTGATGGTTGTTAAAGACTATAAATTTTGTCTTGCTTAAATTGAGCGTTAATTTGTTTGAATCAAACCACAGTTTCAGCTTTCCTAATTCCTTTCCGAGTGTATCCAGAAGTTGTTCCAAATTGTTTCCACTGCATAGCAGGTTAGTGTCATCAGCAAACAATATTAAGTCCATTTTTTCTGAAACTTTACATATATCATTTATATACATATTGAATAATAATGGTCCCAAAACTGAACCCTGTGGGACTCCACAGGTGACCTTCAGTAGCTCTGAGTTTTTGTTGTTAACACATACAAACTGATATCTATTCTTTAAGTAACTTCTTAACCAGGACAGTGCTACCCCTCTAATACCACAATTTTGTAGTTTCTTTAATAATAGATTGTGATCTACTGTATCAAATGCTTTTTTAAGATCCAGGAATACTCCAACTGAATACTCTTTATTTTCAATGGCTGTTGATATTTTTTCTGTAAATTCCATTAAGGCATATGCTGTTGTCCTTTTGTGTCTGAACCCATATTGCTGCTCACACAATAAATCATTCTTCAGTATGAAGTTGTCAATTCTCTCATAGAATATTTTTTCAAGTATCTTGGAAAATTGCGGTAATAGTGAAATTGGTCTGTAGTTGGAGAGTTCCCCTCTGTCGCCTGTCTTGTAAATCGGAATTACTTTAGCTATTTTCATTGCATTGGGAAATATACCTGATTGGAGAGACAGGTTACAGATATATGTCAGTGGTTTCACTATGCATTCGATAACAGTTTTGACTAGTAGCATATCAATACCATCGCAGTCAGTAGATGTTTTACTTTTGAACGATTTAACAATTTCAATGACCTCTCTTTCGTCTGTGTTCTTTATGAAGATGGTGTCTTTTACAGCAGTGTTATTGCATATGGAATCACCTGTTGGCACCGTAGTGGGTATTTCTCGGGCCAGTTTAGGTCCAATGTTAACAAAAAAATTATTAAATTCATCTGCAGGTGAAGCTATATTCACATTCGGAGTCGATTTATTATTTTTTGGAATGTTAGTTGGGTAGCTGGTATTTCTGCTTTTATTTCCAAGGATACTGTTGATTATTGTCCATGTATTTTTAATATTGTCTTTGTTTTTTTCCAGTTCTTTACTGTAATAGTCTCTTTTACTACATCTTATTATACAGTATATGTTAACTTATTTTTGTATGTTTTATACCGCTGCTCTGCTTCAAAATAAGCAAAATAAGATGCTTCCGGTTTAACAGGCAGTAGAAAAAATAAAGCAGTAAACAATAAAACTGAGCTATTAATTCACATAAACACATAAAACTAAATCAAACTTGTCTCTGACCGTTACACTCCCACCAAATTATTTGTGTTTACATTCAAACTTACACACTAATAATTTCTGCAGAGTGATTTTCCATATAAAACTATATACAATTTCACCATCCTCTCTTGCTTAAGAAGACTCTAATAGCAGAACTAACTTATGAAAGTATGTTCTACTACAGAAGTTTTGTGCACACATACACCTCTTTTGTCCAGGTTTCTATCTCCTAAAATCATCTTGGCTTTCCTTTAAGTCCATCTTTGTCCAGTACAGTTTCTGAGACTCTTCCAAGTCTCCACACAGGTCTTGGCTGTATGTCATCCATGTCCATTACAATGTCACCTACTTGAATGTTCCTCATAGGTGTGTGCCATCGTTGTCCAACCATAATGTTATGGAGGTACTCCTTCTTCCAATGGCTCCAAAGCTATTCAACCAAATATTGCACCTGACGCCATCTTTTCTGTCCATACAGATCTTCTCTGACAAAATTGCCTGGTGGGGGCAGGGGAGCAGTAGTTTTCAAGGTGAGGAGATGATTAAGAGTGAGCGGTTCCAAGCTATTTGGATCGTTCAAGTTGTCTGTTGTAAGTGGGCAACTGTTTACAATTGCGGCAGCCTCATGTAATAAAGTCCTTAGGGAGGCGTCATCGAGTTCATGAGAAGAAAGTGAGAGTATGGCATTGAGAACATTTCTTATAGCCCATATTTGTCACTCTCACACTCCACCAGCATGGCTTGCATGAGGTGCATTAAAGATAAAATCAGTGTTTTTCTGCAAGGAAAGTTGTTAGTCCCTTGGTGTCAACCTCCTGCAGAGCTGCATTCAGTTCATTTTTGGCACCGACAAAGTCGGTGCCTTGATCACACTTGATTTGCTTGACTGAGCCTCTCAGTGCAATAAAGCAACGTAAATCATTGATGAAAGCATCAGCCGAAAGATCGGCTAGCATTTCAACATATATAACACGACAGCCAAAATATGTAAAGATCAGTCCATATCTTTTGTTTTCTTTACGTCCCTTCTTTGTGAAAAAAGGGCCTAAACAATCCATGCCACAGTATGTGAAAGGTGGCGCTGGCTCCATTCGCTCTCTTAGGAGATCACTCATTTTCTGTCCTTCTGCAGGTCTCCTTAATCTCCGGCAGACTATGCATTGTCGAATGAAGGATGCAACAGATCGGCAAAAACCTGGGATCCAATAGCCATTGGCTCGAATTTCATTGACAGTAAATCCTGTTTAACCCTTTCATGGCAGTGTACAATTATCAGTTTTGTGATATGATGCTCTTTAGGTATAATTCAATTCAATTCAATTCAACTTTATTTATATAGCACCATTTCACAACAACGGTCATCTTATAGCACTTTCAACTGTAGGGGAAACCCCCACAGTTGCAGAAAGACCCCAGCAATCAGGCGATCCCCTGTGAGCAAGTGCCTGGAGACGGTGGAGAGGAAAAACTCCCTTTTAATAGGAAGAAACCTCCAGCAGAACCAAGCTCAGGGAGGGGCAGTCATCTGTTGTGACTGGCTGGGGGGTGAGGGGATAGAGAAGATGAAAAGAACAGACATGTAGAGAGCAAACAACACAATGGGGACTCAATCTATGGGAGAGAACAAAAAGATGTTAATGACCAGCAAAAAAAAAAAAAAAAAAAAAAAAAAATCATTGAGAGTGAAGAAAGGAGTGAAGCCCAGTGCATTATTGGAGGTCCCCCGGCTGTCTAAACCTATTAGCAGCATAACTAAGGGAGGATTCAGAGACACATGATCCCTCCCTAATTGTAGGCTATATCAAAAAGGAAGGTTTTAACCCTATTCTTAAAAACAGAGATCAAGTCTGACTCCTGAATCCAAATTGGCAGCTGGTTCCACAGGAGAGGTGCTTGATAACTGAAGGCTCTGCCTCCCATTGTACTTTGGGAGATTCTACGTATTACAAGTAATCCAGCATTTTGGGAGCGTAGTGCTCTGTTAGGATAATAGGGTAGTATCAGGTATTTTAAATAAAAAGGGGTCTGATTGTTTAGAGCTTTGTAAGTAAGAAGAAGGATTTTAAACTTAATTCTGTACTCTATGGGAAGCCAATGAAGGGAGGCCAGAACTGGAGAGATATGATCTCTCTTTCTAGTACCTGTTAAAACTCTTGCTGCAGCATTTTGGATCAACTGAAGACATTTTAGAGATGTTTTAGGACAACCTGATAATAAAGAGTTACAATAATCTAATCTAGAGCTAACAAAAGCGTGGATCAGTTTCTCAGCATCACTCTGAGACAAGATGCTCATAATCTTGGCAATATTATGCAAATGATAGAAGGCAGTCTTAGAAACGAATTTAATATGTGAATTGAAAGACAGATCTTGATCAAAAATAACTAAAAGGTTCCTCACAGAGCTATTAAGAGAAAGAGTAACCGCATCCAAACTAAAAGTTTGATTTGGAAAGGTATTTCTAAGGTTTTTTGGACCAACAAGAATGACTTCAGTCTTATCTGAATTTAATAGCAGGAAATTACAAGTCATCCAAGCTTTGATTTCCTTAAGACAGGCTTCCAACTTGGCTAATTGATTACTATCATCTGGCTTCATTGTCAGGTATAATTGTGTGTCATCTGCATAACAATGAAAATGTATACAGTGCTTTCTAATAATGTTGCCTAATGTTGGGTGCTTGATTGAGCTAGGAAGGGATGAATGACATAACCTTCCTCCCACCTTGAGCACACCGTCTTGGACTAAAAAGACATCTAGAGGATACAGCTTGTTGTTTTTTGCTAGTAGCTTTCCTTTGGTTAATGTCTTTATTTCTTCCTGATACGTATCTCTGCAGGTCTTTGGTGATCACGAGTGCTGCATTTTGCCGTTCAGCTTCTGTACAGTGTGTGCTAGATTTATTATTTAGGAGACGGCATTGGAGACGTGCGACTGCACTGATGGCCTTGGACCAAGGTGAAAATTTTGTCATGCAGTCTGTAAGACTCACTTGTTCAACCGCCTTTGCTTGGAATGCCCGAACCTTTTGAACTTCTGGATCACCAATTGGGAGTTCCATTTTATCATTTTTTGGAAGATGTATTTCGTTCTCCCACAAGAACTTGGGACCAGTGAACCAGCTGGAAGACAATACATAGTTCATTCATTGTCATTCTCCTTGAAGCATTGTCTGCAGGGTTTTCATTGGTGGTGACATAAAGCCACTGTTGGGGCATTGTGCTATTTCGAATCTTCTGCACCCTATTTGCAACAAAAGTATGGAAACGTCTTGTTTTATTATTTATGTATCCCAGAATGACTTTAGAGTCTGTCCAAAAGAACTCATCTAAATCAGTGTAGATAAGCTCCTCTCTGATCATATTGCTCACTGTGACTGAGACCATTGCTGCAGTCAGTTCTAACCTTGGAATAGTCGTGACCTTTGTGGGAGATACTCGTGACTTTCCCACGATGAAAGCACAGTGAATGTCTCCATTCTCATTTTTGAGTCTCACATAAGAACACTGTCCATATCCAGTAGTACTCGCATCTGAGAAATGATGCAGTTCTCTTTTAACCACCTGTCCAAAGTTATCAGGCACATAACATCGGGGTATTTGTATTTTCTCTAGGTTAACGAGATCCCCTTTCTATTGCTCCCACCTTGATCTGAGGTGGTCAGACAGTGAGTCATCCCAATCTGTTCCCTGACGACACATTTCCTGCAGGATTCCCTTTCCCTGGAGAAGATAGGGGGCGACAAATCCCAAAGGGTCGTAAATAGATGCAACGATTGATAATATTCCACATCGTGTGGGAGGCTGCTCTTTCAGTGTGGTGCTCAATGTGAAACAGTCCTTTTCTATGTTCCAATGGATGCCCAGTGCTCTTTCTATTTGCATATCACTGAAGGCAAGGTCTTTTGTTTTAGTGTCTATCGCACGTTCTGAAGCTGGTATACTGTTTAAAACATCGCTGTTGTTCAATGCAAACTTATGCAGCTGCAGACCACCCTTTGTACACAGTTCACATGCCTCTGGAGCAAGTTGTATGCCCTTCTCCACTGTCTCTACGGTTGTGCCACCATCGTCAACATAAAAGTCTCTGGTAATGAACTGTGGTCCTAATAGATATGTGAGGCTGTTCTCTTTGGCTAAGTGCTTCAACCCATAGTTTGCACATCCTGGAGAAGATGCAGCACCAAAGAGATGTACTGTCATTCTGTATGCCTCTGGTTGTGAGCTCAGGTCTCCATTTTTCCACCATAAAAAGCTGAGGTAGTTGCGGTCATTCTGTTGGACTTGAAATTGTTGAAACATTTTTTCTGTCGCACATCAAGGCTACTGGATGCTGCTGAAAGCATAAAAGAACACCTATCAGATTGTTAAGCATGTCTGGCCCAGTAAGCAAGTGGTCATTGAGGCTGGTTCCTCTGTATTCTGCTGAACAGTAAAAGACTACTCTCAGTTTTTCTGGTTTCTTTGGGTGATAAATACCATGATGTGGTATATACCATTTTTCACCAGGAAGCCCTTCATCCTGCGTTTCCTCTGCATCACCTGTTTTAGTGATGTCATTCATATACCTGACATAATCTTCCCTGTATCTCTCATTTCTGGAGAGTTTTCTCTTGAGGTGGCCGAGTCTGATTTCTGCCAGTTGTCTGTTATTAGGCAAGCGTGATCTTTCCCTGAAAAGTAATGGCATTTCAGAATGGCCTTGTTCATTCTTTCTTATTCCTTCCTTTAGTTTGTCAAGAAAGATGAGATCTTCTTGGGACACATTTTTATCATTTCCACTGATGTCTTTGAAGTCACTCTCTAATGCATGAAGTGCATCTAGGGGAGTCACAGGAGGGATCTCTTTTACAGCAACACGACGACAAAAGATATCTGTCTCATGACAGGGTGCTGAGCTGCCAACTATGTTCCATCCTAAAACTGTTTGGATAGCATAGGGCTCATCCTCTTTACCAAGTATCACTTGCTTAGATGTTACCACTTTGGAACAGTTTTAGCCTAACGAGAGTTCTACTTCACAACTGAGAAGTGGTGGGATTTCATCTACGATTGTTGACATGTGACTCCAGCATTTGGCTGTTTCACAGGTTGGTGTGTGTTCATGGTTAGCAGGTATGTATTCCTTTGTGTATGCAGAAGGGATGTTGATATGTGCTGCTGAGTTATAACCTCTCACACACATACCAGATGCCCTTTCGCTGCTTACAACTGCATTCTCACCCATTAAAGTGGTTAATTTTAGGTTCACTGGACAACTATTCACTTGCAGCTCATGGCACACCCCGTTATCAATGAAAACAGTGTCACTTTGAGTGTCTAATAATCCATAGACAAGTTTTTCTCTGTATGGGTTTGCAGCTGATGACACCCACACTGGAGCAATCATTGAAGTTTCACATTATCCTTTCCTTGCAATGTTAAGTGACAAAGCAGTTGTTGTCTCTGATGTGCAGTTTTGTGGTGCGTTTTCTATGCTCACCTGTCTTTCTCCTTTCACCTCTCCACTGTAGTTGTCGTCATGTAGGGTGCCTTTTCTTACAAATGTCACAGGTGAGGCGGCATTGACACTCCTTTGCTCTGTGACCCTCTTTAAGACAGCCGTAACACAGTCTATTGTTTTTAACATATGACCTGTCTTCCAGAGGTTGTCTCATGAAGTCAGGGCACTTGGAGAGCTGATGTGTGTTTTGGCACAAGATGGAAGAAAATTCTTTTACTCTGACATTTTGTTAGGGTGTACAGCTGTTTTGGTACTTAAGATGCTTGCCTTGACCCCTTTATTGTTCTTTGAATCACCTTTGTCACTGCTTGTTTCTGAAGAGTGGAGAGCCTGGATGGGGGTGACCGGGTTGCAAGGTACTTCTGCCTCGAATAATAGAAATGCAGAAAAATCACTGAAATTGGGGAAGTCTTTACCCTCTCTTAGTGCCTTTGTAACATAGCAATTCCATCTAGCAACTGCCCAGTCAGCAAGTTTCTGTATCAGTTTCTGATTTTCTTCACAATTGTTCAATATTTCCAAGCCCTTAACATGAAGCATAGCTAGTAGGCAAGCATTTATGAAATCTGCAAAATTCCTTAGCCCTTCAGCATCCTTAGCCTGTATTTTTGGTCACCCTTTGAGCCTCTCTCTGAATGCACTCTGAATTCCAATTGCCTGGCCATATCACTGATTGAGTTTTTCCCATGCATCTTTGTAGGCTTCTTCATCATTTCTGAAAAATGTCCCTTCTAAGCATTTACGAGCTGGACCACTAACACACTTTTTCAGATAACACAGTTTTTCAGCAGAAGAAATGCCTTTGTGATCAATCAGAGGCATAAAAGAGGCCTTCCATTCAGTGAAGTGAATTGGTTCACCAGTAAACATAGCTGGCTCTGGGTATAGGAAGCTTGCTCATTATTATGCTGTTCTGCACAGCTTGCGCTAGATCAGCGACACCAGTAGGGGGAGATAGCTTTGCTGTAGGTGGTGCAGGAGGATGGAGAACGGGATTTTGACTCACCTGCTCACCTTTGATTGACTGAATATCTCCCATTTGTATTAGTTTTTGTTTTAGTTTGTATTAGGCTTCAACTCTTGCTCGAGCTGCCTCCACTTCCCTTTCAGACTGCAGGCACTCCAGCTCAGATCTTTGAATATCAAGTTCTTTCTTGTGTTTTTCTTCTAGGGCTTTTATTCTTTCTCTTTGCTTTCTTTCTTCTTGTAGGATCTTGTATTCAACCTCTTTTGCTGCCAGCTCTGCTGCTGCATCAGCACGTTTAGATGCAATATATGAATATGTGGAGCGATGGAAGGCACATGACTGTGTGGCAGTAGAACTATAAATGGAGGGTGCATAGTCATGATCTAGCGGTCCACGCAGACGACATCGTAAATTTTCTGCATCAAAATCTCCATCAATGCTTGTCAGTCTTTCATATATGATTTGGATGATGTCACCAGCCACTGCTTCACATGCATCAATTTTTTGCCTTATTTCAGCTGTCAGTGCAACATGCCCCTTTATTTCATTATAGAGTTTATTTATTTTGGATAGATTAGATTAAAAGAAAGGAACAGAACAACTTCATTTTGTTTCATTATGTCATCTTTTCTTTTCTCTAAACTGTCTGCAAGAGATGACAGCTGTGTTTCAGAAATGTCAGTTTTTAATTCTTCTCTTGCCTTATGGGCTTCAGTATTCCACTGTTCATACAAGCTGATAAGCCTCTTTTCCTTTTTGTTTAATTCTTCTTTATAATAGGCAAGCATTTTTTCTGTTGGCATTTTAGTGCGTTCTGAGGCTCCTCTGCTGAGTCTTTGGCTTTAAACTGTAAATCAGCCACCATTTTTTCTTTACATTTAATGGTTTCCATTATATCTTGCTTTGTAGTTTCACTTGCATTTTGAAGCAAGACTTCATAATTCTTAACTTCCTTTTGTAAATTAATAATCTGCTCATTAGTGTCTTTGGAGATGACGAGTGAAGTTTGTGTGTTCATTTTCAGTGCATTACTTTTGTCGCCATTGTTGCTTCAATTTTCAGACCAACTATGCCACCTGCTGGCGATGGTAGATGTGCACTTTGAGACCACGTTACAGCATATGGCGGCATGGCCGCAACGTTGAGCTTTCAACTGACCTTCACGTTCTTACTGCAAGCTTCAAGCTCTTACTGTAGCACCCAGTTGAATAAAAGAAAGCCTTACTGATGGTCTGAGTTTCTTTATTAGTCCTTCCCTTGACACAACCTCACCAACCAACCTAAGAGCTAGATAATGATAAAACAGAAAGAAAGTACAGTTTTATGGTGCATATTTAAGGCACATATATGGCATGCTTGTATGGTATGCATTCTCCCCCACATGCTTCCAGTAGGCATGACGGTGCAGACCCTACAGATCAAACGTCCATAAGAACAATGCCCCAGCAGGGACCTCGGCTAGGAGGTGGGTGCTGGAGGAAGACGGAGGTGAGAGACAATGTCCCAGCAAGAGCCCCGAGGTGGAGAAGAGGACAGAAGCGCCAGCGAGTCTCGGGGACTGTGGGTTCATGTGTTTACCTAACTCTGTGGGGTGAAGGTGTGAGATACTTGATGTGGGGGTTTTGTATCTCTGGGTTATAAAAGCTGTGGGGAAAGTTGGATCTGTCTCTTTTTCTGCTGAGAACTTTTATGATAGAAGATGTGACTTCCATTAAAGCTTTCCTGAGAAAATACACTCAGTCTCGTTTGTAAGGCATCTTCTACACTGGTGACCTACGACTACTTATGGCCGGTGACGGCGTGATTTCCGCACCGGACTCTTCAGGAGCCAACCGGGTGAACGTGGCTACCGCACTACAGCTGCCTGACTTCTGGCAACATAACCCGCGCTCCTGGTTTACCACTGTGGAGGCGCAATTCCACCTTCGGGGAATCTCAGCGGACGCAACGAGGTTCTACCATGTCGTCGCGAAGCTGGACAGCCTCACAGTGCAACGGGTGGAGAGCCTGACCAACCACCCGCCCCAAGACGACAAGTATAGCGCATTGAAAGATGCCCTCATCCGAGCCTTCACTCCCTCGCTGGAAGAGCGGGCAGAGAAGCTCCTGGCGCTGACAGAGGGAGAAGCAGACAGGCCAGCGGATCTGATGGCGAAGATGATGAGCCTGAGAGGTGAGGACGACGACAGTTTTATCTTCGCTCACCTCTTCCTCAGAACGCTCCCGCCAGCAGTGAGAGTCACCCTGACCAGCTCGCAGCCGCTCGTCAACCGTAACTACCACGAGCTGGGACAGGTGGCGCAACGGCTCGTCGACTCCCATGGACGGCGCGCAGCCACGACGGCAGCAGCAGAGATGACCGCCCCTTCGCGAGAAGGAGGGAGACCAGAGGCTGCGACACCGGATCCACTGATGGCAGCAGCGGCGGAGACCAGGAGAAGCGGAGCTGACAACGCCCTCTGCTTCTACCATCGACGTTTCGCCGAGAAAGCCCGCAGATGCGTCCCACCATGCCGGTACCAGCGCCAGGGAAACGCCAAGACCGGGAGCCGGTAGCAGCTGCGACTCTCGGCACGAAGAATAGGCTGCTTTTCGTGACGGACGCGAATTCTGGGAAAGAATTCCTGGTGGACACGGGCTCCCAGCTGAGTTTTGTCAAGCCTACCTACGCGGACACACTGGCGCCGGCCAGCGGCCCCCTGGTGTTAGCGGCGAACGGCTCCACGATCAAAACCTATGGGGAGAAGACACTCCGCCTGTCCCTTCACGGGCGCAACTTCGAGTGGACCTTCATTGTCGCTGCAGTTAACAGCAACATGCTAGGTGCTGACTTTTTGTGCTCAAACAGTTTGTTAGTTGATCTTGCTAATAGACGTATTGTAAATGCACTGTCTTTCTACTCTATCTCCTGCACAGCTCGGGTGGCCCTGCCTTCTGCACATTCCAATGTCACAGCTGCGGGTGGTAAGTTTCATGCATTACTCAACCAGTTTCCAGCACTCACGGTCCCTACATTTTCAGCGTCAGTTGCCAAACACGGGGTCGAACATTTCATAAGTACTTCGGGCCCCCCTGTTTTTGCAAAAGCTCGGCGGCTGGACCCAGCTAAACTGGCCATCGCGCGCGAGGAATTTGCCAACTTGGAAAAGCTGGGCATAGTCCGGCATTCGAACAGCGCCTGGTCGTCACCCCTGCACATGGTACCCAAAGCTGATGGCTCATGGCGCCCTTGCGGCGATTTCCGCAGATTAAATAATGCTTCAGCCCACGACCGCTATCCGATTCCGCACATCCAGGATTTTTCGGCGCATTTAGCGGGGGCGCGCATCTTTTCCAAAATAGATTTGGTGCGTGGTTATCACCAAGTTCCAGTCCGTGCGCAGGACATACCCAAAACGGCAGTTATAACCCCTTTCGGGCTTTTCGAGTTTTTGCGCATGCCTTTCGGCCTCAAGGGTGCCGCGCAGACGTTTCAACGCATGATGGATGCAGTGCTGCGCGACCTCCCTTTCGTGTTCGCTTATTTGGATGATATTTTGGTAGCCAGCGCGTCTGAAGCCGAGCACGAACGCCACCTCACAGCCGTTTTTCAGAGGCTCACAGATCACGGGCTAATCATTAACCCAGCGAAGTGCCAATTCGGGGTAGCGAAAATCGATTTTTTGGGACACCGCGTGTCGCAAGAAGGCGCGGTCCCGCTGCCGGATAAAGTGCGCGCGATAACGGATTTCCCCCAACCGCAGACGGTTAAGGCGCTGCAAGAATTTTTGGGGATGGTCAATTTTTATAACCGTTTCCTCCCAAACGCGGCACGGCTCATGCCCCCATTGTATGCGGCATTAAAGAAACAAAAACCTGCATCTAAGGTCGAGTGGTCCCCGGATCGGGAGCGCGCTTTTTCACAGGTCAAATCAGCCCTCGCGAACGCTGCGTTATTGGCACACCCGGTGCCGGCAGCTCGCATGGCGCTAACCACAGACGCCTCCGACGTGGCAGTGGGAGCGGTTGTCGAGCAACTGGTGGCAGGATACTGGCAACCACTTGCGTTTTTCAGCAAAACATTGCGCGAGAGCAAGCGTAAATACAGCGCGTTTGACAGGGAGCTTTTGGCCCTGCATTTGGCCATCCGCCACTTCCAGTTCTGGTTGGAAGGCCGCCGTTTTACCGCGTTCGTGGACCATAAACCCTTAACTTTTGCAATGGCTAAGGTTTCAGAGCCTTGGTCGGGCCGACAACAGAGGCAGCTGGCTGCAATTTCGGAGTTTACCACTGACATTCAACACGTGGCAGGTAAACACAATGTAGTGGCAGATTGCCTCTCGCATGCAGTTGCAGCGACAGGCCCCCTGGGGGCAGATTCGGCGGCGGCAGACCTAGGCCAGGCTTGCGGCGCGGAAGCGCTCACAGCTCCGGTCTGCGTCGGGTTGGATTATGCAGCCATGGCCGCTGAACAGGTTGGCGACGCGGACGTGCGCGCACTCCAGTCTGGGCCAACAGGGCTGAGGCTGGAGCACAGGGTGCTTCACAGAGGCATCCCCCCCCCTAATCTGCGATACCTCCACGGGGCGTCCCCGTCCCGTAGTCCCGGCTGCGTGGCGTCGCCGTGTTTTCGACTTAATACATTCACTGGCACACCCAGGCGTCCGCGCGTCTATCAAAATGGTAGGAGAGAAGTTTGTTTGGCCGGGGCTGCGTAAACAAGTCAAAGAGTGGGCTGCAGCCTGCGCTGCGTGTCAAAGAGCAAAGGTACACAAACACACACGAGCCCCTCTAGAACCTTTTCACATCCCAGCCAAACGCTTTGATCATGTGCATGTCGACTTAGTAGGACTGCTTCCGCTGTCCCAGGGTTTCACACACCTTTTAACCATGGTGGACCGCACCACGCGCTGGCCAGAGGCGGTTCCTTTGGCGGCAACCACAGCGGCAGATGTCGCTCGTGCCTTTTTAACAGCTTGGGTCGCACGTTTTGGTATCCCGTCAGACATAACATCTGACAGAGGACCCCAGTTTGTTTCCGAGCTCTGGTCATCCATGGCACTCAGCCTGGGGGGGAAAATTCATCGCACGACCGCTTATAACCCCCAGGCCAACGGTTTGTGCGAGCGCTTCCATTGGTCATTGAAAGCAGCCCTCAGAGCGGCTCTTACGGACACAAATTGGGTTGATAAACTCTCATGGGTTTTATTAGGGTTGCGTTCAGCACCTAAAGAGGATTTACAAGCCTCTCTGGCAGAACTCGTCTACGCCCAACCCCTCCGGTTACCGGGAGATTTCCTCCCTGAGAACCCTGCTCCGGAGCACCTCCCCGCTCAGCTGCTGCAGAGCGAAGCGGGGTCACACACCCTCCCCGGTCCCGTTCATCACAGTTTTCCACGTGTTTTTGTGCCCAAAGCCTTAAAAAATGCAGAATTTGTCTTCGTTAGACACGACGCACAGAGGTTAGGTTTAAGGCCACCTTATGATGGACCGTTCAGAGTGTTAGAAACCGGGGAAAAGCATTTTTTGCTCGATTTGGGAGACAGGAGGGACTTAGTCTGCATTAACAGACTCAAACCCGCTTTTGTGTTGGCTGATGACCCAGTCCAGTTGGCCAGAGCCCCCCGCCACGGCAGGCCACCCGGGAGGCGCTCTGCTAAGCTTTCACGACGATGTGTTAATGATTCTACTTCACAGATGCAGCAGACAGCCACAGGCAGAGCGAGACCTGCTCACAGCAGATATGGCAGAGAGTTGAAGCCCAAGCAGTGGGATATGTGATCTGTTGCGCCAAGTTTTTTTCTCTCTCTTGTTCTGTGTGGGGTGTCATGATTCTATGCATTTGAAATGTAACTTGTCCTTATTTGAACGTTTGGGGGGGGGGGGGGTTATATGGTGCATATTTAAGGCACATATATGGCATGCTTGTATGGTATGCATTCTCCCCCACATGCTTCCAGTAGGCATGACGGTGCAGACCCTACAGATCAAACGTCCATAAGAACAATGCCCCAGCAGGGACCTCGGCTAGGAGGTGGGTGCTGGAGGAAGACAGAGGTGAGAGACAATGTCCCAGCAAGAGCCCCGAGGTGGAGAAGAGGACAGAAGCACCAGCGAGTCTTGGGGACTGTGGGTTCATGTGTTTACCTAACTCTGTGGGGTGAAGGTGTGAGATACTTGATGTGGGGGTTTTGTATCTCTGGGTTATAAAAGCTGTGGGGAAAGTTGGATCTGTCTCTTTTTCTGCTGAGAACTTTTATGATAGAAGATGTGACTTCCATTAAAGCTTTCCTAAGAAAATACACTCAGTCTCGTTTGTAAGGCATCTTCTACAGTTTGTAGAATGTGTAAATGATGAGACAAGCTGATCTTGAGCAGTTTATTACACATTCTCTCTCATG
Organism: Pholidichthys leucotaenia; assembly: GCA_020510985.1. NCBI lineage: Eukaryota > Metazoa > Chordata > Actinopteri > Cichliformes > Pholidichthyidae > Pholidichthys > Pholidichthys leucotaenia. The sequence continues at coordinate 115,943,817 of CM035845.1, read as the reverse complement.
AGCATAGTAGAAAAGAGGACCTCTCAAACAGAACTCTTCACTTATATACTCAGGTCCTTCTGCATATCAAAAGGTCACAATGCATTCACATAAAAGGTCACTTTGCATGCACTTCCTTAATCCTTACACATCCCCCTCACAGACTCTGGCATACAAAGGAAACTCCACACCGTCTCTGACATACAAAAGATCACATTCACAGCTTCCTGTTATCTCCAAGGAAACTCTACACTTTGTTCTTATCTAAGATGTGAGGCATTATGCAAGGCACATGTGTGGCTACACTACCCCCCCCCAAACATTTAGATCGAACAAAAGAATAACAGTCTGCATGTTGTGATAGAATCATTACACATCAGTCCACATGCTGCTTGGGCTTCAGTCTTCTCCCGTATCTGCTGTAACCAGGATTCTCCGCCTCCACGGCGCTGTCATGCTGGGGCGCTGCTGTGTGGGGGTGAAAACCTTTTGTCTGTCCCTGTGGGTGTTCTGGGGAAATTCTACTCTGGGAAGCACCCCGTGGGGGTCTTCCGCGCCGAGGGGCCCTTGCCAACAGCACTTGCTCGTCTGCCACCACAAAAGCGGGTTTGAGTCTGTTTATGCCAATCTTTTCCCTCCTACCCCGCAAATCTAGCAAAAAATGCTTGTCCCCTGTTTCCAACACTCTGAACGGTCCATCATATGGTGGTCGCAGTGGGGGGCGATGCGCGTCATGTCTGACAAAAACAAACTCCGCGTTTTTCAAAGCTTTAGGCACAAAAACGCGCGGAAAACTGTGATGAACGGGGCCCGGCAGCGTGCCTGTATCAATGCTACACTGCAACAGCTGAGACGGGGAGCTGCCGTGCGCAGGATTATCCGGGAGAAACTCCCCGGGCAGCCGAAGTGGCTGCGCGAAAACTAGTTCAGCTGGGGAAGCTTCTAAGTCTTCTTTAGGCGCAGAACGCAACCCTAATAAAACCCACGGTAACTTGTCTACCCAATTTGCATCCGTCAGTGACGCCCTGAGAGCCGCTTTCAATGACCTATGAAAACGTTTGCATAACCCGTTAGCCTGAGGATTGTACGCGGTTGTGCGGTGAATTGTGACACCCAGGCTGCGAGCCATTGCTGACCAAAGTTCGGAAACAAATTGAGGGCCTCTGTCGGACGTAATGTCTGACGGGACTCCAAAACGTGCCACCTATGCTGTTAAAAACGCGCGCGCTACCTCCTCGGCTGTGGTTGACGCCAGTGGAACCACCTCCGGCCATCGCGTGGTGCGGTCCACCATTGTCAGAAGGTGCGTGCACCCCTGTGATGGCGGGAGGGGGCCCACGAGGTCCACGTGAACATGGTTGAACCTCTTAGCCAGGATGTGAAATGGCTCCAATGGAGCCCTCGTGTGTCTGTGTACTTTGGCTCGTTGGCACGCCATGCAGGCTGCTGCCCACTCTTTCACCTGTTTGCGAAGACTCGGCCACACAAATCTCTCTCCTACCATCTTGATTGACGCGCGCACTCCCGGGTGCGCTAAAGAATGAACCGAGTCAAAAACGCGGCGGCGCCACGCGGCCAGTACCACGGGACGCGGTCGCCCCGTGGAGACATCGCAGATTAGAGGGGGCATACCGTCTTGCAGCACCCTGCTCTCCAGCCTTAACCCTGTTGGTCCAGACTGGAGCGCGCGCACATCCGCGTCACTAACCTGCTCCGCGGCCATGGCTGCGTAATCTATCCCCACGTGGACTGGGGACGCCACGGCGCGTGAGAGGCAGTCTGCCACTACATTCAGTTTACCCGAGACATGCTAAATATCGGTAGTAAACTCTGAGATCGCGGCCAGCTGTCTCTGCTGCCGACCCGACCAAGGTTCTGAAACCTTGGCCATTGCGAATGTTAGTGGCTTGTGGTCAACGAACACGGGGAAACAGCGCCCCTCCAGCCAGAACTGGAAGTGGCGAATAGCCAAGTGGAGAGCCAGCAACTCCCTGTCAAACGCGCTGCATTTACGTTCACTATCGCGCAAAGTCCTGCTGAAAAAGGTGAGCGGTTGCCAAGCGCCGGCTACACGCTGCTCCACGACTGCCCCTATGGCCACATCTGACGCGTCAGTAGTGAGCGCTATGCGGGCTGTTGGGTATGGATGTGCCAGCAATGCAGCATTTGCCAGGGCTGCCTTGACTTCCGAGAACGCCTGCTCTCGCTCTGGGTACCATTCGATCTTATTCGCGGGTTTCTGCTTTTTGAGCGCGGCGTACAGTGGCTGCATGAGCTGCGCTGTGCGGGGGGAGGAAAAGGTTATAAAAATTCACCCTTCCCAAGAACTCCTGTAACGCCCTGACCGTTTGTGGTCGGGGAAAATCTGCTACCGTGCGCACTTTGTCAGGCAGCGGAACCGCTCCTTCGGGAGAGACACGGTGCCACCCCGAACTGACACTTCGCTGGGTTGATTATTAAACCGTGCTCTCCCAACCTCCGGAATACCGCCGTGAGGTGGGCTTCGTGTTCGTCTTCGGACGCGCTGGCTACCAAAATATCATCCAGGTAGACGAATAAAAAAGGGAGATCGCGCAGCACCACATCCATCATGCGTTGGAACGTTTGCGCAGCCCCTTTAAGCCCGAATGGCATGCGCAAAAACTCGAATAGACCAAACGGAGTTATCACTGCTGTTTTGGGTATGTCCTCAGCGCGCACTGGGACTTGGTGGTAACCGCGGACCAAGTCTATTTTAGAAAAAATGCGCGCTCCTGCCAAATGAACGGAAAAATCTTGGATGTGAGGGATTGGGTAGCGGTCGTGAGCTGTGGCGTTGTTTAACCTGCGGAAATCCCCGCAAGGTCGCCACGAAACGTCAGCCTTAGGAACCATGTGTAGCGGGGAAGCCCATGGGCTGTTTGAACGCCTGATGATGCCCAACCTCTCCAGGTTGGCGAACTCCTCGCGCGCTATGGCCAGTTTAGCTGAGTCCAAGCGCCGAGCTTTTGCCAAAACGGGCGGTCCGGTAGTGGTAATAAAATGTTCCACCCCGTGTTTAGCAAGGGTTGCCGAAAATGTCGGGACCGTGAGTGCTGGGAACTGAGTGAGCAGAGTGTGGAACTTACCGCTTGCAGCTGTGACGTTGGCTTGTGCTGTTGGCTGGGCCGCTCGAGCTGTACAGGGAATAGAGTCAAAAGAAAGTGCATTAACCAGGTGCCTGTTAGCGACATCAACCAACAAACTATGTGAGCACAAAAAATCAGCCCCCAATATATTGAAATTCAAAGCCGCTATGACAAAAGTCCACTCAAATGTACGGCCGTGTAGCGACAGAAGCAGAGTCCTCTCACCAAAAGGTCTTATCCTCGAGCCGTTCGCTGCTGCCATCTCGGGGCCGCTGGAACCTGCCAGCTGGTCAGCGGAGGAAGGCGTGATGAAACTCAGCTGGGCGCCTGTGTCCACGAGGAAATGCCTCCCCGAGTGTGCGTCCGTCAAGTAGAGCAGCTTGTTCTCCTCCCCAAGGGTCGCAGCTGCTACCGACCCCCGGTCTTGGCGTTTCCCGAGCGCTTTGAACTGGCACGGTGGTATGCATTTGCGTGCCTTCTCTGCAAAGTGGCGGTGGTAGAAACAAAGGGTGTCTCCTCCGCGTTCCTTGGCCCCCGCCGCTGCCATCGTCAGTGGTTCTGCTACTGCTGTCCCTGGCTCCCTGCCATCTCCAGTCGTCGCGCCGAGCTCCGTCGCCGCCGCCGTGGCCACGCGCTGTCTGCTGGCGTTGACAATCCGATGTGCCTCCTGGGCCAGTGCGCGGTAGTCCCGCTGGGCCAACAACGGCGAAATGGCCAGGGTTGCTCTCATCTCTGACGGTAGGGTCCTGAGGAAAATGTGGGTAAAGATGAAGTGGTCATCGTCCGAGCCTTTCAACCTCAGCATCTTCTCCATCAGGTCAACGGGCGTGCCATCTCCCAACTCGGTCAGCGCCAGGAGTCTCTCTGCTCTCTCCTCAACTGAGAGCGTGTAGTGCTGGATGAGTGCAGCCTTCAACGCGCCGTATTTGTCGCTGGCTGGTGGCTGCTCCAGAAGGCTCTCCACATGTTGAGCCATGTGGTTATCGATCTTTGCGAATACATGGTAGAATTTCGTGTCGTCTACCGATATTCCCCGGAGAGCGAACTGTGCCTCAACCAGGTGGAACCAGGAGCGCGGGTTGTGCTGCCAAAAGTCCGGTAGCTGGACCGTAATGGCATACGTTTGGCTGGGGGCTCCCAACGAGGTTGGCTCCGGGGAATTCTCCTCGTGTTGCATGCTTCATCTTGGGTCACCAGTGTAGAATGTGTAAATGATGAGACAAGCTGATCTCGAGCAGTTTATTACACATTCTCTCTCATGAGCATAGTAGAAAAGAGGACCTCTCAAACAGAACTCTTCACTTATATACTCAGGTCCTTCTGCATATCAAAAGGTCACAATGCATTCACATAAAAGGTCACTTTGCATGCACTTCCTTAATCCTTACACATCCCCCTCACAGACTCTGGCATACAAAGGAAACTCCACACCGTCTCTGACATACAAAAGATCACATTCACATCTTCCTGTTATCTCCAAGGAAACTCTACACTTTGTTCTTATCTAAGATGTGAGGCATTATGCAAGGCACATGTGTGGCTACAAGTTTTACAAAACAATTTTCCACCTTAATTACATCAATAAACAAAGGTAAAACCTTTATAAACACAAAACTAGCATTCTTAATTACCTTGTTGCCTTTCTCAACTGGAGCTGAATTAAACCTTATGCCGTATTTCCTTAAACCCTTTAGCTGCAACTCAACGCTCTGTTTTACCTTGCATTGTGGAGAACCCACGCTGGGATAATCATCTCAGACTGGAAGCAGAGGAGAGGCAATAGTCCCTCTGCCGGTAGAGCGTGGGGGAGTAAACAGATGAGGACAATAGGTATTGTGATGGGAGAAGTTATGGTGATGTAGATCCCCAGGCAGCAGTAAGGAGTAGCTGCAGGGCCAGTGGGGGTAATGATGTGTTGAATGTATTGTGATGCAAGATCTCAGGCAGCAGGGGGAAGGAGTGGGGTGATATAAAAGGAGAGACCCTGGTGTATGTGGAAAATGCTTTTTTCTGTGTATGAATGAAGTGAGAGAGTGAATAAAGTTCGTCTGCCGCCCAAGTCTGGTCTTCTTATTGCACTCTCCACACTGGTGACCCTTGATGAATTATGGAACACGCGGCAAGCATCCCAGAGACGACCTGGATGGAAAGCCCCAGCAACGCGTGCGCCGTTTCGGTCAAACTACCAGACTTTTGGCTGTACGACCCGCAGTCTTGGTTCCTCCACACCGAGGCTCAGTTCGCTCTCCGGGGAATAACGGCAGATGACACCAGATATTACTATGTGGTCGCAGCGCTGGACGCTCGCCCGACTCAGCAAGTAGCGAGCCTGCTCCAAAAGCCCCCAGCCCACGATAAATACGGGACTCTCAAAGGCGCGCTGACCCGGCGCTACACACTCTCGGACTGCGAGAGAGCAGAGAGGCTCCTGAGGTGCTCCGAGTTAGGAGATGGGTCGGCAGTCGAACTGATGGAGAAGATGTTGGCATTGATGGGCACGGATGACGGGCATTTTCTGTTTGCCCACCTTTTCCTCCGGAACCTCCCAACTGAGGCAAGAGCGGTCCTTGCCAACTCGCCGTTGCTGGCCGTGCGTGACTACCGTGCACTAGCCCAGGAGGCAGATCAGATCATCCTCACCACCAGAGCCCTCACAGTGAACGCGGCGGCGTCGGAACCCAGCGAGACGACCAGCGGAAGCGAGGAGCCGGCGCTGATAGTGGCAGCGGGGGCCAGGAAGCGCCAGAGAGACATGCTCTGCTCCTACCACTGCCACTTTGGGGAGAACGCACGCCGATGTGTGCCACCGTGCCAATTCAAGCGTTCAGGAAACACCAAGGCCGGCAGTCAGTAGCAGCTGCGACCGCCGGTGAAGAAAACAAGCTGCTCTACGTGACGGACTCGCGCTCAAGGAGATGGTTCCTCGTAGACACCGGCTCCCAAAAGAGCCTCATCCTGCTGTCGTACACCGACTGGCTAGCGGGAGCTAGCGGCCCCGAGCTGTTGGCCGCAAACGGCTCAGACATTAGGACTTTTGGTGAGAGGACACTGACTGTATCCCTACACGGCCGTATGTACGAGTGGACATTCGTCATAGCGGCATGCAGTTTCCCAATCTTGGGCGCTGATTTTTTGTGTGCACACGGGCTGCTAGTCGATGTTGCTAACAGACGCCTGATCAATGCAATGTCTTTTGATTCTCTCCCCTGTACAGCTCGAGGAGCCGGGCCAACAACGCTAGCCAACGTCACAACTCCAGGCGGTAAGTTCCACACACTGCTCACTCAGTTCCCAGCACTCACGGTCCCGACGTTTTTGGCGGCCATCACCAAACACGGGGTGGAACACTTTATCACCACCACTGGGCCGCCCGTTTTCGCACGACCTCGGTGCCTGGACGCAGCTAAATTGGCCATAGCGTGCGAGGAGTTTGCCAGCTTGGAAAGGTTGGGCATCATCAGGCGCTCAAACAGCCCATGGGCATCCCCACTACACATGGCCCCTAAGGCTGAGGAATCATGGCGACCATGCGGAGATTTCTGCAGATTGAACAACGCCACAGCGCACGACCGATAGCCGATTTCCCATATTCAGGATTTTTCTGTTCACCTCGCCGGGGCACGTATTTTTTTCTAAAATAGACCTGGTCCGTGGTTACCACCAGGTCCCGGTGCGCGCGGAGGACATACCCAAAACGGCGGTAATAACTCCGTTTGGTCTGTTTGAGTTTTACGCATGCCCTTCGGATTAAAAGGCGCGGCACAGACATTCCAGCGCATGATGGGTGCGGTGTTGCGCGAGCTGCCATTTGTGTTTGTCTACCTGAATGACATCCTGGTGGCCAGTGCGTCTGAGGACGAACACGTAACCAAACCTCAGGATGGTTTTCCGGAGGTTGGAGGAGCACGGGTTAATAATCAACCCGGTGAAATGCCAGTTTGGCATGACGGGGATTGATTTTTTGGGGCACCGCATCTCACCGGAGGGAGCGATGCTCTTGCCGGACAAGGTGCGCACGGTGGCAAATTTTCCCCGGCCTCAGATGGTCAGGGCGCTGCAAGAGTTTTTGGGGATGGTTAACTTTTATAACTGGTTCCTCCCCCGTGCAGCTCAGCTCATACAGTCATTGTACACCGCGCTCAAGAAACGGAAACCGGCCGACAGAGTCAACTGGACTCAGGAGCAGGAGCAGGCATTCTCTGAGGTTAAAACAGCCCTGGCAAATGCCGCACTGTTGGTGCACCCGGACCCAGTGGCTTGGATAGCGCTCACTACCGATGCCTCGGACGTGGCCATAGGGGCCGTCGTGGAGCAACGCGTCGCCGGTTCTTGGCAGCCGCTTGCTTTTTTTTAGCAGGGCTTTGCGCGACAGTGAGCGTAAATACAGCACGTTCGACAGAGAGCTGCTGGCTCTCCACCTGGCCATATGCCACTTCCAGTTCTGGCTGGAAGGGCGCAGCTTCACTGAGTTTGTGGACCACAAGCCACTAACGTACACGATGGCCAAGGTTTCAGAACCATGGTCGGGCCGGCAGCAGAGACAGCTAGCCGCGATCTCGGAGTTTACTACCGATATTCAGCATGTGGCCGGTAAACTAAATGTGGTGGCGGACTGCCTCTTGCGTGCAGCAGTGGCCCCAGTCTGCATAGGGATAGATTATACAGCCATGGCCGCAGAGCAGATTGGCGAGGCTGACGTGTGCACGCTCCAGTCTGGACCAACAGGGTTAAGACTGGAGAGCAGGGCACTGCAAGACGGAGGGCCCCCCCCCCCCACAATCTGTGACGTCTCCACGGGATGCCCGCACCCGGTGGTCCCAGTCGCTTGGCGCCGTCGCGTGTTTGAGCCAGTTCACGCCCTGGCGCACCCAGGAGTGCGTGCGTCAGTCAAAATGGTGGGAACAAAGTTCGTATGGTCAGGCCTGCGCAAACAAGTAAAAGAGTGGGCTGCAGCCTGCGTAGCGTGCCAGCGAACCAAAGGGCACAGGCACACAAAGGCCCCTTTGGAGCCGTTCCGTATCCCGGCTAAGAGGTTCGACCACGTTCACGTGGACCTCGTGGGCCCCCTCCCGCCATCGCAGGGGTTCACGCACCTTCTGACAGTGGTGGACCGCACCACACGATGGCCAGAAGCAGTCCCACTAGCGGCAACCACTTCCGCGGACGTGGCGCGCGCCTTTCTGACAACATGGGTGGCACGTTTTGGCATCCCTTCGGACATCACGTCTGATAGGGGCCCTCAGTTTGTTTCTGACCTCTGGTCCGCGATGGCCCGTAGCCTGGGTGTCGCAATTCATTGCACAACTGCGTACAACCCACAGGCCAATGGGTTATGCGAGCGTTTCCATAGATCACTGAAAGCAGTGCTCAGGGCTTTGCTTACGGATACAAATTGGGTAGACTGGTTGCCGTGGGTTCTGTTAGGGTTGCGTTCCGCCCCTAAAGAGGACTTGGAGGCTTCCCCGGCGGAGCTGGTCCTTTCTCATTCGCTGCGGCTCCCTGGGGAATTTTTACCAGATAATCCCGTGCCAAACAACCATCTGTCTCTGCGTTCCCAGCATAGCGTGGACACAGGCATTATATTGGAGGAGACTGAATCCAAAGGGACGTGAGGGTTGACACTCAGTCTGAGACTCGGGGGGGGGGGGTGTGGGGAACCCACGCTGGGATAATCATCTCAGACTGGAAGCAGAAGAGAGGCAAATAGTCCCTCTGCTGGTAGAGCGTGGGGGAGTAAACAGATGAGGACAATAGGTATTGTGATGGGAGAAGTTATGGTGATGTAGAGCCCCAGGCAGCAGGAAGGAGTAGCTGCGGGACAGTAGGGGTAATGATGTGTTGAATGTATTGTGATGCAAGATCTCAGGCAGCAGGGGGAAGGAGTGGGGTGATGTATTTTGGCTAACTGATAGTAATCAATTAGCCAAGTTGGAAGCCTGTCTTAAGGAAATCAAAGCTTGGATGACTTGTAATTTCCTGCTATTAAATTCAGATAAGACTGAAGTCATTCTTGTTGGTCCAAAAAACCTTAGAAACACCTTTCCAAATCAAACTTTCAGTTTGGATGCGGTTACTCTTTCTCTTAATAGCTCTGTGAGGAACCTTGGAATTATTTTTGATCAAGATCTGTCCTTCAATTCACATATTAAATTTGTTTCTAAGACTGCCTTCTATCATTTGCGTAATATTGCCAAGATTAGGAGCATCTTGTCTCAGAGTGATGCTGAGAAACTGATCCACGCTTTTGTTAGCTCGAGATTAGATTATTGTAATTCTTTATTATCAGGCTGTCCTAAAACATCTTTAAAAAGTCTTCAGCTGATCCAAAATGCTGCAGCAAGAGTTTTAACAGGTACTAGAAAGAGAGATCATATCTCTCCGGTTCTGGCCTCCCTTCATTGGCTTCCCATAGAGTTTAGAATTAAGTTTAAAATCCTTCTTCTTACTTACAAAGCTCTAAACAATCAGGCTCCTTTTTATTTAAAAGATCTGATACTACCATATTATCCTAACAGAGCACTATGCTCCCAAAATGCAGGATTACTTGTAATACCTAGAATCTCCAAAAGTACAATGGGAGGCAGAGCCTTCAGTTATCAAGCTCCTCTCCTGTGGAACCAGCTGCCAATCTGGATTCGGGAGTCAGACTCGATCTCTGTTTTTAAGAATATGGCTAAAACCTACCTTTTTGATATAGCCTACAATTAGGGAGGGATCATGTGTTTCTGAACCCTCCCTTAGTTATGCTGCTAATAGGTTTAGTCAGCCGGGGGACCTCCAATAATGCACTGGGCCTCACTCCTTTCTTCACTCTCAATGAAATATTTTTTTTTTGCTGGTCATTAACATCTGTTTGTTCTCTCCCATAGATTGAGTCCCCATCGTGCTGTTTGCTCTCTACATGTCTGTTCTTTTCATCTTCTCTGTCCCCCCACCCCCCAGCCAGTCGCAGCAGATGACTGCCCCTCCCTGAGCCTGGTTCTGCTGGAGGTTTCTTCCTGTTAAAAGGGAGTTTTTCCCTCTCCACCGTCGCCAAGTGCTTGCTCACAGGGGATCGCCTGATTGCTGGGGTCTTTCTGCAACTGTGGGGGTTCCCCCTACAGTTGAAAGTGCTATGAGATGACTGTTGTTGTGAAATGGCGCTATATAAATAAAGTTGAATTGAATATAAAATTTGAGACCCTGGTGTATGTGGAAAATGCTTTTTCTGTGTATGAATGAAGTGAGAGAGTGAATAAAGTTCGTCTGTCGTCCAAGTCTGGTCTTCTTATTGCACTCTCCACAGCATTACCATTACTACCAAGTTGCTGCTTCTAATGTGTGCATAGCTCCTTTCAAAATAAGATGCTTCTGGTTTAACAGGCAGTAGAAAAAATAAAGCAGTAAACAATAAAATTGACCTATTAATTCACATAAACACATAAAACTAAATCAAACTTGTCTCTGGCCGTTACAGGTGTCTTGGTGGCCTTCCTCACCAGTCTTCTTCTTGCTCGACCACTCAGTTTGTGAGGACGGCCAGCTCTAGGCAGATTAAGACAAGTGCCATACTGCTTCCATTTCTTAATGATGGATTTAACTGAACTCCGTGTGATGCCCAGTGAGTTGGAAATCTTCTTGTAGCGATGTCCTGTCTTATACCTTTCAATGATCTTTTTTCTGAGTTGCTTGGAGTGTTCGTTTGTCTTCATGTTGCAATTGCAGCAGGAATATTGATGAACCAGAGATTGGACCTCCGAGACACATGTATTTTTATACTACAATCACTTGACACACATTAATTGCGCTCAGGTGATCTCCATTTTATAAATTGTGAGACTGCAGGCATCAACTAGCTGGTCCACTGTTGAATTAGGTCAGTCACTTTAAAGGGGGTGAATACTTATGCAATCATTTACTTTACCTTATATATTCATCTTCTTCCGCTTAATCCTTTTCGGGTCGTGGGGTGGGGGGGAGCTGGAGCCTATCCCAGCATCTTTGGGCGAGAGGCAGGGTGCACCCTGGACAGATCGCCAGTCCATCGCAGGGCCAACACAGAGGGACAGACAACCATTCACTCTCACAGTCCTGCCTAAGGACAATTTAGAATCCCCCAGTTTGATGCCAATTAACCTAACTTGCATGATATAATTTTAATTAATTGACAGTAGTTTGTAAAAATCTGTTTTCACTTTGACATGAAAGAAGCTTTTTTTTTTTTTTTTTTTTTTTTTTTTTTTTTTCAAATTTTTGTCAAAAGCCAAATTATTTTGGGTCCGAATAGTATTTGGACCAAACCACGGTCTTGACCAGAGAGCCAAAATTTGGTCCGGCAAACATGTCAAGGTAAAGTTAAATTGTCTCCTTTTCATCCTTGTCTGAAATAAGAAAAACAAAAAAACCCTGTATGAACCTTGGTCTGGTTTAGAGTGTAAAAGCAATTTTCAGAAAGGTACAGTCTTTCTGACCAAACACAGGAAGTTAAAGTAGTCGATAAGGAAGGAAATGAGCCGTTGTAACACTTGGAGAGAAGAAATGTGGCTGTTAGTGTCATAAAAAGCCACTTGGAAAAAAATAAACATAAAATGTAGAAATGTAGATATTTTCAGAGAGGATATGACAGTTTCTGAAAAAACTAGTCAAGCAGTACCACCTGAAAATCAACACAGCTTATGAGAAGGACAAACAGTTTTTCATCAAGACCTGGATAATATTCTAGCCTCACTAAACTAGTTCACTGACTAATATGATGGAGTCTTGCTTCAACTTAAAGTGCAATTGCCAAAGTGTCCAGAGCTGCAGAAAACACTTTGGGGGGTGAGTAGCATGTTTGCTAACTATTGGACTGGTCTAACAACACAAACATCATGACAACAGGATGTCTCATGACAAAAACACATAGGTACAGTATAAAGTTGTTCAGTGAAACCAAACTCAACCTGACCAAATGTATACAATGCAACAAAAAGCCTTGGGACTTTCAGACATGAAAACGCCTTAAGTCTCTGGCTAAAATGAATTCATGCTTCTGGCTAACCACTGGCTAAACATGAGGGCCTTGAAATACAAAGTGGGCCTTCACCGGTATTACAAAAACAACTGACAGAAAAACCAAGGATAACAGGCTACAACATTTAACTGACTGATTGCTGCCAATACTGCAGGAGGATAAATAACACTGAGTCACAGTAAAGCAGACAGTGTACTAATAATAATAATGACTCTGTGGGGCTCAATTACAACAGTAAAATAAAGGTCACCGACACCCCCATCCAAGACGTCTTATGGATATTAATATTTACTGCTGGAAGATAATTTAGCAAGATAACCCTTAAGGATGGCGGCTGGTGGCTGTGCAGGGACTTCCTGAGGTATTTTGTATGAGTGTGAGCACATGAGCTTTGACTTGGCAGGAGACACTGGACAGGTGGATGCTCAGCCAGCCAAAGTCCCATTACTTGCTCAGGGGGCAGCGAGCATGTGAGTGGATGCATGTGGTAATTACTTTTTCTCTCTATGTGTGCTCTGTGTGTGTGTGTGTGTGTGTGTGTGTGTGTGTGTGCGTGTGTGTGCAGGCGGGTGATTAGAGATGGGGTGGTGGGTAGAGGGCTTGTCAGAAGTTATCTTCCCATCTCATCTCATCATAGGCAGTCTGGCGGATTCCCTCGATGGCTCAACAGCCCAACGCCGCAGTGCTGCTGTCAATCGAGCCGTCAACGCTTGCAGAAATCGATGCCAATCTCCCCTGGTTTCTATTTTTAACCGAGGCTCAGCACCCAGGCCTTTGATAAGGATGCTGCCTCCTTTTGGCTCTCCTCTTCACCTCGAATGAGCAGCCATACTTCCGACCTCTTTCTCCTCGCCTCCTGATAGGGGCTGATAAGAGACAGACAAGATAGAGCTAAATGCACACACCTGCCTGATGGTCTGATAGAGGCTTTCATGATGGAGAAAATGATGATTGTTCACAGTATAAAGGTTAAAATAAGTTGTGGCAGACATGATTGCATTCAAATGGTCACTCGCACTTGCCTGTTCTCTTATCAGTATTGCAACTACAACTATCAAAAATGTATGAACAGAATGTAAAAGAAACATTTTGAACTTACTGCCAAAAAGTACTCTTTCATTTGATGCTAAGAACACTGACATTGATGGGCAGCTGATCAGAATTTATTAGGATCATGTATGAGTGGTTCTTTAATGGACTTCATCTTTGTTGTTTGCATTTCATTGTTCTCTGTGTGAGCTTATTCTAACAAGTGATTTCTGGTTTTGATTTTAATAGACAGAGAGATGTACTTTATTGATACCAAATTGGGAAATTACAGTGTAACAGCATCATGACAGTAGATGACCAAAGCAACAGAAACACACACAGCATGAAAGAAAAAGGAATTACCCATGGAAAGTAAAACTGCCTAGATAACTTTACATACATTGTAGATGAATAGATGATGACCCGTATAGATACATGAATCGTACTTGCTGTACAATGCAGGACTATCAGGCGCAGGGTGCAATGTGAGGTACCAATTAGACTGTAAGGTGCAGTATGGCAGCATAGTTATGACTAGAATTCAACCTTAGAGTGAGTTACTGTACAGTGAAATGTCATGTGGTAGGAAATATTTCTTGTACCTGACTGTTTGGCAGCGAAGCTGTAGCAGACTACTGGAGAAAGTGCTCTGCTGTCTGTCCAGTGTGTGGTGGAGGGTGTGAACAGGATTGTCCATGATGGATCGCAGTTTGTTCAGTGTCCTCCTCTCCACCACAGTCTCAAAGGTCTCCGGCCTGAGACCAATCACAGAGCCAGCCTTCTTGATAAATTTGTCAAGTGCTGGCTCTGATACTGCTACTCCAACAGACAGCAGCAAAGAAGATGGCGCTGGCGACAATCATCACCATTATTGATTAATGGATCGATTAAGATCCATTTCCTATGTGGTTCTAAAGCTTACTCACCTTTTTGCTTCTTTTCTGCCCTTTATGTTGCCACAATTGAGTTTTCCAGTGCCTTATTGCCCTTGTTGTGCATAGACTGTTTTCTTCTTGAAAACTAGTCTCTCAGAGAGCAAAAAATGCTGATGAATGTTGCGATTTTTGAGTTTGTAAATGATGGTTCATAAAAACTAAAAACAGTTCACAAACAATTTTTTAAGGTTGCCAACAGTTTTTTCTTGTCTTGCTGAATTTAATTTTCCACAAACAGTTGCAGACATTTACAAAATAATTGTGTTTGCAAGCGGTTGTAACTGACATAACGCACGGCCCAGGAGACACACACGCAGGCTCAGAATAGATTTAACAGCTTTATTAGCAACAGGGAAGTGTATGGCTGCGTGTCTGTGGAATAAGAATGTATTGGTGGTGGCGTCTGCGTCAGGCACGGGGGCAGGAGGCCGTACAGCCGGACAACCCTGTGGAGAGAGCAGAGGGAGAAGGGTAACGGGCACCACACCAATACAGGGAAATGATGATGATAGCTGGCTTACTTGGTTGTGACAGGTGGCTGGCGTCGACAAGGGCAGAGCCCGGGAGACAGCGACCTGCGGTACCTGTGGCAGCAGCGTAGAGCCAACGGCAAGGTGATGAAGTCCGCCGCTGGGGATGTCCACCTGTGCACAGGGGAATGCTAGAGGAGAGAGGTAAGGGGAGCTTACCCAGGATATCTTCGCTAGTAGGTTTGAGATCCGTAGTAGCAAAGGGGCCGAAGTGGAGAGACGGCTTCAGGCCGAAGCCCAGGGCAGAGTGGATTAAATACCTTGCCGCTGACGAGGAGCAGGTGTGCGCGCGGCTGGCGCCGCTGATGAGCAGCAAGTCATAACAGTACTCCCCCCTCTAGCAGCGCTCCTGGCGATGGTTTTTCCGGGTGCGCTCGATGAAACTCAGAAATGAGTGACCGGTCCAACACCAGTGAGGAAGGCACCCACTGTCTCCACTCGGGTCCATAGCCCTCCCAATCCACCAGGTACTGCAATCCGCGACCCCGGCGTCGGGCGTCCAAGATGTCAGCGACGGTCCAGGCCGGATGGCCACCAATCATCCGGGGAGCGGGGTGTGCCGCAGGTGGAGGGCAGAGGGGGTCAGAGACCACCGGTTTAATTTTGGAGACGTGGAAGGTGGGATGGATGCGGAGGGAGGAGGGAATAGCCACACGCACAGCCACCGGGTTGATGATCCTGGTTATGGGATAAGGGCCGATGAACCGTTGAGCCAGCTTTCTCCTCTCACCCTTTAGGTTTACGTCCTGTGTGGATACCCAAACTTGCTGTCCCACCTGGTAGGCAGGTGCAGGTCTCCTATGTCGGTCCGCCGTAGACTTATTGTGCTCCGCCATGCGTAAAAGCGCATTACGCGCCGTGGACCAAAGGGAACGGCACCGCCTCAGATATGCCTGGACAGAGGGGACAGCCAACTCGCCCTCCTGCGCGGGGAACAGGGGTGGATCATAGCCCAAGGATGCTTTAAAGGGCGACATCCCGATGGCCGTAGAGCGAGAGGTGTTGTGGGCGTACTCCACCCAGCCGAGGTGAGAACTCCAGGACGTGGGTTTAGAAGAAGTTACGCAGCGGAGAGTAGCCTCCAGCTCCTGGTTTGTCCGCTCACACTGCCCGTTAGACTGGGGGTGATGGCCGGAGGAGAGGCTTACCTTGGCTCCCAGGGCGTTGCAAAATGACCTCCAGACGTCCGAAGAAAACTGGGGGCCATGGTCGGAGACCACGTCGACTGGGATTCCATGCAGTCTGACCACGTGCTGGATGAGGAGGTCCACCGTCTCCAAGGCTGAGGGAAGTCCACGTAGGGGCACGAAGTGGGCGGCCTTGGAAAAACGGTCAATGATGGTCAGAACTGTGTCAAAGTTGTTGGAGACAGGGAGCCCGGTGACGAAGTCCAGAGCGATGTGCGACCAGGGCCTACCAGGGACGGGCAGGGGCTGGAGCAGACCCGCGGGGGGGGGGGGGGGCGTTACCTGACTTATTGGCAGCACAGACGGGGCAGGCCCGGACGTAACGGGCGGCATCCTTCCGCAGACCTGGCCACCAAAAGGATCGCTGGAGAAGGTCGATCATCCGCGAAGCTCCAGGATGGCAGGTGAGCTTGGAGGTATGGAGCCAGTGTATAACGTCCCCCCGGACGGCAGATGGCACGAAGAGCCTCCCCTCCGGTCCGCCGCCAGGGTCCGGTTCCGATTCCTGTGCCCTCCGGATCTTGTCTTCTATGTCCCATGTAACAGCCCCCACGACGCACGACCTGGGCAAGATGGTATGAGCAACGTCATCTGCGGCCTCCGGGGCAAATTGCCTGGAGAGGGCGTCGGATAGGCCGTTCTTGGAGCCAGGCCTATATGTGATGCTGAACTTAAACCTTGCAAAGAACAGGGACCAACGCGCCTGGCGGGCGTTCAGACGCTTGGCAGATCTCGGTACTCCAGGTTCTTGTGGTCAGTGAGGACCACAAAAGGCAAGGCTGCCCCCTCCAGCCAGTGACGCCATTCTTGAAGGGCCAGCTTGATGGCAAGAAGCTCTCTGTCCCCCACGTCGTAATTTCGTTCTGCCGGGGACAGGCGCCGAGAGAAGAAGGCGCAGGGTCGCTTGACTCCATTGGTTGGGGACCGCTGGGACAACACCGCCCCCACCCCCGTGTCCGAAGCGTCCACCTCCACAATGCACTGCAGCGCGGGATCGACCTGGCTGAGGACCCGGGAGGAGGAGAACTCCGTCTTCAGCGCCTGGAAGGCCGAAGCGGCCTCTTCAGTCCACCGGAACGGGGTCTTAGGAGAGGTGAGGCGGGTCAGGGGTCCGACGATGGCTCCAAAGTTCGGGACAAAGCGGCGGTAGAAATTGGCGAACCCGATGAACTGCTGAACCTGCTTTCGAGAGGTTGGTGTGGGCCAATCCACCACTGCTTTGATCTTCGCTGGGTCCGGAAACACCTGGTCATGGGAGATGACGAACCCCAGGAAGGAAGTTGTTTTGGCGTAGAATTCACATTTTTCCGCCTTGACGTACAGACGGTTCTCCAGCAGTCTCTGCAGGACCCACCTCACGTGGACCCGGTGTTCATCCCTGGACCTGGAGAAGATGAGAATGTCGTCCAGGTAGACGAATACGAACAGGCCGATGAAGTCCCGGAGGACGTCATTGATGAGGCACTGAAAGACGGCTGGAGTGTTGGTCAACCCAAACGGCATCACGAGATATTCAAAATGCCCGTTTGGGGTTCGGAAGGCGGTTTTCCACTCATCTCCCTCCCGGATCCGGACGAGGTGGTAAGCGCTGCGGAGATCCAGCTTAGTAAACCAGGTCGCCCCCTGGAGGGAGTGGAAGGCAGTGTCCATAAGGGGCAGGGTGTACCGGTCCTTCTCCGTGATATCGTTGAGAGCCCGATAGTCGATACAAGGACGAAGAGATCCTTCCTTCTTTCCAACAAAGAAGAACCCTGCACCTACTGGAGAGGAGGACGGTCGGATAATCCCAGCACTGAGCGACTCCTTTAAGTAGCTGTTCATTGCCTCCTTCTCTGGCGCTGACAGACTGTAGAGGCGTCCTGAGGGTAAGGGCGCCCCCTGGCGAATGTTAATGGCGCAGTCGTAGGGCCGGTGAGGAGGTAGAGACATCGCCTTGGATTTACTGAAAACGGCACCCAGGTCGTGGAACTCTGAGGGCACAAGGGTGAGATCCGGGGGCGCGGAGTCCTGAGCTGTGGGAGGTGAGGACGGGGTGCAGGCCGCGGATTGGAGGCAGGTACCCATGCAGAAGGTGCTCCATGCTGAAACCTTCCCAGTCTTCCAGTAAAAGGCGGGGTTGTGGAGGCGGAGCCAGGGATAACCGAGGATGACAGGTGTTACTGAGGTGGGCAGGACGTAAAAGGAGATATCCTCCCAATGGTTTCCAGAGATGATCACCGGGACAGGGGATGTTTGGTGAGTTACCTTTCCCAGGGAAACTCGGGAGAGATTAACTAGGGCGAGAGGAGTATCGAGGGGGTGACAGTGAATGCCCAGTCGGGTTGCCAGGCTTTGTGAAATAAAGCTACCCTCCGCACCTGAATCCACCAGTGCATGTGTGAGATGCCCAGTGAGGTTGTGACAGAAGCGGATGGGCAGCGTCAAATGTGTGAGGGGATTTAACCGATTAGCGTCCGCGAGGCCCCCTACAGTGACTCGCGGACCACCTCGTTTGGCTTCTCCGGACAACTCTCCACCGTGTGCTGGCTACCTCCACAATACATGCAGAGGCCCAGGTCACGACGGCGCTGTTTCTCCGCCAGGGGGAGCTTTGTCCGGCCCGTCACCATTGGTTCCGACTCCTCGGAGACCTCCGGCGGCGGTAACGCCAGGTGGCGAGCTTGGGGCAGACGTGCAGAGGCACCCCGCGAGCGAGAAGACTGCTTCTGCTCGGAGGTGCGCTCGCGCAGCCTGTTATCCAAGCTGATGGTGAGGGAAATCAGCTCCGCCAGTGTCTCCGGGGTATCCCGTCCAGCCAGCTCATCCCTCAGACTGGAGTTTAGACTGAGGAGGAAGATGCCGCAGAGCGCGCGCTCTTCCCAGCCAACTTCCTCTGCGGTAACCCGGAAGTCGATCGCGTATTCGGCCGCCGATCGGCTCCCCTGTTGGAGTCCGAGAAGACGGTCGACCTGGACACTGTCCAGACGCGAATGATCGAACACTTCCAGAAATTGTCGCACGAACTGGCCATAGGTGAGGGTAGCGTAGCTGGGCTTCACCATAATGGCGTAAGCCCAGGTAAGCGCACGACCCTCAAGGAGATTTCCTATATAGCCAATTCTGCTATGGTCTGAGGGAAAATCTCCGGGAACGCGAAGAAACACGGACTCACACTGCATAATAAAACCCCGAGCTCCACCCAGCTTACCGCTGAAGCGAGCCGGAGTGGGGATTGGTGTGAGCCGTGTTGGCGTACCCGGAGCAGGCTGGACAGCCACCGGAGCCGCAGGAGCCACGCCACCCGGACGAGCCGAGGGGAACGGCTGCTGGGGGTCCAAGCGGTCTAATCGGTTAGTGATGTTTATTAATTGATTTAATATCACCTGTTGCTGATAGGCTATTGAATCCACCCGAGCCTCGAGGGTGGAAAGACGGCGTGCGAGCCCGCTGTCTGCCGAGCCGCTCTGCTGAAGCCGTACTGACATAACGCACGGCCCAGGAGACACACACGCAGGCTCAGAATAGATTTAACAGCTTTATTAGCAACAGGGAAGTGTATGGCTGCGTGTCTGTGGAATAAGAATGTATTGGTGGTGGCGTCTGCGTCAGGCACGGGGGCAGGAGGCCGTACAGCCGGACAACCCTGTGGAGAGAGCAGAGGGAGAAGGGTAACGGGCACCACACCAATACAGGGAAATGATGATGATAGCTGGCTTACTTGGTTGTGACAGGTGGCTGGCGTCGACAAGGGTGGAGCCTGGGAGACAGCGACCTGCGGTACCTGTGGCAGCAGCGTAGAGCCAACGGCAAGGTGATGAAGTCCGCTGCTGGGGATGTCCACCTGTGCACAGGGGAATGCTAGAGGAGAGAGGTAAGGGGAGCTTACCCAGGATATCTTCGCTAGTAGGTTTGAGATCCGTAGTAGCAAAGGGGCCGAAGTAGAGAGACGGCTTCAGGCCGAAGCCCAGGGCAGAGTGGATTAAATACCTCGCCGCTGACGAGGAGCAGGTGTGCACGCGGCTGGCGCCGCTGATGAGCGGCGAGTCATAACAGTAACTGTCAGGAGCCGAGCCGGCTTGGTTTCCCCCGGCTCGGTCCTGGCCTCTCTGTGGGTTTAGGTGCCGTTTTGTATGTATGTTTAGTTTGTATTTCTGTGTGCTTCCTTACCCATAGCCACTGCTTTCTGGCCGGCAGCAGTGAGGCAGTCCCTTTGGCTCATGGTGGTGTGAGCGCTGTCTGACTGTCTGCCGGTCAGACCACGCCCCCCTCTCTCTTGACAGCCAGCTGCTGTCTGCCCGGTGATTGTCATTCCCGTGCCTTGCCCAGGTGTGCCCAATTTGTGGAGCCAGCAGTGTTTGTACTTAAACGTCCTTTGCCAGTCAAGCACTGTTGGGTCATTGCGCTTCATACGGTTGTTAATCGTTGTATGAAGTCAAGGTCTATGAAGAATTGTGTTCCCTCAGAGCTTTATTTGGACTTACTCGGACAGCTCCAGTATTGTGAGTATTTACTGTGCGTGTTTTTCCAGTGGTCCTCACCCAAGACTGTTGAGCGTCCTGGAGGACTCCTTTAGCTTCTGAGGCATTTGTTAGCTGGAACTGTTTGTCAGTGTTTTTGTGTTTAATAAATGTGTTGTGGTGTTACCTGCAAGTAAATCCTCATCCTTTCACCCCTCACCGTGCGCAATGGAGAGGCACACGGGAGGGATCATTACAGTAACACGTATCAGTAAAGTTCTTTTTGATTCACCTAGTAGGGAACACTAGCAACTGTTTAAGGGCAGTATGCCAGGGAGCTGTGAATATTGCTGAACATTTGGATTTTTGGATTCACCAACTTTTCTGATGAATGTTGGCAAAAATCAAGCTAATAGTCTATCTCAGAGCAGTGGATGCTAAGGAACATTCAAGAACGCTGTGATTTGAGGGGTTTGTCATGACTTATAAAAGGTTGCAAAACAGTCTGCACACAATTTTTAAAGTTGTAAAGTTTTGTTGTAAAGGTTCTTAAATAATTGCGAGTGTTCACTACTTGGTGACTCAAAAAGAACGAGCTTTAACCCTTTGCTACAACTCTTTGCAAACATGTTACGACCATTTGCAGATGCTTGCAACTGTTTTGTGGAAAAATACATTCACAAAAAATGTTGAACATTTTCAAGCTTACTGCAACAAGAAAAACTGTTCAGACCTTAAAAACTTTCTGTGAACTGTTGTGCAGCCTTTTACAAACCCTGACAAAACTCCAACAGCCACAAAGTTTGTGAACATTGGCATCCGCCACTCCGTGAGATACACGCTTAAGAACCTTTAAGAATGCTTGAAATCTGAATTCTGGGGAGGGTTTGCTCACCCTTTATTTAGGGTTGGGTCCAAGATTTGCTTGACATTTGCCTGGTGTTTTGCCTGGAGTTGGCAGAAGGTCCCAAACATTCCCAAACAGTGGTGACAGGGTGGCAAATAGTTGCTAATTGTCACAAACATGCTAACATTTGCTAACAGTTGCTGTTGCTACTGTTTGCCAACTGTCTTTTGCAAATACTTTCACAAACATTCCCATGAATGTTGCTAATTGTCGCTAAATGTCATTAATGACAGAGGCAAACCCTAATTTTCATGAACATTCATTAGAAAAGCTGGTGAATCCAAAAATCACAATGTTCGTCAGCATTTGCCACTCCATGAGATACTACTATAATCTTTACCATGGTGTAGCAGTTGTGTTCCTATCATCCCTGGTTGTTACAGTTTTTCTCAGTCGCTTTGGTGCATTTTTCAGAACAGAACTGAAATTCTCAAAAACCATTAGTTCAACCGCCACATCATCTAGCCACTTGTTCTTCTTCTTCTTTTAGATTTGATTGGCGGTTGGCAACCAGACTACAGGTGCATTACCGCCACTGGCTTGATTATCATCACTCTATATCTCTCCTCCTCCTCTTCTTCTTTTAGATTTGATTGGCAGTTGGCAATCAGCTTACAGGTGCACCACAGCCACCGACCTGACCATCACTCTATATCTTTACATAAGGAGCTCTCACAAGGAGTTCCGAACAACTCCCCATGCGTGAAAAAAAAATCCGTCCCTGGACCATGTCCTCTCGGTGGCTTCTCCTATATACATCTTTGTATAAGAAGTTCTTATAAGGAGTTCCGAACAACTCCCCATGTGCGAAAAAGCTATCTGTCCTTGGACTGTGCAGTGCATCAGACATCACTCTATATATGATTCACATATACAGAATATGATCCAAAGTTTCAGATAGGTGTAAATTTATGCATCTAATTTGCATACAAACAAACAAAGACATTCGTCACTTACTGCTGGCAAGGCGGCATCCTTTTGTAGCATTCTGGTCGTAATTTTGTCCTCTCCCGGTCATTTTAGCTTTCTCTCCTACATCCAGAAACTGTTATTGATTATTCCACCTTAATTTTGCTTTTATTCTGCGGCAATTTATCTTATGTGACGACATGCAACTGGCGATTGCTCTACAGTCACATGGTGCTCTGGGCGCCGGCAGGTGAAATCAACGAGCTTCACGCTCCCTGTGTTATAAGAACATGTAAACATCTACCTTCATAAGCTAAATAATCTCTTTTTAGAATCATAGTTGGCAAATTCGGGACCAAATCCTCTGAATTTGCTACTCCGTCTGCGATTGCGTATGTCCACAACGAGGGGTGCTGTCCATTTTGCTTTGTAATCTCAAAGTCAAAGAAGAAGAAGAAGAAGAAGGATTTCTTCTTCTTTTTTGTATTATGTGTCATCCATGAGTCCTCCAATGCATGTCTGCCACCTTGTGAACTGGCATGATCAGTACAAATCCTTAGTACAGCTGGGCAGTATTTCTGCATGTCATATCAGTTGACAGGCGCAGCACCGCGCTGTGCTACTAGGGGCAAAAGAAATCATACAGCTTAAAGGTTAACTTTTATTGAATCATGCAGGCAGTCAAACATGGCCGTGGGTCTCAGCAGCTGGCCCAAGACCGCGAACAAAGGAATCCCCTCCTACATATAGCTTCTGAGTTGATGGGCATTTCCCAGCAACTCTCCAACAATACATGTCCATTGTCCAAACTGGTCCAAACCGGTCTTCTCAGGTCCAGATAGTTCCCACATCCTTCCTCTCAGCATTCTAATGGCTCCAGATGTCTCCTCTTTAGTCCTTTATGGCATCCTGTTGTTTAGTCCACGCAACCCATGCCCATATATGGAAGCAGGAAACAGAGACTAGAGCTTTTGTGTGTGTGCGTGTGTGTGTGTGTGTGCAACTTGTGTGTATGTGTGCATGTGTATGTGTGAGCTTGTGTGTGTGTGTGCATGTGTATGTGTGGAGCTTGTGTGTCTGGTGTGGTGTGTGTGAGAGCACTTTGTGTAATGTCTAACTAACTAATCTTCACTTTTTATTTATTATAACAGTCCTTCCCTCCAAAACATTATTCATTGCTTGAGTCATTACCAGTGTTGGGCAAGTTACTAAAAAATAGTAACCAATTACAGTTACTAGTTACATCTTTTCAAAAATAATTGAGTTACTTTACCAATTACTTCATGATTAAAGTAACTTGTTACTTGGAAAAGTAATTTTCATGCTGCCATGTCTTAGAGGCTGATTTGGAAATACTAACACCTTTAAACATGCAGATGAAAAAGTGTTTTTTCTCATTTTGAACACAACTGGACTTATCTGTTTTTGCAAAAGAACGCTTCAGACCAAACATTTTGAGCAAATTACACACTTTTGAGGGTCATCTACTGTGTTTTGCAGTTTGCACACTTTGTTTTGAAAAATGCAGCGTTGTGCAAACTTCAGTTCTGTTCTGAGAAGTGCGCCAAAGTGACTGAGAAAAACTGTAAGATAGCTTCCTTCTATTTGGTTTGCTGGTTATTATTAGTTGTTTTTTTCTTATAAGTGAAAGTAAAGAGTCACCTAAAAACAAATATTTAAAAAAATATGTAATAGAAATGGATAAAATATGCTTGGCATAATAACTAGTTCATCACTTTTGCGTGTAATGACTCAAGCAATGAACAAATGCCTAAATGCTTTGGGGTGAGGGACTAGTCAGCAGAAAACCTGTTTAATGTATTTTGACCAACATGACAATAACAAATGATAATATTGTGGAGTGTGTGAAATAAGAGTCGGGCTCATGGCACACAGTTTATTACACACTTCACATCTCTCTAGCACAGAACAGACTGAACATTTCAGCAGGCACTCTCCTCTTAAGTTTCATGGCATTTCTCCACACACAACATGACATTTGCATCACACTGCATTCAACCCCCTACGTCCTTGACTCCTTCCTGCTATCTCACCAGGAACCTCCTGCCCATTGTTCTCCCATGTTTATCCACTGTGTCTTGTCTGAGATGCTAAATAATCTGGCTCCCCCAAGGTGCTAAAATTCCCCCCCCCCCCAGCATTTTAGATAGAACAATAGAATATCAGTCCACATGCTGCTTGGGCTTCCGTCTCCTCCCGTATCTGCTGTAACTGGGGTTTACCGCCTCCGTGGCGCTGCTGTGCCGGTGGGGGGCTGCTGGGAGTGTGTCTGACTGCGGGTGGGCTGTGACTGGGGGGGGGGGCACTTCGGTCTGTCCGTGTGGCTGGTCTGGTGAATCATTTCCCTGGGGAGCTCTCCGTGGGGGTCTTCCATGCCGAGGGGCCCTAGCCAACAGCACTTGCTCGTCCGCCACAACGAAAGCGGGTTTGAGTCTGTCTATGCCAATTTTTTCCCGCCTACCCCCCGTGTCTAGCAAAAAATGCTTATCCCCTGTTTCCAACACTCTGAACGGTCCATCATAGGGTGGGCGCAATGGAGGGCGGTGGGCGTCGTGTCTGACAAACACGAACTCCGCGCTCTTCAAAGTTTTAGGCACGAAAACACGCGGAAAACTGTGGTGGGCAGGGCCCGGCAGCGTGCCTGTGTTTGCGCTACGCTGCAAAAGCTGAGACGGGCAGCTGCCCGGCACGGGATTATCTGGCAGAAATTCCCCGGGCAGCCGTAGGGGCTGCGCAAAAACGAGCTCTGACGGGGAAGCTTCCAGATCCTCTTTCGACGCGGAGCGCAACCCCAATAAAACCCACGGCAGCCTGTCTACCCAATTTGCATCCGTCAATGAAGCCCTGAGTGCTGCTTTCAGTGATCTATGAAAACGCTTGCATAACCCATTGGCCTGTGGGTTGTACGCGGTTGTGCGGTGAATTGTAACACCCAGGCTGCGGGCCATCACGGACCAGAGTTCGTAAACAAATTGAGGGCCCCTGTCGGACGTAATGTCCAACGGGACTCCAAAACGCGTCACCCATGCTGTTAAAAAAGCGCGCGCTACGTCTGCGGACGTGGTTGCCGCCAGTGGGACCGCTTCTGGCCAGCGCGTGGTGTGGTCCACCACTGTTAGCTGTTAGGAGGTGCGTGCACCCCTGTGATGGCAGGAGGGGGCCCACGAGGTCCACGTGAACATGGTCGAACCTCTTAGCCGGAATACGAAACGGCTCCAAGGGAGACTTTGTGTGTCTGTGTACCTTGGCTCGTTGGCACGCCACGCAGGCTGCAGCCCACTCTTTCACTTGTTTACGTAGGCTCGGCCACACAAACTTCTCTCCCACCATTTTGACCGACGCGCGCACTCCTGGGTGCGCCAGAGTGTGAATGACTCGAACACGTGGTGGCGCCACGCGACCGGGACCACTGGACGCGGGCGACCCGTGGAGACATCGCAGATTAGGGGGGGGGCCGCCATCTTGCAGCATCCTGCTCTCCAGCCTTAACCCTGTTGGTCCAGACTGGAGCGCGCGCACGTCTGCATCGCTAATCTGCTCCGCTGCCATGGTTGCATAATCTATCCCCATGCAGAACGGGGCCACCACGGCGTGCGAGAGGCAGTCCGCCACCACATTCAGTTTACCCGACACATGTTGAATATCGGTAGTAAACTCTGAGATCGCGGCCAGCTGTCTCTGCTGCCAGCCCGACCACGGTTCTGAAACCTTGGCCATCGCGAATGTTAGCGGCTTGTGATCCACGAACGCAGTGAAGCTGCGCCCTTCCAGCCAGAACTGGAAGTGGCGTATGGCCAGGTGGAGAGCCAGCAACTCTCTGTCGAACGCGCTGTATTTACGTTCGCTGTCGCGCAAAGTTCTGCTGAAAAAGGCGAGCGGCTGCCAAGCCCTGGCGACGCGCTGCTCTACGACAGCCCCTATGGCCATGTCTGAAGCATCGGTGGTGAGCGCTATGCGGGCCGCCGGGTCCGGATGCGCCAGCAGTGCGGCGTTTGCCAGGGCTGCTTTAACTTCCGAGAACGCCCGCTCTCGGAAGTTCGACCCGTCCATTCGACCCTATCCGCGAGTTTCTGTTTCTTGACCACGGCGTACAATGGTTGCATGAGCTGCGCCGCGCGGGGAAGGAAACGGTTATAAAAGTTCACCATCCCCAAAATTTCCTGCAGCGCCCTGACTGTCTGAGGCCGGGGAAAATCCGCTACGGCACGCACTTTGTCGGGTAGCGGGATCAGCCCAGCAGAGGATGTTCTTCCTGCGGCAGCTGAGGAAGCTCAAGCTACCCACCAAGATGTTAGTGCAGTTCTACACAGCCATCATCGAGTCCATCCTCACCACCTCCATAACCGTGTGGTACGCAGGAGCCACTGCCAGGGACAGACTAAGGCTGCAGCGCGTCGTGCGCACTGCTGAGAAGGTGATCGGCTGCAAGCTCCCATCTCTCCAGGATCTGTACATCTCCAGGACCCGGAGGCGTGCTGGCCGGATCATAGCCGATCCCTCACACCCTGGTCATGTACTGTTTGCCCCCCTCCCCTCTGGTAGAAGACTTCGGTCCATCCAGACTAAAACCTCCCGTCACATGAACAGCTTCTTCCCCTCTGCCATTAGACTGCTGAACACTAAGTGACTCTGTGCACCATGTACAGCAGCTCAACCAGACTCATGTCAATCATCACTGTTTTCTTCCTGCATTACCGACTGCACTATATAGTTCTCCACAGTATCTGCTGCTGGCTAATATATATTTTAACTGTTGACCAGTATCACTTAATCTTATCCTACACTTTATTACATGTATAGTTTATTTCTCTTATCTTATCATGTTTAATGTTGCAGCATTGTACCGAGACAAATTCCTAGTTTGTGTACTACATGAACAATGGCAATAAACCTGATTCTGATTCTGATTCTGATTCTGATTCTGATCGCTCTGTCCGGAGAGACGCGGTGCTCCAAAAAAATCAATCTCCGTCACGCCAAACTGGCATTTCACCGGGTTGATTATTAACCCGTACTTCTCCAACCTCCGGAAAACCGTCGTGAGGTGGGTTTCGTGTTCGTCTTCGGACGCACTGGCTACCAGGATATCGTCCAGGTAGACGAACACGAATGGGAGATCGCGCAGCACTGCATCCATCATGCGCTGGAACGTCTGTGCCGCTCCTTTTAACCCAAATGGCATGCGCAGGAACTCGAATAGACCGAACTGAGTTATTACCGCTGTTTTGGGTATGTCCTCAGCGCGCACTGGGACTTGGTGGTAACCGCAGACCAGGTCTATTTTGGAAAAAATGCGTGCTCCGGCAAGGTGAATGGAAAAATCCTGTATGTGGGGAATTGGGTAGCAGTCGTGCACTGTGGCGTTGTTCAACCTGCGGAAATCCCCACACAGTTGCCACGAGCCCTCAGCCTTAGGGACCATGTGTAGCGGGGATGCCAATGGGCTGTTCGAGCGCCTGATGATGCCCAACCTTTCCAGGTTGGCGAACTCCTCGCGCGCTATGGCCAGTTTAGCTGCGTCCAAGCGCCGAGGTCTTGCAAAAATGGGCGGCCCGGTGGTGGTGATAAAGTGCTCCACCCCGTGTTTAGCGATGGCCGCGGAAAACGTCGGGACCGTGAGTGCTGGGAACTGAGTGAGCAGTGTGTGGAACTTACTGCCTGTAGCTGTGACATTGGCTTGTGCTGTTGGCTGGGTCACTAGAGCTATACAGGGGAGAGTGTCAAAGGACAGTGCATTAACCAGGCGCCTGTTAGCAACATCAACCAGTAAACCATGTGCACACAGAAAATCAGCCCCCAGGATATGGGGCTGCACGGTGGCGCAGTGGTTAGCACTGCGGCAGCACAGTTTACCCTTGGCCGGGGGATTGTGGGGATCGTGGGATCGTGGGTTCGATCCCAGCCCCCGGCCAACAGTGATCTGTGTGGAGTTTGCATGTTCTCCCCGTGTTGCGTGGGTTTACTCCGGGATTTCTCCGGTTTCCTCCCACATGCCAAAAACATGCATGTTAGGTTAATTGGCTGTTCTAAATTGTCCCTAGATATTTGTTTCCTATAGGCCCTTAGAATAGAGGGTTAGTATTAATGAAAGCGCTTTGAGTGGTCTTTGTGACTAGAAAAGCGCTATATAAGTGCAGGTTAGTTAGTTAGTTAGTTAGTAGATATGGTAATTCAGTGCTGCTACGACAAAAGTCCACTCATATGTACGGCTGTGTAGCGATAAGAGCAGGGTCCTCTCACCAAAGGTCTTAATATCAACCCCCGGCCTTGGCGTTTCCCGAGCGCTTGAATTGGCACGGGGGCGCACATCTGCGTGCCTTCTCTCCGAAGCGGCGGTGGTAGAAACAGACCGTATCTCTCTTGAGCTCCTTGGCCCCCGCTGCTGCTACCGTCGGTGGCTCCTCGCCTCCTCTGGTCGTCTCGCTGGGCTCTGCCGCTGCCGCGTTGACTGTGATCGCCCTGGTGGTGAGGATGATCCGGTTTGCCTCCTGGGCTAGCGCACGGTAGTCGCGCGCGGCCAGCAACGGCGAATTGGCCAGAACCGCTCTCGCCACTGTCGGAAGGCTCCGGAAGAAGAGGTGGGCAAACAGAAAGTGCCCGTCGTCCATGCCCATTAACGCCAGCATCTTCTCCATCAGGTCTACGGCCAAACCATCTCCTAACTCGATCCGCGTCAGGAGCCTCTCCGCTCTCTCACAGTCTGAGAGCGTGTAGCGCTGGATGAGCGCAGCCTTGAGCGCCTCATATTTGCTGCTGGCTGGTGGCTGATCGAGCAGGCTCGCTACCTGCTGAGCTGTGCGGGCGTCCAGCACTGCGACCACATGGTAGAATCTGGCGTCGTCTGCTGTTACTCCCCGGAGGGCGAACTGGGCCTCGGTGAGGTGGAACCAAGGGTGCAGCTGCATAATATACAAAAGTATTTGCTGTTTGTACAAAATTATGAGAAATTGCTTTTATCATAAGCACAGTTGACATGTGGATGTGGTAGTTGAACAAGATTTGAGAATTTCAATTCTGTTCTGAGAAATGCACCAAAGCAACTGAGAAAAACTGTAACTAGCAACGGGAGCATGCACTGAAGCAGAGAAACCTCTTAAAAGCTGTAATATATATTGGTCAAAAAAAATAAAGGGAACACTTTGAAAACACATCAGATTTTAATAGGAAAAAATAAGCTGGATATCGAAATTGTGGCAGGCTAGTCCAGCTTACTCAGATTAAGCTGGACTAGCCTGCCACAATTTCGATATCCAGTGTGGTCTATATTAACCATATATTCCATAACCTACATATGTTGAAGCATGTGGAAATGTTTGGTGATTACATATGTAAAGGACTTCACACCTCTGAAAGGACAAAGGGCTCTCACCCGCCGAGTGAAGAACAAAGACGTTCCCGGACGCAGCGGAGGAGACCGGAGGAGCCACCCTCACCCCCTAAGGCGAGGAGAGGAAATACCAAGACAATGGGGGGATTAAGATAATGAGGGATGTCAGCCTTTGTTATGCATGTCTTTTGTTGTGTGCCAGTACAAAGTCAGTGAGCTGGAGACTTTCTGTCTCTTTTCCCTTCTGCCACTCTCTGCACCAGATGAGACTTGTTAGAAGAGCTGAATATTAAAACTTTGCTTATAAACCAAATCGCCTCTTCATTTCCAAGCTCCTCTACATCCAGCTTATTTTTTTCCTATTAAAATCTGATGTGTTTTCAAAGTGTTCCCTTTATTTTTTTGAGCAGTATATTTCTTTACTGGCGTTTTCCATTCAAATAATGCTATGAAATAAAACCACAAATAGATGGACGTTGTCTAATCCAGGAAAGATGTGTGAAATGTAAGGGTGGATTATCAGATTGCTCAAACAGGAAATTTCAGGAGCATCAAAAGTTTAAGGCCTTCTGTTTGTCAGTTGGCTGTAGGTCATGACTTTCACAGTAAAGTATAAGAAACTTGCAGAATCTATATCAAGCACAGAAGCTGAAGGAGCGTAATGCTGTTTTTTTTTTTGTCCTTTACTGGGCTATATTTCTATTTATATACAGACAGTGGAGTAGAAAACACTAGAATGGTATACCCAAGTGTCACCAACTCAGAACTCTGATTAAGAACAGTACAGGACAAAGTGTACCACCTGTCTATTGTTCCTCCTCTGACATGACTCACACTTGTGTGCTTTGAAGATGGGCTGGGATCCGTTGTCCTCTACGGACTTGGCGGTGCTTTGTCACTGCTCTGTGTACATTATATAAGGAGGCGGAGGAAAATTAATTCCACCCCGAAGTGTTTGACTTCAGATGTTGCACATTAATAATCGCTGTTGCCTCGCGAGCTTCTATGTTGATGGCAATCATGTGCTGACAAGAGGGATGTTGTGCTGGGAGTTGTTGGAAGTGTACCACAGATTCGTCACATTTGACACAATGGCAATACTGAAGAATGGAATGTGTTTGAACATTTTGCTTTGGATTTCAGAAGGAAGTGCTTTGTAAAGTTTTAATCAAGTCTCATCTTACTGACTTGCTAACAACTCATTCATGGCTGCACAAAAATAAGGAAAGCATTAATTAGTGACTTTTCTTTCTGATTTTAATGCAGACACAGTAGCAGTGAATAGGTAAAGCAGATTTTTGGTTTAATAGGATGCAATGTAATTGAGGGGTTGTAGGTTTGAACCTCATAACAGCAGGGATTTCTGCATTTGTGCCCCTAAGCAAATTCATAAGGGCTTCTTCTCAAGTCCTTATGAATTTGATATAACACACTAAATAAGGATGTTTTGACTTAAAGAAAAGCTCTTGAAGCCTCAGCTATCCTCTCCATTTACTATATTTCGTTGAAAATAGCTTGTAGCATCGCTTTTTTTTTGTGCACGTCTATTTCACTCTGAAGTTGTTGGCAAAATTCGATTCAGACATTTTCCCTCTAATTGGGTGTTTTTGTGGATGCAGGATTAATCAGCCGCAGGGTATTTAATGTTGTTTGGGCAGCGGAGAGGTAATACAGCCAGGCCATTAGCATATCATTAAAGAGTCCTAAGCACTGTAATTGCAGCCAGAATGCTGACGCTACACTCTCATTAAGTGGACTCTAAGAGGAGACGTCTAGTTGTGATGGGTTTTAGTGAGATGTTGGGGAAAAATCTGTGTAACTCAGCACGCTGTTGTCACAATGAGATGTCCACGGGATACACTGCAGGCAGAGATTGTTTCCAGAATGCCATGCGAGCCTGTGAAAGCAACCCAAATTTCATCACTCAGTTGTTGCAGACAAGTATTCTGCCATGGTAGCAGCATGGCTCCATTGATGGTGACGATTGTGAGCTGGTTCATCTACCAGTGGATGAAATGTTTTAAAAGCTCCAGAGGATGGCTGATGATCCACTCACCAATGTCCCATGTCCTGGCAGCTGCTGTGTTGAAAGCCATCAAACGTCAACTGTCATTAACCTTAGCGCAATACCACTGCTGGTTTGGTGATTTTACCTCTGGGGGATGGCAACCGATTTTTCAGTGCAACTAGCAAATATTTGAGCCAGGAACTCCACTTCTACTGCCATCGTTTACAAATCTAGATATGATTAAAAAAAAAAAAAAAGCTTAACTGTCACCATGCACTAGCTGTTCATGATTGCTTTACAAATGCATTTTTTGGTTTGTCTTTGATCATTTTGCCTTTATTGGACATACAGTTCAGAGAGGGACAGAAAATGGGCGAACAAGCAAGGGGAGAGACTGGATTTCTTAACCAACAGGACGCAGAGAGTAAGGGTCAATGGTACATTGTCTGACCTAAAGTGCTCTTCTACTGGCTCTCCTCAGGGGTGTGTGTTGTCACCACTACTCTTCATCCTGTACACAAACATGTGTCGGAGCAGACATGACAACAGACACATTATAAAGTATGCTGATGATTCAGTTATTGTCAGTCTCCTCCAGGATGGTGAGAGTGGCCACGGCCCAGTAGTTGATGATTTTGTTCACTGGTGTGAGGATTCCTACCTGCAGCTGAATACGACAAAAACTAAAGATATGATTATTGACTTTAGGAGGAAAACTCCCAGGCACAAAGTCACCGTACTAAAAGGTCAGACCACTGAATGTGTACAATCCTACAAATATCTTGGGACAATTATTGATAGTAATTTAAACTTTGAAGAGAACTGTGAAAGGGTGTGCAAAAAGGGTCAGCAACATTTGCATTGTTTGAGGAAACTTGCACGCTTCCAAATTGACCAAACCATAATGACAATGTTCTATCGGGCTTTTATTGAATCTGTTTTATCCTTTTCTTTAGTGTCATGGTTTGGTCAGATAAAACTGAAACAGAGGAAATCCTTCGATCAGGTAGTTAGATGGTCCAGTCGTTTGCTTGGTGAGTCACAGCTGAGCCTGACATCCCTGTACACCAGACAGGTACAGAGGATGGCTACCTCCATTTTAAATGATGACTCCCACCCTTTGCACTGCAACTTTCAGCTTCTTCCCTCAAGACGGAGGTTTACTGTCCCAAAAAGTAAAACCCAACGCTACAAAAACAGCTTTGTTCTTGCTGCTGTCAGAGTTGAACAAGTTGTAACAATATATTGCACATAATATAGGTACCTATTTATTAGCTCCATTTTATATATACTTATTTTCGTAGGATTTTATTTGGGTTCTAAATATTTTATTGGGTTTTAGACCTTTGAGTTTTTAACCTCTTTGACTAGTCTTTAACTTTTTAATATGACCCTTCTCTCTTATCTCTGGTTTATCTCTCATCTCTTTGTCTTTATATCCTGATTGGTGGAGCCTTGAGTATTTTTATCATGTTTATAGTCAACTTCATGTGTGCCCGTGTTTGTGTTTATGTTGAATGTAATTGTGGCTTGTAAATATGGATGTCACCTGACTGCAAAACAAATCTACCTACGGGTACAAATAAAGTAACCTGAACCTGAACCTGATGCAGAAAAAAAATGCTCTGGCTGAGAATCAAATCTGGGATAACTGTGGTTAAGCTCCTGTAGAATGTAGTGTAATTATTAAGCCCTGGACACGCCACGCTGACAAAACTGTCACGAGCTGAGCACTGGAGGTTCCGCCACGCTCAGTCTTGTGGCTTTTTCTCTGTATTTATATATCTGTTGTATTTTTGTGCCTTTTGGTTTTTGTTACCCCTGCAATGTTTTTTATTTTCCTGTTTGTCTTAGTTTTACTATGTTCTAATTCTGTATCAATTGGTATCTATTTCTCAGTTTGTACTTGTTTATATTTTATTCTTCTAATTCCTTATTATTGCGGTTGACAGCTGTCAGGGCATTTCCTGGTTGGTGCTCCATGTGGGCATAGCCCTGTCAGCTGTCAGCCGGTCACCCTCCTCTCATTACTTCCAGCTGATCCAAATTATTAATCAATGCTACCTTCTGCCCGCTCATGTGACCTCACACCTGGCATTACTTGTGTTATTTGTTCTGACCGTATTTAAGAACAGCATTTTCATTTCCTGTCGTCGTAGTCTTAGTTATACTTCCTCCTCGCCACCAGAACCCCTTCCCTGTTCTGGTGAGTTTGTGCTGACACACTATTTGTAAGTTTACCTTGTCAGCTGTTTGGATTTTTGCTTTGATGCACGCTGGAACCTTGTATTTTGTTAATAAATGCCACAAACTGCAGTTCAGTGCGTGGGTCTGTCTCTCTGCCCCGAGGGGCAAATCATGACAAAAACCTAATGAATGACATCCACCGTCCCCCTTTTTAGTGTTGTTTGCTGGCCTACAAAAAGTTGCATGTGGGCACATGGGAAGACTACAGCCAACTGCAAACAAGCATGTTTATGTTGCCACAAGGCACCCCAATTTTAAGTGCTTCTGAAACAGTGAAACACTGACATCGTGGTGTAGGCTGTGGTATCGGTTGCTATATTATTTCACTTGAGAATTCAGACAAAATGCTTGAAATGGTAGACTGTGAAATGATCCCTTCATTTTTATTGTATCAAAAAAAAAAAAAGCTGAAATCTGGGGATCTAACAGGAAAAAAATTGTGGCAATATTTATACTTTCTTAAAAATAAATTACATTAAAAAGTTGTCTCCTTGCAGAGTTTAATGCTTTACTTGTTCAATATTATTTTGTTGAGTACTTGTGACAGTCCATTCAATCTCCACTTTGGGTTTATTTATTTGCAAGATATTTATTAGGGATGCACTGATATATCGATACTGGTTGGTAATCACCTTATCGACTCTCTGCTGGTTCTTGCGTTAATCCTACATAGCTTCAGGGTTCATGTGTTATTATTGGATTTAGCAGAGATTTTTATGCCGGATGCCCTTCCTGACGCAACTCTCCTCATTTACCTGGGCTTGACGCCAGCACTAGGATACACTGGCTTGCGCTTCCCAAGTGCCTGAGTAATCAACTTTCCTTTCCCCATTCTATTATGCTGAGTACCAAGCTAGGAGGCGGAAAATGCCTTTTTACATGGTCTTTGGTATGACCCGGCTGGGGCATGAACCCACAACCTCCCGGCTGATGCTCTACCAGTAGGCCACCACTCCAGCATTCACCCTATTGACTGATAGGATATTGGCAAATAAGAAATCAGGAGTGGTTTTCCATTGTATTCCAGCTGTGTTGATTTTGCCCTGAAACAAACAGTGGTAGATTCCAGCTACAAATTCAGAAAACATCTGAAGTGAATTATTTTATAATGCATATTTCTTTGTTTCCCTGGCAATGAAGATAGAACTGAAAACAAAAGAAGCAATTGGTATTGGGGCAATTTATTTTCACTTCATGCTCTATCTATCTATCTATCTATCTATCTATCTATCTATCTATCTATCTATCTATCTATCATCTAATCAGCATCGATTCTAAATAAGAAGAAAAGTCACACTTTATTGAAGAAGAATTTAAATCAGTGACAGTGACTGAGTGAACACCTGGAGGAAATGAGGGGAGGAGGATCATTTATTCTCAGAGGTTAATACAGTTTTACTGTTAATTCTTTCCTTTTTAGACCTAGCAGTACAATACATTGTATTGTGCACATCTGGTTTTTCGTAGCAGCTGTCACATTTGTCAGCTGTCCACATTTTATTTTGGAATATGTGTGCTTAGCAGCAGACAGTAAAGAGCACTTCAACACCTGCTGAATCAGTCTGGAAGCTGCATAAAACCTCCCTACTGAATCCCTGCTAAATCCACCAACCTGGTTTGAGTATATGCCACCAAGAGGGAGTACGCTTGTTAAACTGGAATTAAAGCATTTAAACAACATGATTGTGAATTATTTTATTCATCCCTGTCATTCTTCAGCCTAAATTTTATGATAAAATGTGATATTTTTCCCTTTTGCATAAAACTATAGGCTTGCCAAAACTACCAGTGTTGACTCATCCTCGGTATCTATACTTTGCAGGACTCATCTGAGTCAATATTTGACAGACTTTTGGGTTTAATTATTGATTCCCTTTTGTGCACTCTCCCAAATTTCAGGGATTATCCAATTACTGCTTGCGTGCCGGCAAACAACAGGGCTTCTTTGCCTTCCGCTAATTGGAGTGAGGAGTGTTGCCAATGCTCAAAGGAGAGTCCTATCACTGAGAATTATTGAATAGAGAAGAAGTAGTAAAAAGAAAAAAAAAAGAGGGATGTGTGGTCTGCCTTGGGCTGCTTGTGGATTTCCTCTGATTTCATCAGAAAAAAGATGGCTGAGGCGATTCCCCCAGACAACAGCCAGCTGGTGTGTGTAGGCGAAGCTTTGCAGCCCAACAATCTATGAGAAAAGAAAGTGAAAGAATCACGCTGCGCCTCTGCAATTCATCGTCTGCATCAGAGTTGCCCCAAAACAATCTTTCAGCTCGCTTACTGTTTGACAACTATGTGGGATAACATGGTGCAGCTGGAATTACATCTTTGTTTTCAATTCAATTCTGCTGTTATGTACATGCCAGTTTCATCTCTTAGCAATTATGGCTGAAAAAAAGCAGATTCAATTACATTTACTAGTTCTTTATTGGATATTTTAGTACCTCAATTACATGTAAGCCAATGACTGAAGGTTACATGCAATTACATGTTAGAATTAAATCACTGTACTGCTTTTTTCCTGCTCCTCATTATTGGTCAGCGCGTTTGCATAAAAGGAGTCTTGATGAAAAAGTCTTCAATGAAATCCTGTGATGTTGGGCTAAAACTGGAAATTTGGAGCTCTGATGTGTGTTTGCCTATATAGATTTGGGTAGGGTAGCTGTGTGTAGTTGTGCCATCTGCCAAACGCCACCCCAAAAAAACGAAACAAAAAAGAAACAACCCACACTCCAACAGACAAATGAAACAGAAGATCTGCAGCTGGTTGAACTGGTGTGATTCATAATTTATTGAAGAGCACAGAGGTTACAACAAGAGAACAAATGAAGCACAGAACACAAAAGAGCATTATTTATTAAGGGAAAATCAAAGGGTAGCCCGGAGGAGGGTGTTGATAAAGTAGAACAACACTCGTACATTACACCTAGTGTACACAAACACACTACATTATTGCAGCTGTCAGAGCAAAATCCCATTATGGCGACAGCGATGATTTCCATGTTTTGAGGATTATGTGACCTTGTAAAGCTCAAGTCGAGGACTCTTGAAAGCAGCTGGATATTATATATATTTTTAAATAGGCTATGCTGCCCTATTTCGCCGATCATTCTGACATTTTTGAAACGTGCGGTGTACAGCAAAGTCGAATCATAACTGAGGAATGTAGGCGTGCACACCCTCAGGCGAAGCAGCAATCTATTCAAACACAGCTTCCCCTCCATGTGCCAGAGGCATTTTTTTTTTTAAATAATGCAGACTCTTTCCCATAGATGCCAGGATAGTTGATTCCCACCTTTAGATTCCCATGGCCCCCCCTGCTGATTTAAGATCGAATCCTTGCTCAGCCTCCTCCAGTGTGTCTCTCAGACCTCCTCATGTCTCAATAAAGAAGCAGGAAAAGCCTACGTAGGAGTGGGAACCTGAAAAAATAAATTAAACTGATAATGCAAGCGAAAGAAAAGTTCCCAGCCCACCCACTGAATATTAGATCACAACAACTTAAGCCTTAAATAAATCATTAAACCTCTGCAGACCTCATCTATTACAATTTCATCTTGCATAATTATCCGCCTCATATTGGAGAAGTAATGTCACACAACTGCAAGCGTGTGCCAAATTTGTGTAATATCGGGGGATTAATAATTCAAGTTTTGGTTCCCGACAAAAACCCATTTAGGCTTTATTCAGTTTCTCTTCAGGGGGAGAGAGCCAGCAACTTATTTTACAAGCAAATACAAACAGAAGGTTGACATTTAGAGCCGAGCCCCACAGCACCCTACTGGACCCAGCCGCAGGATAATTTGAATTTCTTGCTTAATTGGTTGACACCGAGTTCAGCTCAGGCAGAAAATTACCGCTGATAAATACCATTATTAGTCATTTCTGTTAGGGCAAAATTTGGAGCTAATTTATGAACAGACACCGAGGTTTTTGCTGAGCCAAGCCACAGTTTTCACACTTAAATGGACATGCTAACTCTACTGGAAGAATTAGTTTGATCTGTTGAAAGTTCAAAGTTATAAATTGAATTTTTGATCGCGCAACAATCTCCCAAACATTTACACAGAAATGGCTTTTTTGAGGCTTTAGGAGATTGTTGAGAGATCGGGCCAATTTTTGATCTCTCAACGGTCACCCAATAATTTCTGTGCTGTGTAAAGGACCCCTTAATTATTCGAGGTGTGTTTTGGGGGCTAACATGGAATAAACCAATCAGAAGGGCTTGTCACCTCACCTGTAAGGCCATTCCGATTGGATCAACGATGATGATCTATGGCTGATTCCTATTAGAATGGGATATTTACCTCGAAGGGTAAATCGGTTTTCTGCCAAGGAAACAGATGTGCCTGTGCACAAAATGAAAATGCACGTGAACATCATTTACCGGACCGCCACCGCTGGACTTAAACCTTTGCTGGCGAAGCAGGCATTGGATAAAGGTGCAGTGAGTGCCTACTTTTTTCTGGCACCCGCATGTTTTAAAACATGCTGCTTAAATAGTAACTGGTAATGCGCCATTGACGTGAGACTTGGTTTTTGTTAATTAAAAGTGCAATGTTATTGCACTGCAGACTGTGTGCCTATCTGCACCAGTTTTAAAAGACACATCTTGTAGTGCAACGCATTTACAAAGTCATTTGTTATTTGGACGATGCTGGCGCAAAATGTGAAAATGAAAATTGTGCCACCAGAAACGAGCCAAATCCACTGGTTGAAACTGCAAAGTCTGGAGCAAATTTGTGCTTTAGATCATTGTAATAGGGCCCTAAATCATATTTGTCTGTGTTTGACTATTTTCTTGTACATTTGAGACTATTCTCATAATTTTGTGATTTTTTTTGCTTAACATTTGAGAGATTTTTTCATGTACATATAAGACTTATTTCTTATATTTTTTTTTGTCATAAATTTGGAACTTTTTGTTTGCAAATTTGCAGCTTTAGTCTTGTCAGAGTTTACCTCTTAAATGTGTCTGAAGAAAATAAAATGTAAAATGTCCATACGTACGATAAAATTTTCCAAATCACAAAAACAAAAAATAAACACTAATAAATCAAATATTTCTTTAGCTGGGAAGAAGAACAATGATTTCAAATCCGATTTCAGTAAAATAAAGGAATTCTCTAAAACGACTAAAGAAGTCACTACAGTCTAAATAAGCACATTTATAGCCTGTTTTATGATCAGTGAAATAAAAAGTAAGATGAGCAAATGTACTGGAGTGAAAAATTTTCTTCAGAAATAATCAAGTGTTTTTCAATACAAATACTCTAAAAATGACATTCTTAGTGGAAAAGTTACCTGAGTGTACGCCCTTGTGTTAATGTAGCTCACTACTGCACACCTGTGACTGCACCTCAGCACACTGCTTCACTCACACTCTCCTCCTGTTCTCTATTTTCTGAACTGTCAGGCTTCAGTTTTTGTGCAGCGACCCCGGGGCAGAGGAATGCAGGAATTAGTTAGAAATTCAGGACACACACAGCCAGCATGCAGGTGGGGCAAGTAGTTGTGGTTACAATAAATGATTATGTCAAAGTGATGGAAACACACTGCTCTCTTGACAAAAAAAAAAAAAAAAGTCTAATTAAGTGTAATATCCATTCAGTTGCATATAGATGTAAAAGACCTCCCAGAACAACGAGCACGCTGATCCCCTGAACTATTTTTACATTCTTGTCAACAGGCTCAGCACTGATGTGAACAAGGCAGCTGTCATGTCCACAGGAAGCTCCCTGCATGCGTTGGCCAGCGCGTTGAGCACTCACCGCGTGTTTAGTGGCTTCTACTCCTACATGAGCACATCTACCATCACGTAGGAATAAAAAGCCATAAGACACAACAGCAATCTCACAGGAGGAAGGGGAAAGTGAGGAAGGAGGAAAAGGGTATTAAGAGTGTCCATAAAAAAAAGAGGAGGGATTGTTCTCTCAGCTGGAAGGTTGAGGGAAGTAAAAGGGAAAGCGGAGGAAATGATCCAAAAATGAGCAGAGAGCAGATAGTGGAGAAAGTTCATTAAAAAAAAAAATGAAGCATACAAGGAAAAGAGTCATTCAAAAAGCAAAGGTAACCCACAGGTGATAGCAGTCCTCTGCAAGCCGCACTCTCTGTTTGTCTTTCTCTCTGTTTGATTATGTGCTGCTGTGTGCAGCAGATGAATATGTACTGCAGGCATTACTCGATTCAGAAATTCCTCTGTGTCTAAACTGTATTTGATATGCTGGAAGCCGCTCTGATGAATCTAACCAAACTCCATCTGCTCTCCCTCCAATCACGGATGTTTTCTCCCTGCAGCAACGCGCGGTTTAATATGTAGTCCAAATGGAAGCGTGCGTTGCTTCAGATGTACAGCAAATAACTATCTACTTTTTAAAACTAGACATGCTCCCGCTAATATCCACTTCATAGTCCAGGCTCACGGCTCTCCTGTAGCAGATAGATGCTCACCCTCGCATGCAAAAGGGGGTTACAGTATGAGTGTATGCATGCACGAGTCAAGCAGATAAATATGTATGACTCCGAAGCGGTAGGTTTCCTGCTTTGTATGCTAATGATCTGATTCAAGTTTAATAATGCAGCAGAGGTGCGGTGAAGGTAGTGGGGTGGAGGGGGGGCCAGTGC
Organism: Pholidichthys leucotaenia; assembly: GCA_020510985.1. NCBI lineage: Eukaryota > Metazoa > Chordata > Actinopteri > Cichliformes > Pholidichthyidae > Pholidichthys > Pholidichthys leucotaenia. The sequence goes on along the minus strand of CM035845.1, from coordinate 115,903,588 downwards.
ACCAAGGAAAGACCTCATGAGATGATCCATGTGAGGGGAGGAGACTGATTTATTCTTACAAATAAGGAAGACTATGGAGTTAAGTGGAGACTTTAAAGCTGCTGGTAATAAAGATTAATATGTACTATGCTGTTCAAATTACTTATAACATTTCAGTAAATTGTTCTGTCTGTTTATAATTGTATCAATTATCATTTCACATGCTGCACAATATCTTGACATGGCTACCGTGATGCTTTCTAAGGCTTTGATTTGATGGTTTTGATCTATGCTGCTTTGGCTAAGAAATCCAGAGACAACATAAAATGATGTGGCAGCATCACGTCCGCAAGGCCTGCTAAGTGGAAAATGTAACTTTAATCGTTTGCTTCACACAACATGAAAGGCCACGTTCTGCTGAGATGGAAAACTTAAACCTGTCATTGTATAATGTGGCTTCTTTTGCACTGCGTTTGCTGTTCTGATGGAGAACATTTAGATATAAAATTGACAACAAAAATGCAAGTGCCAAACTTATAAAAAAAACTGAACTACACAGATTTCTGCTACCATTCTGCAGCTCAAGGTTCTTCCTGTAAGTCATTTTGATTTATATTAAAGGAAATATACAGCTAAATATAAAGAGTTCTCTTATAAAATGTGGTGCATCGTCCTGTTAATCTGCCACAGTTCATATTAAATTGACCTAACTAACCACAAACTACACCTGTTAAATGCCCACTTTTTTCTACTTTTTGAGTGACTCTAGCATTACTCACAGTAACTCTGAGTATAGAAATATGACAGCATTACTGTGGTAGAAATTACACTTAATTAAAGTGACACTCTAGTCAAAATCAAGTTTTTTTTTTTGTTGTTAACATGTCTAACATGTTTTTTATGACTTACAAGACATATCAAGAACTAAATCACTCTTATGTGTCATGTCACTTAAGCTCCTCCTCTTGGAAAAAAAAAGGTAAATTTAACTAACTAACTAACTAACCTGCACTTATATAGCGCTTTTCTAGGCAGAAGGTTTTAGTGATGTCACTATAACATTTGAACCAATCAGGACTAAGCACTGGCTGTTCACACTTGCCAGCTTGCAGACTTCTGTGTCGTGGTGGACGGGACGTGGGTGGGCCTAATTAGATTGTGGCGTTTGAAGGAAGAGGAAAAAGGAAAAGATTTTTTACAAGCAACTGTAAGACAATCAAAGTTTTTATTTTTGTGGGAAAGGGGGGCATATACCCTTTTAGACAAATTAGATTTGTTTTTAAGGGTTTTAAATCCCTTGCAGTGCATCTTTAATGTTCTTTTATCTTTACACTAAAAAAATAGTGCTGTCATAGATAAGGGAGATGTAAAGGTTTTTAATCTGTGAAGAGAAGGAAGGGCAGTGATATTGTGTGTGTGTGTGCGTGTGCATATGGCTCATGATTCCCTGCACTCTGTGTCAGGTGTATGTGGACGTCAATCTCCCGTTGCCTCAGATCTCTGCTTCGACACTTGAAGGAACCTGCAAGTAATACAGAAGAGAGAGAGAGAGGGAGAAAAGGAGAAAAAAAATCAGAGCTATGAGAAGTGAAATCTTTGCTTATTAAATAATTCAGTTTCAAGGCTTAAATTATTGAATTAAGGATCATTATGAGTAGCTTGAGTTAAAAAAAAAAATGCACACACAGGAAGAAGTTTTCCGTGTCATGTGGGTAGTTTCAGTTGCCAATCTTAAAAAGTAATTAATGTTTAAAAAGTCCGTCTTCCAGAGAAATGCCCTGCAGAGCTCAAACTGTGATTCTACATGCATGCTGACACTTGTGCCTTTAAACAGGCATTAACCACAAACCAATTATGCCGAGCAGCAACTAGTTGTTGATGACTTTTGCAGTTTACAGTATCTAATGAAAAGTTAATGGCCGGCACAGCCAGATTGCTTCTGCACCTGCTAACGGTAAATATTGCCGCCAGACGGCGGGCATAAGGACATTTCACATACATTTCTGGAGAATTTTGGTACAGCTGGAGCAAACAAAAGTTTTAGCTTTTAATGTATCATCTATAAGGCTCTCTGACTTGTTTGGAATAACTCTCCACACAATGAGCTGTGACATCTTCATTGAAAAATGATTGATCGGGCTGCCGGGGAGAGGGGCTGTTTGAGAGACGGATCACTCAAACAGTCAGGCTGTAAAAGCCCACTAATATGATGAATGGTCTATTTACCCAACAGATGAGGAGAGACTTGCATAGAGATTAAACGTGCGCTTTTAGAATGTGTCCTGGTCACAGAATAGATAGAAATTCAAATAATCTGTCTGTGTTTTCTGTCAGGGAGCAAGTTGGAAATGAATTTAAGTTGCGAGTGATTTTCAGTTGTGAACAATGCGCCCGAGCTCATTTATCACCTCACATTGTCTTACAGCGAGAGAAAAATGGGTTTATTGATTATGATGCACACATATCACACCTGTGTGCATTTCAACCTGCTCAAAACGCAGAAACAAAGGACACGGAGGCTCTGAAGGATCACGAAAAGTGTGGAAATTTCAGATAAAATCTGCCTACTCATTGCACAGTGCTCAAAGTAAGTTTGAGCCATAGTCCCATTATGCCATTATGACAAGGCCATTATTAGCTGCGTATTCTTCTTCACTGGAGGCCCTTGTGTCTATGTGTTCATGTATCATAAATGGACCATTTAACATGCAAAAACTGAATCTAAAGTCATGCCACTAATCACTTAACTAAACAATGTCTCTGAGGACTGAGAGCAAGTGCTGATAGAGTGACCTAATTTTTTTACACTTCACATCTATAATTGATGTGCAATAGATGTCCCAGGCTCAGATCTGATAAGGGCTCGGCTCTGATGGATCTCCAGATAGGCTTTCGTGGGGGGAACAGATGTAGAGTCGTGCATCAGAGAGAGATGGGGTTGCCTGTGATCGTTTCCACCCTGCAGCGAACAAAATAGCCCTCATATATCCCTGTAATCTGCATTAGTGCCGGAGCACAAGCCAGGAGACAGCACAGAGGGGGATGAGTAATGGGGCTACTGCTGATTTGGCAGGCCTATATTACACCTCAAAACTGAGGCATACCCAACTTGCGAGAATATGAAATGAGGATGTCACAAATGAGCATCACCCCCCCCCCCCCCACCTTCCCACCGGACGCAGTATTTATCAGCCTGTATCACGCCTAAATCATGCTTTTAGCAGGCAGCGGGGTTTGGACTTTTCTGCCTTTGCAGCATCTTTTAAGTGAAACCCTGCCTTCAGTGGTGAAAACAGACAAATACAAAAGTGCTAGTTTCAAGAACAACTGTGAAACTTTGTTCTTCCATACTTTAAATGACTGCATCTTAGCTTCTCAGCAAACTACTGCCAGCAGAGTGATTTTGCAGTTCTCCTACTGTTTTCCATTTTACACCATGTTCCTGTAATGATGCTTCATTTTAACTACTTACAGCAGAACAGATCGGTATTTTTCTTACTCAAAAAAGAAGTACACGTTATTTTACAATGCAGTAAAGTAGCAATTATTATTTTTATAAATTTAATTTTATAAAAATAACATCTGTGACAACCAGGTAGCCATAAAAATCTTGTTTTAATAGTTAATTTTCTATGTAACCAACACAAAAATACCATAAGCATGTTCAAACTTTTAAATCCTGAACATATTACCATCAACAAGCAGAGTTCATCAGTTGTGTTCAATTAGAGCCTTTTTACGTCATTCATCTTGTGCTATTTTGATTTTAGTGTAGAAGCCATAAAATATTAATCAGTTTTACTGTGCCATACCTGCTGGAGGAACATGTAGCCCAGACATTCTTATATCTCTACCATATAGATGATTCTACAGCAAAATTATGCTCACATGTTGGGAATATGTAGTTGTTAAAAAATGACTTTTATAAAAAAAAAAAACCATTGCTCACCAAAACTGCTTAAGCTGAACAATTCATTTACTCAAATCCTTAGCTATCAGTTCGAAGATTGTCAGTGAAGTTTCTGTGTTTAGTTGCATAATCAAATATTGAAAAACCGAAATAAAAACACTGCAGCTGGCTGTCAAACCCTGTTTCTTTGCCTCCGAACATGCAGGACAGCTAAAGCAGGACAGCTAGTTTGGGTTTTGGTCATTACGTGGCAAAATGGAAGAACCACTGACCAAGAAACAGAGTTGTGTGCAACCTCTGTAAGCAACAGTGAGCATCTTTTCTAGTACGAGTAGCTGTGTCTGCAACTTGAGTGTCAAAAGGACGTCACTTAGCCATGTTCGAGGGGAACTGTGGTGTGCGCTAGCTGCAATAGCACTACTATTGTTTCACTGTCCCCCATTCTGCCCACGTTCACCCAGTGTGTCACATGCCACACCAGAGACAATAAAACACTGGACTTATTCTATGCTAACACTAAGGAGGCGTATACCTCATTACCACTCCCCCCACTCGGGAGATCGGATCACAACTTGGTTCATCTCCTGCCGGTGTACAAACCCCTAGTACACAGACAACCTCCGGTCATGCGCACAGTGAAGATATGGTCTGAGGAGGCAATGGACGCTCTAAAGGACTGTCTTGAAACCACTGCCTGGGAGAAGCTCTGCGATCCACATGGTGAGGACATCGATGGCCTCACTCACACCATCACGGACTACATCAGCTTCTGTGTGGACAACACCGTACCCACCAAGACCATACGGTGTTGCTCGAACAACAGACTCTGGATCAACCCTGAGATAAAAACACTTCTGAGAGAGAAGAAGAGGATCTTCAAGTCGGGGAACAGGGAGATGCTGAAGTCCGTACAGAGGGAGCTGAGGAGGAAGATCAGAGAAGGCAAGGACAGCTTCAGGAAGAAGATGGAGGACAAGCTGCAACGGAGCGACATCAGCGGGGTCTGGAGAAACCTTAAAACCATCTGTGGGCTCCAGAATACCTCCTCCCAGGCCACGGGGGGCAGGGAGTGGGCGAACAATCTGAACCTGTTTTTTAATAGGTTTGACCAACCGCCCTCCCCCGCGACTGCACAACAACTACTGCTGCCTCTACAGTCATTGAGACCTGCTGTCCACACCCCACTCCACCAACACCCCCCCACTCCCAGCACACAGCCCCCCAACCTGACCCTCACTAAGACCCAGGTGAGGACGGAGCTGAGGAAGATCAAGGCGAGGAAGGCCTCGGGCCGGACGGCATCAGCGCAAAGCTCCTCAAGTCCTGCACAGACCAGCTGTGTGGGATTGTGGAACACATCTTCAACCTAAGCCTGAAGCTGGGGAGGGTACCACAGTTGTGGAAAACATCTTGTGTGGTACCTGTACCAAAGACTTCCCACCCCAAAGACCTGAACAGCTATAGGCCAGTGGCCCTGATGTCTCACATGATGAAGACCCTGGAGAGTCTGCTCCTTGCTCACCTCCGCCCCCTGGTGGGACCAGCGATGGATCCGCTCCAGTTTGCCTACCAGCATGGCATTGGGGTGGAGGATGCAGTGATCTTCCTCCTTCACCATTCCCTGTCCCACCTGGAGAAGCCCGGGAATGCGGTGAGGATCATGTTCTTTGACTTCTCCAGTGCTTTCAGCACCATCCAACCGATGATCCTGAAGGACAAGCTGCTGTGCGCAGGGGTGGACCAGCACCTGTCATGATGGATCCTGGACTACCTCACTAACTGGCCACAGTTTGTGAGAACCCGGGATTGTGTGTCCGACATGATGATCGGCAGCACGGGGGCCCCCCAGGGAACGGTTTTGGCTCCCTTCCTGTTCAACCTTTATACTGTGGACTTCTCACACAACACAACACACTGCCATCTACAGAAGTTCTCTGATGACTCTGCGATCGTCGGCCTCATCTACAATGGAGATGAAGCTGAGTACAGAGGATTTATCCAGGACTTTGCGGACTGGTGCCATCGGAACTGCCTCCAGATCAACGCGAGGAAAACTAAGGAGCTGGTGGTGGACTGCTGCAGGCAAGGACAACCCCTCACAGCACCAGTAAACATCCAGGGAACAGACATTGAGATGGTGACTTCCTACAAGTACCTGGGTGTTCATCTGAACAATAAACTAGACTGGTCACACAATACCGACGCACTCTACAAGAAGGGACAGCGCAGGCTGTTCCTACTGAGGAGGCTCAGGTCTTTTGGTGTACAAGGGGTGCTCTTGAAGACATTCTATGACACGGTGGTGGCATCAGCCATCACTTTTGGAGTGGTCTGCTGGGGCAACGGCATTACAGCAGCTGATAGGAAGAGACTGAACAAACTGATCAAGAAAGCTAGCTCTGTCCTGGGGAAACACCTTTACCCAGTGGAGGAGATAGGAGAGAGAAGGATGGTGACTAAACTGTCATCTCTGCTGGAGTCAGAGTCCCACCCTATGCAGGACATACTGGACGCACTGAGGAGCTCATTTAGCAGTAGACTACATCATCCTAGATGCGTGACCGAGAGGTTTCGCAGGTCCTTCCTACCTACGGCTGTCAGACTGTATAACCTAAGCAGGGCTGCTCGCAGAGATGGCAAAAAAAATGTGACGACCTAATAGTATTGAATGCAAAAGACGCAACACACTTACACAAATGGTCCCCTCCAGTATACAACTAGGACAATATCAGTTGCTATGGAGGGTGACAATATGTATGGGTACATATTCATACCATGAAGGGTAACTAAATAGACGGTTATGCTGTTCAGTCCATCTAGCTACAATGCTCTGCATTGTGTATATATACATATATATTTATATATACTGTATATGTGTACGTATGTATATTCACTGCTCTTATTTTCTTATCTTCTAAATTATTGCTCCGAGTGTTGCTATCCCTGTGCTGTTGCAATCCTGGAATTTCCCCATTGTGGGACTAATAAAGGCTTATCTTATCTTATCTTTATTAGCGACTGCTACCTACAACAACTGAAAGCAATGCTGTATAAAAATGCAAGAATTTGGACACACTGTATGTAGGATCAGTTATAAGAGTGATATAAAACCAGCCTGGTCTCAGTAAAAAACATATCTAATAAACGTTTTCCACCCCTCTAAAATCATACAATTGCACGTTAAATCAAAAAAATATCGTGTCTTGGCACGTATTTACAAGCTCACTCACTGTGCATGTGCAAAATACTCCTAAACAGTCCTCACCGTGCATGCGCAGAACAACGGATCTTTTACTTTGGTTTTCCAACGCTCTTTCGATTGGTGGGAGGGGAATTGCGGACGGTTAACTACACAGACGTTCAAGCAACAGACACAAAAACACACAAGTTCGACTCCCACTCTCAACTGTGAGTGACCTTTTTGCTCATTTTTTTTTTTTTTACCTTAGTTTGTTTTTTACTCCACTAATGAAAGGTTCCTGTGAGGTTAGGGTTAGGGATTAAAATGTGTGGTAGTTGCTCGATGGTGAAAGAGAATAAAAGTGACAGGAACACAAACTCCCAAACGTTAAGCTGCTGTTAGACACCTTTCTTAAAGCTGCAAACGCCACGTATCCACTGCACGTGAAAAATCTTTTTTACGTGTCTGTGTACGTTTTCTGTGAGTGACAAAATGTGCAATTTCATGTTTTTTGGGTGAGACTGGGCTGTATAAAACAGAAGTGCTAATAGTACATTGGCACAGCTTGTTGATATGTGGCACACGGGCACTGCAATCATGAATAGTGAACTCGAGTATGGACAGAGACGACAGACTTAAGGCTTTTGAGATCCAATTCAGTGAAAAACAGGAGGACATAAATTTGCTATCAGTAGCAAGGAAAGAGTACGTTTGATGCATCAATACCTAGCTAAGGTTACAGTTTTTTATGTTATATCAAGGAAAACAAAATTGTTGTTTTGTATTTTGGCCTGTTGTACTGTTCTTTCAATTACCTGAGCTGATCATAAATGATTTTGTAGTTTGTAGGTGTGTAAATCTTTGAAGAAGACATTAATGGTGAAATAATGTCGTAAAATGAAATCTATTAAGTCTCTCATTGCACTCAATTGGCCCCTAATAATGACCACTATCCCCATAATTAAAATCTGATTGTGTTTTTTTTGGGGGGGGGGATTATTTGAAATGTTATGAAACTCCTACTGTGCACCCATCAACAATGAAGTGGATCTGATGAGTTGCTGTTAAGACATGCAGAAAATTCAGACCAGCTCTGTCTCATCCAAATTGAGTACAGACATTTTACCACACAGTGACAGTAAAGTTTTGCAACCTCTAGTGGCTGTGACACTAACTACATGAAATGAGATGACTGAGGGTGAGCCTTGTAATGCAAGTAGACCATCACTTTAACCTAAGCAGGGATTTTCAACCTTTGTGCCTGGTGTGCCACGAAAATTTGTCAGGTTCAGGAGGGTTGTCTGGTTTCACTTGATTGGTCAAAAAGACTGACCAACTTTTGGGACCAATCAGGTGAAGTTGGACAGTTTTCCTGAAGTGGAAATTTTTTTCCGGGGCCCCTAGGAACCCTGGTTGAAATTTACTGGCCTAACCAACTAGTTGTAGTGCATAACGCTATTACCCCAAACCTAATAAAAAGGTATGCTAAAGCAGCACCGTATAACTTTCTTGATCAAGGTATGGACATAAAAAACTACAACTATGGTGACTATGACCTGAGTCCCAACAACCAATCACAGGGTGCTTAGTTGTTGGTGGCTAAAGTGGTGTTCTGTGAATGGCTGTTGGGACTCAGGTCATGTCACCATAATTGTAATCTTTTCAGTGTTCCTACCAAGGACAGAGCTGTTGCAGGCAATGTGGACCCACTCAGGCTATACAGGAAGTGACACTCACCTGGTCAAAGGTTGATGTACCATTAAAATAAAAAATATGTACCATCAAAATAATTTTGGAAACATTATTTTAAGGTGAAATTATTACATAGTGTTGCTTTAAACATGAAGTTGGAAGTAAAAGTGAACACAGATGGAACAGCAATGTTCCACACCGTGCAATTCACATTTCACTGCTTTTCAGCGATTCAAAAGCATTCAAATCTTCTTACAGAGGTGGGAGGGTGATATTAAAAACCATGTGGAGACACAAAGAGGTTTGAGTTATCACTAAAATATTCTACAAATCATACACTGTGGGACTCAATTAAACGTAACGCAGCCATAAAATCATGACAGCACATGATAATTGTCCTGAATATACTTGAAACGCCGACACTAAATCAATTTACTTAGTTTGACTGGCACATTTTAACTCGAGTTCTATTTCTGCCCAGAACACAGCAGGCTGTCGGAGACTAATGACCTCACACTGTTTTGGCATCTTTCGCCTGCAGTGCAACTACAAAACTTGATCTACAAGCAACTCTCTAACTGGCGAGAGCATGAACATGAACCCATGGCCAAAAGAAGAACCAAGCTCCAGTCCAGCAGCTACCACAGTGGATTGTACAGCCTATAAAAATGATCCAAGATGCTCCGCAGCCGGAGGTGGGGTGGGTGGGGGGGATTAGTTACATCTATTTAATGCTCTGTAACTTTCCACTGCTGGTTCTGAAACTGTTTTACAGAAGAGAAATAAACAGTAAAGTTATTTCCGATGGAGTATTTTTAAACAAGCTAGTACATTTTGCAAGAAGAGAAACTCAACGAGCCGGAATCTTTTTATCATATCTCAAGCAGAGTTTATAGCCTAACAAGTAAGGATATAAACTGAGAGCATAACAAACACCATCCCTTACACTGCACATGGCATTAAACCCTTGTAATGGCTTGTAACAGGATATGCTTACTTGCTATCTGGAATTAAAGCGTAGATACTACATCCCTTGGGGCCAATCAAGTAGCTCTGTGTATATTCCACTGGGACGCTAATGCACTGCGAACCGTTTGTTTGCCTGCTTGTGTGTCTTTGCTGTTTCCCCTCTGAATGAATTTAGCTTAATTTCCCCTCCCAATTTGAGTCGCATTGATAAATTTGTGTGCGCTTCTGTTTCTATTTACAAATTAAAACATCTCATAAACAAAACCCACAGCTCACGGAACGGAGGAATGTATGTGCACTCTGCTAATGTTGTTATTTTTGCCCCCACATCGAACAGCAACTTGATTATAGGGAGGAGACGGATAGCTCGCCACAAATGTAACAAATGGTGCGAGAACTCCACTTTTCAACTGATGAATCCAAATCATTTAATCAACACCAGTGCAAGAAAACAGCAGCATATGGTGGTATTAAATTTACATCTCGGAGTGATGTGTGGCAGCCGCGTCAGGGATATGTATTCAGGCTGCTGTTGCATGACTTTTCATTATGCGAGGTAACAAAATGGAATCTGAGAAAAGCTGACAAAAAAAAAAAGAAAAGAAAAAAAAACACGGGAAATGGATCCAAACAGTGACCGCACAAGTGCTACTTCAGATGAAAAGCTCACAAAGCTGAATAGCTGTGAAACTGTCTATTTAGACCATCTCTCTTTGACGTTCCAGTCTCAAACCCTTTTATTAGAGTCCGGCTGGGCCGGGCTTTATTAAGCTTCATAACACAACATACAGCAGCTACAGGTTCTTGTGTCATTAGGAGACCTGCATTTTCATTAGATTGTCGTTAAAGTGTGCATGTGTGAAATTCCCTCGTTAGTGACCTTTCTACTCCGGCTAATAGTTTCAGAGTTTCTGCTGGAGCTGTTTTCAACTGCAGGGGTATTAGAAGATTGCTTTTTTCCCCCCATTTCACATGTCTGTACAATAAAAAGTGCTTGTGGAAGCATTTTGTAAGTGGGTAGAAGATTAAATCCCCACTCCCTGAAACATCTAACTGACCTGAGAAGCTGAAACGTGTTGCCGACACCATCGCATACTTTTGCTTTCTTGTGATATATGGTGCTTGACTTTAGATGATATCTTTTAATTTTTTAGAATTAAAACCTGGAAAAATAAAGGGTAGAAAAGGCAGACAGCTACAGCACACAAGGAAAAGGTTTATAAACGTAATGAGCTTTCCCATATAAAACTAGAGGGTACTCAGAGAGCTCTGCCAAGGTCTGTCTGTCTGTGTGATTGTGTGCAGGATTATGCAAAAAGTACTGGATGGATTCTGACAAAATTTTCAGCTGAGATGGTCCTCTGGCAACAGATGAAACCAACAGATTTTGAAGGTGATCTGGGTCAGGACGTGGATTGTGGATCACTTATTTTTTTTTTTTTAATCATTCTTTAACATTGCCACATGAAGCCATGGTGGAAATATGCACTCTCGGATCACCTCCAAAATCTAAAGGGTTCATTTGTAGCCCAAGGGCCACCTCTGGTGAAAATTTCATTGAAATCTGCTCAGTAGTTTTTGTGTAACCCTGCATAAACAAACAAACAAACAAACAAACAAAACAGACAAACAAACAAACCACTGCAATCACATTAACTTGTTGGTGGAGGTAACAAGAAGCCCTCCAACACAAAAAAGTAAAAATACATAGTGTGTTACCTCCTTTTGGATATGACTATATTTATCATGCTTTAAGACAGTGATGTTTCCTTAAACTGCTTAAAACCTTGTACAGAGGTGGTAGTTAGATGGTGGACGAAACAATGTGCAAAACAGAGGGGTAGGACTAAGGGGTGAATTGGGATGCACCCTAAACATAGTGCTGCCATGCTGGGGCCCTGTGTCCCTATATCCTTGTCTTGCTCTTTTGTTGTTCGTTGTCACTTCTTTGTTTGCCGCTGGTTTTCTGATGCATTTCCTTTTTGTGCTAGATACACATTTTTGGGTGGTTAAGGTTAGGGTCATACTTAGGAGCAGAAAAAGGTGAGGGTATAATTAACACATATTGCAACTGTAATAATCAACCCTGTCCCTCTGTCACTCCATGTCATTCTGTGCACAACCACTACAAGCCAATGAGTGTCAAAATGTACATATTGGTTAAAACAATCACATTATTTGTTTTCTGTTGGAGGTCAGTCTTGTATAAAAGCAAACATAACCTACATTTTTTTTGTCTGATGATGTGATCAAGCTGCTTGACATGTCTATTATATATTAAGAACATTTCCTCCCTAAATGTGCCTGCACTATCAGTTCAACAAAAAAAAGGTACATGTACCTATAGTTTAACACAAAACTAACAGACTGAATAAGTGCATCCTAGAGCTGGGACAAGCTGAGGCGGTTTACAGTGTGGACTATAGTTTGTCAAATCTGTGGGAGGATTCACCTGGGTTCACCTTCAGAGATGATGTACTAGCGCATATTCCAGCATCTGTTTGTCTGGAAGGTGAAAAATGACACTGACTGCTTTAGTGTAGCAGATACATCCACAACTCCAAGGCCTCAAGGAGGAACGTTTCACCCCATCATCTTGCTCATAAACATGAGTATTTTTTTTAATTACTTGTGAATGAGATCTTTTTTTAAAACATGTTGGTAGAGATTATTTAAATATTAAATTTTATATTTAATTTCAGCAATGCTGCATTTTGAGATTTTACATTTTTATTTTACTTTTAACAAATCTTCAACAATTCTTAACTGGATTCTAACAACAGCTAGGGCCAACCTGTCCCGTGGCATCAAGGAAGCAAAACGACAGTATAGCAAGAAAATATCTGGACACTTCAGCAACACCAGAGATGCAAAGTCTCTCTGGTGTGTCATACAGACCCTCATCAACAACAAACCTCCACCTCAGACCTGTGCAAGTGACATCACACTGCTTAACAACTTAAATGACTTCTTTGGCCACTTTGAAGCACAAAACAGCACATCAGCACAGAAGATCACTCCTCCCCCAGATGAGCAGGCTATAAGTTTGCAGTTCCAGTTTGCATACCGGTCCAATTACTTGACAGATGATGCTGTCTCTACTGCCCTCCACTTAGCCCTCACACACCTGGACACAAAGGACTCCTACATCAGAATGCTGCTCATAGACTTCAGTTCAGCATTCAACTCAATCATCCCCCAACAGCTCATTTACAAACTGGATGAGCTGGGGCTCAACACTTCACTTTGTAAATGGCTGTTGGACTTCCTGACGGGGAGACCGCAGGCAGTACGGGTTGGCAGTAACACATCCAGCACCATCACTCTGAACACAGGGGCACCCCAAGGATGTGCGCTGAGCCCCCTCCTCTTCACTCTGCTGACCCATGACTATACACCGAAACACAGCTCCAACCTCTTCATCACGTTTGCAGATGATACAACTGTGGTGGGCCTCATCAACAACGGAGACGAGACAAACTACAGGAGCGAGGTGAACCGCCTGACCATGTGGTGTGGAGACAACAATCTCTCTCTGAACATGGAGAAGACCAAGGAGATTGTTGAGGACTTCAGAACAGCGCACACCCAGCATGCTCTCCTTACCATCAATGGTGCTGTTATGGAGAGGGTGAGCAACACCAAGTTTCTGGGTGTGCACATTACAGAAGACCTCTCCTGGACCACCAACGACGTATCACTGGCCAAGAAAGCTCGGCAGTGTCTCTACTTCCTCCACAAACTGAGAAGAGCCAAAGCCCCAGCCTCCATCATATATACCTTCTACAGAGGTACCATCGAGAGTATCCTGACCAGCTGCATCACCGTATGGTACGGCAACCTGCACTGTGTCCTGCTGCAAGACCCTCCAGTGCATAGTGAGAACAGCTGAGAAGATCGTCGGTGCCTCTCTCCCCTCCCTTGAGGTCATCTATAGCACCTGCCTCACCCGCAAAGCCCTCTGCATTGCAGGTGATCCCACCCACCCATTACACAGCTTCTTCAGTCTGCTGCCATCAGGGAGGAGACTGTTTAGTCTCCGGGCCAGGACCAGCAGACTCAAGGACAGCTTCATCCACCAGGCTGTCAGGAAGCTCAACTTTGTCCCTTCTCTGCCCCCTGTCCTCCTTCTGCTCCCTCCCCAACACAAATCCTGGACTCTGACTACCCCCCCCCCCTTCAAAAACTGAACTCTGCCATCCCTAGGTACTGTTCACTACACTCCCCCGACACACTGATTTCAGGAGCTTCAAAAGCTGAACTCTGTCATGCAGGAACTGTTCACTCCAACACACACACACACACACTGATCTCAGGGCTGCACCAGTCACTTCATGCAGCAATAGACTACTCTCTTTGCACTACATGCCAATTTAACCCTCTAGGTGCCCTGATATGTGCCTTAAGTCACTACATACTGTCTTAATTTTTTATCATATGTATTTATTTTGCACACCCTTAGCTTTCTGGTTGGGGGTTGGTTTTCTTTGCACTGATGTTTGATGTTTAATGTTTAGTGTTAGATGTTATACTTTATATTCATATTTCCTACTTAGTATTTACCTTGTTGCACCATGGGTCTCAGAGTAATGTAATTTCAATTCTCTGTATGTGCTGTACATATGGCAGAATTGACAATAAAGTTGACTTTGACTAAGTCTGGATCTGGCTAGCGTGAAGAAGACCCTCTCCAGGATCAACCCACGCAAGGCAGCTGGACCAGACAACAAACAGGGCCACGTTCTAAAGGACTGTGTGGAAGAGCTCATGAATGTCCTGGCCGACATCTTCAATATCTCCCTGAGTCAAGCTGTTGTCCCCACGCCTTTCAAACCTGCTACCATAATACCAGCCCAAAGAAGCCCGTCCCATCCAACTGCAATGATTACAGGCCAGTACCACTGACCTCCATCATAATGAAGTGCTTTGACTGGCTGGTCATGTAGAACATCAAGTCCACCCTGCCTCCCTCCCACGACCCATCTCGGTTTGCATACAGGTAAACTAGATCCACAGAAGATGCCATCTCTGCTGCTCTCCATCCAGCTCTCACCTACCTGGACTTAAAGAACTCCTATGTGCTAATGCTGTTCTTGAATTTCAGTTCAGCATTCAACACAATCATCCCTCAGCACATAATAGAAAAACTCAGACACTTGGGACTCAAAACCCCTCTCTGTAACTGGGTGGGAGAGGTCACAGAATGTACGGGGCGGCAGCAACACCTCCAAGACCATTACATTGAGGGGCCCCACAAGGGTGCGTGCTCAGCCCGCTGCTCTTCACCCTGCAGACCCATGACTGCGCATCAACCTACAGCACCAACCACATCATCAAATTTGCAAACAACACGATGGTGGTGGGCTTCATCACAAACAATGAAGAGGCCAATGACAGAAATGAGGTGAACCAACTGGTCCATTGGTGTAATGACAATAATCTCTTCCTGAACATGAGAAAAACCAAGGAGATTGTGGTCGACGTCAGGAGAGGACACACACAGCATCCCCCTCTGAACATCGATGGAGCAGCTGTGGAGAGGGTGAGCAGCACCAAGTTCCTGGGGGTGCACATCTCTGAGGACCTCTCCTGGTCCAACAACACAACATCACTGGCCAAGAAGGCTCAAACTTGCCTCTATTTCCTCCGCAAACTGAGGACAGCACGAGTCCCGCCCCCCATCATGTGCTCATTCTACCGGGGCACCACTGAGAGCATCCTCACCAGCTGCATCACTGTGTGGTATGGAAGCTGCACCACCTCCTGCCGGAAGACTCTACAACACAGTGAAAGCAGCCAGCAAGATCACTGGTGCCCCTCTGCCCTCCCTCTTGGACATCTACCACACGCGCCTCACCCACAGAGCCATCAACATTGCAGGCGACACCTCCCACCCCTCAAACTCCCTCTTCAGCCCCCTGCCCTCAGGGAAAAGGTACCGGAGCCTACGGGCCCGCTCCACAAGACTGCTAAACAGCTTTGTTCACCAGGCCATCAGGACCCTGAACTCTGCCCACTTCCTCCATCCCACCCCCTGCTCCTGAACTGTAACACACTCATCCACACAATAACTACCTCAGCTGTTTGCACAGAAAGACTTGGCACACCAAAAGTACCACATCTGCTGCTGTACGTCTTGCACCTTACTGCAACCATATGCACAAATGGCATACCTGCTGCTGTCATTGCAATGGTGATCATGCGCAGACCAATCTGTCACTGTCTGCACCCCCGTTACTGCATTGAACTTGCAATTTACTGGTATCATGGTTTCCTGTACATAGGATTGCTGTGTTTTTACTGTTGTTTGCACTATGGGTAGCATTACTGTACATAGATTGTTGTCGTTTTCCATCCTTATTCCTTCTTGTCTTAAATATTGCACACACCACTAAGAGCGAGAGAAACGGCATTTCAATTCTACTGTATGTCCTGTACATATAGAAGTATTGACAAATAAAAATCTTTGAATCTTCAGTCATGAAAGAAATATATTACAGTGAAAATGGCAAAGTCTTTTTGTAGATTATTAAAGCCAAAGAGATTTTTGGATAAGGATTTCATCTGTGACAGTGAGTTTAAATACTTGGGGTCAACCATTTCAAAGCAATGGAAAATGCACAAGAGAGGTGAAGAAAAGAGTGCAGGCAGGGTGGAGTGGGTGGAGGTGAGTGTCGGGGGGATTTGTGACAGAAGGATAGCAGCTAGAGTGAAAGGGAAGATTTACAAGATGGTAGTGAGATCTGCTATAATATATGGTTTGGAGACAGTGGCACTGATGAAAAGACAGAAGGCAGAACTGAAGATGCTAAGATTCTAATTGGGAGTAACTAGGAGGAAGAGGATTAGAAATGAGTATATTAGAGGCACTGTTCAGGTTGAGCAGTTCGGAGACAAAGTAAGAGAGGCAAGGCTGAGATAGTTTGGACATGTGCAGAGGAGGGATTGTCGACATATCAAACAAAGGACATTGAATATAGAGCTGCCAGGCAGGAGGAAAAGAGGAAGACCACAGAGAAGATTCATGGATGTAGCGAAGGAGGACATGGAGAGGGTTCTGTTGCAGAGGAAGATGCAATGGAGAGGGTGAGATGGAGGCAGATGATGTGTTGTGGTCACCCCTAAAGGGAGGAGCCAAAAGAATAAGAAGATTCCATGTGTGGTATTTGGTGCAGAAGTATGGAGAAACACATAAAAAACATTGACAAACTCAATATTTTTGCCAAAGAGCACTATGAACTGTATGGAAAACCACTTATCATAACCCAACCAACTCACTGTTTATCAAGTTAATTGCTTTGAAAGTTAGAAAATTGAAAAAGCAAATTTGAGGGAAATACGTATGTATCTGTAAAAAATAACCCGATACAGGTCAATGCAAAAAAAAAAAAAAAAAAAAAAATCAGTTTTTCCATGGTGTTAATTTATAGAGCAAGGATATTTATAATTTAAAACTATGTTTCATATTCAATTTAAACAATGAAAAAAATGATAAAAATATTTAAATCAAAAAATAATAATATGCTCAAATTATTTACAATTACTGGAATTTATTGCAATTAAATTTATATGACTTACAGTGACCACTGCACTGATGCTTCGTCGTCGTCGTCGGCGTCCGTCGGTCTATGATGACCATGGAAGTGAATCCTAAACATCTACTCTGCTGGAACAGCACCGCCTGTGGCTGAACAGGCCGATGTGCGAATGGCAGTCCCTGTCACACAGGTCGCACTTGTGGGTGGTCTCCGTGCTGCTGGGTCTGTGGCAGTTCTTCCTGCGGGTCATTTTTTCATCTGCTGCAGCAGTCAGTCTCTCTTTACCACTCTTTACTCTTTACCTTGAGCTGTCTGGTCAGGGTGCCTCTCCATTTGGAGCGGTCCGTTGCAAGGTTCTCCCAGCGCTCTGTGTTGATCTCCTGGGCCTTCATGTTTCTCTTGCAGACGTCTCTAAAGCGCAGCTGTGGGCGGCCAATGTCTCTCCTGCCAGTCGCCAGTTCTCCACAGAGGACATCTTTGGGGATTCTGCCATCCTCCATACGGTGAACGTGGCCTAGCCAGCGGAGCCTATGCTGCCTGAGTAGAGTGAACATGGAGGGAAGGCCGGCGCGGGACAGAACT
Organism: Pholidichthys leucotaenia; assembly: GCA_020510985.1. Lineage (NCBI taxonomy): Eukaryota > Metazoa > Chordata > Actinopteri > Cichliformes > Pholidichthyidae > Pholidichthys > Pholidichthys leucotaenia. The sequence continues at coordinate 115,885,737 of CM035845.1, read as the reverse complement.
TCTGTGTTGGGCACTTTGTCCTGCCAGGATATGTCCAGGATGTGGTGAATGCAGCGCATGTGGAAGGAGTTCAGTCTCTTTTCCTGCCGGGCGTATGTTGTCCACGTCTCACTCCCATAGAGCAGTGTGCTGATGACACAGGCGTTGTACACTGCCATCTTCGTCTTGACAGAGACTTTGGGATTCTCCCACACTCGTGTGGTGAGGCGAGCGAGTGTGAAGGCTGATTTTCCAATCCTTTTGTCGATCTCTGTATCAAGGGAGAGGTTGTTGCTGATTGTGGACCCCAGGTACGTGAACTGATTCACGACCTCCAGCTCGTAGTCGTCGATGGTGATGGTTGGTGGTGCTTCCGTGCCGTGCGCCAAGACGTTAGTCTTCTTCAGGCTGATGGTAAGCCCGAAGTCCTTGCATGCCTGGGAGAAGCGGTCCATCAGGGTCTGAAGCTCCTGCTGTGTGTGGGTTGCAACTGCAGCGTCGTCTGCGAACAGCATGTCTCTGATTAGAGCCTCGCGTACTTTGGTTCTGGCTTTCAGGCGGGCGAGGTTGAAAAGCCTGCCGTCAGATCTTGTGTGCAGGTAGATTCCCTCTGTTGCTGTGCTGAAGGCATGCCTCAGGAGCATAGCAAAGAAAATCCCAAAGAGGGCTGGCACAAGTACACAGCCCTGTTTCACTCCACTGCGTATGTTGAATGGCTCTGAGACATTGCTGTCGTGCTGCACTATCCCCTGCATGTTGGTGTGAAACGATTCGATGAGGCTTTGCAACTTTGGTGGGCATCCTATCTTTGGCAGGATCTTGAAAAGGCCCTCTCTGCTGACCAGATCGAACGCTTTGGTGAGGTTGATGAAGGCAACGTACAGGGGCATGTTCTGTTCTCTGCATTTCTCCTGGAGTTGGCGGATGGAGAATATCATGTCTACCGTCGATCGCTCAGCGCGGAAGCCACACTGAGACTCGGGGTAGACACGTTCGGCAAGATTCTGTAGACGAACGAGAGCAACTCGTGCGTAGACTTTGCCAACAACGCTGAGGAGGGAGATGCCCCTGTAGTTGTTGCAGTCGCTTCTCTCCCCTTTGTTTTTGTAGAGGGTGATGATCTTGGCGTCCCTCATGTCCTGTGGTACAGCACCTTCCTTCCAGCACTGGCAGAGGATGTCATGCAATGGCAGCAGTAGGGCGGTCTTGCATTGCTTGATCAGGTCGGGGGGTATGCCGTCGTTGCCGGGTGCCTTGCCAGCAGCCAAGCTATCAATGGCCTTGCTGAGTTCGTCGATGGTTGGCTCGGCGTCAAGTTCGTCCATGGATGGCAGGCAGTCGATGGCATCAAGGGCTGACGGTGTCACGGTGTTCTGTCTGGAGTAGAGGTCGGAGTAGTGTTCCACCCATCTCTCCCTCTGCTTGTTCTTTTCTGTGATCATCTCCCCAGTGGAGGATTTGAGGGGGGCCGTCTTGCTCTGAGCCGGACCAAGTGCTTTCTTGATGCCATCGTACATACCACAGATGTTCCCTGTTATGGCAGCGGTTTGAATGTCTTGGCTGAGCTGAGTCCAGTACTCGTTGGCACAGCGCCAAGCAGTCTGCTGAACTTTGCTTCTCGCAGCCCTGAGAATCTGGAGATTCTTCTCGTTTGGGTACTTCTTGTACTCAGCAAGTGCTGAGCGCTTGGCTTCAATGACGGGGGTCATCTCGGTCAACTTGGCATCAAACCAGTCCTGTGACTTCGAGGTCTTCCTCCCAAAGGTAGCCAAGGCTGTGCGGTGGATGGTGTTTCTCAGCTCTTCCCACTTCTGCTTTGCAGATTCTCCTTCTTGTGGTACACCAAGTTCCTTCTCAAAGGTGGAGGCAAACTGCTCAACAAGTTCTGGTTGGGCCATCTTGCTGGTGTCAATCCGTGCCTTTCCAGGCTGTCTAGCACGATGGAATTTCTTCAGCTGCAGCTTGACCTTGCAACACACCAATGAATGGTCTGTGTCGCAATCTGCAGTCTGGAACGAACGGGTGATTAGCACGTTCTTCAGTGAGGTGCGCCTGGTCAGGATCAAGTCCAGCTGGTGCCAGTGCTTTGAGCGCGGATGTCGCCAGGAAACCTTGTGTTGGGGCTTGGTCTTGAAGAATGAGTTTGTGATGCACAGATCGTGATATGTACAGAACTCAAGCAGCCGCTGTCCGTTGTTGTTCATTCTGCCCACGCCAAATGGTCCAAGACAGGAGGGCCAGGAGTCGTGGTCAGCACCCACTCTGGCATTGAAGTCTCCAAGGAGAATGAGCTGTTCAGAGTTGGGGATGATCCTGACAGTTGTTGCGAGATTCTCGTAGAACTCGTCTTTTGCCTCTGGTGTGGCTGTCAGTGTTGGGGCATACACACTGACGAGGGTGACTGGGCCTTGAGTGGTGTTGAAGCGGAGGGTGAGGAGTCGTGCAGAGCCATTGCTGCCCGGTTCCACCATCTTCAGCAAGGTGTTCTTCACTGCGAAGCCCACTCCGTGTTCCCTGTGTTCGTCACTGCCCTTTCCCTGCCAGTAGAACGTGTAGTCCTTCTCTCTCAGTGTGCCTGCGTCAGCCAACCGTGTTTCCTGGAGAGTGGCGATATCCACTCCCAGTCTCTTCAGCTCATTATTGATGATGGCAGCCTTCCTGGTGTCATTGATGTCCTTGAGGTTAGTAGCGAGTCCTGTCATCATAGTGCGGACGTTCCAAGTTCCCAGTTTTAGAGTTGGCCTCTTTTGTTTTTTTTGTCTTGCCTGGTGTGAAGGTTCTCATCCTGCTGTTCAGACTTCTCCTCATCCCCATGCACCCAATGAGGAAAGCAAGCTGTGGTGGGACAACACCTTATTGGCTGGGGGCTGCCCAGCTTGAGACGGGCGGTAGCTGTCCAGTGAGATCCGATGATCCCTCCCACCGTCGGGAACAACCCCTGGCGCCGCGCTCTACGCCAATTGAGCGGTGGCTTATAACTGGTAACTGTCATTCCCCGTGTTTTGTCTACGCCAAAGGCGAAGCTGGAGTGTCCTCTCCAGTGATCTGGTGTTCTACCTTCCAGCGTTGGGCGTTGGTAGGATTCAAGCCTGGGCAGGAAGATATGGAGGACAAGATGTTGCCCATGCAGCATGTACCCCCTCTCCACGTCACTGATGAATCCAAAGGAACAGCAGGGCTGCTACAGTTTGGCACCAGCGCCGTCGCAGGAGCTGCCAGAACGATGTTGAGCACAACAGAGAACTGTTGTTAACTGCTTTAGTGCAGTGGTTATTGGTCGTGTCTTTCCTGTAAGTCATTTGATTCACAAATATTCTAACATCTCAGTCAAGTCCATTTTGCTTTAGGACACCCTACCGTGAGCAAGTTTCCCTAAAAGCATACAGCTCCTGAGATCATTATGAGATGCTAATCCTTGCAGCACAGAAACAGGTGGTTTGGGTATCTGACCAGGGTGCTTCATGGATGTCTTATACTTAAGAAGTTTTAGGCATGTCCCACCAGGAGGAGGCCCGAGGGAAGACCCAGGACACTCAGAAATATTAGGCCTCTCTTGTTGTCTGATATCTCCTCGGTGACTGGCGAAAGGGAAGTCTGTTAATCTCTCTTCAAGATAAAAGGCTAAAGATGGATGGATGGATTGTCATGAGCTGAGCACTGGAGATTTCTGCCATGCTCAGTCTCATGGCTTTCCTCTATATTTGTATGTTTGCTGTATTTTGTGCCTTTTGGTTTCTGTATATCTCGCAGTTTCTTATTTCTGCCATAATTTTGTTACTCTTGCTTGTGGTATTAGTTTGCATTTATTTCTCAGTCTGTATTTGTTGACATTTAATTCTTTATATCTTACTGTTGTGTTCTTCCTCTGGGTTGACAGCTGTCAGTGGCACGTCCGGGTTTTTGCTCCGTGGTGAGCAGTGACCCTGTCGGCTGTCGGCCCCGTCCTCTCCCCTCTCATTGCTCCCAGCTGACCCGAGTTGTAATTATTGTTTCCTCCTGCCTACTTTGGTTCCCACACCTGTTTTCATTTGTGTTATGCCATATTTAAGAGCCGCTGCTCCATGTATTCCTCGCTGCAGTCTTGATGATGAATTCTACTTCCAGACGTAAATTTAACATCCTCTATTTTCGTCTCGGAGTACCGTGTTAATCTCTTTGTGGCTTTTTAGTTATTTTGTGCACATTGTACTTTATGTTTGTAATAAATCATCACAAACTCACAGTTCAGCACGTGGGTTCCCTCTCTGCCCCCGGAGGGGCATTTATGACAGAAGACCGCAGCCAGTTTGTGACCCAGCTGCTGTGGGTTTGTGTTTTTTTGTTACTTCTCCTATTTTTCTGGAGCTGTCAGCATGATCTCTGATTACTCCAGCTCAATGGGTGGGCGTGCGTACCCGATAAGCCTGAGGTGGGAGGTTTGTAGGATGCTGATGGAATTAGATGAGCTCATCTCCAATGCTCACGGAGCTCTTACCCCTAAAGATGCTCTCTGGTACCTGGGCCTTGTGGAAGCGGCTGCTTGCCGGTGCCCTCAGCTCGCACAGCATGCTGAGGGGGTAGAGAGGATCATGCTGGTGGCGGCCCTGCAAAGGGAGAACAGTGGTAGGGAGAGACGAGCCCTGAAGAAGCAGAGGTCACCGCCTACGGGGAGGCATCCCCAGTCCTTGGTATTACCGTCTCCTCACCCGCCTCCTGCTCCACGATGCCGCCACCCAGCTCCGGGGCACCGGAGGAATACCCCCACCTCTCAGGTAGCAGTTTCCCCTTCGCTGAGGCAGAAGACTCCCGCATCAGTGCCCTCCTTCTGTTTTTCCTTTCCAGCTGTTCCGCCAGCTTCCTCCTTCTCCGCATCTGTTGTTTCCCGCTTCTCCTCAACATTCTCTCCCCCTGCTGATGGGTCGGCTGTTTCCTGTCCGGCTCCGCCCGTCTCTGTGTCGGCAGGGGTGGCTCCTCCACGATCCACTGAGGGGTCCATGTCTACCGTAGCCATGGTGAGGGGTGACTCCAGACCAGCTGCAGCAGGAAACATAGTACCCCGGGAACACAGGCAAGTGTCTTTTCATTTTCCCACATTTTATGATGATATGAATTGGAATCAAACTGGGGATTCTAAATTGTCCTTAGGTATGACTGTGAGAGTGAATGTTTGTCTGTCTCTCTGTGTTGGCCCTGCGATGGACTGGCAATCTGTCCAGGGTGTACCCTGCCTCTCGCCCAAAGATGCTGGGATAGGCTCCAGCCCCCCCGCGACCCGAAAAGGATTAAGCGGAAGAAGATGGATGCCTTGCCTGGTTCCTGGTAGTGAGGCTCAGTGTTTGCAGTCCTCTGAGTCCTCACCGCCTGCTGCAGCCATTAATTTCTCACCTGCCCTCTCCATGCCTCCTTCTATTCTCCCCGAGTGTCCACCGACTACTGGATTGAGCTGTTGGGTGGTGGACGAGCCTGCGGTCCTGGAAAACCTGGTTCCAGCCCCACAGCCATGGTCTGGACGGAGGGAGAGCGCTGCCTGTGATCCGGAGCCTGGGCCAACGAGTGAGCATCCCCGGGCTTCAGCTGTTCTGGATCCAGCACCAGCAGAGAACGGACCTCCTGTTGCCACGACGGGTGAGCCACCTGCATGGGTCACATCACTGGGGGGTCCCGGGACTGCATCGACCACCATGCCTGCTGCTGGGGCCGCCACAGCAGAGTCTGAGCTGGACCTCCAGAGGGCTGGGCTCAAAGAGTCGTTGTCTGGATCGACAGAGTCCCGGACGGCAGTGGAGCTTGAGCTCAGGCAAATGTTTTCCTTTGTTTTCATTGTTTCTGTGTTGGAGAGGTCTTGTCTGGCTCTTGGTGTGGACAGCCAAGTGCAGCCGTCAGCTGCACCTGCGCTCACCTCGCCGGGCTCCACTGCCGCCGGTGACCCTGACCCTGTTTCCCTGCCTTTCCCATCTGAGCTTTTCCCCAGGGTCACGGAGGATAGTCCAGCTTTGCCAGAAGTCTCCGTGGGTCCAGCCTTGTCGCCTGAGATCACCGTGGCCCAGCTCCTCCCGCTGAGATTGTCACGGGTGCTCCGTCTCAGCCTGGGACCTCCGTGGGTGCTGCTCCCCCTCCAGATGAGGTCGTCGTGGGTGCTCCGTCCCAGCCCGGGACCTCCGTGGGTGCAGCTCCTCTTCAGTCCGGGTCTCCGTGGGTATGGTGTCCCAGTTGGGGACCATTGTGGGCGCTGTGGCCCAGCCTGAGTCCAACATGGTTGCCGTGCTCCAGTTTGGGCCCGCCGTTTGTGTTACGCACCAGCCCAGGGGCCACCGTGGGTGAAGCTCTGGCCCAATCCGGGTCCACCGAGGATGCGGCTCTGGCCCAGTCCGGGCCTACCGAGGGTGCGGCTCTGGCCTAGTCTGGGCCCACTGAGGTTGCAGCTTTGCTCCAGCCCGGAGCCACCGCAGGTGCTGCTTTGCTCCAGCCCGGAGCCACCATGGGTGCTGCTTTGCTCCAGCCCGGAGCCACCGTAGGTGCTGCTTTACTCCAGCCTGGGGCCACCAAGGGTGCTACAGGCCAGTCCAAGGGCGTCGTGATTCCCTCTCCTCTGCCAGACATCATCCTGGTCCTCTCTCCTCTGCCAGACGCAGTCGTGGCTCCCTCTCCTCCGCCCGAGGCTGTTGTGGTTCCTTCTCCTCACCCTGATGTCGCCATGGGTCCCCTGACTCCTCCATCTTGCTCATCACTGGTTCTTCCCGTTGAGCAGCCGCCTCCTGGGCCACCCTTTCTGTTCAGGTGATTAAAGAACTCTGGCAGACCACCCAACAGACTGTGCCACGGGGTTGGGTGGCCCACATTCTCTGGTAGGCCACCCGACTCTTTCCATCATGCCATCTGTTGGGCCTAGGACTTTGGCCACCCGCCTGAACTGTCCAGCTCTTCGGTCCAGGGGGCTTAGGTGGTTGGGGTTTTACCTGGTGTAGATCCTGAGCGGGGTTTTTTGTTTTGTTCCCTCCTAGCCTGTTCCCCCCACCACCCACCCAGGTTGGTTTATTGTCATACTCCTTTTTTTTGGGGGGGGGGGGGGGTCAGTTTCTTTTTTGATGTATCCTGGGTGTCTGGTACCCACCCCTTGAGAGGGGGGCTCTGTCATGAGCTGAGCACTAGAGGTTTTCGCCATGCTCAGTCTCATGGCTTTTCTCTATATTTGTATGTTTGTTGTATTTTGTCCCTTTTGGTTTCTGTATATCTTGCACTGTTTCTTATTTATGTCATAATTTTGTTACTCTGTGGTATTAGTTTGCATTTATTTCTCACTCTGTATTTGTTGACATTTAATTCTTTATATCTTACTGTTGTGTTCTTCCTTGGGGTTGACAGCTATCAGTGGCACTTGCGGGTTTTTGCTCCGTGGTGGGCAGTGTCCCTGTCAGCTGTCGGACCTGTCCTCTCCCTTTTCATGGCTCCCAGCTGACCCGAGTTGTAATTATTGTTTCCTTCTGCCCGCTCTGGTTTCCACACCTATTTTCATTTGTGTTATACCTTATTTAAGAGCCGCTGCTCCATGTATTCCTTGCTGTGGTCTTGATAATGAATTCAACTTCCAGACACAAGTTTGACGTCCTCTATTTTCTTCTTGGAGTACCGTGTTAATGTCTTTGTGGATTTTTAGTTATTTTGTGCACGTTGTACTTTATGTTTGTAATAAATTATCACAAACTCACACTTCAGCGCGTGGGTCTCCTCTCTGCCCCTGGAGGGGCATTTTTGGGATGGATGGATAGATGGATGCTCCAGCCCAGTGGCATCTTGGTTCAGTCAGGATCCTTGGCAGAATTACATGTTCCACCCCAGTTTACATGGTTTTTCTATGTAATCTAATTTTGATTTAGTGGGCAATATTGAAAATCCAAAAATATTTGTGTAATTTTTTTTTTTTTTTTGCCCATTAACAGCAGTACTTGAGGACAATCTATTATTCCTTCAGGGACTCAATTTTGACTCTCCCAGGTGAGAGGCTGATACAATTACCTCTCCACTAACATTGCAGTAAGTGGCAATTAACCAGTGAAGAGTATTGACAGAGGTACCCAATGCAGCCTAAATTTGTCTCTAGGACAGACCGCCCCATATTCAGTCTATTATTTGTTGATTTGCAGTGACAAAATTAATAATATTGCTTAAAACTGCACAGAATGTTAATGTTTTCACTTCAAATGAGTAATGCTGATCAGTGTGCCCTATCAAACCCACAAACCCAATAAAATCATAGTTTAAACAAAATGAAATAACAGTAAAAACTTGCATTTTGCAGAAGAACCTGCATACTATAGTGTACTTCCTGCAACACTACAGCATTCTTATACTGGTTTGAATGGATATTAATTATTACAGGAATATATATGAACTAAAAACAGCTACACTGCTTTGAACTCTGTTTAAGGTCACCATTTAAGGAAAGTAATCTGACTTATTTCCTACCATGTGTACACACAATACTGTTCAGGATGTTTATGTCGGGTAGCTAAATGAAAAAGTTATTAATGGTCTAAATATTGAACCCATTCTCCCAAGTATGCAACAAATCACCCTTATCTACCATGTCCTCTCACTTTTATTCTTTGCTCTCACCCCGTTTTCATTACTCACTGAAGGTTTTCTCTCTCCTGTTGACTCCGAAGTGGGAACATTTTCATGGAGGCAATAAAACGCTCATCAGCAAAGGCCTGAAATGATATTTTAATATGACGACATTTTAATGAGGACTGAAGGAGATGGCTGGTTTGGCTGATGGCAGCACCTCTTTATCAATGAGTGGCAGGGAGAACTAATGCACTAAAACGCGGTGGCCGCCAAGGCTCGCTCTCTCTCTCCATTTGTGTCCTAATGTCTCTCTCTCTCTGACACACAACACACACTTTATATTCTTTATTTGTAGGGGCTAAATTAAATTTGGCCAGGATTTAAGTATTGGAAAGATATGAAACCATTCTCTCCACCTGCATTAGTTTACTGACGATACTGTATGTGGCCATATTTGACCTTTCTAGTCAGTTACTCACACCTCCAACTCTCCTCTCTCTGGTCTTTCTTCTAGTGTTTACGCGTTATGTCATCGACAGGGACTTAATCTGAGAGCTGAACAGTTTAGCTGCTTGAGAAAACCTGTCAGATGCGAGTACCGAGATTGATTGCACTGACAAAAGGTCCTGTTATTGGACTGGAGGGGTTATGATGAAATTATAGATACAGCAAGACAGGGTTCCGCATTTGAAATACACATCAAGAGAAATTTATGATTTCTGCTCTGTAACAGCGTGTGAAGCTGTAAGTGTTCATAACTTTGAGCAAAACAATATTTACAGTAAGCTGTTTCCAGTGCTTTACTGTAATCTAAGAAGGCTGACAGAAATTTAAAAATAAATCTACTATATATTACATGCATGGGTTTATGAAGATCCTTTTCATCTTCACTGGGAATTATGCAGTCTCTGTAAAAGTGACCCAACTCTAGAAGCAATAATACAACTGAGACATGGTGTAAATTATTGTCAAGGTGTACACATTACTGCTGGGATGTACTAACTTACCGCCAAAGTGTGCTCTGAATGTGACTTTTACGTGAAGCCTTGAGCCTAATGAGTTGTCAGATGTGAGGCACACAAAACAGTGAAGCTATGATAAGAAGCAAATTAATGTCAGAATAATGCCATTCAATGAGATGCTTTTCTCATTACATACGGCTACAACAAAGTGTGATAAGCAAAGTACCTACCAGCTGTGTTGCACACTACATTGCTTCATATTTATTTAATGAGACCCTCACTTGATGATCTTACTCCAGTGAGTGGTCAGACTTGGCTGACTTTGCCGGCAAGGTCAGGACAAGAGCGTTACAAGAAGGAGACTGCCCCCCCCCCCGGCCCACCAGACACTTAACAAAACCACTTTCTCTGCTTTCCCCCCCTCTCATGCCATACAAGGTCGCCTCATGCTGGCTACGCCTCTGCAATTAGCATGCAGCCTGTGGCGTGGCCTGTCTGGCGGGCGAACACACGAGCACGTCGTTCTGCTCTCCTAATGAGATGCCAGTCAGCGAGGGCGCCTGCGGGACTGTTAAAGTACAAAAATGAAAAAAATAATGAAAAAAAAAAAACTCCTGGGGTGATCATCTTATGGGTGGTAAGGAAGGGTGAAGAGTACCCAGTTGGCCTGGTCAGGGAAGGCAACTAATTTTACATAACTTCTTGGTATTTAGTGGAAGATGTGATTTAAATGAGGCATATGGGCAGAGACATTCAAGAATGTCCTCCAACAGTCCCTATAGGGTAATTTTTACCAGCAAGGATTACGAGCTATATTTATGTTTTAACATTAAGAGACCTCTAGTGGTCGTGCAATAAATGGCATGAAGTTGCAGTGTGTGTAAAGTAGACCGTCACCTTTTCCTAACAATAAACCCAATCTTCTTCTTCTTGTTCTTTCGGCGGATCACTTTAGGGGTCGCCACAGCGGATCCTCCGCCTCCATCTCACCCTATCCCTTGCATTTTCTTCTCTCACACCAACCCTCTCCATGTCCTCCTTCAGTGCATCCATGAATCTTCTCTGTGGTCTTCTTCTTCTCCTCCTGCCTGGCAGCTCCATCTTCAGCATCCTTTGTCCAATATATCCAGTATTCCTCCTCTGTACATGTCCAAACCATCTCAGCCTTGCCTCTCTTACTTTGTCTCCAAACTGCTCAACCTGAGCTGTCTCTCTTAGATAATCATTTTTAATCCTATCCCTCCTAGTCACTCCCAATGAGAATCTTAGCATCTTCAACTCTGCCACCTCCAGCCCTGCCTCCTGTCTTTTTGTCAGTGCCACTGTCTCCAAACCATACATCATAGCAGGTCTCACTACCATCTTGTAAATCTTCCCTTTCACTCTACCTGCAATCCTTCTGTCACAAATTCCCCCTGACACTCGTCTCCACTTGCTCCACCCTGCCTGCACTCTCTTCTTCACCTCTCTTGCACACTGTACATTGCATTGGATGGTTGACCCCAGGTATTTAAACTCATCTACCTTTACTACCTCTACTCCTCGCATCTTTACTGTTACACCTGCCTCCCTCTCATTCACACAAACATGTTTTTATTTTGCTTCTTCTGACTTTCATTCCCCTATCTCCAGTGCATAACTCCACTTCTCCAGGTTCTCTTCCACCTGCTCCCTACACACACTACAGATCACAGTGTCGTCTGTGAACATCATGGTCCCCGGAGAATCCTGCCTGACTTCGTCTGTCAGCCTGTCCATCATCATAGCAAACAAGAAGGGGCTCAGAGCTGATCCCTGATGTAATCTCACCCCCACCTTGAATTCAGCTATCACTCCTACAGCACACCTCACCACCTAACCATTACACTAAATCAGAGGTCCCCAATCCCCGGTCCGTGGACTGGTACCATTCTGGGGATTATTTGGTACCGGGTCACAAAGAAAGATTAACCGTAGTTAAAATTATAGTTATTTTTTTTTCATTAATCTTCCAGGTATCTTATTTTGAAGAAAAACCACTTCTGTCCTCACCTCATTACGCTGTGGTGACTACGGCACTTGACTCAGTGGCACGTCTTTTTCATGCATTAGCGATGCAAGCAAACCCTTGAAAAAATGAGCCAAAAGCAAAGTTCACTGGAGAGCTTTTTTTGGAAAGAGGGAACGAGCAAATGATGGGACAGCAGAAAGGTCACAGACTGCCAGCAAAAAGAAAGGTGCATTTAAAATAAAATACCAATATTCCTTCCTAAATTATGGGTTCATCACAACAGGTAATCCACAAGCGCCACACCCACTCTGCATAATATGGGGTGACCGGCTAGCTAATGAAGCCATGAAACCCTCAAAACTGCTTCGCCACATTGAGATAACAACTTAGGTCTGACAGTCATCATTTTTGATAAGTGACCATTTTGGAACGATGCTGACTCAGCAAATTAAGCACTGAAAGGGAGTTCAGCAGCAACAATGATTCAGGTGACGGGCCAGCATGCAACAATGTTTTCAAAAGGTGCCTCACTTTCGAAATTAAATTACACAATAAACTACAATCCTCACATATTATAAGAAGTCACATACGGTTACAGTAATTAAAGATTATTGGAACACTGCTGAGGTGGAGTGATACAAATCTGGTAAAGCATTCAAGTGTGGTTATCGTGGAATATAATAACTCCTCAAATACCTACTGGTTAATCAGATTGCTTGGTCAGAACTAACTGTTGCATAGGTAAGTATGTAGCATACATAGTGCATTATGTGGAAGTGTACTACTGGAAGTACGCGATGGAACAAATTATCAAACAGCTGAAAATGTTTTTTTTTTTTTTTAAATTTTGCACTGAAAATGTTTTGTCATTTTGACACAGAGGTAGACTAAATATTTAGGTTCTGGCATCTTTACAAATTCTGTTCTATATGGGGAGTTAATTTAACAAAACTCACCTATTTAACTGTATCAAGGCTTAAAGTTATGAATGATTAAAGATGTGGCTGCTTTGGGATCTGAGCAGGCTGGTGGCTCCTAGCTTTTCATAAGCTTAATTAAACTTTTTAAATCAAAGCCCTTTGTTATGCCTGTGCCTTTTGAAGTTTTTCTTATAGTGCAAATTATGTAGATTCATGTGAAGTTAATAGTACAGGCTGACCAAACTGGCCGTCTTGAATTTTATTTGCATTGTACTTAAAATCACACAGTCAGTACATGCATGTTAACTGAGCCGTCCAACATTAGTAATTCATGCTCTTATGTAACAGAGGCCACTTCTGGTACCTGAAAACAGAGCTGTTGTTGATTTGTTAAATATTAAAGGGCTGTTCATTAAAGATTCCCCCTGACTCATTTCCCATGGACTGAGAGAAATTAAACTTGGCACAGTTATTAGTCTTTCTCTACATATGTACCACCAAGGGCAAAACAATTCTTGCTTCACATTATGCAGCTGTGGAGACCTTCCCTGTAGAAGTCTGCAAGTTGTGTCAGAAGCCACAACTTGACCTTGGAAATCAGCATTTTACCATCATGGAAGTGCTTGCCCTTCAAAATGACTTCATGGTTGGAAAGAGTTTTGTGGTCAGGAGAGTAAGGGGGAAGAGGAAGGATTTCATAGCCCCGGGAAAGTGCTTCAATCTTGTCAACACACCAGTTGTGAACTGGGGCACTGACTTGCAGGAGGCAGATACCTTTGGTCCGCATGCCACACCTCTTGGTTTTGATGGATTTCTGCAATTTCTGCACCAGTGAAGTGAAGTAAGTCCCTGTAACTGTGGTACTCTTTGCCAGGAAATCCATCATCAATACTTCATGCTCGTCCCAAAAGATTGTGAGTATGACCCTGTCCGCCGAAGGTTGGACACATGCGTTCTTCAGAGATGGTGAGTCATAATGCTTCCATTTCTTTGAGTGGGCTTTAGTCAATGGATCATAGTGATGGACCCATGTTTGGTCCTGCATGATTCGTCTGCCGAAGAAGTCCTCCTGGTTTTCTTGGCACATAGCCAAAAGAACCTGGGAGCACGTAACTTGTTCCTGCTTCTGGAAAGGTGTGAGCAACTAAGGAATCCAACGTGCAGACAGCTTCCACATGTGCAAATGGCCATGGATGATTTGTTCCACAGATTCCACACTGATCCACATCCTGGGCTAGTTGGTGAACGGTTATACGGCGTTCCTTCAAAATGAGGGCCTCCACTTGCCAGATGGTGTCATCATCAATGGGGCACTGTTTCCATCTGGGAATGGGTGTCATTTTCACTGATGTCTGACCACACTTGAACTGTCTATACAGGTGCTTAATTACATCATACAATGGGGCATCATACCCGTAAGTCTCTTTCATCTCATCGAACATCTCCTGTGGTTTGCAGCCACTCAAGTACAGGAGCATGATGACCGCTCTGCAGTCAGCTGGCACCATTATCACACCTTACTGCCCCTTAGCACCTGTAAAAGGAGTTCAAACCTGCAAATTATCACTTGACCTATAGAATTACGTATGTATTATTACACATGCAATTTCAGCCTTCTACAATAATCGGAAGTGGGTCAGTGTTAAGTTAGTTAAGTTTCTTAACTAATCATGTTACTTAATTAAGTAATTTAACAATAACCGGAAGTGGGTCAGGTGAAATCTTCAATGAGCCGCCCTTGTATATTTATAGTCTGAGTCTAAGGTCAGATTTAGCCTTTGAATTTTCTGAGAGTAGCATGAGGTGATGAACTGCTCATGTTTTTAATTAGTTTTAATTAGTAATCCACTGGAAGTTTGATTTCGGCAAACTGTTTTACAAATTTTAATGTGTAGGCAAATGTAAGTTGAAGTTTATAACTATTTGAGAGCAGAGCAATAGGAAAATGCTTTTTTGTATGTATGTGTTTTTTTTTTCATTAGCTGTTCTTAATATTGAGAGGGAAAAAAAAACATCTAATGTGGTACATTCTTTCACATTAGCCATTTGATAATTGGCTAATTAATGATTTTATTCACATTGTACTATCTGTGAAAACCAGCTGTTCATTATTCCAGAACAACTTCACCATGTTTAAAATACAACAAACATGGTAGAAATGAGCAGCAAAATTAGAACATTTACAGACTTCTGATAACTGTGGAAAACCTGTAATGACCCACAGTTGCACATCCTCCTTCTACACCCTTTTATCTTAGTGTCAATATAGAGCCAAAAATTATGACATCCAGGTATAATTTGGCAGATCTTTTCACCCCCAGCACAACGGTATCTGGGGAAAGTATCAAAGTACCCTGAGGTGGTAAAGCGTTAAGTTAACTTAACCATGCAGTATGTACTGTTCTTCAACATTGCATGAGGCATGAAAAGCATAAAGAATATTTTCCTACAGTGAGGAAGTCATTATTATGCTGCTCTAGTCTTTAGTGCTGCCTTCAGCCAAGGGAAGCTTTTAGGTTGTGTGTGCATCTGTTTTAAAAACAATCTTGTGTCTGAAATATGTGCAAAAACAGCTGCCATTAGGGTGGCAATAAACCATAATAAAGACAACATTTTTGCAGCTATATGTGAAATTGAAAGAGCAGCCCGACATTCTGCTTTAATAAAGGCGAACAGAAGGGTTTTGTTTTTAACTCAGTCGGATCTGGGCCTGATCCTCTGAGGTTTTTGTGCCTACAAAGTGTTCCATGCTTTGACCAAATTGCTTCATTCTGAAAAGGGGACTGTTGCACGTAAGCCTTTGGAGGGATCCTCGCTTAAAGGTTCACCTGTTACATCAAATGTTTTTTAAGGTGGGATGTTTCCTAAATGCCATCACTCGTTTGCCTGCATGTCTCTCTGATTCGTCTTGTGAATGCCTGTGGGGTTACAGGCACGGAGCAGCGACATGCCTCACAAAGCCTCATTGCCTGCTAATGGCCCCCTGTTTGTAATGGCATCCGTATAGCACCGCTTGACGAGCTGCCAAAGCGGGTGTTCTGTTATTGCGGAGCCAATCACCCACTAAGTATTTGCTGGCTCCTATTTCCTCTCTGCTAATGTGCGAGCCTCCCCAATGCCGCAGCTAAATCGACTCTTTACGCCTGACTTGTCACCCTGCAGCGACGCACAGAGAATCCCAAAGATGCATCGTCGGGAGGGCAGCGCAGTGTCTCTGTTGCCACGGATACCTTTATGGGCAGGGACATGGCTGGGCGGGTTATGATGCTTTTACTGCAACTCTAAATCATGGAAAGCGATGGCTTTCAATGATTAGGATGATGAAGCTGACGTGACCTTTGCAAGGGTGTTGTTAGGCAGCAATTGCTCACTTTAATGTGTCTTTGGATCCATCGTGTCAAATGGCGTGTGGGCGAAGGGTGTGTGTTGATAAACTGCTTCACCAGAGGCTTTTCTAGGTAGAACTTTAAAAGATTTTTTTAATCAAAACACCAAAAACATTTTATGTTACACTTTGAATGTTGGTTCACTCTGGATTCTAGGAAAATGGGGTGTTTCACTTTTTTTTTTATTAAAGACCAAATGACTGATGACTGATTGACTCCAGAACCTAATATGTAGATTATTTAATAGGGAAGTCCATGATTCACTACTAATCACACCATGCTGGTAGAAACTGTGAGTTATTTAATATAGATGTTGAATGACATTACCAGACACCAGCACTATACACTTTACAGCTACAGAAAGCAAGCCTTCATTTTTAAAATGTATTTGTGCAAATACTAGTGCAAGGAATATTAATGCCTTAACACAATTATTTACAGTAGTTCCTTTAATGGATTAAAAAAATCTTAATGCAAATTAATGCCCCCACAGCACTTCCTGTTATAGAGGAACTTAAAACACACAACAACAGTTCTGCTTGGACAGTCTTTAGTGTGACACTTGATCAAGCTTGTCTTTAGCTACGTTCTGATCCACAGTGTACTTCAACTGTATTCCCTACTCTCTGCTCCATTCTCAGGGAATGTCAGTGAAGTTAACTGCCCTTCACAAAATTTCTCCTTTTGAAACACCCTGTAACGTCGGCTCCCTCCTCCATGCGTTACCACGGTAACCATAGACACGTACTGATCATCATCATCATCATCATAGCAGTCTGTCGTGGGCGACAATGACTGTTTCATTTAGGTCTGATCAGATTCCTCCAGACAGCTCTGTCCTTAGCCTTCCGCTGCCAGGAACTCCTGTCTATGTCCAACTTCTTCAAGTTTCTTTTTACAGTGTCTTTAAATCTGAGCCTTGGTCTACCCTGATTGCGTTTGCCCTCGCATAACTGTGAGTAGAGTAACTGCTGAGGGAGACGCTGGTGGTCCATCCTCTCAACATGTCTGAGCCATCTCAGGTTCATCTGTATTAGCATGTCCTCCATTGATGCTAGATCAGCTTGTTTCAACACTTCTATGTTGGTTATCTTGTCTTTCCATGAGATGTTCATTATGGCTCGAAGGTGTCTCATCATGTACGCATGGAGTTTCTTCACCTGCACTCTGTAGACAGTCCAAGTTTCAGCACCATACAATAGAGTAGCTAGTACTGTTGCTCTGTACACTTTGCATTTCACATGGATAGACACATGTCGATTGTTCCACAGTCTCTCCTTCAAGTTTCCAAACACAGTGCTCGCTCTTCCCATTCTGAGAGATAGTTCATCCTCCAGCCTAGCATTCTCTGAAACAATACTCCCTAGATACTTGAAAGTCTTGCACTTGACTAGTGGCTCTGTACCAATGCTGATCTCTTCTGGTAGTGATGCTGATAACTGGAACTTTGGTGGTTGATAAAGGCACTCTGTCTTCTTGATGTTGATTTGGAGGCTGAATTGGCTAGCTGCTCTTGCAAATTTCTCCACTAAAGATTGCATATCTTCCACACTGTGTGTAACCAGAGCACTGTCGTCGGCAAAGAGCATTTCTCTTACTACCTTTATCGATGTCTTACTCTTGGCTTTAAACTTTGCCACACTGAACATGTCTGCTTCTTTCGTTGTTTGAATGTATACTCCTTCTGAAGTGTCTTTGAAGGCCACCTCAAGCATGGATGCCAGATATAGCGAGAAGAGTGTAGGTGCCAGCACACACCCTTGTTTCACCCCATTGCTTACTGAAAAGTCTTTAGATACTGAACCACTCATTGCACGTACTGATACTATGGTGGATAATTATATTTCCTAAATAAAATATTAATAAAAATATATTTTTATTACAATCAGTTGATATAAACAATAACCAACATCAGTTTAGCTTAATAATGTTAGCAACAATAGTTTGTTTTACTCGTATTTGAGACGCAATGGCTTATGGGTAATCTTTTTGTCAGTTTCCAGTGAAGTGATGTACCATTGTTCACGTCTTCCCTGCACAGTTCTCAGTTCCCTTTGAACTGAAGACCGTTCGACCCTTCGACTGGGAATCTCAATTAATATGGCGGATACCCTGTGCAGTTCACTTCGAAGTATACTATTGGGCGATTGGAATGCAGCTATTCTATTTAACTCAGTTTGCTGGAGTATTGCTGTCATACAACGTGGACATCTGAACCATACATTACATTTAATTAGACTATTATAAATGAATCTCTTCAGCTAGCGTCATGCTAACTGCTAACTTCCAGTTAGTGCGGGGCTATTGTGCTGTCTTGGAAATGTTTACTCTTTCCCTAGAGAGCACCCTATACAGTGAATCAATCATTTTGCAGTCCTGTTTGAAATCTTAAACGTTAGTCATTCACTATATTGTGCACTCAAAATATCGCACAGTGTATTTTAGCACCATATCCTATAATGCAATGCACAGCCAAAGGAGCAGTCAGAAGAGAGCTTCATATCACAACATAAACTACCTTAAGCTATTATTTATTAATATACAGTATATAATACATTTAATATACATTTACTAAAAAAATACATGAAGGCATTCTTTTTAACACCATTAATCTGTTACATTTTATTGTCTCACCATGATGACATCATTAGTGGTGCCGAGAGAATAAGCAGAGTAGTGTCGAAAAGCTCAATTTTTTATTGATATTATGAGGTCCCTAGGCATCTGAGACACTTTTAAGTGGTAAGATGTTTAAAATTTATGATTTTGTATTATCAGTCCATCGGAATCCACTGAGCAGTGTAGAATGTTTTGTGAATATTTCCCACTGGATTAGTAAATTTAGGTTAAGCTAGGATAATGTGTACTGCTAGCAGCACTACATCAGTGTTGCCAACTCTCACTCTTTGGGAGTGACACTCACTCTTTTACCCTCTCTCTCACATCACAAACCTTATTTGCCACTCCAAAATAAGGAAAATACTGCCAGTGTCATGTTGACTTCCTGCAGATTTTTTTAGACAAAAAGAGCTCTCAAGGCAGCACTGTTAAGGTGTGGTCAAGGCTGATTGCCATGGCAGCAAGAGTGAACATGTTTTGAAACTTATTCAGTGGCAGGTAAAGAAGTGTATGTGTTGAAAAAAATAACTTATTGTTTACTGTGCCTATCCACGCTCACTCAGTTCAGTTTTTTATTTCAGTTCAATTTTATTTCTGTCTGCATACAGAGAAGAAAAGCAGAAAAAAAAAACAAATAAGAAGGGTAAAACTCTCCTCAAATCAGTATTTAATCAGTTGAGTTAAATCAAATTTACAGACAGAAAAGGTTTAGGCTGAAGCAAAAGCTTATGTGAGCCTACCCATTTTACCATACATATGGTCAGTGGCAACCACAAAACATCACCATAACAAAAGTTTGAACCTAAATGATTACATATTATTATAAAATAATTTAAATGCCCTCATAGCTATTTATTAATGTATTTTTGTAAACTTTTTAAACTCATTAATTGTAAAACATAATTTCAAATCATAAGTACAGTTATTCCATAGCTTTAACTTAATAACAGAAAAACAATGATTTTCAACATTTGGTCTTATCTTTGGTTTCTGGAAAATAAATGTTCCCCTTAAATTGTAATTACTTTCCCTCAACTGAAACAACTCTTGGATACTAGATGTTAACAAACAGTTCTTTACTTTATACGTAATTTACATGATTTTAAAATCTCTTAATTTGCTAAACTTTAAAGCATTTGAATAAATAGTGGGTTTGTTGAATCATAATAATTTGATCTATAGATAATGTATTTCCCCAGACCTCCACACCATGTCATATATGGCACCACTACCCACCAGTTCCCCTGCGATTAATTGCAATTAACTGGTTAAACTATTTTAAGTTGCGATTAATCAAGATTAATTTTAGGAAATGAGTGTGAGTAATTAGTTTTTTTTTTTTTAAATTAAGCAACTCCCAGCACTAGCAAATATTAATGAGGATTTTAATCTTTTGGCTAAAAATGTCAAAATAGCCTTAAAAAGTTAGAAATCTACAGTCAATCCCTTCCACAGCATGTGGGACACCATGTGGTGTATGGAGCAGCGCCTCTCTCCGTTTCACTGACCCTACGCCACACAGCTACTGTAAGTACTGAAAGCTACAGTAGCTTTTTTCTAATTGATGTCTTTATGAATACTCAAATAGACAATTATATCACTAATTATATCCCTATATCACTAATTATATCCCTAAACAAAAAATAACCATATAAAGGTTTTCACGAGCATGAGTTTTATCTTTTAGCTGTATGTTTAAAAATGTTGCCTCTGGTGATTGTAAAAATAACTACATAAAGTGAGATGTTGGAGGAGTTTAATGTGGGTGAGAGATTTAATGTGTGAGAGGTAGGGATGTTAATGATTAACTGACTTTTTGTCGATAAGAATTTAGTTGACTAAATTCAATTAGTTGTCAATTAATTGATAACTTAGCAGTCCTTCTCAATGGGAGCTTATTCTATGAAATGTAGTGGTGTCGCCGTCCAGGCAGAGGCACACGTGATCACCCACCCACATTTCAACCAAAAAAGCAGGAGACGACGCTAAGCCTCCAGAGTGCATGCATTGTGCAGAGTGAAAAAACTTGCCCTTCCGGGTTATGTCAGAGAGCCACAACAAGTTCCAATGGGATGTTCCAACGTCCACCCGCCTGCTTCAAATAAACAGGGCAGAGAAACGGACTGCAGCAGGCTACACGAGCGCAAAAATCTATCTCCACTAGATGGGAAAGCAGACCGGACTCAAGTCACCACCGAGGTAACAGACAACAGAGGGAGCCCAGATTGTTCTGGGTTTGCCTGGATTGCCAGTGTTCTGTGATAATGTTTAACATGCAACAGATGAAGCAGCTCACAATTTATTTTCCTGTTAAAACAGTCTACTAGTGCATCTCAGTAAATTAGAATGTGACAGGGTTTTTTTTTAATATAACTAAAAAAGATAATTTTTATGATATTGGAAGTAGTTTTTAAAATAAACAAAAAATCATGGCATTTGTAATTTACCGAGATGTACCAGCACATAGTACACACTATACAGTGCAAAATTTGTTAAACTACAATAAATGCCGTTGTCTGTAGTAAAAAAAAAATGCAAATTGTACAATAAATCATTGAGGAATATAATGTTCATGTTTTATTCAGTATATGAAAAAACAGCAACTTTTTATATGTTAACGATAGACTGTATTGCACCAAGGTAAATTCAGATTCTCAGGAAAAAAACGCCGCTTATCAATTAATCGTTTATCGATAAGGTGAATCAGTTATCAATTAATGAATTACGTCAAACAGGTTCATTTTGTCTTCTTTCAATTATTTATCCTTTTTTTTTTTTTTTTCCTTTGAAAGACAAAAGTAAAATAGAAAGATGTCTTTACCTTCTTTACATGTTTCAACTGCACTGCAGCCTTCATCAGAAGAGTCAGCTGATTGCTGCCAGGTGACATTTATCAGCTGATTTTCGTAGGCGGGGCCAGCTCAGCAGATCTGTCAGATCCGCCGAGCCGGCCCCGCCTCCCGCCGTCAGATGGTCTCTGGAGAATGTGGTCCCAGGTGTGAGAAAGCATAAAGGCCCCCTCATCTCGGTTCATGGTGTCTTTTCCCCGCTTTCTGATCTCTATTGCCTCCTTGATCCAACGTTTGTGTCTGTTGCTCTCCGATCCAATAATTTTTGTGTTGTCCCAGTCCATGATGTGATTATTTCTTTTGCAGTGGTCCGATATAGCTGATTTTAATGTTTCTTGTTCTGCTTTTTCTTTTTGTGATCTTGTGAGTCGTCCTTGCGTTTCCTTCTCACATTCCTTTTGGTGTTCTTTTTTTCTTGTGGTGAATAATCTTCCGGTTTCTCCAATGTAGGTTTTGTTACATGATCTGCATGATATTTCATATAATACATTGCATTTATTGTCTTGTTCTATTCTGTCCTTGGGGTGTACTAATAACTGTCTTAATTTTTTGTGTGGTTTGACTGCTGTGTTTATTTTGTATTTTTTCATGATCCTTTGAATTGGTTCCGTGATCCCTCGTATGTATGGTATAGTTATGGTTTCCTTGTTTTTGATTTCAGCTTTTGTTCTGTGTCTTGTGTCCTGTTTATTTTCTTTGTTTTTGACTTGCTGTTTCCCTTTGTTTATGGCCCATACTGGATATTGGCAGCGTATAAGTGCATGTTTTATGTGGTTTTCCTCTTCCTGTCTGTCTTCTTGTTCCGTGATGATGGTGGCTCGTTCATATAATGTCCTGACGACTGATAGCTTGTGTGCTGTGGGGTGTTCCGATGTCCAAAGTAGGTATTGATCTGTGTGGGTTGGTTTCCTGTAGACTGTGATTTTTATGCTGCCATCCTTGTTGTGGTGGATTTTCATGTCCAGAAAGGCTATGGTGCCATTTTCCTCCTCTTCGTGTGTGAATTTTATGTTCCCCGTACTGTCTGTACTGTTCAGATGGTCAGTGAGTTCTTGTGTATGTCCTTTCCTTATTTTTTCCAGAATGTCATCTACGTATCTTTATTTTCCAGATCCTCCATAAAAAAACTGCTCATGATGGCTGATAGTGGGTCTCCCATTGCAAATCCTTCTTTTTGTTTGTAGATTTTTCCTCTGAATTGAAAATAAGTGGATTTTGCAACAAACTGTAGTAATTTGGATATGTCATGGACTGTGAGGTTGGTGCGTCTTTTTAGGGTACTGTCCTTGTTGAGGCGTTCTTGCACTATATGTAGTGTGACGTCAATAGGAGTCTTTGTGAATAAAGAGATGACGTCATGTGAGATGAGGATCTCGTCTGATTCTATTTTTATGTCTTTGAGTTCTTGTGCCAGCTCTTTTGAATTTTTACAGTGAAAGTCTGATAGAAAATTAAGACAGTTATTAGTACACCCCAAGGACAGAATAGAACAAGACAATAAATGCAATGTATTATATGAAATATCATGCAGATCATGTAACAAAACCTACATTGGAGAAACCGGAAGATTATTCACCACAAGAAAAAAAGAACACCAAAAGGAATGTGAGAAGGAAACGCAAGGACGACTCACAAGATCACAAAAAGAAAAAGCAGAACAAGAAACATTAAAATCAGCTATATCGGACCACTGCAAAAGAAATAATCACATCATGGACTGGGACAACACAAAAATTATTGGATCGGAGAGCAACAGACACAAACGTTGGATCAAGGAGGCAATAGAGATCAGAAAGCGGGGAAAAGACACCATGAACCGAGATGAGGGGGCCTTTATGCTTTCTCACACCTGGGACCACATTCTCCAGAGACCATCTGACGGCGGGAGGCGGGGCCGGCTCGGCGGATCTAACAGATCTGCTGAGCTGGCCCCGCCTACGAAAATCAGCTGATAAATGTCACCTGGCAGCAATCAGCTGACTCTTCTGATGAAGGCTGCAGTGCAGTTGAAACATGTAAAGAAGGTAAAGACATCTTTCTATTTTACTTTTGTCTTTCAAAGGAAAAAAAAAAAAAAAGGATAATTAATGAATTAATCGATAACTTGCATCCCTAGTGAGAGGTTTATCTCCTCACGCTTCCCTAACCCCTAACCTTCCATTTTTATTATTTTAGTGACAAATCCTAACCATAACTGTAATGTTATGTACATGTAAAAGCACATATAAAAATACATATTTATGAATATATGAAGTGAACTGGAAATCCAGAAGTTTAAAAAATTATCAAAGGTTTACAGCTGGGCATGAATCCCCACCACCTATGTGGAAATTTTTGGTGCCGTTTCCTTTCCTCATGTGAATTTCACTGCTGTATTATTTTTTTGTTTGCCATATCAGGAGAAACTTGCGAGGACATTAAGCCTATTAGCTTTATTACTTGAAGGACTTGTTGATCTCCTCATATCAATTTGTTTTAAAAATGTTTAACTTTATCTTTTGTGGGATTGTTGGACGATTACTGTATATACAGTAAGCTGGACTGTTAGACACTGGACCTTAATGACAACCCCAGAAAATTTGCTGAATTTTTTTATCGAGCTCATAAATTTATCATTGCACTATTGGTAAAGCTCTTCCTCTTATAGGGGCATCAAAATAGAGCCCTATTAGTATTGCAAAAGGAAGGTTACATCCTTCCATTTGTCCTTTTTTAACTGTGTTCTAAGGCCCGTGTCACAGTGGGAGTCTTATTTAAATTTTAGGCTGTCCACTATTCATCATAGCAGTCTGTCGTGGACGACAATGACTGCTTCATTTAGGTCTGATCAGATTCCTCCACGCAGCTCTGTCCTTAGCCTTCTGCTGCCAGGAACTCCAATCTATATCCAGCTTCTTCAAGTTTCTTTTTACAGTGTCTTTAAATCTGAGCCTTGATCTACCCTGATTGCATTTGCCCTTGCATAGCTGTGAGCAGAGTAACTGCTAAGGGAGACGCTGGCGGTCCATCCTCTCAACATGTCCGAGCCATCTCAGGTTTGTTTTTATTAGCATGTCCTCCATTGATGGTAGACCAGCTCGTTTCAAAACTTCTATGTTGGTTATCTTGTCTTTCCATGAGATGCTCATTATGGCTTGAAGGTGTCTCATCATGTACGTGTGGAGTTTCTTTACCTGCATTCTGTAGACAGTCCAAGTTTCAGCACCGTACAATAGAGTAGCCAGTCCTGTCACTCTGTACATTTTGTATTTCACACGGATAGACACGTGCCGATTGTTCCACAGTCTCTCCTTCAAGTTTCCAAACACAGTGCTCGCTCTTCCCATTCTGAGAGATAGTTCATCCTCCAGCCTAGCATTCTCTGAAACAGTACTCCCTAGATACTAAGTCTTGCACTTGACTAGTGGCTCTGTACCAATGCTGATCTCTTCTGGTAGTGATGTTGATAACTGGAACTTTGGTGGTTGATAAAGGCACTCTGTCTTTTTGATGTTGATTTGGAGGCTGAATTGGTTAGCTGCTCTTGCAAATTTCTCCACTAATGATTGCATATCTTCCACACTGTGTGCAACTAGAGCACTGTCGTTGGCAAAGAGCATTTCTCTTACTACCTTTATCGATGTCTTACTCTTGGCTTTAAACTTTGCCACACTGAACAAGTCTGCTTCTTTCCTTGTTTGAATGTATATTTCGTCTGAAGTGTCTTTGAAGGCCACCTCAAGCATGGCTGCCAGATATAGCGAGAAGAGTGTAGGCGCCAGCACACACCCTTGTTTCACACCGTTACTTACTGAAAAGTCTTTAGATACTGAACCACTCATTGCCACGTTTGCTTGCATACCTATATGGAGTGCCTCGATCAGGCTGACAAACTTCTCTGTACAGTCATATTTCTTGAGTACCTGCCAAAGTCCTTGTCACGAAACAGTATCAAAGGCTTTACTGAAGTCTATGAAGACTACATAAAGTGTCATGTTCTGTTCAATACATTTTTTAACCTGTTTCAAGCAGAAAATCATAATCAACTAAATTATACCTTGTTTTATGTTAAAGGAATTGTCACAAATCATGACTGGTTCATGGTAAGTGACAAGAAGATTTCCCAAAAAAAGGAATAGTTTCTTAAAAGCAGAGGTGGGTACTAACTCGTTACATGTACTCAAGAAACCTTTTCACAAAGTTGTACTTATGTGAGTAATTTTATTGCAAGATCCTTTTATTCTTACGAGTACATTTTTGAAGGAAAATGGGACTTTTCCTCAAGTTATATTTGATTTCATTGTTTCAATAACTGCTTAGAAATGTGCTTCCGGATACTATAAAAGCCAACAGAAATGACTGCATCTTTGATAATTTTAATACATTCATAATTTGATTTCACTGATGCCAGTCTTGACTTGATCATTCTGTCTCAGCTGCAAAAAAAAAAGAAAAAAGTTACATATTTAAGAGAAAATGTTGGTCATTTATGGGTAAAACATTGGAAATTTTCTTGAAAAAAGTCACAGTGTTATAAAGAGTTACAAATTTATGAGAAATAATAATAAATTGAAAAGATTTCTAAATTTATGAGGAAAAACCTCACAAATCTATAAGAATAAACTCTCAGATGTAAACTCTAAAAGTAACAAATTATTGGAGAAAAAGTAGCAAATTCAAGAGTAAAAAGTTGGAAATTTACGTGGTAAAAAAATCATAAATTTATGTGGATTTTTTTTTTCACAAGTATGAGGAAAATGTACATTCATGAGAAAGATTGTACAGGTATGAAAAATCCTTTACAATTTATGAGAAAAGAGTCACAAATTGAGGAGAAAAACATAAATTGGTGTCATTACTCACACAAGTAGCTTTTTTTAGCTAGACTTTTTTATTAGTAGAAATTTTTAGTGGTTACTTTAGTGGCTGTTTATGCTTCTAATATCATAGGGCAATGCCGTTTTTACTTACAACGTTTGGCTACTTTATCCACCTCTGAATAAAACTAATCAACTGAACAAACAACAGTTGATAAGCTGAAAGGAACAGGGACAGAACAGCCACTGGAGGCAGCTTTTATACTCTGCAAGGTCCAGATTATTTGCATCGGCTGATGACCCTCCTGTACCAGCTAATTGGCAATAGAGTGGATCTGGGCTGCCTTCATGATGATGATGATGGGAGGAGCTTCACAACAGTTATTCAGCAACTTCAGCTGTTTTGATTGGTGGGGTAATTAAAGGGAAAAAAAACTGGAACTGACAACATTTATTCATGGACTGACATTGTTAACTGCTCCCTGTAGTTATTGGATAGGAATCTGATTGGGTAGCAAACCCAAATGTGGAATTATTTCAGGTAATAGGTTCACCAGAGAAGATGCTACACAAAGAGAGAGAAGCCAACTTTATTGTCACTCAATCCATACAGCCAATCATGTACAGTAGAATGAAATTATGTTTCCCCTATCTACAATGTTAATCACATCTAGAATTAGAGGGGTCGCTGCCATGCAAGGCGCTGCCACAAATAACTTCTCTAGAATTTTCTAGATACACATTTTCTAATTGTTGTGCTATACAGGGCCTCCCCAGGGAATAGTTCTGGCTCCCTTCATGTTCACCCTCTACACTGCTGACTTTTCATATAACACACCACATTGCCACCTGCAGAAGTTCTCTGACGACTCTGCGATCTTTGGCCTCATCTCTGGTGGGGATGTCTCTGAGTACAGAGGACTGACCCAGGACTTTGTGGACTGGTGCCTGCAGAACTGCCTCCAGGTCAATGTAGGGAAGACCAAGGAACAGGTGGTGGACTTCTGCAGGCATAGACACTCCCCCACAGCATCAGTAAACATCCAGGGAACAGACATTGAGATGGTCACATCTTACAAGTACTTGGGTGTTAACCTCAACAATAAACTGGACTGATCACACAACAGCAAACACACTTTGCAGGAAAGGGCAGAGCAGACTGTTCCTTCTGAGAAGACTCAGGTATTCGCAGTGCAGTGGGCACTCCTGAAGACCTTCTATGACTGTGGGGATGGCTGATGCTGGGGTAGCAGCATCCCAGCTGCTGATAGGAAGAGACTGAACAGGCTGTTTAGGAAGGCTCTCTTCTGGGGTGCCACCTTAACTCAGTGGAGGTGATAGGAGAGAGTAGGATGGTGGCTAAGCTATCATGTCTGCTGGAGTTCGAGTCACACCCTAAGCGGGACATGCTGAATGCACTAAGAACCTCGTTTAGAGGCAGACTGCTCCATCCAAAATGCAAGAGAGAGAGGTTTTGCAGGTCCTTCCTACCTGCTGCTGTCAGACTTTTGCAATCTGTGCTGCTCACAGAGACTGCACATAATGCCACTACTACTACTTTGCACAAATAAGGAATGGTCTTTCCCAGTACACTGTCAATATCATTATCAGTGAAGGACGCAACAACACTGTGCTCATTCCACTGTAAAATTAACTGGTAATATATATTGCTGAATAATTTAACTGCTTATTAGCACTGTAAATACTATTTTACTTATTTTTTAATTGTAAAAAACTATTTTACTTATTTTAACTTTTTGCACTGTGTATATACTGTTTTGCCCTATTTTATTATTTAATACTGCTCCGAGTGCTACTATCCTTTTGTTGCAATATTGTGAATTTCACCTAAGGGGGACTAATAAAGAATTGTCTTATCTCTTATTGTAACTCCAAACATAGCTCATTTGAGCAATATAAGATAAGCCTTTATTAGTCCCACAATGGGGAAATTCCAGGATTGCAACAGCACAGGGACAGCAACACTCAAAGCAACAATCAGAAGGCAAGAAAAAACAAGAGCAGCTAGTATACATATGTACACATTACTATAAATATATATATATATATATATATATATAGACACACAGTGCGGAGCATTGTGGTTGGTGGATGTGCAGCAGAAAGTCTAAGCTCTCTCTCCGCGGATGCGGCGGGCCAGCTGGATGTCTTTGGGCATGATGGTGACCCTCTTGGCGTGGATGGCGCACAGATTGGTGTCCTCGAAGAGACCCACCAGGTAGGCCTCGCTGGCCTCCTGCAGAGCCATGACGGCGGAGCTCTGGAAGCACAGGTTGGTCTTGAAGTCCTGAGCGATCTCCCTCACCAGGCGCTGGAAGGGCAGCTTACGGATGAGCAGCTCCGTGGATTTCTGGTAGCGACGGATCTCTCTCAGAGCCACGGTACCGGGCCTGTAACAGTGAGGCTTCTTCACTCCGCCGGTGGCCGGAGCGCTTTTTCGAGCAGCCTTGGTGGCTAGCTGCTTCCTTGGGGGCTTTTCCTCCAGTAGATTTACGGGCGGTCTGCTTGGTTCTTGCCATCGCTCTTTATTATTCTGTCTTATATTTCTTGCACGCCGCCTAAACTCCAGCCCGGCACCCGCGTCGTTTTCGCTTCAGTTCCCCTGTATGTCAAGTTTCTCCGTTAGCACCGGGTGGCGGTTGAGTGCTAGCTAGCTCTTCCCTGCTGTATCGTCTCCTGCTGTAAACAGTGGCTCCGTCCGCCGACTCGGGAGACCTTTGGGGCGATCTGTGTGTCCGTGATATATATAGAGTGAAAGGTGTGCCGGATCAGAAAGTTATCACCGGATCAGAAAATAAAAAGGCTTGTCTATGTTTTTGGACAATTTTGAATACTAAACCTTGTAAAGAAGGGGTGTCAAACTTACGGCCCGTGGGCCGGAACCAGCCCACCAGAGAGTCCAGACCAGCCCGTGGGATAAATTTGCAAAGTGTGAAAAATAAATAATAGCACTTTTTTCAATAAAGTAACTGCTATTCCCAATTTGTCCATTTGGGGCTGCACAAGAGTAACAGACACAAAACTGAGCCCTGATTTCTACTGACTCCACTGCAATCCCTTCTCTACCATAACAGATGGGGCGTATGGAGTGTCAGGAAGGGATAGTACCTCTTACGGGGCAACAGTCACACCTCCGGGTGGTCAGTCCGCTTTGGTTCCCACTTGGCACTCAACTCTCACCTGTGGTTCCAAGTAGCTGTTTGCATGCAACACTGGCCACACCCCGGTATACCGCTTCGACTGGTGGGCGAAACCAGGTGAGGGTAGCCGATGGGTTTGAAACCCTTGGTGAGATAGGGCTTGTCTACCTACGCATGCGTAGACTGGACCTGGCGGACTGCGCGGAGGAAACCACCAGAGTGGCTCAACAGGCAGGAAGGCAGACCCAGCAAAGCGTTGTGGAGCATAACTAGGGCACAGTGAGACACGTAGGATACTGTTGGCATTCCACTGCATCCTAACATACCTCCAGCCATCTTGACTACGTCTTGCCACTGGATCCAGATAGGCTGAGACGAGAAAGTGAGGCTGACGACCCTGCGCAACTCTCTCTCACTTAAATCAAATTCACACGCAAGTCAAGACATCACCCCCCCACACCACCACCAGCTCAATTTCCTTCTCATTCCTCCCCTCTCCTTCCAAGTCCTATGGCAATGGTCACGTGATGAAGCAGCAGGTGCAGATACACTGGACGCTGTAGCCACAATACCACACACAGGTGGCCCAGGGCATAGGGTCGCTCTCTACTGGAGCGAAGCAGCAGTGGAGTTCGGCAGCCCCCTGGGTGTCTGAGCAGCCCTCTTTAGGATTCGCTCTGCTCATGTCCATGGCCTGAAGAAGGGGCTAGAAAAGGTGCCCTAAACATAGCTTGTTTCGCTACACCCTGGCCAGCAAGCAGCAGCTGACGGGGATCCCACCCTAGTGGTCGAAATTCTCAAAAGAAACTACTAATGTGACGTCACTCACCATTGGCACTTGGAATGTGCGAACGCTCATGGACAGCTCCAAAGTGGACAGACCTGAGAGACGGACAGCCCTTGTCGCAAGAGAACTCAGCAGGTACAACATCCACATTGTAGCTCTGAGCGAGACCAGGTTTGCAGATGAAGGTCAGCTGACAGAAGTCAAAGCCGGCTACACCTTTTTCTGGAGCAGCCGAGGCAGCGAAGAACACCGTGAAGCAGGAGTGGGTTTCGCGATCAGATCCAATCTGATCAGCAAGCTTACCAGCCTCCCCAAAGGAACCAATGACCACCTCATGACCCTGCGGCCCCCCCTCCGAGGAAAACGCCATGCTACATTCATCAGTGCATATGCCTCCACCATGATGAACCCAGTAGAGACTCTCATTGAAGGCGTACCAAAGGAGAACAAACTCATTGTTCTTGGAGACTTTAACGGCAGAGTTGGTACAGACTACCAAACATGGGAAGGAGTCCTTGGGAGAAATGGAGTTGGAAAGTGTAACAGCAAGGGTCTTCTCCTGTTGACGACGTGCACCTCTCATGACCTTCTGATCACTAATACCGTCTACCACTTGCCTAATCGCAACAAGACCTCCTGGATGCATCCATGCAGCAAGCATTGGCATCAGATCGATTACATCATTGTGAGAAGGAGAGACAGGCAGAACGTTAGAGTGATGAAGGCGATGCGTGGCGCAGACTGCTGGATGGATCACAGACTCATTCTGTCAAAGCTCAACATGCACATCCAGCCCAAATGGCGTCACGGGGGAAAAAGACAAACAAGTGACTCGATGTCAGCAAGCTGGAACAGCACTCTGTGTGACAGAACCTCAGTGAGGACCTGGACAGCAAGCTTAGTCAGCTCGACCTTGGGGCATACGGAGCAGAAGAAGACTGGGCAGCTTTCAGAGACATGGTGTACGACACCTCACTCACTCATCTCGGCCAGAACACGCACAAACACCAAGACTGGTTCGATGAATACGATGAGGACATCCAAAAGCTGCTTGATCAGAAGCGTGAAGCCCACAGAGCATACCAGCAAGACAGCAGATCTGCCTCTAAGAAGGCAACCTTCAACTCCATGAAAGGAAAGGTGCAGGCAAAGCTCAGAGAGATACAGGACTTCTGGTTCAGCGAAAAGGCAGATGAAATACAGCAGTACGCTGACAGCAACAATTCCAAACGCTTCTACGATGCCCTTAAGGCCATTTATGGGCCTCAGTCTCCTGGAACATCACCACTGCTTAGTGCTGGCGGATCCACTCTCCTCACTGACAAGAACGCAATCCTGGAAAGATAGGCAGAACATTTCAGCAGCGTCCTGAACAGATCTTCGTCCATCAGTGCAGAAGTCATCACTCGCATGCCCCATGTAGAGGTGAGCACGTCTCTGGCAGAACCTCCAATGGAATCAGAACTCCAAAAAGCAATCAAATTCCTTTTGAACGGCAAAGCACCAGACTCTGATTCCATCCAAGCTGAAATCTACAAGGCAGCAGCACCAATTCTAATACAGAAACTCACGAGCTGTTTCAGACCATGTGGCAGCAGGAAGTTATCTCCCAGGAGCTCAAGGAAGCCTCTATTGTCCATCTCTACAAGAGAAAAGGAAATAGGCAGTCCTGCGACAACCACCATGGGATCTCTCTCCTCGCCATCGCCGGCAAGATCCTCACAAGAGTCCTTCTCAACTGCCTCATTCAGCACATGGAAGGCGGTCACCTGCCGGAGAGCCATTGTGGCTTCAGAGATGGCCGTGGAACTGCTGACATAATCTTGGCCGCACACCAACTTCAGGAGAAGTGTCAAGAGCAGAACAGGGACCTCTACACAACATTTGTAGATCTGACCAAGGCTTTTGATACCATCAGTCATGAGGAGTTGTGGAAGATCATGGCGAAGTTTGGCTGCCCAGACAAGTTCATCAGCATGGTGCGCCAGTTCCACAACGGCATGCTTGCTCAAGTACTGGACAATGGAGACTCCTCCGAAGCTTTCCCAGTCACCAACGGGGTCAAGCAGGGCTGTGTACTTGCGCCCACACTTTTCAGCATGATATTCACAGCCATGCTGTCTGATGCCTTCTGCGACAATGAAGAAAGCACCATCAAGATCAGGTACATGATGGATGGCAGGCTCTTCAACCTGCGGAGGCTCCAAGCCAAAACCAAGGTGGAAGGGGACTCAGTGCATGACTCCCTGTTCGCAGACGACTGTGCACTCAATGCCACTACAGAGGCCCAGATGCAGCAGAGCATGAACTACTTCTCCACTGCTTGCGACAACTTTGGGCTCACAATCAATACGAAGAAAACCGAGGTCCTGCACCAACCCGCACTGCAGAAGACTGACATGGAACCAGCCATCACTGTCAATGGGGAGACCCTCAAGGCTGTCGACAAGTTCATGTACCTCGGCAGCACACACTCCAGGTCTGTCAACATTGATGAAGAGGTTGATTCGCGCATTGCCAAGGCAAGCTCAACATTCGGACAGCTCCGTGCAACAGTGTAGGAAAGGAGAGGCATCAGGCTGACCACAAAACTGAAGATGTACAAGGCAGTTGTCCAGCCTTCCCTATTGTACACCTGCGAGACCTGGACAGTCTACGAGCGCCATGCCAGAAAGCTAAACCACTTCCACCTGAACTGCCTCAGAAAACTCCTGAAGATCACCGGGTGGACAAAATCTCTGACACAGAAGTCCTCTCCCAAGCTGAGCTGCCTAGCATCCACACCCTGCTCAAGAGAGACCAGATTAGGTGGGCTGGCCACCTTGTTCATATGCCTGACTCAGGCCTACCTAAGAGACTATTTTATGTTGAACTAGCAGAGGGCAAGCGTTCACAAGGTGGTCAGAAGAAGCACTACAAAGACCTCCCTGAAGAGCTGTGACATCAGTCCTGACACCTGGGAGACTCTAGTGCTAGACCGACCAAACTGGCATAGCCGTACCAGCAAAAGTGCTGCCTCCTTTGAGCTGAACAGGATTGCCAAGGCCCAGAGAAAACGTGAGCTTTGGAAGTCCAGAGCCACCCCTGTATCTCCTGCCTGCGCAGACCACCTGTGCCTGACCTGTGGCAGAGCCTTCCGTGCCTGCATCGGATTGATCAGCCACAGCCGGACACACTGCATCCAGTCCTCTTCCTTGTGATGTCCTTGGTCATCATCGAGAACGAGGAACGAACAACAACAACCATAACAGATCACTAAAAATATGCAATAAGTCTTTTTTATGGATGCCGGATCCAGCACACACTGAGATGTCATGGTATTTACTGTATTTATAAACTGTTCTTTAAAAATGCATTTACTCCCATGTCTCGCAGCGCGGTGAGTGCTGGGGGACGTTCACGCTAACAGTTGGTGGTTCGTTGGGGTTGGGGGCGGGGACAATAGTTCATTGCTTTTGCTGAATGATTTTACGTTTGGAACCAGTTTTTCTTGTCACAAAATGTTCAAAATAAGAGAAGCTGCTGGCTGATGACAGTAATGGGCCACCAGAAACTGATCGACTCACTGCGGGAGTGCTCGGCTAAATCCGTTCCGACGGCTGTTTTTTAGCAAAATGGAAGGTATGTCTGTGAGTCATAATTTTAGACCCATGAGTTTTGTGCTAGAATAATCAGATATGGCATTTTATCCTGTAGCAATTTTTAATGTTTTGCCTTAAAAAAGTGTGCTGACATTAACAAAATCCGTGTATAATGATGTAAAAGTCAATAAAGCTTTTCTTTCCCATGAATACTAGCGTTTGTGCATTATTTCCCTCCTATAATTATACACAGCACTTTACTTTTTCCATATTTTGTTGTGTTATAGCCTTATTCCAAAAGGGATTAAATTCATTTTTTTCCTCAAAATTCTACACACAATACACCATAATGACAATGTGAAAAAAAGTTCTTGAGATTTCTGCAAATTTATTAAAAATTAAAAAAACTAAGAAATCACATGTACATAAGTATTCACAGCCTTTGCCATGAAGCTCTAAATTGAGCTCAGGTGCATCCTGTTTCCACTGATCATCCTTGAGATGTTTCTACAGCTTTATTGGAGTCCACCTGTGGTAAATTCAGTTGATTGGACAGGATTTGGAAAGGCACACACCTGTCTATATTAGGTCCCACAGTTGACAGTGCATGTCAGAGCACAAACCAAGCATGAAGTCAAAGGAACTTTCTGTAGACCTCTGAGACAGGATTGTCTTGAGGCACAAATCTGGGGAAGGGTACAGAAAAATTTCTGCTGCTTTAAAGGTCTCAATGAGCACAGTGGCCTCCATCATCTGTAAATGGAAGAAGTTCAGAACCATCAGGACTCTTCCTAGAGCTGGCCGGCCGTCTAAACTGAGTGATCAGGGGAGGAGAGCCTTATTCATGGAGGTGACCAAGAACCCAATAGTCACTCTGTTAGCGCTCCAGCGTTGCTCTGTGAAGAGAGGAGAACCTTCCAGAAGGACAACCATCTCTGCAGCAATCCACCAATCAGGCCTGTATGGTAGAGTGGCCAGAAGGAAGCCACTCCTTAGTAAAAGGCACATGGGAGCCCGCCTGGAGTTTTGTCAAAAGGCACCTGAAGGACTCTCAGACCATGAGAAACAGAATTCTCTGGTCTGATGAGATAAAGATTGAACTCTTTAGCGTGAATGTCTGGCGTCATGTTTGGAGGAAACCAGGCACCGCTCATAACCACGCCAATGTTGGAAGCAGCATCATGCTGTGGGGATGTTTTTCAGCGGCAGGAACTGGGAGATTAGTCAGGATAGAGGGAAAGATGAATGCAGCAATGTACAGACATCCTGGATGAAAATGTGCTCCAAAGTGCTCTTCACCTCAGATTGGGGCAATGGTTCATCTTTCAGCAGGACAATGACCCTAAGCACACAGCCAAGATATCAAAGGAGTGGCTTCAGGACAACTCTGTGAATGTCCTTGAGTCGCCCAGCCAGAGCCCAGACTTGAATCCAATTGAGCATCTCTGGAGAGATCTGAAAATGGCTGTGCACCAACACTTCCCATCCAACCTGATGGAGCTTGAGAGGTGTTGCAAAGAGGAATGGATGAAACTGCACAAAGATAGGTGTGCCAAGCTTGTGGCATCATATTCAAAAAGACTTGAAGCTGTAATTGCTGCCAAAGGTGCATCAACAAAGTATTGAAGAAAGGCCCTGAATACTTATGTACATGTGAGTTCCTATTTTTTTTTAATTTTTAATAAATTTGCAAAAATTTCAGAAAAACTTTTTTTCACATTGCCGTTATGGGGTATTGTGTGTAGAATTTTGAGGAAAAAAATGAATTTAATCCCTTTTGAAATAAGGCTGTAACATAACAAAATGTGGAAAAAGTGAAGGGCTGTGAATACTTTGCCGGATGCACTGTACATTGTAAGTAGAATCCATAAAATGAATGTTTCAGCTGCCAAAAATTCATTAAGGCTCCCAATATGGATTGAAACATTTTATCTGCCAAAAAATTACTTGATTTTGTTCAAGTTTGAATTGTGAAGATGATAACATGTTCTGTCCAACTTGTGAATAGTCTCAAAGGGCTGTTATAGCTTATAAATATGTTATTTCACCTGCCAAAAATTAAGAGTCTTAATCTGGATTGAAACTCCAGAAATCTAACCATAACCAGTTTATTCGTGTACATGTAAATATGATCAATTGACTATGTTTACATGTACACAAATAAACTGGCTATGATTGGATTTCTGGAGTAATCTCATTATTCAAGTGGCCATGTAAACAGGATAAGTCGATAAAGGCCATGCAACCAGGGTCATTAACTCAAGTGGTTTATCCTCCAGTAATCTGTTTATTCAGTACATGTAAACACGAGAAAACTGATTATTGCCATTATCAGTTTATTCCTAGTAATTGGTTTATTGTGACCATGTAACCAGGGTCATTGTTCAAAATACAAACAAGTTCCAGGACTAAACAGTAGATGACAGCAATATGATATCTGGTCCTTTAAATGGCATTTGCTTTTACCGTAATTAAGATATTGTTCGTCAGCAGCTTCAGTTCAAAATAGAGCAGAGAAAAAAAATCAGGTTGTTCATACTTTGATGAAAATTCATGATTCGCGTTGTTCTTGTTTTGTAAAAGATCAGTGGTTCAATAAATGTAAACATTTCATAATGTACTTGTACTTCTTTGTATTAAAACAAACAATGAAATTTGGAGTTGCCATTAGGTTGTTTTGCTATTACTTTACTGGTCTGGCCCTTTTGACATTAAATCCGGCGGTATGTGGCCCCCGAGCTAAAATGAGTTTGACACCCCTGCTGTAAAGGCTTGCTGATATTTTATTTCTATGTGTTATGTACCTTGACTTTACCCATCTATATTTCTCTGCCCATACCCCCTTTTACCTTGGCATTCGTTCGGAGAGCAAAGTAAGAATTTCATTGCTCAGGAAATGTAGCATTTCTTAACTGTGCACATGATAATAAAGCCTTTGAATCTTTGAATATTACAAACATGTGACAACTATTGAGAAATTGCTTGAACTACAGCGAGAAAATCCTTGGTCAGGAGCAGCCCTGTCCAACATAAAAACCTGCCTGCACAGTAAACAGAAAGGTGACCCACGGATAAGCGAGGCAAAAAAAAGCAAAGCAATGAAAGCGAGAGGCAAATAAACTCAGAGAGATGTAAGTCCTCAAGTGGTCTGGATGAGTGCGTGAAAGCCAGTCGACGGCTAGAAAGCCCAGACATTCTTTGCCCCCCGTTATCGGCCTGCACAGATGTGCCTCAGCCTTCTCCGCAGTGCTCCCATTCGCCACATCCATCACAGAAGTGCACCTTGGGAGACTGAAAGGATGGTGCATGCGCCAAGCTCACCATCTGCCGCCGTTTAGAAATAAATGACAGGCCCAAACCTAGTGGGAGCCTGTCTCATTCCACTGCCAGCGTCGGCGCGGTGACGGGCCCGCCCAACCTTCTCTTCTCCCCAAAATCGATGTGTGAGACCCCCGCCAGTCATGCTGGAGTGTGCCTCGGAGAGAGACTTGGAGTGGATTTGGTCGGTGAAGCACAGCCCTTTTACTCAGGGGAGCGGGCAGGTGGAACAGTGTGGTGAAGCCAGCTGTCTCCCCGCTGATTACAGCAGCCAACATGCAGAGCTGCAGAACTCATAGAGTCAAGGAGGATCAGACAGGAAAGCTGCTCAAGCTCCACTTTACTAGATTAGAGCTTTATTGATGATCTACAGACAGTGAAACTATCAGCTACAACAAGCTGAGACTTTCACAGGTGGACAACTAATTGATATTTAAGACAAGCAATGTTTGCAAACTCCATTCCAGTTGGAAACAAAATGGTGCGATTTACCAGTTTTCCCAGGGTGGAGATTAAGGAAAATTAAGCACTTAGTTAAACTCAACACTGTTGCAAACAATAAATGAAGCCACAAGGATCATGAAACTAACAGGCAGTCCTTATATAATTCACAAAAAGCAAAGACATACTTTACTCTTGTTGTCTTTAATATTCTAAACAATTAATTTCAGTTGCTACTCTTTGCCAGCTGTGTGAATGGGCAGAGTGCTACCACACTCCGTTGTCTGTATGTGACAGCTAATATAAGTTTGGCCCTAGAATGGAGACAGGAGGTAGACATTATTAATTTCATGGATTTGGAAATGAGCTGTGGTGATAAGGCTATCGCTCTCTTATCTAGGGATGGGGGGGGGGGCATAATTAAGTCGATAGCCAGCGATGATGAGGAAGTGGTGCGGAAAAAAAAGCCTGTGGGATGAGGGAGGAATCTTCAGGGCTCGTTTACCAGAGGGATGATTAGATTTGCACTTAATTGCCACCTTTTCTATATTTAGGGTGGGAGGTTTTCTTATGGAGCTTCATCCCCTGTCTTTTTCTTTGTGGTCAAGGTCAGATTAAAGAATGTTCGATTGTTTGATGGGGTGAGGTTAAGTCAAAGGTGTTATGTGACAGGTTAGATTGAGAATGACGCCCACCTCCCATGGCTGTGTGGATCAGTGGGAGATTGGGGTCAAGATTAGGTGGACTACAGAGTAATAGCACTCGATGGAACGTTTGCTGGAAATGGCCGAGTTTCATCTCTTGAACTTTTACTGAGAGCCTCAGACTCGGAATTGTTTTGCTGCCACAATCAAGGCTTACCAATCATGTTGTTATTGATTCCTTGTGTCGTAGTCTCACTGTGACAAAAAATCTAAACCCGGTGGGTGGACATCTCAAATCCACTGATTCTATTCCATATCCAGTGATAGATGGGTCTCAACTGGACTTGAGTAGTGCCAAGGTTTTAATAAAATCTTTCACTAGCTCAGACCATGACCCTAACGGACAAACAGAAAGGGAAGGTGACGGAGATACAGTGCATCCAGAAAGTATTCACAGCGCTTCACTTTTTCCACATTTTATGTTACAGCCTTATTCCAAAAGGGATTAAATTCAATTTTTTCCTCAAAAGTCTACACACAATACCCCATAATGACAATATGAAAAAAGTTTTTCTGAAATTTTTGCAAATTTATTAAAAATAAAAAACTAGGAAATCACATGTACATAAGTATTCACAGCCTTTGCCCAATACTTTGTTGATGCACCTTTGGCAGCAATTACAGCCTCAAGTCTTTTTGAATATGATGACACAAGTTTGGGACACCTATCTTTGGGCAGTTTCACCCATTCCTCTTTGCAGCACCTCTCAAACTCCATCAGGTTGGATGGGAAGCGTCAATGCGCAGCCATTTTCAGATCTCTCCAGAGAGGTTCACTTGGATTCAGCTCTGGGCTCTGGCTGGGCCACCTAAGGACATTCACAGAGCTGTCTTGAAGCCACTCCTTTGACATCTTGGCTGTGTGCTTGGGGTCGTCGTCTTGCTGAAAGATGAACCATTGCCTCAATCTGAGGTCAAGAGCGCTCTGGAGCACATTCTCATCCAGGATGTCTCCATTGCTGCATTCATCTTTTCCTCTATCCTGACTAATCTCCCAGATCCTGCCGCTGAAAAACATCCCTACAGCATGATGCCGCTTCCAACATTGGCGTGGTTATGAGCGGTGCCTGGTTTCCTCCAAACATGACGCCAGGCATTCACACCAAAGAGTTCAATCTTTATCTCATCAGACCAGAGAATTTTGTTTCTCATGGTCTGAGAGTCCTTCAGGTGCCTTTTGACAAACTCCAGGTGTGCTGCCATGTGCCTTTTACTAAAGAGTGGCTTCCTTCTGGCCACTCTACCATACAGGCCTGATTGGTGGATTGCTGCAGAGATGGTTGTCCTTCTGGAAGGTTCTCCTCTCTTCACAGAGCAACACTGGCGCGCTGACAGAGTGACTATTGGGTTCTTGGTCACCTCCCTGAATAAGGCTCTTCTCCCCCGATCGCTCAGTTTAAGATGGCTGGCCAGCTCTAGGAAGAGTCCTGATGGTTCTGAACTTCTTCCATTTACAGACGATGGAGGCCACTGTGCTCACTGAGACCTTTAAAGCAGCAGAAATTTTTCTGTACCCTTCCCCAGATTTGTGCCTCAAGACAATCCTGTCTCAGAGGTCTACAGACAATTCCTTTGACTTCATGCTTGGTTTGTGTTCTGACATGCACTGTCAACTGTGGGACCTTATACAGACAGGTGTGTGCCTTTCCAAATCCTGTCCAATCAACTGAATTTACCACAGGTGGACTCCAATTAAGCTGTAGAAACATCTCTGTCATAAACCCTCCCGTGCGCTTTTACGTAGCGCACAGTGAGGAGTAAAATGATGAGGATTTACGCACAGGGATACACCAACACACATTTATTAACATAAAGACTAATGACAAACAGTTTCAAAAGGTGAAGACTTACAAAAAGGTACAAAAATGCACTTACAGCGGGCGTTCGAGGGCCGGCATCGCCCCACGAACGCATGAGGACAGACATATATCCACGCTGGCGTCCCACAGCCGGAATCGCTATGAGAGCGCAAGAGAACCACGGACTGCGCGGAGTGGATACACGTCGTAATGGAGCTGACAGTTCACTAATTCAACACACAACCAGTCAGTTGATCAGTTAGTCAAAGACCCAGCAGTGCGTGACTGGCAAAAGGCGCTTAAGTACAGGCACTGCTAGTCATTATGGGGTATTGTATATAGAATTTAGAGGAAAAAAATGAATTTAATCCCTTTTGGAATAAGGCTGTAACATAACAAAATGTGGAAAAAGTGAAGCGCTGTGAATACTTTCCGGATGCACTGTACTTTTATGCTGCAGTTTGGGGAAGGCTACTTAACCTTACTTAACTGGCTACTTAACTGCCCATGGAAGGTAGACATTTGAAGAAATAAGGGGTGACGATGGATCATGGAAACCAGAACAAACAAAACAAAGGGCAGGATTCCAATTACAGACAGATGGCTGGGAGAGGTGTGTTTTGAGGTGCTGCCCTGATCCTGAAATTTTTAATAAAACTATCATCATCTAGAGACTGGCTTTACAAAAGAATGAGGGGAAAAGAAATATATTTAATCACTTAGGATCTGGACTTGATGAGTGATTATTTAAAGGCTTTGTACTCTGCACTTCGTCTCACTGTGAGCGTAATCAGGAGAAAAGGAGAGGAGCATCAGAGGCTAGTGAAAGAGAATGCAATATAGATGCAATAGACGGGGATTGCTAAAATGGGCAGACTTGCATTAAAAAAACTGAACTGGAATTCCAAGTCAAAAAAGTTTAAAGAGACAACAGAGAAATGTGAATGAGTGCATTGAAGTTGTTACCTTTTGGCATTAGCTCTTGAGCTAATTTGATTATGTAAATACATTTTAATTGGACTCATTCAATAGAGCTTACACACCATTTAAGCTTCAAAATAAAGTAGGTGTTTAAATTTAATAAACAACAGCATTAACATGTCGGTTCATATTCTGGATCATTCAGTTGTAGATATTAGATGAATCCAGCTATCAAGGAAGGGTGGATTAGCGCGTGATTGTGTTTATACAGTTTATACAGAAGAACGATCTGAACATCTTTAATTATGATCGCTTTCAAAGTTATCCAAAGTATGTTTATTGAGATCTGATATTTTATAACAGACCAGTATTTTGTATTTTTTGCTGAGTCTAGTTGGCAGTTTTGGCACAGTGATAACTGGCTAATTAAGGGCAAAAATCAGAACTCTTCCTGTTTTCCTGTGACAGTATACATTAAAGTGCAGTAAGGCAGATGCTTTGTACTTTTTCGGCACAGCACATTTTAAGACATAATTGATTTACTTATTATTCAGAAGTTTCTTGATTTTCTTTTTTTTGGTGGTGGTGGGTACGACCAGCCAGTTTTTACATGATGATAATAATAATAATAATGGATTAGATTTATAGGGTGCTTTACATGTCAAGTGACATCTCAAAGCGCTTACAGTGAGTCCATTATTCATTCACTCCAGACAGACATTGATAGTGGTAAGCTACTACTGTAGCCACAGCCGCCCTGGGGCAGACTGACTGATTCACTGGTTATCCACTTTGTTGCTTCTTTTATTTTTGCTCACTCTTATGGAAAAGCAATCAATTGTAAAATGAAGACAAAGTATTTTATGGACTTGAATGTGTTGTATTAAAGGAAAAAGTGATATTTTCAGCTGTGGGAACTCTTTTATCACAGAACATTCTAAAAGTTAATAGGTGAATTTAATCTAAGGAATATCTGAGGAATATTTTTAATCTGAAAAATTTTGTTAGATGAAACCATAACGACTGTTGATTTTTGAAATTATATAGATCAACTTAGACCATGTTGACTGAGATAAGTTTGAAAGGGACCGACTTAGTGGGAGTGTCTGTATTAAGGCAACTGAACAGCACACAGTCGTCAGTGAGAATAAATACAAACACAAAGCTCAGTACATCATTGGTCTACAACTAGCATAAATAATACTGACAGGAAATGTGATGATGACAAGTTATAAAAATAAAAGTTCAGGTGGTAAAAGGGCATTAAAATTCTGTTATAAGTAGGGTACTATAAAAATGGTGGCCTATAATCAGTCAAAGGTAATGTTCAAAAGTACTGCGGCCAGTGTCTAGTGGTGCAGCATTTCTTTTATGACAGAGCAGTACACATTAATTTTAGCAGACTCACTGCACCCCATAGTGCATATTTGTAACTTCAGTACAGGATGCCCTGGATGCAGACGACACATCATGTTTGCATCATGGGATATTCAGCTGCTTAACAAGCTCTGATAACACAGTATAAACTTGGCACTCTGCACTATACTGATTTTATCACTGTCATGACTCAAGTGTAATCTTAATTTTGCATTTTTAAAGCCTTTTTGTTAAGGCTGATGATATCTTTGTGTGTTGTATTTTTTTTTAATATTTTTATGCACTTTTACACTCTGCAACACAAATTCCCGTTAATGCAGTGAAAGTTTAATTTATTCAACCAACTGTTTGTGCCATAACAACGCTGGTAGATGCACTGCAGGAAGTAAGAAAGTTAATATTGCTGGATAAAAACGGTTTAGTTGAAATCCCTGCCAGGTTAAAAATAGATGTATCAAAACAAAAACAATTTTCTTTACAAGGAGCTAAAAAATGGAACCACTGAGCACTGCAGTTTAAACTGCACGCACCCTTTAAAGGTACACTGATGTGTTTTGTTCAGCCGTGGATTTAAACATATGCCGTCTTTAGCAGTGCTTACACCATATAAACTAAAACAGCTCCACAAATGAGACCCCCTGTGGCCATCATGATGAAGAAAAACACAATTTATGCAGTTTATTGATGTGCTTTGAGATAAGAATGGCGCTTTAATAAGCTACATCAGCTTTTGGGTTTTCATAATAGGCTAGATCATTTCATTGTTGGTTTTGTGCTTTTTGTGGGATTTGTTCACAATATGGAAAATAGCAAACAAGGTATGAGCAGGCTTTAAATGTCACTCCACTGGCATTACTGAAGTCAGTTCCAGCTGAGGTGCTGATTTTAATGTTGGCTGTGATGCGGCTCTGAGTAACTGGACAAAGCAAACTCCTTGAGTACGGTGACATTTCTCAGTGAATTATAATATCCGAGGAGCGCGGTAAACTTTGATAGGGTGACTTTAAATTACCTGTCCACCAGGATATGATTGCACAATGTGATGCAAAGCTCAAAACTAATGAAGACCTTTGCCTGAGACGGACGGGAAAATATTCCTGCGCTGACAAGTGACACCCATGATACCTTCCACAGTAAACATCCCAGCCCACAGAAAAGGGGACTGCAAATCGGCAAAGCCCGCCTGCAAACCCGTAATCCCTGCTCCTCCGACCGACACGCGGGAGAATAGAGTGTTATCACCCCGGCTGACACACTCCTGTGTTTTCTCCCAGTATT
This sequence comes from Pholidichthys leucotaenia, assembly GCA_020510985.1. Taxonomy (NCBI): domain Eukaryota; kingdom Metazoa; phylum Chordata; class Actinopteri; order Cichliformes; family Pholidichthyidae; genus Pholidichthys; species Pholidichthys leucotaenia. The sequence continues at coordinate 115,842,325 of CM035845.1, read as the reverse complement.
CTCTGGGGGTTTATCACTCCTGCATTTCATTCCATTATCCCGAGCGCACCGAGCCTGTCCTCACAGCAAGGGGAACGAGACAACTTGTCAGGGTCGCAGAACAAAGCAGGAGCATGTCGAGTGGCGGATTAGACCTGGAGAAGAAGTGTTGGGCTTCAGGGGAGGGAAATCAAGGAAAAAAAAAAACAAAACAGAGGGATGTGGGGAGAGAGGAAGGAGTGAAACAAAAAAAAAAAGGAAACAGAGGTACAAGTCTTTGTACACTTGTGAGGTTGATTTCTCCCTCGGCTCCCTTATTTACCTGACGCAATGTTTTCTCTGAATTAACTCACTCCTGTTTGTTATTATTTCAAAATACTCGAGGGTTACATAAAGGCCCTATGAGGAGGGGAAGTGGTATTTCTTTTTTATTCTGTAGTTTGGAGTGTTTATATTGCTTCATGCACCACAAGAGGGTGGTTGCCATTATTCATACTGGAATTATTATTTTTTAGTGACTCTCCAGCAGAATAACTCACTTTTTTCTGGTGATATTTAACAACTTTGGTAGAAGGTTACAAATAAATAAACCTGGAGTTCACGGATGAAATGCCTCAGATAAAGTATAGTAACATGGCTGTGGGACGGATGATAAATGCACAGTATTCAGTTCAGTTTAAATTCAAAGTTGGTTACTTGATGATTTTTCACTTCAGTGGGACAGTGGTTAGCACTGTGGCAACACAGCAAGAAGGTCATGGGTTCAATCCCACCCCTGGCCGGCGATGACCTTTTCGTGTGGAGTTTGCGTGTCTGCTTGGGTTTTTGCCGGGTACTCTGGTTTCCTCCCACAGTCCAAAGTTAACTGGCATTTACTGGGGATAAATTGTCCTTAGGTATGAATGAGAGAGTGAACGGTTGTCTCTCTCGCTCTGCTGGCCTTGCAATGGACTGGCCTTCTGGGATAGGCTCCGGCGCCCCGTTGAAGATGAATGAATGAATATTTGATGATTCGTACAATGAATCTGCAGTGGAAGATGACTTTACCAAACTATTAGGAACATAATTGATGCAAAACTTTCTTCCTTTTGATGCGATACATTTTGTCATTTAGTTTCTCAGCAGATTAGACCTCACCATCTGCATGTCAAACACACACACACACACACCCACAGGTGACACATCAGCCCACAACGCGTCCAAAAAACCTATAAGGCGCAGACAAACGCAAGCGGCAACCCCCAGATCCCACACTTCATTACACGTCCAGCCGTCCCTGACTGGAGTAAATCGATGCAGGATAATAGCCAGCGCCCTCACCCCTCCATCACTTCATCCCACGATCCCTCCATCCTCGCACCATCCATTCATTCGTCTCGCTGCCTCTGCATCTGCTCATTCTCCTCTGTCTGTCTTTGCTCCTCTTTCTCCTCACCGCAGCCTCTCCAGCTGCTTCCTAACTACTGCTCCACCCATCCTTTCCCTCTATCCATCTATCCCCTCTTTCCTCTCCATCTAGCCCGTCGGTTTTCATCACTGCTGTGGATCATTCCTCTTATCAGGTGCGGCGCCTGTTATGCCGCTGTCGTATATAACATGTCTGTTGTGATCACTGACAGCTTGGCCATGCTGCATTGACAGCAACAGGGATAATAAGCTCATTTTTGCATGCGTTTTCTGTGTCACTTCTGTCTGTCTGCGCTGCTTCCTATAATTTAGGTCTGCAGCGTCTCTGGGGAAGGAGGCGTTATTAGTCTGTTGAGGATTGTCTGGGGTGTTTAAAAATTCCATTTTGTTGAGGTTGATGGTTCATGTGGAAGCTGAGAAGTTGCTGCTGTTTGTAACGGCTACATTCCTCCTCATTTATTCAGCCAAAGGGATAATAGCGGCCTGTGTTGGGGGCATGAAAGCCAAAGTTTTTTTTTCTTCAATAAATCAAACTAGTTTTGGAAATTATTTACTGTGGTTAATGGCCCAGTGCAGGCTTGTTGTATACAATTAAAAAGGCAATCCATTATTGCAAAAACAATAAAATGGCCCTGTCATGGTCCCTTTATTCACATTCATGAAGTCGAGATGGATGTTACAGTGGACCTGATATGTTTAAGACTTTCAACAAACTGTAAACACTGTCTGGAAAAGAATTTAAAAATAATCAGCAACATTTTATTGTTTTTTATACAACAGTTAGTTTCGACCGAGCCATGTTATTGCACAATAGGATTTTCAGGAGTGACTATATTCCTCGATAATCGCACTCGGATGTTAAACCAAATACGCATCACTCCGCTTCAGTTGTGTTCTAATAATCTTTGAATTACAGTTAATATCAGTGGCTTCTTATGGTAAATGGCATTTACTTATATAGCGCTTTTTTTTCATCCTTCTCTCCGGATGACCAAAGCGCTTTACAGATCCTGCTATCCACCCATTCACACACTGATGGTGGCGGAGCTGCCATGCACAGGCGTTGGCCTGACCCACCAGGAGCAACTGGGGGTTCTGTGTCTTGCTCAAGGACATTTTGACATGCACACTGCAGACAGAGTGGGAATCGAACCACTAACCCTCCGATCAGTAGTTGGTCACACTACACTTGCGCCACAGCCACCCCCATACATAATATATGAGAATTGTAATATTGTGTTGGAATATCTTAATTTCCACAGTGAGGCGCTGTTTGAAAAGAGACGATCCTAAAAATCCAGACTTCTGTGACCCGGAAGTCCTGCCCTTGTAAACATCTAGCTAGATAGTTCAATTGGGTTTACAACAAAACAAACCAGCTAGAGTTGGACTTGTTGTCTCAATTGGCCAAACATAAAACCTTTGTGGTGATTGACTCTTTGTTTCATCTGAAAATGCAAAAAAAGGCCAGCAAAGTGTGTTGAAACTAACACAGAAATGTGTTGAAGCTAAATGGCTGTTAGCCTCCGACCGCCATCTGCCTCAGTTTGACTGTTAAGTGGAGGAGTGTATGACAAAATGGACAAGCTACGGTTGTATTTACCATCATGATCAGAGACTCGTAATCACCAGGTGGTGATAAAATAATTGTGGTGGCATAAAGGACTCCCTCAGCACAGCTAACAAGGTAACTAGCCACCAGCACAAGTCACATGACCTACAGACCCTACTCAACAGGTGGAGGAATGTATATAAACAGTTACTTCTGCACTGAACAACATTTAATCTGGTCACGTGTGTGAAATGACAATAGCCCTGTTCTTTTCTATGTTATGCTAATTGAGGTGCTTAGCAACGGAGGTGGACCTGGACATTTGGAAGGGATTGTTTTTCTCAATGAAGCAAAAAAAAAAAATGGCTAAATAAACAAAAATCCTAATATGTTGTCCTGTATTGTTGCCATTTCATAAACTGTGCTTGTGGAACTGTTGTATAAAAGCAATATTACACTCAAAGTCACACAGTATCATCAAAATATCACTGCAATGATGTCTTCTATGGCCGAATCACTGCAGTGATATATTCACTGATACCGTACTCACTCTTGTGTAATATTGCTCAAATATGCACAGCTTGATGTAAAATTTCAACCACTGAACTTTAATCAGGAACGTTTTAAGGTGACAGCAGTATTATATTCTTTACACATAATCACAAGAAAAGCTCACTTGATGCTTTTGTGGCAAAAAAGAGAAAAGCTTCACTTTTCTGTCATTCACACTGCATCCTCAGCAACAATGAATTATTGATAATTAAGCTTTAAACAAGGACATGAGCTGTGATTTGCTCGGTACTGAGGTGACTAAACAATGGGAGCGGTTTGAAAAGGAAGAAGAAGGTGCATGAAATATTCAGGGGAGCTGTGATAAAGTGAGGCATGAACAACAGAAGGCGGAAGACAGCTCGCTGAGAAAAATTGAGATCAAAGACCCCAAGCCTCCCCTGCCATATCTCACATTTTCAGCATCCAAAATATTCCTGTGGCCTGAATGAAAATCCCAGCACACCAAATATAATACATTTGATAAAGCTAAATAGAGAATATATATACGTATATCAGGCAGTTCAAGAAAAAATGTCAGTCTTGCATTAGCATTGGCAATAATTATGTGGTTGTAATGATTAAATCACTGGGTCAAAATAAATGCACTCAATGTGAGCATTTCTAAATTTTGATTCTGTTATATTAGGATGGGTGGCTCAGTTAAATACTGCATTGCATGGTCTCTTCCGCTAATTCCCCGTACATATCACGGTGTAGATACAAACCTGGTGATGTGGTCACCATGCTTTGGGCGCCTGTGGTTTGTCACAGTGTTTCCCAAAGATTTACCCTTACATTTCTGAATAAAATAATCACTTTAACAAACTTTAAGAAATGTTTCATTGTCTGTATCATGTTTTGAATCAGACGCCAGGATGCCTGGTGGATCGTTCAGGTTATATTGTTATGTTTATCTACAGAGTGAATGAAGGTTAATTTAGAAGTGCTGACTTCTGTAGTTAGTGTTTCGGGTGGGCATCTGGACTGGTCTTTCATTGCAGCATTTTGCTTTGTTGTTTTCGTTGTTTAGATCTTCCAGCCCTGTACACTACTTCTAGATCACTGAGGTGTGCTGAGAAAAAGCTCCTTGTTCTCCCAACGTCCAGATTAAAGTATAGAGGAGATTGGGTCATTGCAGTCATTGCTCCTAAACTATGGAACAAACCGTCTCTGCACATCAGGACAGCCAACATTAGACACTTTAAAAACCAATTTGAAATCCTTTTTTGTTCTTTGGTTTTTAAACTAAGTTCAGATGATTTTTTTTTTTACCAGTGTTGTTTTATTCACGTTCTCCATTATTTATTTTCTTTTAGCTCTGTTGTTTTGTTATTTTATTCTTTTAGTTGTACAGGCTTTGGCCAACTGACATTGTTTTTAAAAATGCTTCTAAATAAACTTGGTTACTTTATTGTCTTTGACTTTTACTACAGATGGAGATTTTAAAGTTGCCTCAAGCCTGGTGCACCACTGAACATTAAGTAAGTAGAGATAGTTCTTGGTTTTGGTGTCTCAGGTTGAAAATTGGCTTTTAACAATTTCTGTGACTTTGTCTTATGTTTAAACTTCGATTTTTTTCAGTAAACAGGCATTACTGTAGTACAGGAGCTTCCTACAATGAATTTATGAGGCTAATGTAAATATAATTCCAGTTCTTTTATCAGTTATGCTGTAAAAAATATGCTGTGAACATGGTATACATGGTATAAAATTCTTATATATATATATATATATGTGTGTGTGTGTGTGTGTGTGTGTGAAAAAGTGTTCCCGATTTCTCATTTGTTTGTATGTTTGTCACACTTAAATGTTTCAGATCATCAAACAAATTTAAATATTAGACAAAGATAACACAAGTAAACACAAAATGCAGTTTTTAAATGAATGTGTTTATTATTAAGGGTAAAAAAAATTAAATCCAAACTTACATGGCCTTGTGTGAAAAAGTGCCCCCCCCCCCCGTTAAACATAAATTAACTGTACTTTATCACATCTTTGGAAAGCTGAGTTCAATTTCTCTAGCCACACCCAGGCCTGATTACTGCCACACCTGTTCTCAATCAAGAAATCACTTAAATAGGACCTGCCTGACAAAGTGAAGTAGACCAAAAGATCCTCAAAAGTTAGACATCATGCTGTGATCCAAAGAAATTCAAGAACAAATGAGAAACAAAGTAATTGAGATCCATCAGTCTGGAAAAGGTTATAAAGCCATTTCTAAAGCTTTGGGACTCCAGCGAACCACAGTGAGAGCCATTATCCACAAATGGTGAAAACATGGAACAGTGGTGAACCTTCACAGGAGTGGCCGGCTGACCAAAATTACCCCAAGACGACCCATCCAAGCGACGACCCATCCAAGAGGTCACAAAAGACCCCACAACAACATTCAAAGCTTTGCAGGCCTCACTTGCCTCAGTTAAGGTCAGTGTTCATGACTCCACCATAAGAAAGAGACTGGGCAAAAATGACCTGCATAGCAGAGTTCCAAGACAAAAACCACTGCTGAGCAAAAAGAACATAAAGGCTTATCTCAGTTTTCCCAGAAAACATCTTGATGATCCCCAAGACTTTTGGGAAAATACTCTGTGGACTGACGAGACAAAAGCTGAACTTCTTGGAAGGTGTGTGTCCCATTACATCTGGCATAAAAGTAACAGCATTTCAGAAAAGGAACATCATACCAACACTAAAATATGGTGTGGTACTGTGATGGTCTGGGAATGTTCTGCTGCTTCAGGACCTGGAAAACTTGCTGTGGTAAATGGAAGCATGAATTCTGCTGTCTACCAAAAAATCCTGAAGGAGAATGTCCAGCCATCTGTTTGTGACCTCAAGCTGAAGCGCACTTGGGTTCTGCAGCAGGACAATGATCCAAAACACACCAGCAAGTCCACCTCTGAATGGCTTAAGAAAAACAAAACGAAGACTTTGGAGTGGCCTAGTCAAAGTCCTGACCTGAATCTGATTGAGATGCTGTGGCATGACCTTAAAAAGGCAGTTCATGCTCGAAAGCCCTCCAATGTGGCTGAATTACAACAATTCTGCAAAGATAAGTGGGCCAAACTTCCTCCACAGCGCTGTAAAAGACTCATTGCCAGTTATCGCAAATGCTTCATTGCAGTTGTTGCTGCTAAGGGTGGCCCAGCCAGTTATTAAGTTTAGGGGGCAATCACTTTTTCCACACGGGGCCATGTAGGATTGGGTTTTTTCCCCCCTTAATAATAAACACCTTCATTTAAAAACTGTATTTTGTGTTTACTTGTGTTATCTTTGTCTAATATTTAAATTTGTTTGATGATCTGAAACATTTAAGTGTGACAAGCATACAAAAAATGAGAAATCAGGAAGAGTGCAAACACTTTTTCACACCACGCTGTGTGTATGTGTGTGTGTGTATGTATATAAATAATTATGATCTCATAGTCAGCTTTATGCCAGATACAGCCAAGTTCAAATGGTCCTCCCAGTGAAACATATGCCAACGGCTGATAGAAGTGTTAGGCTTATCCTAGAAATTAAGGCAGAGTTAGTGAGATCTGCATTCACAGATGGAGCACTAACAGTCAAATATTTACTTACTTCATCCCTCAGGGTCCGTACGCCTGAACTTAAACCATCTGTTGAAGCTGCGTGCTGTTCAGGACATCACTCACAAGATTCCACCATGCTTTTGCCTATTCTACGTGACACAAGCCAAGCTGTGGACATGTATCAGAACAGCAATATGGTGTCTCAAAAAGTTGATTAATTTTCCACCATCAAGATCATGGATCCTTTCAATTTTTATCAACAGCAGACATCTTCATTTTGAGGGGAAAAAAGTTTTCCCTTGGCAAATTTTTGAGAAACGTTTCCCATCATCTTGTCATGAGATGAGCGGCACACATGTATTACCTCATTTATTTCCTGCAGTGTGCTGCAACAATGATTTGTGCAGCTGCCAGTTATCGCTAACCTCAAATCAGCCAGCACATTATACAACAGTGTGAGCACTATTAACCGTCTGCAGGAGAGGAAATATTCTGGGAGTTATATAAGTGTCTGTAAAAAATAATTACTGTAAAGTAAAGCTGGAAAAACTTAACAGCATAAAGTACAACACTTAAAGGGTCATTGACTGAAAAATGTTGTTTTGAAGGTTTTAACCTTCTGAAATGCATCTGTTGGTCACATGATTATCAAAAAATATAAAAATGCAAACAGGCTTTATATTATATCTGTATTTGTCACAGGACATCAAAAAATGGTAAACCCAGACCTGTGCCGTCCGTGATATCTGCCCACTGCTGTGTTATTGGCCAGCATAGCTGTCTGTCTTGTAGCTAACAGTGTTACAAGAAGTTTACTTACCAAGAGTGGATTATATTGTTATTTTCTTTAGATTTCAGTCACTCTAATAGACACCCGTTTCCACCTAGTTCACTAATCAACAGTTGATAATATATCTCACATCACTCTGGCTTATTTTGTTATATTTTTGCCATGACGTTACATCGATTTGTTAGCCTTGGCTAGGCAGTTGGCGGGGAGGAAGTGATGGACAGGCCACCTAGTGTTGGCTTATCTGTTGAGCCAATGGGTTCTGATCACTATTTTCTATAAATACTATTCACCCCTACTGGAATCTTAGTCCATCTACATTTGACCATACAGTGGGGAAAATAAGTATTAAACACGTCAACATTTTTCCCACTAAACATATTTCTGATGGAACCATTGACCTGAGATTTTCACCAGATATCAGTAACAACCAAAGTAATCCATACATACAAAGAAATCAAGGCAACTGTGTCCACAAAACAAGTTATATTTAATAAAGTGGAATGACACAGGGAATAAGAATTGAACACACTTGGTGAAATTCATTTAATATTTAGTAGAAAAGCCTTTGTTGGTAATAACAGCTTCCAGACGCCTCCTGTATGGAGAAACTAGGTGCAGGCATTGCTCAGGAGTGATTTTAGCTCATTCTTCCACACAAATTCTCTTCAAATCTTGAAGGTTCTGTGGGTGTCTTCTATGAACTCTGATCTTCAGTTTATTCCATAGATTTTTAATTGGATTTAGGTCAGGTGACTGACTGGACCATTCTAGCAGCTTTACTTTCCTTCGCTTGAGCCAGCTGAGAGTTTCCTTGGCTGTGTGTTTCGGATCCCTGTCTTGCTGAAATGTCCACCCTCATTTCATCTTCAGCATCTTGGCGGTTCTTATCAAGGATGTCCAAACTTCACTGTTGGTGTGGTGTTTTTGGGCTGATGTGCAGTGCCATTTCTCCTCCATACATGGTCTGTGTTGTGGCATCCAAAAAGTTCAATTTTGGTCTCATCCGACCAGACTATATTCTCCCAGTATTTTACTGGCTTGCCCCAGTGTTGTGCAGCAGACTTTAAACGAGCTTCAACATGCTTTTTCTTCAGCAATGGAGTCTTGCAAGGTGAGCAGGCATAGAACCCATGTTGGTTGAGTGCATTACTTATTGCTTTCTTTGAAACAGTAGTACCTGCTAACTCCAGGCCTTTCTGGGGCTCTCCACAAGTGGTCTTTGGCTCTTGGATAACTCTTCTGATAATTCTTTTGACTCCTCTGTCAAAAATCTTGCGAGGAGCTCCTGGTCATGGCTGGTGTATGATAAAATGATGTTCTTTCCACTTCTGAATGATGGCCCCAACAGTGCTCACTGGAACATTCAGCAGTTTAGAAATGTGCCTGTAACCAATGCCATCATTATGTTTTGCAACAATAAAGCTGCGAAGGTTTAGAGAGAGCTCTTTGCTTCTACCCATCATAAGTTCTTTGTGGTGTGACAATCTGATTTTCACAGACCTTTTTAAAGGTTATCACTCAGGACTTAACCAGCTGAAATTAATTTGCACTGATGGGGGATGGGGTAGCTGTCTAAATTCTGATGGATTTCAACTGGTTTCCTGGCTTTCAATGCCTTTTTGCATCTCTTTTTCTTCATGTGTTCAATACCTATTCTCTGTGTCATTCGACTTTACTAAATATAATTTGTTTTGTGAACACAGTTGCCTTGATTTCTTTGTCTGTATGGATTATTTGGGCTGTTACTGATATCTGGTGAAACTCTCAGGTCAATGGCTGCATCAGAAATACGTTTAATGAAAAAAATGTTGACGTTTTCAATACTTATTTTCCCTGCTGTATCCTTAGACACAATTATTGCTTATTTTCTTGAAGGATTATTTAAAATGGGACCAAAGGTGACTAGCTGAAGTGAGCAGCAATTGTAAGATCAGGAAAGTTTTCTTTTTTTTTGGGGGGGGGGCATGAGATATCATTTTAGATCATGTAGATTTGTTTTTAAGGGGATTTATATCCACTGCAGTACGTCTTTAAGACCTGTGTGAGTTGTTAAAATGTGGAAAAGGTGCAGTCATTGACCCTTTTAAGATTAAATTGTCTGGTCAAAGTTAATTAGTGCAAAGAAAACTTCCAGAAATTACATTTAATTGCACCCATGTACTTGTGTGGTGCTCAGCTAGCAAGAGTAACACTGTAATGAGGCATTCTTCCCCGTTTGGTTGCACTATTGTACATTCTGTATATCATGAGTCTCACCAGCAGGTGTACTGCATACTTGAATAGAATGAGAAATGCACCACAAGGTTGAGACTGACACCAATGTAAGGTAGCATATAGCAAAGTCTGTGTCTGCTTGGTACTTATTACAGTAGCAAACCACTGCATTTGAAGTGAAAATTACTTTACGTTTGTTTCAAAAGCAAGAAATTGACTTGCACCTGGAACCATCCCTGAGAACAATAACGCGGGAGCTAGAAAATAAATAAATCTCCACAGATAACTCTTTTTTCCCCCTCTATGTCATGGTCTCAGAATAATTTGACAAAAAAAAAAACCTCACAGTCGGAGGTTCCAAAGTTCCAGATGATACATTTAATGTTAGACATTTGAAGTGAGCACAAATATTAAATCCTTTGTATTTTGTCTGAAAATGTACACAGCAACCTTGAGATATGATAATTCACAGGTTGATGAGGAACGTCAAATAAATACATTTAAACCGACTGAAAACGTAGTGTTCAATATGTTTTAGAAAATCCTACATAGAACATGCTTAAAAAGATTTCAATGCAACGTCCTTCTCAATCTGAATGACAAAAAACAGCAGTGTATGACTGTTAGCCAATACAACTAACAGAGAAAAAAGTAACATAGGTACCTCTTCAGCTATAAATGTCAATAACAATTTAATCTCTCCTTAAAAGGAGAAAAACTCATTTCAAAACTTAAAATGAAGTTCAAACTTTGGTGGAGTCGACCCGCAGCGACTGAGAATCAAATATTTATTATCTCACCCGAAGAGAAACCTATGGATCAGTCACACTGATGCTAACAAGGGGGATATGAAGTAGATGTAACAGACGGATGGCGAGGCATGGCAAACACTGCGGCAGCAGCTGCTCTCGGCAGTACAACCATTAAGAGGAGGCGCAGCTCCTAGGAGGTGGCGCGAAATGAATGTGCATTGGTGGCACGCCTCAACATCTGTGCAGCCCAGAGCCCCGCCACCCCTTTACCTACGCGCCGATATCTCTGACTACATTTCTTCCTATAAACCACCCCCTGCCTCTCTATTTGTCCAATTTTCTTCTTTTATTCTCTTTCCTCTTAACCGCATTTTTCTGTGTGAAAGTGACATGGAAAAGGTGGATGTGGTGGTTGAGCTAAAAGGAAAGCGACGGTGGGGGGGGGGATGGAGAGCAGGATGAGGAAAAACACCCCCCCCCCCCCAGTCCCTCCCCGCAACCCTCCACCCCCTTACAACTTTTCTTTGGGGGCTTCTTATAAACCAACCATCTATCTCCATTATGCCCCCGAAATTGCTATTTGTCGCTTTGCGGGGAAGAAATAATCAATATGTCTTGTGGGGGCAGCGAGCGCATTAGAGGAAGCAAATTGATGTCTCTCGCCCCAGCGCTCTTCACCCAGCACACTGCACCACGGCTAATGGGAAGCCTCGCTGGCTGGCAGACAGGGGAGCCTCTGTGTGTGTGTGTGTGTGTGTGTGTGTGTGTGTGTGTGTGTGTGTGTGTGTGTGTGTCAGTGCACATGAGTGAATGAATGAGCGAGTGGTCCAGTGATGGGGAATTTGTTCATGCAAAGTGAATGCCAGTGTGGTGGTGGTGGTGGTGGTGGTGTGTGTGTGTGTCCAGGGCTGACTGAGCCTTATCTCTCCCAGCCATCCGGTTTTAGGTCTTTGGGCTGTCAGAGGCAGATAGCCCTGTCACTACTGCAGCATCCCCCCCACCCTTTCCCCGAGAGCCTTGAAGGCTCCCTATACCGACTGACACTTCCAGAAAATCCCCCAGCTGATAAGTGCATTGCAGACGGACGTGACTTGCCCACTAGTCTATCTTTTTCTGCCCGGCTTTTATTTCATTACACTTCTCTATCACAGGCCTGAGAAAGTAATCGGGCCTTTGTTGAGCTAAAAAAACCAAAACAACTTTCCTGTCTATTTTTGCAAACTCCCCCCCCCCCCCCCAACACAGGGAGTGTGCACTGTTTGGCCTAATGAGTCAGTACCGTAGCTTGACATTTAGCAGCAGACAGCCAAATATTTTGGGTGGCTGTACATATTCCACTGCATTATAACTGAGCCTTTGTTGAGTCTGCGCTTACTTTTAATTGTCAACTTAGCATAGTGGTGGCAAAGTGGAGCTTGGTGCTTATTTGCAAAATATTGGGAACTTGTAGGATGTTTAAGCACAAACTTGATGTTGATTAATAACTGTAATCATATTAAATATGGCAAAAATCAGTTCTTCAATCAATGTTCTTGAAAACCTACAGCAGGGGTGTCAAACTCATTCCATGGAGGGCCAAGACCCTGCATGTTTTGCTTCTACCCAGTGTCTTCAGCAGGTGTTTTCACTGATTAGCAATCAGTGGGAAGAAATTCAATGAAATCACCTGTTGAAGACACTGGGTGGAGGTAAAACCTGCAGGGTCTTGGCCCTCCATGGAATGAGTTTGACACCTGTGACCTACAGAAAGACACGCACATCAAACAATCCACCAAGTCTGGCGCTGGATCTAAAAAAAAAAAGACGATCGAAAAGGTCAAAAAGAAGATCTGCACACAGAGATGTCACCAGACTGCCAAACAAATCTACCTACGGGTACAAATAAAGTAACCTGAACCTGAACCTGAGAGAAGCTCCCATGCAATACCTCTTACTGACAATAACATTTCAGGCTAACCCCACTGCTTCCTCAGAATCCTCGGGGACTGGATTTCTGGATCTTTATGACTTTTTGAAAAAAATCAACAAGTTTACCACACTCTAGTTAACTGCTCCTTGGATCAGCATAATGATAGACAGACACAACGTGCTGCTAATTTCAGCTTTGGCTCTATAGGCTCAGCAGCCCCACCCACCTGCTGTTTAAACCTGCTGTTTGCAGGGGGCAGCCAATCAGAATCTAGCTAATGTACCATACAGGAGACGAACACAACTGGCTCCTTCTAGACGGCTGATAAACTGAGAGACTGCATGAAGGCCCAGTGTAAGACAAAGATTATTTTGAACTGCAAATCCTTCAAACTCCAGCAAATAAATACATTTTCCACTAGTTCTTTACAGTTTGTTCCTGTTTCTCTCTCATGATATACAGTAGGCTTCCATTGTGAGTAGGTAGAATCTAAAATTATGAAGAGTTTAGGCTTGAAGTGTGTCTCTGCCTGTTCTTTAGTGGTCCACCGTAAATGCAAAACTGACATCATGGAGGGAGCAACAGAACAGCATCACTGCCACTGCATTATGATGCGAAGAATGAATATGTTAATAGTGTGACTGACACCATGAATCTCCGAGAATAATATTCATCTTTCTGTCACTCTCTGACACACACACACACACACACACACACACACACACACACACACACACACACACACACACACACACAATCTGTGGCTGTGTCACTGGGGTGCTCTGATGGCTGCGTGTCTCATCTCAGCCACGGGGGGGGTGGGTGGGTGGGGGGTCACGACAGGATTCTCCATTATCCATTGATTCACTGCAGAGGGCATTGGGGGCCTGTCAGTCCCCGTTTACCCAGGCTGCACTTGCACTGTACAAAACCATAACCACCAACATATTTATTATTGCTCCTTTGAGCGCAGAAAAGTGTAAACTCACCAATTCCGCAGTTTCTTCAACCACAATTTAAGACTGAAGCCTGTTCTATTTCACAATTTTGTTCCCCTCACAACAGTTCCCATTAACAGGAATGACCCAAAACCTTGTTATGATCCAGATAACAGTCAATATGTGGCCAGAATGTGACCTACAGAAAGCAGCAGCTGCGGGCACAGTTTTGATGGCGCTGACCCAAGGTGAGTGTGGCTGCCACAACTCGACCACAGCTACGCCTCATAGCTGCCAGCTGTCAGGTGTGTGGTGACATCTGGGCCACAATGCTGTAACTCACTCTGAGCCTGCCCCATGACCCGTGGACCTCTTGAAACCCATATGACATTTGGTAGTGCTGGGAACAAGTCACCAGTGCTAAAAGTTGTCCAGATTCTGCCCAAATGTGCTTTTTTCAGTGTGTGGCACAATAATCCCAGTAGTGTTTTACTCAGCCCACAGCCTGCTAGAGAAAGGAACAGGGTAGATGAGATCTTGCTTCACAACAGTGGGATTTGTTGATGTTATTAGTGCCATACATTTATTTTGAATATTGAAAACTTAAAAAAACAAAACACATCAAACGTTTCTTCTTCTAGCATTCTCTGTGATGTGTCCTAGCTGTCAACTTTCATTTTTATTTTTAATGTTTAAAAACTTAAGTATCTTTTAAAATTATTAACGTTATAAATTTGAAAAAATACAAGCTTAAATGTTTTTAAGTTGAACATTTTGATATCAAAATGGTGTTTGTACAGCAAATAGTTATACCCCCTTTACATAGGGGTGGAGATTGTTGAGTGATGGAAAAAACTGGCCAGATCGCTCAACAACCTTTCAATGAGCGCCCAGCAATCAACAAGATCTCTCAGTGAACTCTCAGTAATCTTCCACAGTCTCCTCAAAGTTTTGACTCAGTTCAAAACAACCTCTCAACGATCCCCAAGGGAAGCAATGTCTCTACGAACACTCAACAGTCTCATCGACCTCCCAAGGATCTCAGCAATCTTTCAATGAAGGTCATATTTTTCCATCCTTAAGGTAGAGATGGCTGAGAGATCAGTGAGGGATTGCTGAGTATTTGAGGAAAGACCAATAGTGTTTATTGAAAGACCGTGGTGGAGATCGTTGAGAGATAATTGAGTGATCAATTTCTGCTAGAGAGATGATTGAGCATTCACTGAGAGATTGCCACAGCAATGGGAAGTGCAGCATTGGCGCTACAATATTTATCTATCTATTACATTTTATGAACATTAATAATATTGGTTGTTCATCTTGGATTTTTGACCTTCTTGTTTCACACAAGAAATGCGCAGCAAACTCCTTGATCACCCAAGGAAACTCTCAAGGACCCCTCAGCAATCTCTCCTGGTCTCTCAGTGACCACTCAAGGATCTTTCAAAGAGCACTCAATGACTGCCAAGGTCACTCAAAGATCTCTATAGAAAGTTGCAGAAAAATCAAATGTTTGATCACACAACAAGCACAGAAGGATTTCCCAAACATTTACACAGAATCTGCTTTTTCAAGGTTTTAGGAGTTGAGAGATCAGGCCAATTTGTGATCTCTCAATGGTCACCCAATGATCTCCATGCCGTGTAAAGGGGCCCTTAGAGACCAAAACGTGTATAGAAGAGTAATATATAAAGACTAAAGAGCAGAACAATAGTTTGAAGTTAAAAAGAGAATTAATGTAGTTGGGTTTGTTTCATTAATTTGACAACTGTATATCAAACATAGAAGATCCGAAGAATCATCCTCTAAAGTACTAGCATGGGATACTGTTCCTGGATTGTTTTTTCTTCTAAAGGAGAATGTTTTTAAGCATTTAAGGATACTAATTATAACAGTGGTGCAAAAACTCTTTTGTTACTACCTACTTCTGTGCTGTTTTCCCCCCCTGATCCTCCCAGAATCTCCCTGTCAGTCACACTGCGCCTCCATAAATGTACAGCTTTTTATTTGGATTTTCCTTTGATTCACTTTGTGCAGAGGAGTTTGCAGCTTTCCTTGCTGCTGAATGGATTTCCTCCAGGTGCTCCAGTTTACTCCCCGCAGCCCAAACACAAGCAGGCTGTGTTAATTGGACAATCTAAAACCTGTGAGTGGGAACAAGCTTTTTTCATACGAGCTGCACAGGTGTTTCTAATACAGTTAAGCATGGTTTCATTCTTTTTAATTTACCCATGACAGCGAGCCAACATACACACCGGCAGGATCAGGGAGCCAGTTCCATTTCTAGCTTTTTGTCGGCCCTATGCAAGATTGTGTGGGAGTCCCTATTTTTGAACTAACTGGGTCATTGTTAAATTAAACCATTGCATATAATATAAAAAAAAAAATAACCAGCATCCACATGATCATGCAAATAACAACAGAAGCTGAAAATAAAATAAAAATATTACCCACTAGAATAAAAGCATGGCAAGCAAACATTTATATTACAGTGCAAATAATAGTTAATGTAAATGTAAACTAATGTAAATGTACACTAATGTAAACTGTAAAATGTCTCATTATTTAAAGGAAGACTAGACAGTATTTTCATGAAAACAAATATTTAAAAAAATAATACATCAAATGTTTAGAAAGGTGCAGAATTAAAGTCTTTACAGTCTTCAAAAAATAAAGAGATGGAGGTATGCTCTGGAGAGAACAGGAATGAAAGTCAGTAGAAGCAAGATAAAATAAATGAGTGTAAATGAGACGGAGACAGGCGTAACGGTGAAGATGGAAGGAGTAGCGGTCGTGAAAGTAGATGAGTTTAAATATCTGGGGTCAACCATCCAAAGCAATGGAAAATGCACAAGAGAAGCGAAAAAGAGAGTATAGGCAGGGTGGAGCGGGTGGAGATGAGTGTCAGGGGTGATTTGTGACAGAAGGGTAGCAGCAAGAGTGAAAGGGACGCTTTACAAGACAGTAGTGAGACCTGCTATGACGTATGGTTTGGAGACGACGGCAGTGACAAAAAGACAGGAGATGGAGCTGGAGGTGGCAGAGTTGAAGATGCTAAGATTTTCATTGGGAGTGACGAGGAGGGACAAGATTAGAAATAAGTATATCAGCGGGACAGCTGAAGTTCAGCGGTTTGGAGACAAAGTAAGAGGGGCAAGGCTGAGATGGCTTGGACATGTGCAGGGGAGGGATAGTGGATATACTGGACAAAGGATGTTGAAGATGGAGCTGCCAAGCAGGAGGAAAAGAGGAAGACCACAGAGAAGATTCATGGATGTAGTGAAGGAGGACATGGAGAGGGTTGGTGTTACAGAGGAAGCTGCAAGTGATCGGGTGAGATGGAGGCAGATGATCTGCTGTGGCGACCCCTAAAGGGAGCAGCCAGAAGAAGAAGTAGTCTTCAAAAAATAATATATTGATGAAAAAAATACTTAGTATTTACATCTGAGTGATGAGACTCTGGTGGCCAGTAACAGATATAAATAAACATTAGATAGGACATGTTAGACCATATACACTATAGACTACATACAGCTCCTGAGAGCTACACAACGTGATGCGTGGAACTGCTGTGTTTTTATCTTTCCGGAAATGTGGCTAAATGACAATATCCCAGACTCTGCTATTCAGTTAGCAGGGTAACATGCCATCGTGCCAATCGTGTGTTCATGGCAGGAGGGAAGACCCATTGAGGAGGGGTGTGTGTTTTCATCAGTGATGTTTGGTGCTGAGATGTGACTGTTGTACACAAACACTGTTCTCCGTTGGTGGAATTTATGATCATCAAGTTCGACCCTTCTACTTACCGAGAGAAATTACAACTATCTTGCTAAATGCCATGTATGTCCTGCCCACCGCCATCGGTGAGGAGTAAAGCACTAAAAGAACTCTATCAGGCCATCAGTGAGACACAAACAGCACATTCAGATGGATTCCTCATCACAGCAGGAGACTTCAACCATGTAGATTTAAAGGCCCTCCTACCAAAACTACACCAACATGTGGACTTTCCAACCAGAGGAGACAACTTCCTGGACCTGGTATAAACAACTCACAAGACAGCATACAAAGCCACCCCCCTTCCCCACATGGGTCTCTCTGATCACATCACCATCTTGCTAAGGCCTGCATACAGACCCAGAGTGAAAGCCATCGGACCAACTAAAAAGCAGGTACGTGTGTGGCCAGAGGGGGCCTCGGATGCTCTGAAAGACTGCTTCAGCACTACAGACTGGGACACTTTCAAGCATGTAGCCGCTCACACAATGGACACACAAACATAGAGGCGTACACTCAGATTGTTGTAGCATACACAGCTACATGCATTGATGATGTCACTTACTGCAAAACCATCACTGTTCGTGCCAACCAGAAGCCATGGATGACAGCAGAGGTCCACAGGTTCCTGAGGACTTGGGACGGCGACACTGCAGGACCAACAACAGCTAAGCCAACCTGTCCCGTGGTATCAAGGAGGCAAAACGACAGTACAGCAAGAAAATATCTGGCCACTTCAGCAACACCAGAGATGCACGTTCTCTCTGATGTGGCATACAGACCCTCACCAACTACAAACCTCCACCTCAGACCCGTGCGAGTGACATCACATTGCTTAACAACTTAAATGACTTCTTTGGCCGCTTTGAAGCACAAAACAGCACATCAGCACATAAGACCACTCCTCCTCCAGATGAGCAGGCCATAAGTCTGGATCCGGCTAGCGTGAAGAGGACCCGCCCCAGGATCAACCCATGCAAGGCAGCTGGACCAGACAACATCCCGGGTCGCGTTCTGAAGGACTTTGCAGAGGAGCTCAAGAATGTCCTGGACGACATCTTCAACATCTCCCTGAGTCAAGCTTTTGTCCCCACATGTTTCAAAACTGCTACCATAATACTAGTCCCAAAGAAGCCCGTCCCATCCAGCTACAACGATTACCAGCCCGTAGCACTGACCCCCATCATAATGAAGTGCTTCAAGCAGCTGGTCATGCAGAACATCAAGTCCACCCTCCCTCCCTCCCACGACCCATCTCAGTTTGCATACAGGTCAAACAGATCCACAGAAGATGCCATCTCTGCTGCTCTCCATCCAGCCCTCTCCCACCTGGACTCAAAGAACTCCTACATGCGAATACTGTTCTTGGACTTCAGTTCAGCATTCAACACAATCATCCCCCAGCACCTAATACAAAAACTCAGACACCTGGGACTCAAAACCTCTCTCTGTAACTGAGTGCTGGACTTCCTCACAGGGAGGCCACAGAACATGCGGCTTGGCAGCAACACCTCCAAGACTGTCACACTGAGCACAGGGGCCCCACAAGGGTGCATGCTCAGCCCGCTACTCTTC